>JAINUG010000006.1:490281-1090281 GCA_029706075.1 Aldrovandia affinis
TATTTCCCTGGTTTATTGGTAAATGCCAATAAATACCAAGCCATTCTGAGTTATCACCTTCATCCTATGTTGAAGCATTTCTATCCTGATGGGGGTGGTCTCTTCCTGGATAACCATGCCCCCTTCCAGAGGGCATGAGTGGTCACTGAATTATTTGATGAGCATGAGAATGATGTAAACCATATACCATGGTCATTTCAGTCACCAGATCTCAACCCAATTGAATACTTGAGAGATAATTGGGAGATCCTGAAGTGGCACCTGAAACAGCGTTTTCCACCACCATCAACAAAACAACAAATGATGGAATTTCTCATGGAAGAATGGTGTTGCATCCCTCCAGTAGAGTTCCAGACACTTGTAGAATCCATGCCAAGGTGCAATGAAGCTGTTCTAGCGGCTCGTGGTGGCCCAACGCCCTATAAAGACACTTTATGTTTGTGTTTCCATTATTTTGACAATTACCTATAAATTCAACACAAAATTAATGCTATGGGACCTGAAAATTCTAAAGCTTGATATCCAAACTACTCTATTGTCACATAGAACCATATAATTCTAAACTCTCTTTCGTCATTTTTATCTTATTTAAAGGAAGCAAATAGGATGCTTTCTGTCCCATTGTGCAGGTGTGGAGCGTGTCACTGGCAGTCTTCCCGTTCTCACAGTGCGCAGGCCTGAGCATGTGGTTGGAAGGCAGGGAATCTTAATGATCAGTCACCGATTCTCGTGGCTTAGAAACGACTCCATAAATAAAATGTCAGCAATTAAACCTAATCGTCCTTGAGCTTCCTCCAGTGCGAGAACATGGGGAGCAAAGGCTCGCGCGATTTGTATTTACACGATGGCCTCTTTGTGAGGAGTAATGATGTTTTGATGCATTGTATCCTCATCTTGCACTTCAAAAGAAGAACCCCTAACAGCGTCAGCCGCTCTCAGCATTTAACGTCTTATCGAAGCGTGACCGGGTTCCGTTTTGCTGTTACAGTGACTCAGTACACCGTTCGAGCAATCGGTCACATATAAACATTGATTTTGAACATTGCAATCTCCATGGAAATAAGAGAATGAGTTACCAGACATTATTCATTATTCTAGACGTGCTTACACTGATGCTGGGCCACAATAGGATGTGCTGCATGCTCCTTATGAAAATGTATATATTAACTCAATGATAATATAATAATATATGCCATTTAGCAGATACTTTTATCCAAAGTGACTTACAGTAATGAATGCATACATTTTTCAGTATATGTGGCCCCAATGGGAATCGAACCCACAACCTAAGCATTGTCAACCCATGCTCTACCTACTGAGTCACACAGAACCACTTGGAGGAGGTTAACTGCAGGTTAATGTAAAACAGAGGAAACCATTGTTCATCGCTTTGCTCCTTGTAGATTAACGGACCGAGATATCACGGTCACTTCTGAGAACAACTTTTCAACTTACTTTAACTTACTTAATTATCTTAAATTCATTTGAAATGCAAGACACAGTTGATCCCTTTATTTGCATTTTGTTAATGACAGCTTGCTGGTGATCTGCCTCTTAGTCCTCATTACATTTTGGAGTTACATATATATATAACATTGAAATTGTGCTTAATATGCTTAATGGTGAAGGCAATATTTTCCAGCTCTTCGCTTTTGTACGTGTTTTGAAATGACTCACGCAGGAGTTTTGCTGCAGTTTGCCTGCTAGATAAAAGGTTAGACATCACAGCTTATGAAAATGGGCTCTAAGGTAAGTTACAGTGAACTAAATCAGACTAGCAAAGATCTATTGGTCTAGCGTGGCAGAAATATACAATCCTTATCCACCGGTTTGTTTAAACAACCAGCAAAATCAATATGACTGTCACTGAGGATCCTGTGTGGTGATGAACAGAAAGCAAGTAAGGAACAACACTTTGAGTAACCAGAAGCAAACTGTTCATAAGGAAATGAGGACTTTCACCACATAAACCACAATTGGTTGTGATGCCATAAAAATACTGTATATAATATATATATACGGTATATACTGTATATCCTTGTATTCTCTCCTGATCAGTGTTCTTGTACATTCAATGGATCAGTTTTGAATTATTCTACTGATTAGTATTACAGTATTCTCCACTGAATCTGTGTACTAGTATTCTCCACTGGTCAGCATTCCAGAATATTCTATGGATTAGTATTCCAGAATTCTCAACAGGTCAGTGTTCCAGCTTTGTCTACTGAATGCTGTTCCAGAGCTGCCAACTTGCATTTTCTTTCCCGCTGGTGAAATGTGCTGTTTGTCCCAGCAAGGTGAAGTGGACTGCTGGCCTCTGCCCTGCCCGCCGGGCGACTGTGAGTTTACAGTGGTGCCGGAAGGAGAGTGCTGTCCGCGCTGCGTCACCGACCCCTGTCAGGCCGACAGCATCCGCAATGACATCACCAAGACCTGTGCAGACGAGCATGGCATCGGCCACTTCAGCGGGTCCTCCTGGATCAAACACGGCACAGAGTGCACCCTCTGCCAGTGCAAGGTGAGGGCACAGCACACCTGTAACCTTTGACACACACACACATACACACACACCTCCTTAAACACAGCACGGCTACAAGCTTTAACACACAAACACGCACTCAAACTCTTACACATACACACACACCTCCTTAAACACGGCATGGCTACAACCGTTAACACACATGCACTCAAACTCACACACGCACTCAAACACACACACACGTGCACACACACACACACACACACACACATACACACAAACACTTAAACTCACACATGCATACCTCATTAAACGTGGCACAGCTACAACCTCAACACACATTCTCACAGTCATACATATACACCCACACTCACTCACACACACGTCCTTACACACGGCATGGCTACAACCTCGACAACACACACACATACACGTGCACACACATATACTCTCACACATACACCTCCTTAAACCTGGCACGGCTACAACCTCAACACAAAAATATACACAGATACACACACACACACACACCCGCATACTCATTTGCACGTATGGAGATGACATAGACGCAACGCAGCAAGTAGCACTTAACACTTACGCATGCTGCACACATTACAACTTCAATCCACGTGCACCATGTAGAACGCAGTGTGTAGCTTGTAATAAGTTACTATATGAATTGAGACATAGCTAGAGTGTGCTGTTTGGTCAGTGACATTTGACCCTTCCCATGTGACACCCCCCCCCTCTTCTCTTTCTCTGCAGAACGGACACGTTTGTTGCTCAGTGGACCCCATGTGTCTGTAGATGTTGGGAGCGGCTCTTAAGCCGTTGTATAGTGCATTCCCCATCCACAAAGTTATTTATACCAAATGCAAATATGTACTATCATACCAAACGGATAACGGACTGCCCACAGACACCACCCCCCATTTTTCTGTCCCATCCCCATGGCTACGGGTGGCCATTTGAAGAAAACCCATCTCAAATGTGACTCTGTGATAAAAATTAAAAAAATACAAATTTAATTAAAATAAGCTGGTAAGTTTGACTCCTGGCTGCACCAGTCTGGCTCTGGCCAGGTAGGGGAGAGGGAAACTCACTGCAGAAAAGCTTCTCTCTGGCTGGATTCACGGTCGACAATTAGCGAGTTCCTTCTCGTGGGAGGCGGTTCGTCGTTCCTGCCAATACCGGTATCAGAAATGGGCTAGGAGCGGGCTTGTGGGGGGGATAGTTGGAATAATAGAGGGTAGAATTGGCCACCAAATTGGGAGAAAATGGGGAAAAATCTGAAAAAATATTATTTAAAATAAGTTGGCATGACTGTACAGTACTCGTTGTTGACCGTTTGCTGTTTTTTTTTTGTGAACAATCTTGGTGTTCCTAGTAGTGATGGTACCATGTGTTTCATTTCCCACATTTATGAGAGAGTTGTCTACTGTGAATTTCTATGCTGCCTGGCAGCACTCGGTTTATTTGGTGTTTAATTTAATTCTCTGGCTTGTTATTATTGTGTTAATGGTGAAATAAAAATGCTCATTTACATTCCTAACTGGTTACAGTTTTTTTCTACCACTTGTGTTATACACTAGGCACTAAAACACACTTGCCAAATAGTCATGTGTGGGTATTTATATTGAAATGGAAAGTGTTTGATGAAATATTTGGTTGTAAGCTTCCACAGAGAATAGATGGGTTGTGGGGTTACCCTGGTTACCCTTTTCCAGTGTATAAGATGTGCTTATGTGGGCCACGGTGCAGAGAGCTGCTGTGGAAAAAAACAGGAGATAGACAATTAGACTGAATAATATCTCTGGGATTGCAGTGAACATTGCGTGCGATGTGCCATTTGCGTGTATGGGAACCGCATTCTGTGCCATTTGCATGTGTGGGAACCATGTTCTGTGCCATGTGTGTGGAAGCCGTGTTCTGTGCTGTATGTGTGTAGGAGCTGTGTTCTGTGCCGTGTGGGTGTGTGTGTTTGTGAGCTCTGCTGTGTGCGTGTCTTAGACCCAAGTTCACATTTTGTCCCATGTCCCACTTCGTCGCTCCAGCCCTGCTCCGTTGCTCTGTCCACTGCTGTGTGCAAATACTGGGCTGAGTTCGCCGTCAAACTGCATACTTCTCTGGGCGTGAAACTCCCAAAATGGCTCCACCGTTTCCCATCGTGGTCTATTAGGCACACACCCGTCTCACTGTTTCAATCTGGTTGATCCATTATTAATCCCTGTGATGAATGTACATGCCCGGCACCAGGGTGACACCCAGCGATTTAATCTCTCCTTCTTGTCCCCGGAGGCCAACACTGCTCGTATGCTTTGTTTTCCCCCAGACATTGTACCCTCTTTCTCAGCCAGATCTATATGCGGCAGTGCTCCGCTTATTGAGAGTCTGTTTGATTCAATTGCATTTAAACCCCACGGTTTTTACGCAGGAGGAATGGTGGATCCCACCACCCTGGCAAATCCCCATCTGTACCCTGTCACCCTTCCTTCCACTCTTCATCCTCAGATAGTCCTCCTCTTCGTCCCTCAGATAGGTGTCAAAGGAAAAAATCTGCACTATTTCCACCTCCTTGAACCGCTCCACTTCTCTCCACCTTTTAGCACCTGTTTAAAAAAAAAAAATTGGCTAAAAGCTTCCCCTTCTGATATCAGCAGCCTTCTCCAGGTACAGTGGGTATAAAAAGTAATCACTCCCTTTGGCATTTTTCACATTATTTTCTTACTTCATGGAATTTAATTGGCATTTATTGCCACTGAGCAACACAAAATACTCTGTAATGTCAAATACAAAAAAGCAACTAAAGCTTTTTCTTAAAAAAATAAAAAGCAGACTAATTGATTACATAAGTATTCACCCCCTTTGACTTTTGGACTTTTTTTTTGCCATCTGGACATTGCAATTTTCGCCAATTCTTCTTTACAAAATTGGTCGAGCTCCATCCGGTCAGATGGGGATTGTTGGTGAACAGCAAGTTTCAAATCTTTTCACAGATCTTTGTCAATAATATAATAATAATAATAATATACGCCATTTAGCTGACGCTTTTATCCAAAGCGACTTATAGCAGTGAATGCATACATTTTCAGTATATGTGGCCCCAGTGGGGATTGAACCCACAACCTAAGCGGTGCCAACGCTGTGCTCTACCAACTGAGCCACAGAGAACCACAATGGGATTGAGATCTGATTGAGATCAGATTGAGATCTGGGCTTTGACCAGAATCTGGATTTTGGAGTCTTTGGGCCATTCCAGGACACTGACTGTTTTAGTGGTGCTATGTGTGGCCTGTAGGGTGCAAAATAGTCACTGGCTCACCTGTAGTACTGTGTGTGTGGCCTGTATGGTGAAAAATAATCACTCTCTCCTGTAGTAGTGTAGTGTAGTGTAATGGTTAGGGAGCTGGGCTTGTAACTCAGAGGTTGCAGGTTCAATTCCCAGGTGGGGCACTGCTGTTGTACCCTTGAGCAAGGTACTTAACCTGAATTGCTTCAGTAAAATATCCAGCTGTATAAATGGATTGTATGTAAAGAAATGTAAACTGTGTAAGTCGCTCTGGATAAGAATGTCTGCTAAATGCCTAAAATGTAAATGTAAATGTAGTACTGTTTGTGGCCTGTAGGGTGTAAAATAGTCACTGGCTCTCCTGTAGTACCATGTGTGACCTGTAGGATGTAAAATAGTTACTGACTCTCCTGTAGTACTGTATGTGGCCTGTAGGGTGTAAAATAGTCACCGGCTCTCCTGTAGTACTGTATGTGTACTACTTAGTACCATTAAAAATTGGACTTTTCGCATATCTACCTTTAAGAACCTGCCATGAAGGGGTCCCTGAGTAGCTTTGGTGGGTAAAGGTGCTTGCCACAACAGAACGCTAGCGAACTCTCCTGCTTCACATCCTGTCATCTGAACAAAAAAACAAAGCGAACTGCTTACTAAGAAGTTGGAACTTTGTTTGCCTAACAGTGGAACAGACTTTCTCACTGTTTGTTTACATTCTCGTGACTGATTCTCTTGCGCTTTCTCAGAATATCGGCCCTCAGTGCCATGTGAACTCTTCCACCGGCACTATACTCATGTTTCTAATGAAACTTCTCTGTGATATGATTTTACTGCCATTTGATATTCTTAAAAGTAAAACTGCAATTAAAGACCACCATTGTAATGTCCCCTCTGTCCTCTGCCGTGGTCTGATAGTTTTGCTTTGATAATATTAGGTCATGTTCATGTGCATCCTGGTCCTCATGCTGCACTTTCTGATAACTCTGTACACATGCCCAGCAATGATTTATGTTTCATGGATTTCTGTTCTCGTAAAAATCTGGGCTTCATGCATGTGAATTCCAGAAGTTTACTAGCCGAGCTTGATCAGTTGAAAGTATGGGTTGATAGCTCCAATCCTGATGTGTTAGTTATTACTGAGACATGGTTAAAAAAGAGCACCCCTGATTCTGCTGTTTATCTATCTGGTTACAATCTCTTCTGGCAAGACAGATCATCTAAAGGTGGAGTGCCTATCTTTGCAAAGGAGCACCTCCAGTGTGCTAAAGCCTCTGCACAATCAGTTCCTAAACAATTTGATTTGTTGGTTTTAAATATTAAGCTTTCAAATAATTCCATGATTACGGTTGCTGGATGTTTTCGCCCCCCTTCAGCACCAGCCTGTGCACTAGCTGCTTTGAGCTCTCTCCTGGCCTCACATATCAAATCTGAAATTATTCTCATAGGTGATTTGAGCTGGAATATGTTAAACCCACCTGATCAAGTCTTGCTCCAATTTGACTCCCTAAATCTCACACAAATTATTGCTAACCCAGCAACATATGACCCCAAACACCTGGACCTGCCAATTCTCCCTCCATAACTACTGCAATTCCTTGCTGGCAGGCTGCCGCACATCTGGTGTTCAATCAACCAAGTTCACCAATGTCACCCCTCTACTCTCCTCTCTGCACTGGCTCCCCATCGCAGCACGCATCAGATTCAAATCACTGGTGCTGGCTTATCAAGCGGCTAGAGGAACTGCTCCCCCTTACCTCCAGACACTCATCACCCCCTACACCCCAGCCAGGCCCCTCTGCTCCACCTCCTCTGGCAAACTGACTGTCCCATCCCTCTGGGCACCCGGCAGCCACTCCTCGCCGTCTCTGTCCTGACCCCTCGGTGCTGGAATGACCTTCCGCAATTGGTCAGGACTGCGGAATCACTTGCAATCTTCTGCAAGAGAAAACCCCACCTTTTCATCTTACATCTAGCCAATTGTCATAACCACTGCCTACTTGTTCAATACTTTTTGTATATGTATCCTTTCTTACTCCTCAAAATTTTTTTTTTTTTAACATTTCTAACCTTTTCCTTCCCATAACAGGTATGGTATGCAGCTGCCTACAACGATGTCTATCGCTGTATTACTGCACTGATCTCTTGCGCGAACTATGATTGTTCCTACCATGTATTAATAATGCACATTTTGTAAGTCACTTTGGATAAGAACATCTTCCAAATGCTTAAAATGTAAATGTAATGCAAACACCCTGAAAGGGCAACTCTTCTTGATGTGATTCTTACCAACTCTCCTGATATGTACCGGTCTGGTGTTTTCTGTAATGACCTCAGTGATCACTGTTTTATAGTATGTGTTCGTAATGGATATACAGTTAAACAGCCTGGTTTGACCTGTCAGAGGCGCCTGTTAAAAAATTTCAACAAACAAGCTTTTTTGCATGATTTGGCCACAGTGAAATGCTTTAGACTCAGCTTGATCCCCACCATCAAAGATGCCTGGTTTACCACCTTTTCAGTGATATGGTTAATAAGCATGCCCCCTTAAAGAAAATGAGGGTTAAAAACCGCTCCAATCCGTGGTTAGACCGTAGCCTGGTAAATCTACTCAGCATAAGAACTCAATTTGGCATAAAGCTCAGCGTTCCAAGTCTCAAGCAGACTGACTGTCCTTCAGACAAGTCAGAAACAGATGCACCCAGGCCATCAGAAAGGAAAAAACTGATTACTTTAAAAAGCAATTCTCCCGCTGTGGATCTTGTCAGGAACGGAGTAGGAAAACCAGGCGCGGACCCAGAACTGCAATAATGTCCTTTATTGCGTAACAAACAGGCAATGGTCAAACTGTATGGTGAAAAATAATCACTCTCTCCTGTAGTAGTGTAGTGTCGTGTAATGGTTAGGAGCTGGGCTTGTAACTCAGAGGTTGCAGGTTCAATTCCCAGGTGGGGCACTGCTGTTGTACCCTTGAGCAAGGTACTTAACCTGAATTGCTTCAGTAAAATATCCAGCTGTATAAATGGATTGTATGTAAAGAAATGTAAACTGTGTAAGTCGCTCTGGATAAGAACGTCTGCAAATGCCTAAAATGTAAATGTAAATGTAGTACTGTTTGTGGCCTGTAGGGTGTAAAATAGTTACTGACTCTCCTGTAGTACTGTATGTGGCCTGTAGGGTGTAAAATAGTCACCGGCTCTCCTGTAGTACTGTATGTGTACTACTTAGTACCATTAAAATGGGACTTTTCGTATATCTACCTTAAGAACCTGCCATGAAGGGGTCCCTGAGTAGCTTTGGTGGGTAAAGGTGCTTGCCACAACAGAACGTAGCGAACTCTCCTGCTTCACATCCTGTCATCTGAACAAAAAACAAAGCGAACTGCTTACTAAGAAGTTGGAACTTTGTTTGCCTAACAGTGGAACAGACTTTCTCACTGTTTGTTTACATTCTCGTGACTGATTCTCTTGCGCTTTCTCAGAATATAAGCCCTCAGTGCCATGTGAACTCTCTTCCACCGCACTATACTCATGTTTCTAATGAAACTTCTCTGTGATATGATTTTACTGCCATTTGATATTCTTAAAAGTAAAACTGCAATTAAAGACCACCATTGTAATGTCCCCTCTGTCCTCTGCCGTGGTCTGATAGTTTTGCTTTGATAATATTAGGTCATGTTCATGTGCATCCTGGTCCTCATGCTGCACTTTCTGATAACTCTGTACACATGCCCAGCAATGATTTATGTTTTATGGATTTCTGTTCTCGTAAAAATCTGGGCTTCATGCATGTGAATTCAGAAGTTTACTAGCCAAGCTTGATCAGTTGAAAGTATGGGTTGATAGCTCCAATCCTGATGTGTTAGTTATTACTGAGACATGGTTAAAAAAGAGCACCCCTGATTCTGCTGTTTATCTATCTGGTTACAATCTCTTCCGGCAAGACAGATCATCTAAAGGTGGAGGAGTGCCTATCTTTGCAAAGGAGCACCTCCAGTGTGCTAAAGCCTCTGCACAATCAGTTCCAAAACAATTTGATTTGTTGGTTTTAAATATTAAGCTTTCAAATAATTCCATGATTACGGTTGCTGGATGTTTTCGCCCCCCTTCAGCACCAGCCTGTGCACTAGCTGCTTTGAGCTCTCTCCTGGCCTCACATATCAAATCTGAAATTATTCTCATAGGTGATTTGAGCTGGAATATGTTAAACCCACCTGATCAAGTCTTGCTCCAATTTGACTCCCTAAATCTCACAAATTATTGCTAACCCCCACAACATATGACCCCAAACACCTGGACCTGCCAATTCTCCCTCCATAACTACTGCAATTCCTTGCTGGCAGGCTGCCGCACATCTGGTGTTCAATCAACTAAGTTCACCAATGTCACCCCTATACTCTCCTCTCTGCACTGGCTCCCCATCGCAGCATGCATCAGATTCAAATCACTGGTGCTGGCTTATCAAGCGGCTAGAGGAACTGCTCCCCCTTACCTCCAGACACTCATCACCCCCTACACCCCAGCCAGGCCCCTCTGCTCCACCTCCTCTGGCAAACTGACTGTCCCATCCCTCTGGGCACCCGGCAGCCACTCCTCGCCGTCTCTGTCCTGACCCCTCGGTGCTGGAATGACCTTCCGCAATTGGTCAGGACTGCGGAATCACTTGCAATCTTCTGCAAGAGAAAACCCACCTTTTCATATTCCACTACCACTGAATTCTGTACATCTAGCCAATTGTCATAACCACACTGCCTACTTGTTCAATACTTTTTGTATATGTATCCTTTCTTACTCCTCAAATTTTTTTAATATTTTTTTACATTTCTAACCTTTTCCTTCCCATAACAGGTATGGTATGCAGCTGCTTACAACGATGTCTATCGCTGTATTACTGCACTGATCTCTTGCGCGAACTAACATCTTCCAAATGCTTAAAATGTAAATGTAATGCAAACACCCTGAAAGGGCAACTCTTCTTGATGTGATTCTTACCAACTCTCCTGATATGTACCGGTCTGGTGTTTTCTGTAATGACCTCAGTGATCACTGTTTTATAGTATGTGTTCGTAATGGATATACAGTTAAACAGCCTGGTCTGACCTGTCAGAGGCGCCTGACAAACAAGCTTTTTTGCATGATTTGGCCACAGTGAAATGCTTTAGACTCAGCTTGATCCCCACCATCGAAGATGCCTGGTCTATGTTTTACCACCTTTTCAGTGACATGGTTAATAAGCATGCCCCCTTAAAGAAAATTAGGGTTAAAAACCGCTCCAATCCGTGGTTAGACCGTAGCCTGGTAAATCTACTCAGCATAAGAACTCAATTTGGCATAAAGCTCAGCGTTCCAAGTCTCAAGCAGACTGACTGTCCTTCAGACAAGTCAGAAACAGATGCACCCAGGCCATCAGAAAGGCAAAAACTGATTACTTTAAAAAGCAATTCTCCCAGTGTGGATCTTGTCAGGAACGGAGTAGGAAAACCAGGCGCGGACCCAGAACTGCAATAATGTCCTTTATTGTGTAACAAACAGGCAATGGTCAAACAGGAGCAATCAGGGCAATACTTCTTTACAAAATTGGTCGAGCTCCATACGGTTAGATGGGGATTGTTGGTGAACAGCAAGTTTCAAATCTTTTCACAGATCTTTGTCAATAATATAATAATAATAATAATATACGCTCTACCAACTGAGCCACAGAGAACCACAATGGGATTGAGATCTGATTGAGATCAGATTGAGATCTGGGCTTTGACCAGAATCTGGATTTTGGAGTCTTTGGGCCATTCCAGGACACTGACTGTTTTAGTGGTGCTATGTGTGGCCTGTAGGGTGCAAAATAGTCACTGGCTCACCTGTAGTACTGTGTGTGGCCTGTATGGTGAAAAATAATCACTCTCTCCTGTAGTAGTGTAGTGTCGTGTAATGGTTAGGGAGCTGGGCTTGTAACTCAGAGGTTGCAGGTTCAATTCCCAGGTGGGGCACTGCTGTTGTACCCTTGAGCAAGGTACTTAACCTGAATTGCTTCAGTAAAATATCCAGCTGTATAAATGGATTGTATGTAAAGAAATGTAAACTGTGTAAGTCGCTCTGGATAAGAACGTCTGCTAAATGCCTAAAATGTAAATGTAAATGTAGTACTGTTTGTGGCCTGTAGGGTGTAAAATAGTTACTGACTCTCCTGTAGTACTGTATGTGGCCTGTAGGGTGTAAAATAGTCACCGGCTCTCCTGTAGTACTGTATGTGTACTACTTAGTACCATTAAAAATGGGACTTTTCGTATATCTACCTTAAGAACCTGCCATGAAGGGGTCCCTGAGTAGCTTTGGTGGGTAAAGGTGCTTGCCACAACAGAACGCTAGCGAACTCTCCTGCTTCACATCCTGTCATCTGAACAAAAAAACAAAGCGAACTGCTTACTAAGAAGTTGGAACTTTGTTTGCCTAACAGTGGAACAGACTTTCTCACTGTTTGTTTACATTCTCGTGACTGATTCTCTTGCGCTTTCTCAGAATATCGCCCTCAGTGCCATGTGAACTCTCTTCCACCGGCACTATACTCATGTTTCTAATGAAACTTCTCTGTGATATGATTTTACTGCCATTTGATATTCTTAAAAGTAAAACTGCAATTAAAGACCACCATTGTAATGTCCCCTCTGTCCTCTGCCGTGGTCTGATAGTTTTGCTTTGATAATATTAGGTCATGTTCATGTGCATCCTGGTCCTCATGCTGCACTTTCTGATAACTCTGTACACATGCCCAGCAATGATTTATGTTTTATGGATTTCTGTTCTCGTAAAAATCTGGGCTTCATGCATGTGAATTCCAGAAGTTTACTAGCCAAGCTTGATCAGTTGAAAGTATGGGTTGATAGCTCCAATCCTGATGTGTTAGTTATTACTGAGACATGGTTAAAAAAGAGCACCCCTGATTCTGCTGTTTATCTATCTGGTTACAATCTCTTCCGGCAAGACAGATCATCTAAAGGTGGAGGAGTGCCTATCTTTGCAAAGGAGCACCTCCAGTGTGCTAAAGCCTCTGCACAATCAGTTCCAAAACAATTTGATTTGTTGGTTTTAAATATTAAGCTTTCAAATAATTCCATGATTACGGTTGCTGGATGTTTTCGCCCCCCTTCAGCACCAGCCTGTGCACTAGCTGCTTTGAGCTCTCTCCTGGCCTCACATATCAAATCTGAAATTATTCTCATAGGTGATTTGAGCTGGAATATGTTAAACCCACCTGATCAAGTCTTGCTCCAATTTGACTCCCTAAATCTCACACAAATTATTGCTAACCCCACAACATATGACCCCAAACACCTGGACCTGCCAATTCTCCCTCCATAACTACTGCAATTCCTTGCTGGCAGGCTGCCGCACATCTGGTGTTCAATCAACTAAGTTCACCAATGTCACCCCTATACTCTCCTCTCTGCACTGGCTCCCCATCGCAGCATGCATCAGATTCAAATCACTGGTGCTGGCTTATCAAGCGGCTAGAGGAACTGCTCCCCCTTACCTCCAGACACTCATCACCCCCTACACCCCAGCCAGGCCCCTCTGCTCCACCTCCTCTGGCAAACTGACTGTCCCATCCCTCTGGGCACCCGGCAGCCACTCCTCGCCGTCTCTGTCCTGACCCCTCGGTGCTGGAATGACCTTCCGCAATTGGTCAGGACTGCGGAATCACTTGCAATCTTCTGCAAGAGAAAAACCCACCTTTTCATATTCCACTACCACTGAATTCTGTACATCTAGCCAATTGTCATAACCACTGCCTACTTGTTCAATACTTTTTGTATATGTATCCTTTCTTACTCCTCAAATTTTTTTAATATTTTTTACATTTCTAACCTTTTCCTTCCCATAACAGGTATGGTATGCAGCTGCCTACAACGATGTCTATCGCTGTATTACTGCACTGATCTCTTGATTGTTCCTACCATGTATTAATAATGCAACTAACATCTTCCAAATGCTTAAAATGTAAATGTAATGCAAACACCCTGAAAGGGCAACTCTTCTTGATGTGATTCTTACTAACTCTCCTGATATGTACCGGTCTGGTGTTTTCTGTAATGACCTCAGTGATCACTGTTTTATAGTATGTGTTCGTAATGGATATACAGTTAAACAGCCTGGTCTGACCTGTCAGAGGCGCCTGACAAACAAGCTTTTTTGCATGATTTGGCCACAGTGAAATGCTTTAGATCGAAGATGCCTGGTCTATGTTTTACCACCTTTTCAGTGACATGGTTAATAAGCATGCCCCCTTAAAGAAAATTAGGGTTAAAAACCGCTCCAATCCGTGGTTAGACCGTAGCCTGGTAAATCTACTCAGCATAAGAACTCAATTTGGCATAAAGCTCAGCGTTCCAAGTCTCAAGCAGACTGACTGTCCTTCAGACAAGTCAGAAACAGATGCACCCAGGCCATCAGAAAGGCAAAAACTGATTACTTTAAAAAGCAATTCTCCCAGTGTGGATCTTGTCAGGAACGGAGTAGGAAAACCAGGCGCGGACCCAGAACTGCAATAATGTCCTTTATTGTGTAACAAACAGGCAATGGTCAAACAGGAGCAATCAGGGCAATACAGGCATCCAAAGAGTGGTCGGGGACAGGCAAAGTTTGTTCCAGGCTTCAGGTGTGTCAGAGGCAGGCAAGACGTGGTCAATGGGCAGGCGGAGGTCAATAACGGGAAATCAGTCCAGGGGACACAGAGAGGAGCGGGACTGGAACCACAAGGAGCACGAACAGGTGGGTCAGGAACGAGACTGGGATACAGATGAACACGGGAGCATGAACAAAAACACGATGAAACAAAACACGGGTAAACAGAGAAAACGCTGGAGAGTTGTGTAGGCATACGCAAAGCACAAGACAATCTGGCAACGAACATGGGAAAACGCACAGCTTATATACATTTAGACATAACAAGAAACAATCAGGAATTAACACGAATGCAGCTGACTGCAATCAGACACATAAGTAATAAGTGAAAACGATAATACAATGACGAGACAACCTGGAAATGAACAGCTTAACTACATCAGACATAACGAGAAACAGGTGAAAACAATAATACAATGACGAGACTGAAAACAGGTAAGCGAACGTAAAAACACGGACCGGACAACAAGGAAAACATGAAATAAACTACAAACACCTAATTATGGGGAACATGAACACGAGACGTGACAGATCTAACCCCAGAACATTCTGGAACACAGTTAGGGAGCTGGAAAACAAGCCTTCTACTGCCCAGCTACCCATATCTCTTACCTCTGATGGTCTAGTTGTCACAGACAAGGAGAGCATGGCTGAGCTCTTTAATCTGCATTTTATTCAATCTGGCTTCCTTTTTGACAAAGTCATGCCTACCTGCCCATCCAATTTAACATCTCCTAGCCAAAAGGAGCTGTCTTCCAGCCTGTCTAATGTCACTGGTCCTATCCTACCTGCCCATAGCTTCTCCCTACAGCCTGTCACTGAGTCTCAGGTTCTGGAAGAGCTCATCAGTCTGAACCCCAGAAAACCAGCTGGGTCAGATGACCTTGACCCATTCTTCCTGAAGGTTGCAGCCCCCATCACTGCAGCTCCTCTCACTCATCTGTTCAATCTGTCTCTCCTTACTGGTGAAATAACCATGGCTTGAAAAGCAGCAATTGTGTGTCCTTTATTTAAAGGCAGTGATCAGGCTGACCCTAAATCTTATTGGGCCATCTCCATACCAACATGTATATCCTGTCAGGTATGCAATCTGATTTTCGGAGTACTGCAGGTATTTGAAAATCTAAGAGCGCCAAAATGTTGTCTGCTGCCTAATTGTTTCCTCATTATTATTGTTATTATTATTATTATTATTAGTAGTAGTAGTAGTAGATGCTGTTGTAGTTGTATTACCAGATTGAACACATTGCTTAGGCTATACATAATGGTTTGCACAATAAAGTTATTAATAAATTAAAACAACATCAGCAAGGCTACTTGTGGAAAACAAAACAAAAGCACACGTTGGCTTTTCCAAAACTACCCCTATTAGCATAATTGACACATCCTTGAAGGAAATTTATTTAATATACATATTATGGTTCCACACGTGTAAAACATTTCGTCAATCTACAGGCTATAAAATGTCCAATAATGCAGTGGTTTGCAAGAGGAAGAATGGCAGCATTGTCACTTCTCGAAGATATCGCCAACCGCGCAATAAGAAGGGAACAAGTTATACAGACTGCCAGGCCACGTACTTGGTTTTACTGGTAAAGCCACTGGAAAGGCTCCCAAACAGCGTCCCTGCACGCATCTGCACCTCCGCCAACAGGACCTCGATTTTGGCCTTGCTAAAATTATTTTTCTTGCAACTCGCCATTAACAAGTAGAGGATTTGTGTTTTGATTCGTGCTCCTTTATATGCTAATGATATTAATTAGGGGCGTTTACAAGGCGGAGATCGAAAACCATTCAGCTACGCACAATTTCAAGATCATTTGTGATTTACAGATTTCACATCTGGGGGACTGGCGTACGCAGGTTTTTTTGTGCGTATGTTCAGTTTCTCTGAATCACACTTACGCACATTTCAGAAATGATCTTAGATCAAATATAGGATGGTTTCTACGCAACTTTTTATAAATAAGGCCCCTAGTAGCTTCAACTGAGAAAATGTCAATGCCTTCTTCGACAATTTAGCAAATGTGCTAGACAGACATCAATTTGGACCAGGGGACATATGGAATGTCGACGAAACTGGGGTGACCACGGTCCATAAACCTGACAAAGTAGTGGCCAGACGCGGATTCAAACAAGTAGGGTCGCTGACCTCCGCTGAAAGGGGGACGCTTGTCACACTGGCCTGTGCTGTCTCAGCCACAGGAAATAGTATACCTCCATATTTCATATTTCCCCATGTCAACTTCCGTGACCATTTTTTAAACAACGGACCATCTGGCAGCAAGGGAGCGGCAAATCCCTCGGGGTGGATGAAAGATGTGCACTTTTTTGACTTCCTGAAACATTTCACCGAGCATACAAAATGCTCAAAGGAGAAACCATGTTTACTCCTTTTGGACAACCACGAATCTCATATGTCCATTGAAGGACTCAATTATGCCAAAGATTATTATGCCAACTACAGGCCAATTTCTAATCTTTCTTTTCTCTCAAAAATTCTAGAGAAAGCTGTAGCTCAGAGACTGACTTCGTTCCTGACATCAAATGACATCTATGAAACTTTTCAGTCAGGATTTAGGCAACACTATAGCACTGAGACTGCTCTTTGTCAATGACTTACTGATATCAGCTGACTGTGGATGCGTCTCTATTCTTGTGCTTTTGGACTTAAGTGCTGCGTTTGACATAATAGACCACCAAACTCTTCTGAGCAGACTTGAAAACCTAGTTGGACTGCGTGGACAGGCACTCTCCTGGTTTAAATCCTACCTATCAGATAGGTATCAATTTGTGCAGTTAAATGATGAGCCCTCTGCTCTCATCAAGGTGGAATATGGTATCCCTCAAGGTTCTGTTTTGGGGCCATTATTGTTCTCCTTTACATGTTGCCACTTGGTGATGTCATTCGTAAACATGGCGTACATTTTCACTGCTACGCAGATGACACACAATTATACCTATCAATTAAACCTGGTGAAGGACAATTCGAACAGTTGGAGGCCTGTTTTAAAGACATAAAAGACTGGATGTCAGATAATTTTCTATTGTTGAATACTGATAAAACAGAGATGTTGGTCTTGGGGCCCAAAAACCTCAGAAGAGGGTTATCTGATTTATCTCTTAATCTGGATGGTTGCTCTGTTGCTGCAAGTTTGGTGGTAAAAGGCCTTGGTGTTACTATAGATCCTGGTCTCTCATTTGATAGTCACATCAAAAACATTTCCAGAGTAGCCTTTTTTCACCTGAGGAATATTGCCAAAATTAGGGGCTTCCTGTCATTAATAGATGCAGAAAAATGGGTACATGCCTTTGATACATCTAGATTAGATTATTGCAATGCATTACTGTCTGGCTGTTCCAATGCCTCACTCAGGAGCCTACAACTCGTACAGAATGCTGCTGCAAGGATCCTGACTAGAACAAAGAAATATGAGCACATTAGTCCTGTGTTAGCGTCACTTCACTGGCTTCCTATAAACTATCGTGTAGACTATAAGGTACTCCTCTTAACTTATAAGGTGTTGCATGGACTTGCACCCTCTTACTTGACGGATCTACTTCATCCATACAATCCCCCACGTTCACTTCGCTCACAAGATGCAGGCAACTTGGTAGTCCCTAGAATATCAAAAATACAGCAGGTGGCAGAGCTTTCTCCTATAGAGCTCCTTTACTGTGGAACAGTCTACCCATCTCTGTGAAGGAGTCAGACACGGTCTCAATTTTCAAGTCTAGGTTAAAAACACATCTCTTTAGTCTCTCTTATAGTCATTAGGTGCAGATGTGGAGGGGGCGTAGCAATAGAGCCTTCTGGTGCAATGAGCTATCCTTACTGTCACCAGTGCTCCCTGTGCCACTCACCTAATTAGTTATGCTGCCCTAGATTACTTCTGCTGGTGCAAAAGTGTTATCACTACTCTTCCCCTGATCTGGTGTGATATTTATCATAGTCATAATTGCACCTTTCCTCTTTTCTCCCGGCCGTGGCACCTGCCCGGAGCTCACCTGCCCCAGAGTCAACCCCCACCCCTGCCATGTGTTAGCCGGATGCCGCTGGCCCAGACCCTAGCTGCTGGTTCCATCCCCCACCCTGCCCTGGTATCTGGAGGGATGAGGTCCACCCCACTCCTACACTTAGAATGCCCTTCCGGTGGTCTGTTAAGCCACATGAGCCTCAAGGACTATTTGTGTTGTTTTTCTCTGTATCCCACAATTTTCCAGGAGTTCATCTCGACCGCCTTTTAAGGGGTCAGGGAATAATTTTCCAGTCTCCCACATTGGCTCCAATGGTTTTCTGGTTTTTTGATTCCCTCTGGAAAATGCCAATTGTGAAGCGCTGTGTGACAACCTGTTTGTAAATGGCGCTATACAAAAATAAAGATTGATTGATTGATTGAAAATGGCATAATTATGGTGTCATTCCCACCCCACTGCTCTCATCGGCTTCAACCCTTACACAGGTCTGTCTACGGGCCGCTAAAAAGGCATATCAACACAGCGTGTGATGCATGGATGAGGAACAATCCTGGGAAAACAATGTCAATTTATGACATTCCTGGGATTGTGGCAATCGCTTATCCTGTGGCGGCAACCCCCTTGAACATTCAGGCTGGCTTTAGGGTAGCTGGGGTACAGCCTTACAACAGGGATGTATTTTTGGAAACTGAGTTTGCGCCATCCTATGTTACGGATCGCCCTGCCCCGCCAGGCCCCAGTACCAACTCTGCCCTGCCAGGCACAAGCACAGACACAGACCCGTTCAGTTCCCATGCCAGCTCACCCTTACCCAGCAATGCCAGTGCTGGCAGCAGACTACCAACTCCAGAGGACCTCCGGCCATTTCCAAAAGCTGGTCCCCGAAAACAAACTAATGATGGAAGAAAGCAGCGCAAAACCGCAATTCTAACAGACACACCTGTGAAGCAAGCACTACAAATGGAAAAATCACAATCTAAAAACAGGCTGTTTCTGGAGGATGGGAAGCAATGTGCAAAATCTGGATCTGCCGAGAACAAAAGTAAAGTAAGTAAAGTAAAATGTATTTATATAGCGCCTTTCATACAATTAAATGCAGCTCAAAGCGCTTTACAACAGGGAATTCATTACAACACTAGCATAGGCATCATACTGTCACATTACAATACTAACCATCTCCACACTGTTCATGAACCATCTTCACATTGTTACATTACGACACTAACCATCTTCACATTGTTACATTACAATACTACCATCACTAATCATTTCAACACTAGCATAAGCATCACACTGTTACATTTCAACACTAACCATCTCCACACTGTGCCATCTTCACATTGCTACATTACAACACTAACCATCTTCATACTGTTACAATTACAATACTACCATCTTCACACTGTTACATTTCAGCACTAATCATCTTCATTACACACTAACCATCTCCACACTGTTAAAGTGTGGGGCAACGTATGTCTTACACAAAACACAACACCAACAAGAACAGGGCACAACAGATAAAAACGGGGACATTACAATCAAAGGAGGAAATAGGGGAGGGGGGTTGCGAGGTGGGGGTGCAGAGGCGGGGTGATTACTGGTGTACATGAGTGCGTGTGTGTGTGTGTTAATCAGTTTGTCCTTAGTCCTTGTCTTTGTGTAAATGTAAGTGTCTGTGTGTAATTCTGTAGAGTCCTTCTGGTCAGAGACACGCGCACGCGCGCACGCAGAATGTTCCAACGATAACAGGTTGCCACGGAAACGCCCTCGGTCGACCTCGTCCAAAAAGACAAGACAAAATCAGCTAAATTTGTTTGGGTTGGTGGGGGTGTAAGGAGAGTTCTCATTCGTCTGTACAATTTCAGGGGGAGGTTGACGCAACGGCCTTGCCAGACCAATAAGCACAGGAGCCAGATTAGAATGTTATGGGTCAAGAAAGTAGGGCAGCAAGTTTCATGCTGCTCCTCAATCCCCCCCACTGAATTTTTTCAGGGTCTTCAACGGTTCAACGTCGCTGTTGTAAAATGCTAAGTTTCTCAGAGATATTGTCCAATTTCCGTCCCAGATCAGTCACCACCACCATCTGAGAACCTAGCGTTTTACCCATCTCGTTTAATATGACAGGCACCTTTGGGCGTTTTGAGACGATGCCATCTTTCCAATTTTCCGATAGGTCAGTAACAACTGTCCAGCTATCGTGAAGCCAAACAGGTAAATCCTCGACGTCCTTGGCAGAAAGCGCCGCCAGACACACCGGTCTCCAGCTGTTCCATGAGTCCAGAGCATATCCCGCAGCGAAAGTCCCGCCAGGACAGACCGGCTCCCCGAAGCCTGCTTTCTTGTTGAAAATGTTTTATCAATTGTGTTGAGAGACCAGCTTATTAACTCCATTATTAGAATTTAGTTTAGAAAAACCACAGAGAGAGAGAGACTCTAGAAACTCCAGAACATAGTGACACGAGAGACAAGAAACGAGAGACAGTGAGGAGAGAAGGAAAAATGCGACCGCCCCGCGGGAGAGATAGAGAGAAAAAAAAAAAAAAACAGTAAAAATAAAAATAGACAAGTCATCATCAGATGAAGAGGAGTGCTTTTGCCTAGTCTGCATGGAGCCATTTTCTAACAGCCGCCCAAAAGAGACTTTCGTGCAGTGTGTGAGATGCAAGAAGTGGGCCCATGATGCTTGCACTCCAGGCCAGGCAATTTATCTGTGCCAGAACTGTGACTGAAGATGAGTCTGATTAGAAGTGTTTCATTGTGCATTACACCACGTCTGTTTTGTTAAGACTAAGCATTTTGCTCTTTAATGAATGAGTTCTGTAATTAAATGTACTTGGTTTTGAATTTGATAGTAAAAAAAATTATATTCACAATTATTTAGTTGTATTCTTATTTGTTGATAATCCAATGTGACAACTTACCCCACATACTATGAGATAGTGTGACAACTTACCCCCTGATGGGATAAGTTGTCACAAGTGCACACCCTCTATTTAACTGTCTACAACTCCATACTGAAATAATATATGAATATGATGTATTGTGCCCAGTACAGGTAAGACAGAGTGAAAAGTGTGACAACATACCCCGATCTCCCCTACCTTTCCACGTCAAAGACCGTTTTTATAAATTTGAACTTTGGCGTGGATTTGAGTGTACGCACGTTCTAAGATCAAATCTGTGCGTAAGCATGTTTTATAAATAAGGCCCCCTGTGTTGTCAGCAATAGAAACTCCTCCACCCACTTATATGCAGACAACACAGTCATATATTCAGTTGGCCCCTCACCGGATTCTGTCTTGAGCTCTCTTCAGGAAAGCTCATGTGGTTTGTTAAGAAGAACAATACTATCCCCTCTGGCACCATAACTACCTGTGATGGCTCAACACTTGAGGGTAAATAACCCAGAGGAAGCAATATATACAAAACAATAATTTATTAAACAAATACTGACAAAAACCACACAAAACAATGTCGCAAAAAAAAAACAATAAACACTCCAAAAACTATTCTCAACACACTCTCTTCACAGATTCTCTCTCTCTCTCTCTCTCTCTCTCTCTCTCTCTCTCTCTCTCTCTCTCTCTCTCTCTCTCTCTCTCTCTCTCTCTCTCTCTCTCTCTCTCTCTCTCTCTCTCTCTCTCTCTCTCTCTCTCTCTCTCTCTCTCTCTCTCTCTCTCTCTCTCTCTCTCTCTCTCTCTCTCTCTCTCTCTCTCTCTCTCTCTCTCTCTCTCTCTCTCTCTAACCAAATTACAGGCAAAAGTTTAAACCAGACTTTACAAGCTTGATTATGGAGACGTCCTATACAGAGATGCATGTAGGGGTATGAATATCTCAGTTAGTCGCATTCAAATTTGCTGCACCCAATGATTGAAATGAGTTACAAAAATCTCTAAAACTGGACAGTCCTATCTCTCTAAGAGCTTTCAAGGACTCTATCATGGATATTCTCACAGGCACGTGCAATTGCTTTCCATCCTTACAATAATATCAATACTTTGATGTTCGTCTCATGCCTGCCCCAACTATCTTAATTGTGCTTATGTCCTGTCTCTTATGATGTTGCTGTTGTGCATATTTTTGTGCTGTTTTTTTAAATATATTCTTACTGTTATTTATTACCTTATGCCTTTACATTGCATTGTGTTTGCTTCCTACTGTCCTTGTTATTCCTGCTGTGTTGTCTGTTGTGTGTTTTTGCTATTTGCTGTATGTAACTCTTTGTTATTGTCTGACCCGTCCCTCAGCACTGAACGTTCTGCTTGTCTAATTCAGTGTTGAATGTTCTGTCTGTATAATGTTTTTAAAATATTTTTTTTATCCCTGCTTTCCCCTCAAGAGACTAATTACCTCTTGCCAGGCCATACTTGTAAATAAAAATGTGTTCTTAAGTGACCTGCCTGGTTAAATAAAGGTTAAATTAAATAAAAGTGTGGCCTCTATGGTGTGAAATAATCACTAGTACTCCTTTGCCAACTCCCCCTTGTTCGCGAGTGTGCCGTCCGACATGTTGAGTTTGTACCAATTCTTTAGGAGGTGAATCTGAGTGAGGGAAGTTGGCTTGTGGTCCTCTCAAATGCCCCCTTCCAGTGAACCCCCTCTGAGGTGCATTCAAATTGAAAAGAAAAAGGTGAAAGTTTGTGAACATTTGAAAATAATTTCAAGCATTTTTCTTTATGTGCCAAACATAGTGTGTGGTGAACAAAAATGATCTCAGAATTTACGTTAATTAAGACCAATGGAAACAGTTAAGATTCACACAAATCTTATTCTGCGCAAAAGAAAGAATAAGATTTGCTGTTGCTGTGTTAGCAATTTTTTGTGTGCCTTCTCTTTTGGTTAGTCCCTCTGCGCCTCATTTAAGCCAGAGTGAACAGTTTCCAGAATGCAAAGGTGAAGAACAGTCTTCATCCTGAATTTGTGTGCCTGTGGGGCGGTGAACCTTGCGGCTTCTCCTGGGACAGACCGATCTAGGTGTAGCAGGCCGGATGGTTTCATGCCCCTGCTGAAATTGCCAAAGCTGACAGCTACTGCTGTGGACTTAGTCATGGTATCCTTCTCATTTCTGAAGTTTACACAAAATCTGACTTTAGAACATTCTCCACTTCAGGACATTTCCAGTCTATCACTGTTTGCTCAAATCTGAAGTGTATTCACAATGACCTTCCATATGTAGTGGTGGGCTGAATAAAATTTTCAGTTTGATGAAAGAGTTGTTTATGGAGGAACAGGTTAATCCATCAAACTACGAACACAGTTTGTCAGAGATTGTAGTCTCCAGTAAAATGCACCAGTTAAAATGTTAACATGATTATTTTATCTATTTACAATTGTTGAAAGTGACATTGGTGCTAAAGCCCTCTTCCTCCCTGTCAAAGTCAAATTGAGTATTTTCAAATTGTATTTTCTTGGGGGTTTTTTGTTTACATTGAACACCAGTTTGTTATTCCCAGTTAGTCACTCAAGTGTGTGCGTGTTAATAGAGCAGGCTATAAATGCATTGGCCCTCATTGCTGCTTCAAAACTTCTGGTGCGACTCCAGACACTGATCTTGCCAGAGAGACTCATGCCTGGAGTCATTGGTATAGAGCAGGCATGGGAACCAGCTGGAATGGCGTAGAAGAGTGATGGTTGGCTGTTGAGGGTCAGCCAGCAGTCGATGACATTACATTACATTTACATTTACATTTTAAGCATTTAGCAGACGCTCTTATCCAGAGCGACTTACAAGATGTGCCTAAATACATGGAGGGAACAATCATAGTTTGCGCAAGAGATCAGTGCAGTAATACAGCGATAGACATCATTGCAGGCAGCTGCGTACTATACCTGTAACACTGGGAAGGAAAAGGTTAGTGTTTATTTATTTATTTATTTATTTATTTATTTATTTATTTATTTATTTATTTATTTATTTATTTATTTATTTATTTATTTATTTATTTATTTATAATACATTTTTAATTAAATGGAGTAAGCAGGGGTATATAGTGTTGAGCAAGTAGGCAGTGGTGATGACAATTAGCTAGATGTACAGAATTCAGTGGTAGTGGAGTCTGAAAAGGTGGGTTTTGAGTCTCTTGCAGAAGATCACAAGGGATTCCGCGGTCCTGACTGATTGCGGAAGGTCGTTCCACCAGCAAGGGGTCAGGACAGAGAAGAGGCGAGACCGTGAGGAACGGCTGGGGCAGTCAGTTTGCCAGAGGAGGCAGAGTGGAGGGGTCTGGTTGGGGTGTAGGGAGTGATGAGTGACTGGAGGTATGGGGGAGCAGTACCTCTAGTTGCTTGAAAAGCAAGCACCAGTGATTTGAATCTGATGCGTGCTGCGATGGGGAACCAGAGATGGGAGAGTGGGGTGGTTTAGAGGACAGAGTCAATCAAAGGAGGAGGAGAGAGAGGAAAGTAGGGTGGATGATGCTTCCTCAGCAGGTAGCTGAGAGAAGGCATCAGTAGGGGGAAGGGAAGATAGAACGGTAGCTGACAGGGCAGAGGGGGAGAGACAGCAGAGGTTGCAGTGGACAAGGACAGTGGGGGCAGGTGAAGATGGCACAGAGGGGAGGGGGAGGGAAAAAGACAGAAAGCAGTGGTCAGACACATGTAGAGGAAATACCATAATGTTGGGTGAGGTGCAGTTCCTAGTGAAGACCAGGTCCAGTTGGTTACCAGCCTTGTGGGTGGATGGGGATTCAGCCATGGTGAAGTTGAAGGACTGAAGCAGGGGGAGAAATGCAGAGGACTGAGGGGTGTCCAGCAGCAGGTTGAAGTCACCGAGGAGTAAGACGGGAGTGCCATCCTCAGGGAAGGCGCTGAGTAGGGCATCCATCTCATCTAGGAAACTCCCCAGTGGACCTGGTGGGCGATAAAGAACAATGATGTGCAGTTTACATGGAAGAGTGACTGTGACAGCATGAAATTCAAAGGAGGAGGGTGAGAAGTGAGGAAGAGGAACAATACCAAATCTTCACAGGGAGGAGATCAGTATACCTGTCCCTCCACCTCTACCTGAGGGTCATGGAGTGTGTGAGAAGGTGTAGGCAGTAAAGAGAGCAGCAGGGGTGGCTGTATTCTGCAGTGATCCATGTCTCTGTGAGCGCCAGGAACTGCAGGGAGAGTAGGGAGGCCTGGGCCGAGATGAAATCGGCCTTCCGGACAGCGGACTGGCAGTTCCATAGTCCGCCTGCTACCACCACGTCGACACCGGAAGATCTAGGAGGGTGGATGAGATTGGAGAGGTTTCGGGTGTGAGTAGAATCTCTCCTTCTAGGAAATCTAGAAGAGGAGACATGGACTGGGATAGGGAGGTAGCATGTAGTGTTAGATGCAGAGGAAGAACAGGGAGATACAAAACTATGATACTTACCGTGCGGCGAGCACTCCCTAGCTGGCCTGCCTCGGTGGACTCCTGTAGGTAGACTCCTTTGTCTTTGTCTCCTAGGACAGGGAGGCTGCCGCGAAAAGCTGCCACTTTCCACAACTATGGTTACCACTAAGCTGAGTGGTGCTAGGCAGTAAGTGGCGAATGCCAGCTGATAACAATAGACAACAATTAACTGGCTAACAGGCACCACCCACTACTCAGGGAACACTCGACTACAGAGACAGACATTTACACCTGAAACAATTAAACAGATTCTAAGAAGCTAACTGCTAATCAACTTCTGACAGAAAAACTTCTAAGCAGCGATTACCACTAAGACACAGGAACACCAAACAGCTTAATAATTATAATTATAATGACTATGCAGTATTAACTAACACTAAACCCAGTGAAACGGGTAAAGAGCACAGCCACTAAACTGTAAGTCCGGGTTACTAACAGATTCTAGCACGCAACAAAACGGTTACCTACACAGTAAAATGCACACAGTAAAATGCACACTGAATAACGCAGAAGATGTGTCACAGAGAGTTCTTCCTGCTGTCTCCTAAATGGCAATATATATATATAGAGCGGTATCTCACCAACTCTCTGCTTTCCTTACAGAAAATAACCTGCTGGACCCCTACCAGTCCGGCTTCAGACCTGGCCACTCAACAGAAACCGCTCTCCTCTCGGTCAATGAAGCTCTTCACACCGCACGAGCCGCCTCCCTCTCCTCCATCCTGATCCTGCTTGATCTCTCCGCTGCCTTCGACACTGTGGAGCACTCCATCCTCCTGTCCTCCCTGGCAGCAACAGGGATCTGCGGTACAGCCCTCGCCTGGATCGAGTCCTACCTCTCCGGTCGCTCCTTCCAGGTTGCCTGGGCTGGTAAAGTATCACCGCCTTGCTCCTCCCCACCGGGGTTCCACAGGGCTCAGTCCTCGGTCCCCTTCTCTTCTCCCTGTACACCCGCTCCCTTGGCTCTGTAATCTCTGCCCACGGCTTATCTTACCATTGTTATGCTGATGACACTCAACTCTTTCTCTCCTTCTCCCCATCAGACACTCAGGTCTCTACCCGCATCGCTGCTTGCCTGGGGGACATTCAGAGCTGGATGGACAGTCACCACCTAAAGCTCAACCCAGGTAAAACAGAGCTAATCTTCATTCCTGCCCTAAACTCTCCCCACCTTGATTTCTCCATTTCTCTAGGTGACACCCTGGTGACATCATCACCCTGCGTGAAGAATCTCGGTGTGGTGATGGACAACAGGCTGTCCCTATCAATGAACATTGCAGCGGTAAGCCGGGCGTGCAGATTCTTCCTGTATAACATCAGGAGGATCCGTCCCTTCCTTACCACGTACTCTACCCAGCTCCTGGTCCAAGCAATGGTACTGTCCCGCTTG
Source organism: Aldrovandia affinis (assembly GCA_029706075.1). Taxonomy (NCBI): domain Eukaryota; kingdom Metazoa; phylum Chordata; class Actinopteri; order Notacanthiformes; family Halosauridae; genus Aldrovandia; species Aldrovandia affinis. The sequence continues at coordinate 517,471 of JAINUG010000006.1, forward strand.
GACTACTGCAACTCGCTCCTGGCTGGCCTTCCCGCATCTGCTATCAGACCCCTGCAACTCATCCAGAACGCTGCGGCCCGTCTGATCTACAACCTTCCTCGACACTCCCATGTCACCCCTCTGCTCACTACCCTCCACTGGCTGCCTGTGATAGCTCGCATCAAATTCAAGACATTGGTCCTAGCATACCAGGCAGTCAAGGGATCAGCCCCAACATACCTCACCAAGATCTTCAAACCCTACACACCTGCCAGACCTCTCCGTTCGGCTACCTCAGGACGCCTAGCACCTCCCCCCCTCCGCACCTGCGCTTCCCGGTCACGTCTCCTGTCGGTTCTGGCTCCACGATGGTGGAATGACCTTCCTGTGGAAGTCAGAACAGCTGAGACCCTAGCCACCTTCAAGCGACGACTGAAGACTCACCTCTTCAGGGTGCACCTCTCCCCGTAGTCCGGTTTTTGTTAACTTAGGGACATAGTTGCTTAGTTTACACGTCTACTTGTTTATGTATTGTATTAGGCTTAGGCATTATTTCCTGCATTGAGTGCTTTACTGCTACCTCTGAATTGTGGCTACAGATTTACCTACAGGGTCCTAGTTTAACTATGTGGTTGCTCCTAGCACCCAGGAATTGTACTTCCCACTAGGGTGGCTTTCAGCTAAACTGTTCTTGACTACGGTTAACACTTTGTTGTACGTCGCTCTGGATAAGAGCGTCTGCCAAATGCCTATAATGTAATGTAATGTAATATATATATCCTCTTCCTCTGGGGCAGTGTCAGCCAATCACCGCCCCCAATGGGGCTCTCAGCCAGAGCCGGACTGGCGCAGCCAGGTTTCGAATCGCGGCTGCAATAGACAACTTGCATTCCGGGCGAATGATTTGACCGTTACGCCACCCGAGGCCCCCTAAATGGTGATATTTGTAATGAATAACTGAACGTCTTTTGTCAGCTATTAAAGTTCATGAAAGACTGTCCAAAATGCACTAGAGCCTGTGCCTTTGTAGAAAACAGAGACACCAGGCAATACCTGCACTAGCCTCACTTGTCAGGCTCATAAGGATACGGTGCTATGAGTCTGATCAGGTTGACACTGATGAGAGATAAGTCTGCCCAATTTCAAATAGATGTGCTTTACTTATAAACTAATGGTCAGCTACTTCTTCTGACAATCTTGTGTAGGTGGGCTCCACATTAATGTGTTAACATTTACACTTTATTGACTCACTCAATTAACTGATCTAACATTAGTAGAGATGAACATTAATATAGCTAGCACTAGCTAGCTAACTAGTTGGTGCACGGTAACACGTTAGCTAGTAGTTATTGAATATTATCATAATTCATTACAATAAATGACAGTAACAAATGATTATGCTAACATAACTGCACAGAAACTTTTCTTCTCCCACAATTTCCTCAAGTTCGGGTCTTTGGGAAACATAACAGCGTTCCCTGTCATTAAGGCAGGTTCATAGTGGGGCGAAATACGTATTAATTTTGACGGTTTAGTGCTTATTGCCAGAGGCTAATTTCCAACACCTGTCCCCAATAAACTACCAAAAAAGTGTATGTATCAAGAATAAAAATAAACAATACAAAATAAATGCACAACACATTAAAAAGCCCATTCCTTTAATACAGCAAAACAGCAAATAATAAAAACCCTCCCCTCTTTTCTGTTAACCCCCCCGATCATATTTGCAAAGTAAAAAAGTTGATCAAGTATAAAATATTATAACAAGCTATTGCTGTATTCAGATAGTTAAAAAAAACAAATTCAGTAATACTAAAAAAGTTAAACAAGCCTTTTTAGTATTACTGATAGAACCTCAAGAAAGCCAATATATTTTAATTCAGAAACTTTCTTTTTTGCTTTATAGAGTACAGTCCCAGTACATTCTCAGATTTGCCCACATTTATACTATGACATGAAAGATCAAGATATTCAGAAATTGTTGTCATAGCTGCAGTTAATTTTGATGTTGCTTGTTCTGTGGTTTTAGCATGTACATACACAACTATATCATTAGCAAACATCTAGAGATCTCCTCCATGGCAAACCTGTGGAAGATCATTTATATATAGGCTAAACAGTTGTGGGCCCATAACAGATCTTTGGGGTACCCCATTATACATTTTCCAAATGATGAGAGATTGTTATTGATATTGCCACATTGTACCATACCCACTAAATATGACCTCATCCACTTCATGGCATTGGAGGAAAAGTTCAAATGAGATTGTTCTGAAAGAAGGATGTTGTGATTCAGTGTCAAAAGCTTTTTGCAGATCTAAGAAAATGGCACCAGCCACCTTCTCTTTTGTCAAGTTTAGATTTAATCTTCTCCAAAAGATAACAACTTGCTGTCTCAGTGGGGTGGTTTGCTCTAAAGCCAAATGCATGGGGTGCATAAGAACATGGTTAGTATTTAAATTGGAAGTTAATTCCTCCTTTTCTATAAAACTACCTTTTCTGCACTATAGAAAATATATTATTTGGTCAATGTATTGTACACCTTATCCTCTGTAGTTGATGACAAATTTTAAACTTGAAGAGAATAATAGAGCACAGCGTTGGCAATGCTTAGGTTGTGGGTTCAATCCCCACTGGGGCCACATACACTGAAAAATGTATGCATTCACTACTGTAAGTCGCTTTGGATAAAAGCGTCTGCTAAATGGCATATATTATTATAATAATATTTGTGGAGATGGCTTACAATTTGGCCAAAACACTCTAAGGGAATTTCACTCTATGTCACATTCCCTTTGTTCCTCTCTCGTTTTTCCTTTGTCTTGTTTCTCCCGCGTGATTGTTTGTGTTAATTGTTTTATTATTTTCTATTATTCAATTATCAACCCTCGTTACTCCTCATCATGCTCACCTGTTGCCAATTCCGTCGTCCGTTCCGGCACACCAGCCTCCCATCAAGATCATCAGCCCTGCAGTATATCTACCCCGGCTTTCCAGTCATTCATCGTCAGATCGTTGTTCTCCCTCCCTGGTAGAAACTGACTTCAGAAAGCCTTATCTAAAACTCTGTGTTTACTGTTCTTTGTGTGTCGAGTTAAATTTATGTTTACCCTTGTTCCTGTTGTCTCCCTTCGTGTTCAGGTTCATTCCTCGTCTGTCTGCCAGCTCTGTCCGTCCTGCCAGCCCCGCCTGCCTGCACACTTAGCTTGCCCTCCGGTTCCCTCATCCTGTCTGCCCAGTCATCTTGTCCACTCCTCCTGTGCATCCCTTCCGTGGTCCAGCTCATCATTTTCCACTACCTCTGTCATTACTATTATTAAATCATCACTCTCCATTCTAACCTTGTCTGTGTCTGCGTTTGGGTTCGTTCCTGTTCGACATAACACTCTAGAATTAAATTTGTTCACACTAAATCCCATCCTTCACATACCTCAGCATCCCCTTCTCCTCCCATGAGTTTAATCACATCTAAAAAATGTGTATCCAGGTACTGTGTAAAACACTAACAGGAAAACAGTAAGCTGTTTTCAGTTACCAGTTGGTAAGATCTCTTGTGGCAGGCACGGGAGTTGATGCGGACCCCAAACAAGTAGATAGTGAATTGAGCTTGTGTATGATTGTGCAGTTATTACAGATAGTCAACAAAAAATGTAAACACCAGGGCGGCCTCGAATAGCATAGCGGTCTAACGCACTCGCATTGACTGGTGCTTTGTGAGCTGCCTATTGCGGTCATGGTTCACAACCTGACTGTGCCAGACCCACCCTGGCTGGGAGCCCCGATCGGAGGCAGCATTTGGCTGTCCACCCCGCGGGGAGGGGGTGAGCCGGCACAAACTCACCAAAAAGCGCGAAGGGCATCTCCAGAAGTAGGTGAGCGAGTTCCGTCTTGGAAGAGGCGGATCATCGCTGGCCTCAGGGAATTGGCTGGAAATGGAGGACGGGCGGTAAGTTTGTGGGGGAGGGCAAATTGAAATAGAGGGTATAATTGGCCACTAAATTGGGCCACCACCATATTTGATTAAACTGGTTGCTCATGCCCCAAGTTGAAACTGATCTGCTGCTACTTACTTGTTTTGCTCAACAACCACTAAGCCCAAGTTCAAATGTTCTGAATTGGACTTGATGTCCAGGCACTGCAGAGAAAGCCTTTAAATACCACAGGGACAACCTGCAATGAGTCGCTTATTACTACAATCATTATTTTGTAAGGCCATTGAAAAGCTACTTGGCTTTCCTTTACACTGGTAATGACAGAGATAGATGGGTCTCTTCCTATTCAATGGAGAGTAAAAAAATTAGATTTAACTACAGAATTCTCCTTGAGGGCTGGTAGTGTCCCAGGATTGGAACTGTCTGTATAATTTCCTTTAGTACAGACACACAGCAGTAATCTACAGTGTTAAACGGAACTGGTGGCTGGCTGCATGCATTTGAGAGGACACAAATGCTAGTCTGCACCATCACTGATTTACAGCTTAGAGCTGCAATCCAGCATCCCAAATTAGTTAATTAATGAAAGGGACTAAAAACATTGTTCCAAAAGGGAAACTGGTACAGGAATGGACAGACGTATGAGAACCAGAAGGAATCTGAAGGTCACGATACTTTCAAACCTTTTAAACATTTCGTTCCTTTCGGATTCCTCCCTTTTCAAGGCTTAATTCAGACATGAGGATGGAGATTAGCATGGGTTGTATGCTCAAAAACAAAATGAACAATATATATCATATATTATATTCATATTATATATTATGTTTATTATATATACTGTATAGACATGTGGTCATTTTTAATAATATAAATGTGTATTTTGCAAAGGATCAACAAAACTCACTGTATATTGTCAAATAATTGATAAAGCAAAAACAAATGAACCTCTCCCGAATTCCACTTGACCATGAAGAAATTCCTCCGTCTTTATGCTTACTTAAAATTATTCCTTTAAATTGTTGCCTTGGTAGTTTTTGCTCACAAATTGAATGATGAAATAGATCAATACCTCATTTCTCAGCCCTCTGAGAAAGACAAGCAGGCTTGGAAAGACTTCAGCGTAGGCCCTGGCACACTAACAGTATTTTTTTAAAAAAAACATGTTTTCCCTTCCAAAGACACTCTGTAATGCTGTGTTTGCCAGCATGCTGATAGTTGTGCAGTACATTTTGTGTTTGCAGCAGCGATTCAAGTCCCCAAGCCGTGGAGGGTCTAACATTACCTATATTTGTACAACAGGGCTAGCTGATTGAATACATTTGAACCATGCAGGTCATTAGAGGCACAGCCTTAGAGAACTGGTACTGTGCGGTTCTGCAGGAGACTGAAAGTGCGGTAAGTGAAATACCACAGCGTGATCCAGCTCCACAACAGTGAGGAAACCTGGGGCCTCATTTATAAAAAGTTGCGTAGAAACCATCCTATATTTGATCTAAGATCATTTCTGAAATGTGCGTAAGTGTGATTCAGAGAAACTGAACGTACGCCCAAAAAACGTGCGTACGCCAGTCCCCAGATGTGAAATCTATAAATCGCAAATGATCTTGAAATTGTGCGTAGCTGAATGGTTTTAGATCTCCGCCTTGTAAACGCCCCTAATTAATATCATTAGCATATAAAGGAGCACGAATCAAAACAGAAATTTTCTACTTGATAATGGCGAGCTGCAAGAAAAAGAATTTTAGCGAGGCGGAAATCGAGGTCTTGTTGGCGGAGGTGCAGCTGTGTGCAGGGACGCTGTGATGCCAAATCACGTCCACCGGCCAAAATGTGTCCATGGTGATGTAATCGGAATTTTTATGATGTCATCGGAATTTTGGACTGCAGTTGCTATGCCAACATGACGCTCGCATTCCCGAGTGAGAAAATGGCGTCCACTGCCAAAATGTGTCCACATGGTGATGTAATCGGAATGTTGGACTGTGTGATGACCAAAATGGGTCGGGGTGATGTAATCGGATTTTTCCACGGCCAAAATGGGTCCAGGGTGATGTAATCCGAATTTTGGGCGCGAAACGCGAAAACGCGAAAGAATGTGTCCAGGGTCAGCTGCACAGTTGAGTTAGCTGCCTTGCTACGAACATAATATATGAATTATAATATAGAATTATAGGCTATTATAATGATATAGGCAGCTAGCTACGGACATAATAGTATCCTTTGTCTGTTTAGCTGCACAGTTAAGTTCGCTGCCTTGCTACGAATATAATATATGAATTATAATATAGAATTATAGGCTATTTTAATGATATAGGCAGCTAGCTACGGACATAATTGTATCCTTTGTCTGTTTAGCTGCACAGTTAAGTTCGCTGCCTTGCTACGAATATAATATATGAATTATAATATAGAATTATAGGCTATTTTAATGATATAGGCAGCTAGCTACGGACATAATTGTATCCTTTGTCTGTTTAGCTGCACAGTTAAGTTCGCTGCCTTGCTACGAATATAATATATGAATTATAATATAGAATTATAGGCTATTTTAATGATATAGGCAGCTAGCTACGGACATAATTGTATCCTTTGTCTGTTTAGCTGCACAGTTAAGTTCGCTGCCTTGCAACGAACATAATATATGAATTATAATATAGAATTATAGGCTATGATATAGCTAGCTAGCTACGGACATAATTGTATCCTTTGTCTGTTCAGCTGCAGTTAAATTCGCTGCCTTGCAACGAACATAATATATGAAATAATATAATATAGGCTATGATATAGCTAGCTAGCTGGACATAATTGTATCCTTTGTCTGTTCAGCTGCATTCAAATAATTCATAATATATGGAATATATAATATATAATATATCGCTGCCTTGCAACTACATTCAAATAATTCAATGACATCACCGGACACATTCCTGAACACCTGGACACATCCATAGATTATATGGATGTGAAAATGTATACTGAATGCTGTATGCATTCACTACTGTAAGTCGCTTTGGATAAAAGCGTCTGCTAAATGGCGTATATTATTATTATTATATTCATATCCAATTGTGGGATGGACTAGCTTGCTATGTATACAACAAATAACACTGCAAGGTTTAAAATGATGGTGTGTGTGTGAAAGAAATCAACTAGTCTTGTGGGTACTACAGTAAGTTAATATAGCAAACTAGTCCATCCCGTTATGGCCTGTTATCTGTGAAATGAACTCTTGTAACGTTACCCACATGAGTTGAGCATAAACACTGGGTGACGTTAGCTAGCATTTACATCCATTAAACGCGAAGGCTACTCAAGGAATGTCAGGATATATGATATATCTATTATTATTATGTTTGAAACAGCGAACTTTCCCCCTCCACTAGCATCACTAACACAATGTAAAATCTAAAACAATTAACAATATAAGCACAGCTCCTATACAAAAAGGAAATGATAATGGTGTTATCACGATTTTTATTTTACTAGCAGATATTTCACTAGCCATCTAAGCAGACGATCCATATATTATGTTCGTTTGCAAGGCAGCGAATTTAACTGTGCAGCTGAACAGACAAAGGATACAATTATGTCCGTAGCTAGCTAGCTATATCATAGCCTATAATTCTATATTATAATTCATATATTATGTTCGTTGCAAGGCAGCGAATTTAACTGTGCAGCTGAACAGAGGATACAATTATGTCCGTTAGCTAGCTGCCTATATCATTAAAATAGCCTATAATTCTATATTATAATTCATATATTATATTCGTAGCAAGGCAGCGAATTTAACTGTGCAGCTGAACAGAGGATACAATTATGTCCGTAGCTAGCTGCCTATATCATTAAAATAGCCTATAATTCTATATTATAATTCATATATTATATTCGTAGCAAGGCAGCGAATTTAACTGTGCAGCTGAACAGAGGATACAATTATGTCCGTAGCTAGCTGCCTATATCATTAAAATAGCCTATAATTCTATATTATAATTCATATATTATATTCGTAGCAAGGCAGCGAACTTAACTGTGCAGCTAAACAGACAAAGGATACAATTATGTCCGTAGCTAGCTGCCTATATCATTAAAATAGCCTATAATTCTATATTATAATTCATATATTATATTCGTAGCAAGGCAGCGAACTTAACTGTGCAGCTAAACAGACAAAGGATACTATTATGTCCGTAGCTAGCTGCCTATATCATTATAATAGCCTATAATTCTATATTATAATTCATATATTATGTTCGTAGCAAGGCAGCTAACTCAACTGTGCAGCTGACCCTGGACACATTCTTTCGCGTTTTCGTTTTCGCGTTTTCCAAAATTCGGATTACATCACCCTGGACCCATTTTGGCCGTGGAAAAAATCCGATTACATCACCCCGGACCCATTTTGGTCATCACACAGGCCAACATTCCGATTACATCACCATGTGGACACATTTTGGCAGTGGACGCCATTTTCTCACTCGGGAATGCGAGCGCGTCATGTTGGCATAGCAACTGCAGTCCAAAATTCCGATGACATCATAAAAATTCCGATTACATCACCATGGACACATTTTGGCCGGTGGACGTGATTTGGCATCACAACGCTGTTTGGGAGCCTTTCCAATGGCTTTACCAGTACAACCAAGTACGTGGCCTGGCAGTCTGTAGCCCAGGCTGTGAACGGGGGGCAGCAAGGTCCCTGAAGGACGTAAATAATTTTAAAACTGAGGTCAAAATCTCTAATAACTCGTTCCCTTCTTATTGCGGGTTGGCGATATCTTCTCGAGAAGCGAAGCCATTCTATTTTATAGCCTACAGATTGACCAAGTGTTTTACACGCGTGGAACCATAATATGTATTAAATACATTTCAAGGATGTGTCAATTGTTCTAATTGGGGTAGTTTTGGAAAACCAATGTGTGTTTTTGTTTTGTTTTCCACAAGTAGCTTAGCTTATGTTGTTTTAATTTATTAATAAATGTATTGTGCAAACCATTACGTATAGCATAAGCAATGTGTTCAATCTGGTAATACTACTACTACTACTACTACTACTAATAATAATAGGCAGCAGACGACATGTTGGCGCTGTTAGATTTCCAAATACATTTTACATTACATTTACATTTTAAGCATTTAGCAGATGCTCTTATCCAGAGCGACTTACAATATGTACATTAATACATGGTAGGAACAATCATAGTACGCGCAAGAGATCAGTGCAGTAATACAGCAATAAACCATTGCAGGCAGCCGCGGACCATACCTGTAACACTGGGAAGGAAAAGGTTAGTCAATTTTTTTTTTTAAATGGAGTAAGCAGGGGTATATAGTGTTGAGCAAGTAGGCAGTGGTGATGACAATTAGCTAGATGTACAGAATTCAGTGGTAGTGGAGTCTGAAAAGGTGGGTTTTGAGTCTCGCGGAAGATCGCAGGTGATTCCGCGGTCCTGGCCGATTGCGGAACCTGGTTGTTAGACAGTCATAATAATTATAACCTGAACTAAGCGGTGTCTCTGCCCTTCAGCAGGAACACATTTTGGCAGAAAAGGGCGCCCCGAGATCAGAATAAAAATGCGTGGCTTGCCAGAAGACTTCCAGATAGAACTAATCCTGAGCAGGTAAGCAGGAGAACCCCCACATACAGTTAATGGAATAAACAGAATTCCAATTTTTTATATTTTTTTAATCAAACATTTATTCAGTACCGAGTGATGTTAGCAGGGGCCTTTCACAACGAAACAGCAGAGATCATCGTCATCTTCATCATCCTCGTCGTTCCTTTACTTACCTTTGTTTCTATGTTCGGCTCGAAAAACTATTCCAGCTGGACCAGATGTGTTCTTTACTGTATTGTGTCTATGACGTTGGTGTGAGATGATATTGAAGCATGGTTACCATGCATACTGACATACAGGAACTATAACCATTTTGGACTGTTGGAGATGTGACTCACATCACTGCCACTGTCTTGAGTTTCAAGGTGCTTGGTGAGTCATACAGCAGATACTGTGAAAAAGGACAGTGGAAGATGTGCAATCATCGCAGCAGTGTGGGGCAGTGGTTAGCGAACTCGGCCAGGCTAGGAGGCTGCGGGTTTGAACCCCAGGTAGAACTCTGCTCTTGTGTCCTTCAGCAAGGGAACTAACCCTGAGTAGATTCAGTAAGGCTGCCCAACAGCATACGTGGAGAGTGCAAATCATCCAGTAAACGGCTGAACAGGGGGCAGAGTAGTGTGATGGGTAAACTGAAGGGCTTATAACTCAGGTGTTGCAGGTTCAAATCCCAGGCGGGGCACTGCTGTTGTAGTTAAACAGAACTGCTTCAGTGAAAATATCCAGCTGTATATGTGGATAGTGTGGAAAACTAGCACTTGAATAAGAGTGTCTGCCCAGCAAATGGATAAATAAATAATGCCTCTGCTATTCAAATCACATTTCTTTGCTCCGCAGGCTCAATCCTCCCTTATGGGGGTTTCTCCCTTCCCTTTGCCCAAAATCTCATATTATTGTTTCTTTACCTTAGAGTTAAGTACTGATGCTCATTGAAATTCAAAGAGCAGGTTGCACAGTGGAGAATTCTCAATTTCCTTCAACAAAAAATGTCACCCTCTGATGTTAGCAGCATGAAGTTACCCTCACTCTAATGCAGTGGTTCTCAATCCTTGTCCTGGAGAGCCACGTGGTATGCTGGTTTTAACTTTTAACTCAGCAACCTGACTTCCACACACTCCTGGCTACCTTTTCCTCTAACCTCTCCTCTGCTAAATCTGCATTTTTCCTTTCCAAGATTCAATCTTCTGCTTCGAATCCTCGAAAACTCTACTCTACGTTTTCCTCTCTCCTCACCCCTCCTCCTCCTCCCCCACCCCCCTCCTCTCTAACCACGGATGACTTTGCATCCTTCTTTCGTGAGAAGTTCGATGACATTCACAACTCCTTCCCCCCATCCTCTCCCTCCCTCACCCATCTTGCTACCTAAACCTCTCACCCCTGTCCTCCTTCTCACCCCTCTCTGAGTCAGACATCCTTCAACTTGTTCACTCCCACCGTCCGACCACCTGCCCTCTTGATCCCATTCCTTCCCCCCTCTTCCAGTCCATTGCTATGGACATCCTCCCCTTTGTCTCCAATGTTATCAACTCCTCTCTTTCCTCTGTCACCTCTCCCCTCAAAAGCGCCCATGTCTTACCCCTCTTACCATGTATTAATGCACATCTTGTAAGTCGCGACTTACAAGATGTGCATTAATACATGGTAAGAACAATGATAGTTCTGCTAAATGCTTAAAATGTAAAAAATGCAACCCATTTTTATGCAAGAAACCGGGTGAGGTGAGTTAATTATGTAATGAACCTCTTTAATTGATCGATTACATGCATGAGTAAGAAAGAGAATGAACACACCCTGCGGCCCTCCAGGACCAGGATTGAGAACCACGACTCTAGCACATGAATGATGAAGGGATGTCTGATTTCTCATTTATGATTTCATGTGTAACCTCACAATTTGCAAGCGCACTGAATTTTACCCAGAAATCTTGTGGCTAGACCAACTCTAGCAAACTATAGTTAGCTAGAGTTGATGCTAGAATACTAGAATAACTCCCACCATTAGCATCAATGCATCATTTTACCTCGAAAATATGTAATTATGCACCACCATAGTCACATGATATCATTTCCATATCCAACACACTGCAAACAATTTTACTATAATACGTAGAATGTGAATTTTACATTGCATGAAGTCAATTTATTTATTGACAAAAAAACAAAAAACACAAACTATATGTAGACTATGACATTGATGAGGTGATGTTCTGTGGTCACTGATAAAGACTTACCAGGGTAATTCCACTTGTATCTTTGCACAGCACTGTACATCACAATCAAAAAGTGTTTGTACAAGTATGTCTGTGTGAAACACCATTTCCATTGAAACAAACACAAAAAAGACAAAAACTGTGTCTACTTTGCGATTCGCATTGGTATGACTGATTGATCGATGAGAAGATGCCATGACATGCACATACATGACACGCACATACACACACAGACAAAAACATGTGTGTGCACAGATGCATACGCACACACACACACACACACACACACACACACACACACACGGGCACACACACACACACACACACACACACACACACACACACACACACACACACACACACACACACATGCACTCACACACACAGAATATGGACCATGGAAAACAGTTATGTAATCTACCTGTGATGTGCTGTGTTGTGTTGTGCAGATCTGCCTGTGTGAGCCAGCAAAACACAGCACAATAGCGATAGCCTCTGTACATGAGAGTGAGGCCTTCTCTTTGAACTGAAGCAACCTATTGAGAGCTATATAAACTCCCATGCTGCAACTGACCAGCTGGGAATGTTCCTTGCACATGAGTAGATGGCCAGTTACAGATGACTGCCAAGCCACAAGCCTGACCTGACCTGACTGAATGATACTTTTAGCATTTGCCGCAATGGGGAAGGTGGTTCGCGAACGCTGTTTTTCCTCAAACTATTATTCTGATAAAGACAAACATGAATTCACCGTGGGAAAACAATGCTAGCAAGATCTGTGTTCACTTTCTTTGAAACTGATTCTATCTGCTCTAAAGGATTACAAAGCATTAAGGTTATTGACCCAGTAATGGTTTATAATTATCTCTACTCTCACTAATGTATAATCTTCTCTCATGCTTGTCGTTAATTACGTTATACACTTAGACAAAATTAGATCTTGGGCCACCCACTCATCAAAAATGGTATGTGACACTGTAAATGAGATTGGATATGAGTATAAAGCTCTGACCAGCAAAAATATACATTTGCATATTGTAAATGTATGTATCCTAACTTTGAGGCTGTGAATGTGCATTCAGCTAAATAACCACTCACTCATCTATCTGACCCCGTTTGTGTTGTTGTCCTGTTGTCACTGACGAGACATTACCACAACAATAACGAATCAAGGCACACATTATCAGCAAACCAAGCTACACAACAAACAATTCAGTAACATTTGCACAATGTTCCTACCATATACATTTCCTTTCTATATAGGCACCGAAACAATGTCACAATAACAAAAAAAAGTATTCCATTAGAAAAAAGTTAATGTTAAGCACCAACAAGACATCTATGCCTTTGGAAAGGTTGGGTAACAGACAGTATTTGAATCTGATTAGTGCTGTGTGACAGGGCTTAGAAAGATTTTCTTATAAAAGTGTAAAAAAACCAAAAAAAAAACAGGAGTGAATGTACTTTGGGATCAAATGGCGGGCCATTTTAAACTTCCCCCAAAAATCAATCCTTCATCCTGATTCACAGTTTTCCATCAGAATTTTTTTTAATAACACCTCTTAATTTATCTTCATTCCGGAGGTATTTCAGCAGGGATTTTTCGGCAGAGGGATTAGCAAAAAACTAGTGAGCACGGTACAAAAAAAAGAACCCATCTCGCCTTCGACGGATGTGAATCTAGTCTCCCCCAGCGCCCGTCCTGTCCTGTCCCATTCCGTCCGAACCTCAGGGCGAGGGGGGCTGCCCGGCCTCGGAGGAGACGGATGGCTCCTCGACGACAATGCTGGGGTGCGTCTCCTGGGTTTCAGTGGAGCAGGGCGAGATGGAGGTGCAGGAGGACCCAAAATGCGGGGCGTCGACGGAGAGCAGCGCGGGATTGGCCCTCTGCAGCGTTTCGCTCATGGAGATGTTGACCTCCTCCGGGGTCACGCCCATGTCCTTGCTGTACTCGGAGGGTGACTTCCTCTTGATCCGCTCGTACGTCCTGTCCTGGTTCTCCGGGCCCTGCTCGCTCTCTTGGAAACGGCCCAGCAGCCAGACGAAGAAGCCGAAGAGGACGAAGGCCGCCAGGCTAGGGATGAAGGCCAGGCACTTGATGTCCAGGCTGGTCCCGACGTAGCGGCTGTGGAGAAACATGTCCTGGTGGACATAGGTGCGGTTGGTCTCTGGGTCCACGTTGGTAGAGCGCCACTCCCAGGTGAGCGTGCTCCGGTTGAAGTCACTCAGCGTGTCCGGTTCCTCCACCGTGTAGATCTTCTCCCCGGGCCCCACATACTGCCCGTACTCATACGGCTTGTAGAAGATCTGGTTCTTCCACATATTCAAGTCCAAGATCAGCACCATGAAGATGATACCATAGTTGAACCATTTACCTGACAGGAAACAAAAGGTGTGAGGGACGGACTGAAAGGACTGTTCTTCCTTTGTGACCGCAGACACCCGAATGCGAGCTTCACAAAGCACTTACAATGGATCAAAGTAACTTTAAAAAAATTTTTTTTATCAATTTGTTTTCCCCATTTTTTCTCCCAATTTAGTACCCAATTACACCCTCTATTTCTTTTGATTTGACCCTCCACCATGAACTTGCCGCCTACCCCCACGGGACAAGCTAGTACCTCGAGGCAATGATCTGCCTCCTTCAAAACTGGACTCACCAACTATGTTTACCAGGTCGCCTTACCGCTCCTCGGCAAGCTCATGCCGGCTCACCCGGCTCATCCTCCCCCCTCCCTCTGGGGCTGACAGCCAAATGCCGCCCCTGTTCGGGGCTCCCGGCTAGGGCCGGTCTGGCACAGTCGGGTTTCAAACCGAAACCGCAATAGGCAGCTCACACTCACAAAGCACCAGTCAATGCAAGTACGTTAGACAGCTATCCTATCCAAGGCCGCCCCGGTGTTTCCATTTTTGGCTGACTATCTGTAATAACTGCACAATCATACACAAGCTCAATTCACTATCTACTTGTTTGGGGTCCGCATCAATTCCATGCCTGCCACAAGAGATCTTACCAACTGGGTAACTGAAAACAGGTTACTGTTTTCCTGTTAGTGTTTTACACAGTACCTGGATACAGATACAGCTCACACTTGCAAAGTACCAGTCAATGTGAGTGTGTTAGACTGCTAAGCTATCCGAAGCCCTGTCAAAGTCACAATTAATACCTAATTAAGCATCTTTGGGTCCTTCTTGTTATTATTATTATTATTATTCTCCACTGATCAACAACACAGTACACCTTTGCAGTTGGTACGCGTGTCATTTTCTATTTGCATATGGATTTCTGAAATGCCTGCCGAAAACCTAATGTATAAAACATTTGAACAGAATGCATAAAGCATTTACCTGATAAAAAGTTTTCATATGATTTATCTATGGGTACCCACCCCCAACTGAAGCATAATCGGATTTATTCACAGAATCACCCTGGTTTGTTACAAGATTTAAAGTTAAAACACAATAAAACACAATTAGAGGCTTGTATCTCTGATATAAAGAATTGGATGACAGTAAATGTCCTGCTTTTAAATTCAGATAAAACATGGTTTTGGGCCCCAAAAAATTAAGGAACAAGTTGGATCTGCAGTTAAATGCAGGTGATTGCATAGTTGCATCAAGTCTAATGGTCAATAACTTTGGTTTTATAATTGATCAGGATCTTACATTTGACACCCATATTAAAAACACTTCCAGAGTAGCTTTCTTTCACCTAAGAAACATAGCTAAAATTAAGCACATTCTGTTATTAGAGGATGCAAAAACCTTAATGCATGCTTTTGTCGCATCAAATATAGACTATTGTAATGCCTTATTATCTGGCTCCTCTAGTAGCTCTCTTAAGAGTCTTCAACTAGTACAGAATACAGCGGCACATATTTTGACTAGATCCAAGAAGTATGAGCACATTAATCCTGTGATAGCATCACTACATTGGCTTCCTGGTTGGGAAGATTATAATCGGGCTGATTATAAAGTACTGTTGCTAGCTTTTAAAGCAGTGAACGGACTTGCACCTATATATCTGACCAAAATGATTGCCCCTTATAAGCCGACATGACTGCTTCGTTCACAAGAAGCCGACCATCTATTACTCCCTAGAATTTTGAAAAGCACAGCTGGTGGTAGAGCCTTCTCTTTTAGAGCTCCTCTGTTGTGGAACGGTTTACCAAAGCATGTTAGGGATTCGGACAGTTTCAATTTTTAAGTCTAGATTAAAAACATATCTTTTCAGCCTAGCCTACTGCCAAACATAGTCTAGGTGGAGAGATGGAGAAGGCCGTACCCTAGTGTCTTATGGATTGAGAAACTTTCCATACTTTATCCTTGATTGGGTGTGGATGGTTTGGAACTCTCTCGGCTGCGTGTATAATAGGTATGCTGCCATAGCTTACACCTGTCGGGGTTATATATATATTTCATATGCTTGTGCTCCCCTGCTCTTACATAATGCTACTGGCTATAGCACTGCTTTTTTTTTCTGACTGCATGTTCTCTTCTCTGCCTCGGCCTCTGACTTGGGGGGCCTCTGATCCTGCGAGAAGTGTGAGCTGCCCCCATCAACCCTCACCCCCATGCCAACCCCAGTTCCTGGATCTGGACCCCCTTTATGTGGTTTAGCCCCCCCCCACTGACCACCTAACTCAGGAGGGGCAAAGTCTTTCAGCCCTGAGTCACCTTGGACTGACCATGACATGGTCTTTTTTGGACACACCCTGTGCCGGCAGAAGAGGATGGGCTCCCCCTTTTAGTCTGGTTCCTCCCAAGGTTTCTCCCTACCAAGGGAGTTTTTCCTTGCCACTGTTGCCTTTAGGCTTGCTTTTGGGGGGGTCTAGGCCTGGGTTCCCCCTCTGTTAAGCGTTTTGTGACAATTCAATCGTGAAAAGCACTATTTGAAAAGTATTTCAGGTGTAGATTTTGTATCTACTGTGTTAAGTGCCTTGAGATATCTGATATGAATTGTGCTCTATAAAATAAAGGTTATTATTATTATTATAGACCTTTCAGGAAAAGGAAATTAATGATTGTTTTACAAAAGACCTTGATGGTCAAAGTGCCACATTACCATGAGAGTCAATGTCAACATCCTTCAGTCATTGTCAAGGTTTATTGAAAACAAGGTATATGTGACAGTAGTTCATATTTCACTGTGGGCAGAAAGGTTTATGCTTCAACAAAATGAAAGTTAAACAGTTTATGGTAATATCTCTTCAAGTTCACGGGTCTAAAAGCCGACGGGTGCATGAACGAATCTAAATGATAAAACTAATTTCAGACAAGGGTATTTTCAATAAGCTTCTTAAGTTAATGACGTCGAGCCATTTTCATTAGTCTGATTAATTATGCAATTCATTGGGGGTAAACAATCAAACATATACTGTTAAAACATCCAAGAGTTTAACACCAGATCATTGTAGTTTGCCTTACAAAACAATGCAATGTACCCCAAATGGTATTCATTATTTTAAATATGAATCTATGCTTTGTATCTAAGGGGTTTTAGAACTTAAATCTCAGTCCCAGCAAGGGTCTGACATAAACACTGATATAAGGAGTAAAAAGAGAACTAGTTTCAGCACTTATGTAAGATATTTCATACAATATTCAGAACCTAATATGAGATGCTTGCCCTATCTCTTTGATGAGATAAAAATGTTAAATTATGAAAATTTGATGTAATGAGGAGGATATAAGATGTGAAAAAAAGAAAATTGGTTTAACTCTGTGGGCTGAAAAGCAATGAAAATATCAATGCCTTTCAAATCTAGCAGCAAATTGCTTTGTCCCAAATTGGACAAGATATCAATTTCATTTATCTCTGATATCCAAAAAACAAGTAGAATCAAAATCCTGAATGTTGAAGACAGTCCACGAGAGCCATGAATATGGATAACCTTTGTCAAAAAGATATCCCCCGCCAAAAAATCTGACAATGTTAGATGGATATCATGGGGCACCACTGTGGAAATCAATCCTTTTACTGTGGGGATTCAGTCAGTGTTTCCCTGTATCTGCTTGTACCGGTGATGTGAATGTGGGCTACCTGTACCTGCCCTTACCTGTCATGTGAATGTGGTATTCCTCCGAGCGCTCCCTATGCCTGCCCATAATACCTGTGATGTGAATGTGGGCTACCTGTACCTGTCCATACCTGTGATGTGAATGTGGTACTCCTCCTTGAAGATGCTCTTGCAGACAGGTAGCTTCACCTTCACCTGGGTGGTGGACATGCCTGGAAGGTTGACGTCCAGATCCCCCATAAAGTGTGGGAACTCCCAGTCCTATGAGGTATGAGTCTACCATCAGCATTTTACACCCTCACCTTCAACATATTCATGTCAAATCTTTTATTTTACAGTGTCTAAACATCTTTACTTCAAGCATTCATCCTTCAGCTTTGTCTTAAATGTTAAACATGGTGTGTGCATCCTTTATGAACACAGTATACACTACCGGTCAAAAGTTTTAGAACACCCCCATTTTCCAGTTTTTACAGAAATTTAAGCAGTTCAAGTCCAGTGAATAACCTGAAATGGTACAAAGGTAAGCAGTAAACTGCCAGAGGTTAAAAAAAAAAAGTTAGGTTACCAAAAACTGAAAAATAAGTTTCCTACACCATCAAAAGGCACTTGAAAACTGGAGGAAACTGACAGAAGAGGTCTGGCAGACCCAAAGCCACAACAAAATCACAAGACAAGTTTCTGAGAGTCAACAGCTTGCGTGATAGGTGGCTCACAGGACAACAGCTTCAAGTACAGCTTAACACTGGTCGAAGTAAGGAAGTCTCAGTTTCAACTGTGAAGAGAAGACTTCGAGCTGCAGGTTTGACAGGTCGAGTGGCAGTAAGAAAGCCATTGCTAAGATGGCAAAATAAGAAAAAGAGGCTTGCCTGGGCCATGAAGCACTGCCAGTGGACGACTGAAGACTGGAAGAAGGTCTTATGGACCGATTAATCAAAATTTGAAATCTTGACATTCTGAAAGGTTTTTGTAGGCCCTTCGAGTAGGCGAAAGGATGGTTCCTCAGTGTGTGACACCAACTGTCAAACATGGAGGAGGAAGCGTGATGGTCTGGGGCTCTTTTGCTGGATCCAGATTCGGCGACATGCACACTGAGTCACTGTTAACCCACGTTAACCCATTACTTGTTCCCTGAAAAGGGCCTTTTTTTATAACTCTGAAATTTACATTATTTTGTAAATTATTAACCTCTGGCAGTTTATCGCTTAAATTTCAGTAAAAACTGGAAAATGGGGGTGTTCTAAAACTTTTGACTGGTAGTGTACCTCACCTAGAAGTTGAAATAAGAGTATCTTATTTGTCATTTTTAACAAATAAGATTATACAGGCGCTCCCTGGTTTACGGGTTCCGTTCCTGAAGGCTTTCCGTAAGTCACATTTTCAGTAAGTCGGGATATACTGTATACGGTGTTTAAAAGAGATTAACGTCTCAAAAGATTTCCAATGCCACGCTTTTAAAAATCTGGTTGTTTTGAAGCACAAATAATTGGTCAAATTAAATTTCTGTAAAGTCGAATTTTCCTTAAGCCAAGGTTTGCATAACCCGAGGAGTGTCTGTATTTAAAAATGTAAAGTATATAACTTTTTAGATTTTCTGCCACCTATGAAGTACGTGTTATCACCTTACTTGAAAACAGACTCTGATTGACAATTTATTCTCAAATTAACCTACACCTGCGGACATATTACGGTACATATGGTTGCCAATAGCACAACACCCTTTAACTGAAGGCAGTATGTAGAAATGTTTGAATTAAAAACTAGCAATTCAAAGGAAAATGGGCAAACACAGTTATAGCAAGCACAACAAAAGAGTTTTAAAAGAAGTGAGAATTTCTGCCAAAGAAAAGAAAAAAAAAAGAAGCTAAAACAGCACATGATTGGTTAAAATATAAGTTTTCAGCCTCCTCTACTTCAAGCCATTGGTCTAGACACAAGTTTGGCAGAAGATAATAAAGTTTTTATCAAAGTAAAGTAATCTTAGGATACTTTTTTGACATTTAAAACAGTAAATACTATACATACACACTAACTGGAGAAAAAAAAACGAATTTCAGAAACTACTATATGTTCTGTGCTGGATTTCCCCTGCGAGGGGCCATGTTTTACAGCTCAGAAGATGCAGATGTGACGTGCTTGACATTTACAAGAGCCGTGCTGTGTATCTATAAGTGTGCATAGTAGCACAGAGCGTGTAGGCATCTGCTTGTCACCACAAATGAGCTCACACAACATCAGACATCACTCTTCAGTAGTCTATAAGCTGACTTTAGCACCTAGTGAATGTTCTCCAAAGGTCCAAAATGGAAATGTCAACTCCGTCTCAATAATGTATGTGGTACAGGTCTGAGTTCTGCACATAAACCCCCAGGGGCAGATAATGCTCGGTCTGCAGAGATATATGATCGACATCCCGACCTTAAGCAACGATTAACTCCCCCTGGCACGTGCGATTGAGTTGGACGCAATTGCAAAGATGAGGACAGATATATTCTCTCTGGTAAAGCATGGTCTGTAATGGACACATTATATGACCTGAGAGAATATGATTTAAGAAGAGGAGCAAAGGAAGGAATGACATTTAAAAAAGAAATGTCATGCCTGGCGGGCGGGAGAGCTCCCGTCAGAGCATTTGAGACTGGACAACGTTTGCGCAGACAGGAGCATGCGCATCTGTCCCTGGTTTTAAAGATGCCAAAAGCTGCAACTTTGAGGGGCCTTCATCCGGAATGCAGGCTGCCCACTGCAGCCGCGGTTTGATCCCCGGTTGCGCCAGTCCGGCTCTGCCTGAGAATCCCAATTGGGGGCGGAGGAGCTGCCCCAGGGGAAGGGGGGAGCTGGCATGAGGTTCACTAAGAAGCGTGAAGGGCGCCCTTGTAAAGTAGGTGGGTGAGTTCTGTCTCGGAGGAGGCGGATCATTGCCGGCCTTGGGGTATTATCTTGACTCGTAGTGAGGGGTGAGGGGCTCGTGGGGGAGGGTAAATCGAAATAAATAGACGGTACAATTGGCCACCAAACTGGCAGAAAAACAGGGGAAAAAATGTGAAATTTAAAAAAGCTGCAACTTTTCCCTGTGAGTGCAGACAGCTTTACGAGAGGGAGAATGTCCGAGAACCGTGGAGAAGCCACAAGCTCCAACCCATGCTTGTTCTCTCACTCTCTCGCTTTCTCTTTCTCTCCCTTTTTCTCTACTTCCCTCTCCCTCTCTCTTTCTCTTATTAGATTCTAAAACACCTGGGTTTTACAATTGTCATAAATAAAAAAACTAAGTAAGCAGTCTACAACCATGCAGCGTGCTTGGAAAAAAACATACAACTGTTACATTTGATCAATCTCTCTGCCTGTCTTTGTCTCTCTCATCCCCCTTCTCTCTCTCTCACTCGCTCTCTCTCCAGAGACTTCTCTCTCTCCCTCACCCCCTCCCTCTCTCTCTCTCTGTCTCTCTCTCTCTCTGTGTGGACCAGACCCACCCGACTAGTTCCGTGTGATGGCTGGGCCCTGACCCGAGGAGATTCCAATCCCCAACTGGACCGACGGGGAAACACAAATTAAATTAGACCACACTGCTGTTCAGAACTCTTCACAAATGGTCCTGCTAATTAAACCTTATCTCTGTTATCCCTTCTCTCCTCTCATGTTCCGATACAGGGCTCACAATAAGAACCCTGTTACAACTTGTCGACAACGTTAATTGGAATTCAGAATTTTCAAGATATGAATGCAAAATAAAGATAGTTTCAGCTTATTTACCGTTCAATTTCAGACCAGGTGCACATCCAAACAGAAGAGATACTGCACATTTGGAAATAAATTATTGAAAAAAAAACATTTCTCAAACCAACACGTGTTAATATCTACAAGATACATTCAAATATGAAACAATCAAGCTTGGGCTAATGTTATTTTTTAAGGAACACAGCCCTAGATTATGAGCTATTTGGAACATGGACCCAGGAGGGAAGGGCTCTGTTCTCAATGAGGGGGCCGGGAGCATTATTGACTACACTGAACGTGACAGATGAGAGGCCTTCCGCAAATAATTGCATGGAATAATTGAAATCATAAATAATGCTAATAAACCCGTGTAGTCGGGGCAGGAAATAGAGATAGCAGTCATAAACAAATCAATCTGAAGGGGTTTTAAATACAGTGCCTACTGCACTGGGTAATGCTGTGATGGATTGCCATTATATCAAATTTACACTGGTCGAGTTACACCGGGTCTGAATTAGTTTGTGATGATGATTAAATGCACACGGCAAGAAAGCGAATAAGCCAACAGAAAACATTGGGCCAATTTCTTACACAAAGAAATCTGTGCAACTCATTGGAAGTGGCAGCCCTGCCAGTCAAAAGTAAATTTAAAAAATGTATTCTGCTTTGAGGGACGGGAATGAATCATTCCAAAAGCTTTTGAAATCGAGAAGCCAGCATGATTTTCTCAACAGCGATGATACACTTCAGCGGCAAAGTTACAATTGCTTTCACCAGCATGGCAGGCTCAAATTTAGCACAACCAAGATAGTGAGCAGGCTGGAGATTTTTACAATTATATTATATTATATGCTTATATTGTGTACCTTCCAAGCTGGTTAAGACAGCAGCAAACAAGGGACAGAGAGAACCTCTTCATACTCTGTTGGAAGTGGTAACCTTAGTAATCAGTAAGATTTATGGTACCTTCTGGACAGGAATAAATCAGGATAAAGGCTGTTCAGACTGAGAGACTGTTCGGACTGATTTCTCGACAACTCCTTGTACTATTGAGCGGAAAACTTGAGATTTGTTTTATGTTATTACAGTTCTAACAATGTCTTTCTTTTGTGGATAGTTTTCATTAACAATCCTTTTGAGCTTTTCTGGATGATTCTTAACAGTTACTATACCAATTAAATGTTTATGTCTCAAAAATCCATTCAACTCTAATATACAGTGATTCCCAATAAAGGCATCATATTTTAATAGTATAACCATCATTCATGTATTGTTGCCTTACATGAACGTGCAAGACAGCCAAACACTGCCCCCGATCGGGGCTCCCCACCAGGGCCGGTCTGGTACAGTCGGGTTTTCGAACCGCGACCATGATAGGCAGCTCACACTCGCAAAGCACCAATAAATGCGAGTGCGTTACACTGCTACGCTACCGGAGGCCCCCAAGCTACGCATTTTTATTCTGATCTCTGGGGGTGCCCTTTTCCGCCAAAATAAATACGTGCTGAAGGGCTGAGAACTTAGTTCAGGTTATAATTATCATGTGGTTCCCTCCTCTTGGGTTGCCCAGCCAATACGGGTGTGTTAGACCGATACGTTATCGGAGGCCCCGAGGCTTGATTTTGATTGGTCCGGCAGCAAGCCCTACCTGCATAACAATGAGAAGGTCGAAGACCAGGATGAAGGAAGCCAAGAAGGCGCGGGAGACCTCGTCGCTCGGCAGGAAGCCCCTGTTTAGGTTGTCCCAGCTAATCCAGTCGGTGCTGATGACCAGAACCACTAACGACGTGAGAGAGATCAGCACGGTCCTGTGGATGAGAAACAGAACAGGTTCTCTCAGGCAATCTCTTTCTCCGCTAGACACAGACACAAACTGTGAAAACTTGCAAAACATTTTGGCCTGGATCAATCACAATTTTGTCCTTAAGATTTTGCCTGGATTCAATCAACCTTTGTCCTTAATTCTGACCCTTTCAATAGCTGGTCTGGCGCAAAAAACATTTTTGTACAAATCAACATTTGTCCTCAACTTTTAGCGCAATTAATGAAATGAATTTTTCCCTTTCACAAGCACATTTCAGTAAGTTCAGCCATCAATGTGCCAAATCGCACTTGCAAAGATAAAAATAGAGCTTGCATGTATTTTTCAAAGTCAAAGTCAATGACAAATGTTCATTGAATCTAGGCCTTTGTCTTTATCAGTGAGAAAATAATTGAATAATGCTTTACTAATGCTTAAATGGTTCACTCAAGTGAAGCAAAGTTGCATTTGTTGTCATGAATCCCTCTACACACCCAGTGGAATACAAACGATGAGGCACCACTGCCAATTCTTCCAAACTAATTATCCCAGCACGAGACACACCAGGGCACACGAGATAAACAATCCAGAAGGCAGAAGGCTTTGCTCTCATTTTCACAATCCAGGGTAAAAGATAAAGTTTAGGTCAAACTTCAAGTTTAGGTTCATACTTCACACTGTAATACAGTATAATAGTTATGGTCAGGAAAGCAAAGTGTTGCTGGTGCTTTTTGCCTTTAGCCAGAATCAGTTTAATGGTATAATGTAAAATTAGGTTTCATTTATTATAACTATTATAAAACTATTATATATAAAATAGTAAGCAAACCATCTCAGCCCATGTTTCCACCTGAGCGTCTGTGTATTAGCCCTGTAAATATGCTTTGGTTTTTTTAGGACAGGTAACATTTGCTTGTGTTCATTTTTGGAGAGTGAATGGGGAACGCACTGCCTGTACCATTCTCAGCCTCAGTGTGTACTTCAGATTGGACCGCACATGTTCCACAAGTTGCCCTCTCATGCTCTCTCATTGGCTGAGGGGCCAGACGGAATTGGAATTCAGGGGAGTCAAGTCCACACCACGTCCATCCAGGATCAACTGGCAGAGCACATCTAGCAGATTTTCTAAGCCAGCCAACTGCCACAGCCCCAATAGTTGGCTTGATGTGCAGTGGCCTCTGGCATCTAGGCTGGCACCTTAAAAAGCACTGACGTTCCATTTTTATAGATTTTTTTGCATAAGGATGTTCCACAGCCTTATGCAAATAACCTCTTGGCGTACACTCTAAAAATGCTCATTTTTGACTCAATACACAAGACTTCAGCCAAGATTGCAAGATTCAGTTGCTTTTGAACTATAATTATATATATATACAGTACCAGTCAAAGGTTTGAGTACACCTGCTGGAAACTAGGTTTATCTCATAATTGACAATGTTTTACACCATACAAGTTTCTTTAAATACTTGAAAATTACAAAAAACACATGTAACAATAAACAAAAGGAACATCAAAGCAATGTTTGAATTGAATCTTGGATTCCTCAAAATAGCCACCCTTTGCTGTGATAACAGCCTCACAAACACAGGCCATTCAGTTAATACGTTTCAGCAGGAAATCACCCGATATGTCTTCCCAGCTCTCCTGCAGCAATTCCCAGAGGCACTTGTGGGCTGCTTTGCTTTGACTGTTCTGTCCAGTTCATCCCATACAAGTTCTATGGGATTGAGATCTGGACACTGGGCAGGCCAGGTCCTTAGTTTGAGTTGTCCTTCACGTTCCTCCTTCACCAGGTAGTTCTTGCACAACTTCAAGGTGTGTTTCGGGTCGTTATCTTGCTCAAGAATGAAGGAGTGCCCGCTTAGCCGTAGTCCAGATGGAAGGTGTACTCAAACTTTTGACTGGTACTGTACATATAAAATGTATGTTTTTTAATAAACTTGATGTTTATACCTATAAGTGTTTGTGTATGAATTTTGTAAAAAATGTATTTACATTCTTGACATACACTTTTCCTTTTCTGTGGTTTATTGTGGACGGATGATGGAAATGATAGCTTTTGGCTATAAACACTTAAAGCAGTGCATCTGATGCTTGTTTTTTTTACATTGTAGCAATGCTTTTACTATGTCCCTGACATATGAATAAATAAGAATTATAAAAAAGATACAAGGTTTCATTCTTCTGGAGGCTGGGAATTGTAACTCTTGCACCAAACCATCACCATAGTCCAAGGCAACTCTCACCAGTCATTTGGTGGCGATCAGCTGACAGCCCTGCCCCCTCTCTCTGGGCGGGTGCCTAGCACATGATGTAATAAGCGTGATGTCATAGGTGAAGCTGATCCTCAGCATTTGTTCTAAAGGTGTCCCGGTGCACGCTTGAGCGACCTCAAGTTGGAACGTGGCATTCCTTACGGCTAAACCACGACCACGCGGTCTGGTATCATCACAAGCACCGAACTTGACCAGGACACCATCCTGGTTTCCCACACTGACATGGGGCCCGCCTCTCGTAAGACACCTTCAGAGGTAGTGTCCCCCCCCCTATATAAGTCAGGCTCAAAAGAGAACTCTTATCTGTGCAGGGAAGTCAGATCATATCTCGTACAAACAGATCTCTTCCACTTCCTTGACCAGCTCCCTGGCTATTTCCCCTCTAGCAAATTGACATTCCTACTACCCAAACAGCCAGGCTGAAAACATGCGTGAATGCAGTTGAGTGTGGAAAAAACTATACTGTCACTGTGACTGATTACTGCATGAGAGTGTGGATGCAGACGAATAATCCTGAGGAAACATTTCACCACTGAAAAAGAGTCAAGGCAGAGCATGTTAGACCTCATTACTGTATTGTAGTTCTAGTAATTATAAACCTTTAATTTAATTATTAAGCTTATTAAGCTCATTTGAGGCTATCATAAAGACTATCATGTGTCATATTTGTACAAATTATATGAATTATTTTGCTTTTGGGGAGTATTTTTTGGCCAGTGTGCTTTTAATGAAATATAATGAATTTTCTGACAAATTAAGCCATTGCTCTGAAAATTATTTGTACAAAAATGAAGATAACTGTGTTTCTTCAAGGAATGGCCATGAATTACTCATATTCAACAGTCAAATATTCCCATGTTGTTAAATTGCTGTCTATGGTGAGACCGCTGATGGCTGTCTGCCATGTTGTGTAAAATCAAAAGACCGTTTACATCAGTGGCTCACTTTCTAAAACAGCAGACACAAGGTAAATGTACAAGATAAACTTTATTCCATAGGGAACAGTGGCTTGCAAAGCATTTCCTATGAAGTGTGTGTGTGTTTGTGTGTGTGTGCGTGCATGAAAATTGGGGATTAGTAAAAAAAAACACACATATATATATACGTATATATATTAAAATACATGAGAAGGGTCAGAATTATTGCATTACTAGTTTTATGCAGCAATTATTTTCTGTATTATTATATTTATATTTGAAGGTGATGCAACAGCTATTGGAGCCCCTTGTTCCCGTTGTTTACTCTATGTGCTGCTGCTTGCCTAAACTCAATTCTTTCAGCGCTCACAGTTCACTCATATATCACACTGCCAAAGGCATCTCTAGAGTGGATGTGCCAGACAAAAGCAGGTGTGTACACCAAAAGCAGACAAAGGAACTTCAGAAATAGCAGGATATATGATGGGGCAAATAAAATAATCTTCCCCCCCCGTGCGCACTTTTCACATTTTATTTTCTTACTTCACAGAATCGGGATGGATTTCATTGTGATTTCTTGCCACTGATGGACACGAAATACCAATTAAATCAATTTTGCTTGCATGAAGTAAGAAAATGAAATGTGAAAAATGCTAATGGGAGGTGAATACTTTTTATACCCACTGTATATCAGGCCTTAAGGCTATCACAGCAACAAACACACTGACATAAATGTTAGGTCAATTTCTGAGGCTGATGTGCCGGAACTAGAAAGGTGAAAGCATATAACACACGTATTTTATTTCTCCGCTCTGAGTTTGTATGATGTTTTGGAGAAATCCCAAATATTATTTTCATTCCATTAGCATACTTACGGTATGCATTTCACTT
The DNA here is from genome assembly GCA_029706075.1 of Aldrovandia affinis. Classification (NCBI taxonomy): domain Eukaryota; kingdom Metazoa; phylum Chordata; class Actinopteri; order Notacanthiformes; family Halosauridae; genus Aldrovandia; species Aldrovandia affinis. The sequence continues at coordinate 544,825 of JAINUG010000006.1, forward strand.
AAAAAGCAACCAAAACCATTTAAAGAAATTGAGTCTAAAAAAATTTCTCATATCAAATCACTGACCTGAATCATAACCTTGATTATGTGTGTTCATAGTCCCCTCACGTCCAGCCTCTCCTCCTCCAATCAAAATCAAACCTTATTAGCCTCAGCACATGTACATTTCGTGGGAAAAGCTTCAAATCATTAGGCTCCGAAGGCAGCGGTCAGTTATGGAAAAACTTGGTGCTTTCTGTCTGAAATATTCATGGTTTCATGCGGAGAGAATTTGGACATTCCTTTTCCAGGCCGTTCTGTTTGGGGAGCCACGTACATTTCTCAGAGCGTGAGGGTCTGAAGCTGAGACTTTGCCCTGAAACAGTAGCAAAGCAAAAAAAAGCCTTCAAGGCATAATTTCGGAGGATAATAAATAGCCGGTACGTACATTATGATAAAATAATAGTTTAGGAAAAATGCATGGTACCCCTTGCATAACAGTTCATGTCAGCATATTATATGGTGATTGAGTTAAAGCCATGCTGGTCTATGTAATGAATGATACGGGCAGCACTTGTATGTGCAGGCATGCACACGTCCTACGCTTTTCAGACAGCGGCGAGATGATTACACACTTTAAAGGTGAAAGAAAATGTTGTAATCGACCAGTCTCAATGACGACCCACTTCTTTGCCTTACCGCCTAAGCTAGTTTGTGTTTACTCCAAAGTGATTTTAATGTCACAGCAGACAGTTAAAGGGTGGGGTGGTGGAGTTCATAATACTGTTGATATGTTGAATTAAACAGCCCTAAAGGGAATTTTTGTACGATTTTTAGACGGGACGGGGTCGAGAGAGTAGATTACAGAGCTGAATCAATGCTTTGCTTTGCAGACTGGGCTAAGTTATTTACTGAGGCAGAATGCAGAGCTCCAGGCTAAAGATGCCCTCATCACCAGTCAGACCCGCAGGCTGAGCTGTGCCAGACGGCCGAGCCTGCACTCTGTGAGATTAGCCCCTGTCCCTTTGGGATTGTTCTGGATGCCTGTTTCGGGGGGGGGGGAGTTAGGCCTTGAAGGAGTGACCCTCGTGTACACACCTTGTCAGATTGATGGATCTGAACCCCCACCCCCCGCCTTTGGTTAATGAAGACAAATCCATCTTGGGGGGAAATAAAGGCCATCGGTTACGCTCTTTTATGAGTTTTCAGAAGACGGACTAAATTTGAATGTTTCGACTTCAGCGGTAGGTAGACTGAAATTTGTTAAGAATACAGAGCTACGGGCTGCTTGGTGACTCATCCTGTTAAGGCTCTGTTCTAGTGTGTGGATGACCCCCCCCGTCTGGTATTGAACCCAGACTGTGCCAGTGCCGACTATGGCCAACAGACCCGCAGGGCAACACATAATTGGCGGTAGTGTCTCCCAGGGAGGCAGGGATTCAGGGTTATCTGTCTCTCCATGTGCACCAGCGACCCCTGCTGGTCAATCGAGCACCCACAGCCTGCTGGTATAGAGCACACAAAGTGTCTTCCTCCATCTCGGGTCTGTGCAAGCATAGCTTGTATACCACGGCGTGAAAAGAAATCACGCTGAAATGCTCTCCTAAATTGACAGGGGAGGGTGCAGTGTGTGCAGCTTAGGGTAAGATTTGGCATTCCAGATTGGGAGAAGAAGCATAACACAATAATACAAATTAAATACGGAACTAAGTATCTGGTGAGTCTATGGAATCTGGGGTAACACTGCTGCACATAAGCCCATAGCATACGTTCTTGCCAAAGGGGTTATTAAGATGCTGTACCAGAAGAGGACGATTCTACGGTTTCCTTGTTTCCAGAAATTTCTAGGTGCTTTTCCCCAGCCTGGATAGTGCTTATCTTGAAGCATCATATCAGTCACCTGAAGAAAAAGAAAGGAACATTACAAACACAAACACAGCTATACAGCAATCCCTCCCTCATAGTTTGCTGCCGTAGCCTTGTGACCAGTAGTGACAAAGGCGAAGTATCGTCTCCTCCGAGACGGCACTCGCCAGGCTGTCGACCGTAACTCTGCCACCCCATAGCCACTTTGCACAGCGAATGTCCCCCCTCCCTGGGGCAGACAGCCAATTGCCGCCCCCGGCGGCACTCCTGGCCAGAGCCGACTCTGCCCATCATTAAAGCCAAAAAGGCTATGCACTGGATATCTGTGAATTGTATCCTTCAAAATAAAAGCGTTTTGGAGTACTGTTCTACCTTGGTCCTTATATGTCTGTTCCAGTTAGTAACTAATGGAGCACACCTGCTCAGACAGCAATTGAATTGCTTTATAACAGAGAACATCTGGGTTTAATATAGTCATAAATAAAGAACAAACCAACAATACAGTGTGTGGGGGAAAAAATAACCCAATGTTGCAAATCACCTTTACAATTGATCAATATCTCTGTATCTCTCCATCCGTCAATCTCTCTCCCCATCTCTCTCACCATCAATCTCCCCATTTCTCTCTCTGTGTCTCTCTCCCTCATCTCTCTCTCTGTCTCGGTCTCTCTCCCTCGTCTCACTCTCTCTTTTTATTGGCATGACATATTTCAATATATTGCCAAAACTCTACATAGACAAACATTAGGCACATTCAACTACAAAACATTAAGTTTTTCACTAAAACATGCACAAAAAACAAAACAAACAAACTAAAATAAATGTGTCTGTTATGGCGTGGGGTGCGTTTTCCTGGCATAATTTATGTCCACTCAATCTCGTAGAGGGCCAGGTAAATTCCAATAAATACAAAGCCATTCTGAGTGATCACCTTCACCCTATGGTGAAACATTTCTATCCTGATGGGAGTAATTCTCTTCCAGGATGACAATGCCCTCATCCACAGGGCACGATCGATTACTGAATGGTTTGATGATCAAGAAAACAATATGCATTGTGATTTTTTTGTGCCATCCCACTAAGTTTGTCCACTGTCCCTCGGGTTGTGGAAGGCCGTTACATATTCTGCTGCTAAGCACCCTTTCTTTCCCAAAAGGATTTGTATTTTTTCCAAATTAGTTAAGAGTTTGGAATTTGGGACAAATCTGTGTAATTAATGGGAAGAAGGTTTCCTTTTCTTTTTTAGTATTTTTTTTACAAGTTAGAAGGAAGTGCAGCTGTGTCTCAACTTCCTGAAGTTGCCAGTGTGAGCACAGCCTGTCCTCTCTGGGCAGCTAGGTCTGCCTGTGACAGCTAGTTTCTATTGCCTATTGCCTGTCTCTGTCTCCCCCACCCCATCTCACCAGAGGAAGCTGCTTACAGTTCAATCAATCAATGGGGTTAATACAGGATGTACATAAAAATCTATTACAAAATATGTATTCATGGGCAATTCCGACACAATATAGCAGTATATACAGTAAGTAGTCAAAACACCAAGGTTGCGCTGTTTTTTGTTTTTTTATTATGAAAGACCTAAAAACAGAATACATATTTGATGTCTATGATGAAGATGAAACATGAAGGCAAATCTATTAAAAAGTCACGGTTCAATTAAAGCGATCTATGATTCACAGTTGTTTGCTATTTTTTTAGCATTCAAGTAACAACTGTTTTGAAAGGGGCCTCCTCCTTTCCCTCTGAACAGCCCCCCCTCTCTCAGACTCAAAGCTATTTTAATATAAGCCTACAACTGAGCAATTACTGCCTCACTATGAAGACACATGAAAGACAAGGTCAGCATGTCTGTATCTCTACCGTCTCTAGAGTGTTATCCTCCGAAACGGCAGCTTTTATTGCACCATTCAACCTGCTTTTGGGGGGAGAATTAAGCATTTCCTGCCTGCCCATCACACAGTGACAACATCCAATATGTCTTCCCCTGGGGGGGAGGAGACACAGGAGTTCATCTTCAGAAGTAATTGAATATAAAAATCCAGCCTGTTAAGTTTTTTTTAGCCTATTGGTCCACACCACTCTTCTCCGTGGTGGGAAGCGCCGAATACTAATACTCTGGCTTTGCCGAGGTGCGTCAAGCTCCCCCACCAGGACGTTTTCGGTACTGCAGGCAGTGAAATCCTGGTGAGGCCCGTATCCTGTTTATGTTTGCAAATAAACCAGGGTGGGCCTCCCGTGTGGTGTAGCGGTAAGAACGTTCGACACTGCCCAGTGCGACCAGGGTTCAATTCCACCTAGGTGGCGTGGCTGGGAGTGCCACTAGGGGGTGGCAATTGGCTCTCCACCCCAGGGAGGGGGGAGGGAAGCCAATATTAGTTTGCTGCATTTATGAGTTGTTCTGTGTGTTACGGTGACTGTGGCGGGTGTTAGCTCGGTGTAGGCAGTACAGCACCCACTACCGGTCGCAGGACTACAGCAGCGAGCTCTCATATGAGGGTTGGAATAACTGACATGAAACAGAGAGGGTATACTTGGCAACTAAAAATAGGGAGAAAATGGGGAATAAAAGCATAAACAGAAAATGTTAAAAAAATTATAAAAATAAATGAAGGGGGTGCATGGGGACACCCTCCCGCACAAAAAACGCCTCCCCGGCAACTTTGACTTCTGCAATTTGTGCTGACGTTGAAGCGAAGCAATACGGTTATATTAGCATAAATTCATTAACATAAACGTCAGAGGTGTTTTCTGTCCTATTGACCAATCCTCCCTTCAATCTGAAAAGCGCACCCAGATAACTAGAATTTCACAATTTCATGTTTTGACACACCTACATTTTTACTCCTTTTAGTACTCCTGTGTTCAGCTGTTTTTTAAATTAATTAATTAAAATTGGTTTCAGATTTTTCCCCCATTTTTCTTCCAATTATACCCTCTATTTCTTTTGGTTTACCCTGCCCCACAAACTCACTGCCCGAACCCACAGGACAAGCTAATACCTTGAGGCAATGATCCTTCGAGACTGGACTCGCACAACTATGTTTACATTGGATAAACTCAGTGACTTGTTGGCTCATCAGAGTGCATAGGGTAAACTCAGTGATTTGATTGGCTCAGGGATGTTTGGGATGGATTGGTGACCCATGATACTATTCGATCCGTTAGGTTTAACGGGAGGGGTCATGCCCCTCCCAGACACATGAGGACCGGAGCAGAAGCGGTGGCAGACAGTGGCTGCGACTCTCACCATCCACGCGGTCACAAAATCCCCCATCCACGTTCCCACCGCCGCCATTTTCATGAAGCTCTCGTTCCTGATGCCCATGTACTCCGTCACCATGTGTGGACTGCAGAGAGAGTGAGAGATTGATTTATTTCAAAACCACCTTTATTGGAACAATTCAGCAAATCACAGATCACATGTCCTGAGAGAGAGAGAGAAACAGTGTCAATTTTGGGGTTATGCTTTCCTTTTTCTCATTTAATATTGTGATATTATATTGTAGTGCGGTTTCTGTAATACATACAGGTAACTGCCAAAGTGAAGGAAACACCAACATAAAGTGTTGTAATTGGGCACTGGGCCACCACGAGCCTCCAGAACAGCTTCAATGTGCCTTGACATAAATTCTACAAGTGCATGCAACTCTATTGGAGGTTTTGTTGATGATGGTATAAAATGCTGTCTCAGACACCGCTCCAGAATCTCCCATAAGTGTTCAATTGGGTTGAGATCTGGTGACTGATCACAAAGATGACAACGCCCCCATCCACAGGGTGGTCAGTGAATGTTTTTTTGAGCATGAAAACGATGTAAACCATATGCCATGGCTGTCTCTCAGTCACCAGATCTCAACCCAATGTAATACTTATGGGAGATTATGGAGCGGCACCTGAGACAGTGTTTTCGACCACCATCAAAAAAACACCAAATGATGGAATTTGTCATAGATTAATGGTGTTGCATCCCTCTGTGACGGCACGTCTTGCTGCTCGCCGCCAGGGGGCGGCATTGGACACTTCAGTTTTCCCTGATTGCCTTATTGAATGATTGTTTAATGGTTTTATTGTTTTTATTATTTAAGTGGATTATTGTCTCAGTGTTCTCATCTGTGTCTCGTCTGCGTTCACTATTTAAGTGATCTGCTTTTTAAGATCTGTGCTCAGTCTTGAGTTTCTCTTACACAGAGTTACTGCCAGTGGTTTTATGCCTACCAAGACTCTTTTGTGTTTACCCTTTTGTCTTTGTGTTATTTTGGTTTATTGTTTTTGAGCTCAATGTTTTGGGAACCTTGTTTTTTCCACTTTTGTTTGTTAGTTAGTTGTTTGCTACCTACTGTCACGTCTGTACTGCCCAGGACTTTTTTTTCCTCACATCTCTGTCTCCGCCTAATCTCTGCGCTTGGGTCCACTCAACCTCCAGTCGTCCCGTTACACCCTCGAATGGAGTTAGAGACACCAAGGTGCACTAAAGCTGGTCTGGTGGCTTATGGTGGCCCAACACCCTATTAAGAGACTTTATGCTGGTGTTTCCTATATTTGGGCAGTTACCTGTATATAGCTATGTAGACCACAGTAACAGAAGCTACATTAACTGGGAAGTTGTCAACTTAATATCAATAAGTTTTACCAAGGTCATTAATGCACATGCAATTCTGCTATGTCCAATTTCTTGTATTAAAGTAGTAGTTTTTTTTTTTCAAACCAACCTTAGAGGACCACATTAAGAATCCCAATCTTTAAGAATACGCTACATTCATAAGTGTGAATAATCATTCACAATAAAAAATGGTACATATTACATTGCCCAATATTCACTGGATATAATTCAATGCATACAGCACACAAGGAGTAAATGTTGTCAACCTGGGTATCTGTGCTTCCTGGTCCAGACTCAATTCAGCGTATTTGGCTGAAATAATAGACCTCTGGTGAGGCCATACACCAGTACATATTTCTCATAAAAAGCACATGCATTACTAATGGTTTGTACCCTACAAATAGTCAGGTAGGGGTTGTAGGGGAAGCAATGCATTTGCAGAGGGTCTCCTCCACATGAAAATCCTTGTCTCTAGATACCAGACTCTCAGAGAAAGTGGGTCACACATCATGTAACTGCAGCCAGTACAGTGCAGGGTAAATGAATAAGCCGGGCCAAAGGGGGCAGCCTTTTACTGTTCTGTTATCTGTTATCTTCTCTAAATATCTCTCTCTGTCTCTCAATCTCTTATGTTCTCTAAATCTCTCTCTCTCTCTCTCATTGATTTTACACAGACTTCCTCCTGCTCATATTGAAACAGAAGAGCATCTGAAATGTACTTGTGCTCTGAGAAACAGTGAAACCAGAAATATTAGGCTTTTGTGAGCATAATAACCTGTATGTTAGGTTTACCCCCCAAAGTAGTATAATGTGAGTGTGAAATTAGAAATAAATACATCCATTACAAAACTAAACAGTACTTTTCCAGTAAGTGCAGTCCTGAAAGGGCTCATCCAGCAGTTTAAGCTGTAATTAAGGCCACGTTTGCAGTGCTGAAGAGCACAAGATTTAAAAGGCAAAAATACAGGTTTGTTTTCCTCAGAAATGTTGTTGTGCCTCGACACCTGCCCATGCAGTCTCTGCACATTGTGGCAGTGCAGGACCAAACGGTGGCTTGTTAAAATTTCACTGTCATTACTGTTTCATTCTAAGTCTAATTGTGAGTTTGAGGGAGAAAAAACTGGAAAAACAAGCCTAAACTCCAATGACAGAGCAACGGAAAGGTTTGCCGGTTTCAACCCAAGGACGGGCCATTTCTGTTATATTAATAAGCTTAGGTGTAATAGAAATGTTTACTCACGCTCTCACGAGTCTCGTTCACAAACGATATGTGTGTGTGTGTGTGTGTGTGTGTGTGCGCGTGTGTGTGTATGTATATGTGTGTGCGCGTACGATAAATCTGACGCAAATGTTGAAATTCATCCATGTCCTTGGATAAAAATTTTCTTAAGAGTATGAACAGATTTGTAACTGTCCCAGACCAGTTCATATGTACAAATACATTTACACAAAATGACACAGCCTGCTTGTAACTCAATTGTGCTCAAAACTATGAAACATATTATACATATGAGAATTTACTTGGCTTACGACTTCCGTGCATTCAATTCATGTAAAGCAGCTTAATTAGTATTCAGACCAGTTGGTTTAATCTCATCTCATCTCATCTCATCTCATCTTCAGCCGCTTATTCCTGGTCAGGGTCGCGGGGGGGCTGGAGCCTATCCCAGCATGCATTGGGGCGAGAGGCAGGAATACACCCTGGACAGGTCGCCAATCCATCGCAGGGCACTACATACACCATTCACTCACACACTCATACCTACAGGGCAATTTAGACTCTCCAATTAGCCTAACGTGCATGTCTTTGGACTGTGGGAGGAAACCCACACGGACACGGGGAGAACATGCAAACTCCACCCAGAAAGGCCCCCGGCCGGGATTCGAACCCGGGACCTTGTTGCTGTGAGGCGACAGTGCTATCCACTGCACCACTGTGCCGCCAGTTGGTTTAATACAAATGTATATTCAAGGCTCCATAATTCAAAATTAAATTCAAACTCAAAAAATGTGTGCAGGTCGTGCTTTAAGACCGTGCATCTTTAGAGATCAGCAAGTCATGTTGGCAGGAAATGACGAATGGCTTATCAGCCATTTTCGATTGCCAAGTACCTTTTTCTAGTACCTTTTGGTGGGATCTTTGAGTTTTTCCTTTTGTTTTGACAAGTCTTTGCTATGGGACTGTGAAAACACAAGGGTCTTATAGGGTTTTTCCAGGACCTGTATTATACTCATTAAAAATGACATGCACGTAGGCCTACATATCATTTAAGGCCAGACACCACAGTCAAAAGTGTAATTTTCCTTCCTCCCATCAAATTAGATATTTTTTTGTCCACTTTCACCATATAAACATAAAAATGTCCAGACTGTTTTAAATGTTTTATCTACCCACATTGATGAAAACGTCTTGAAATTTAGTCAGCATTTTAATATGTTATCATTTTTCAACCAGTTGTTGCTCCGTGATGCTAACAACCGCAACCACATTCAGTCTTACATCGTTTAAAACCATATTTTCTGGAGCATAGTTTTAGCTCAACCATATATGACAATTTCCTTTGCAGTCATGGTGGTGTGTAATCAAGGACGAGCTTCTTTCCGAAATCTGATTGGCTGATGGAGTTTAAGGCCGTTTTTGACAATGCCATTCGCTAAATCCCATCAAGTGATACTTTCGCACTGATTCTTGTTACGTATAGATATTTTTAGAATTAATTGTATATATCTTGTTGTTTTTCCAAATTTGGGTTGCATTTTCTTCGTAAAAATATGGTGAAAACACATTTTTGATGCTTGTACATAGTATTTTTTAATTCCTAAGATGAAATAATTGGGCTTTTACAAACCCTTCTGTAAGTGTATTGTCAACATAATGATAAAAATTATAAGCCTAGGGCCTCCCGCGTGGTCTAGTGGTTTCAACGTCCGACGCTGGCCACGGCAACCGGGGTTCGATTCCCCGTCGTGCCAGAGTCGGCTCTGGCCGGGAGTGCCACCGGGGCGGCAATTGGCTGTCCGCCCCAGGGAGGGGGGAGGCAAGCCAACACAGTTCGCTGCTCACAGGAGTGGTTCTGGGGTACCGGAATTACAGTCGACAGCTCGGCGAGTGCTGTCTCGGAGGCAGCACTTCCGCCTTTGTCACTGCCGGTCACAGAACTACAGCAGCGAACTACGAGGGAGGGTATAGGGTATATGTCGAGCATCACGTGACCAAACCGGAAGACATGCTTACTCACTTCCGCCAGTCAACAAGGTCAATGTGGTAATTAAATAAAAACAATAGCATGGGTTGTTAATACTGTACCTTATAGTGATCAATTTTATTTTGAGAAACCTGATGAATAACATACTATTATGCCACTAGATAATCAATGATTTACAAGAAACGATAATACCGTTACCCCAACAACCTTGCCTATACTCGTTTTTCAGCTGAAATTTATTAGACCGAACCAACAACACAACTTGAACAGCTGTTATTTTGGACTGATGCCTTTATCAAACTTCTCAAAATGGGAATGCTGGTATAAGTCGTGCCTTTTAAATCATGACGATTAGATAGTCAAGAGGGTCCTGATCGTATTGCCAGATTAGCCTTTATACCTTGAGAAGTTTGACATAGCGTTACCATTCTTGAACTGGAACTGATTGTGAACGCGAACAGATCAACCTTATGCTAACCATCCCTACTCTCAGGCTGTGGGGCTTCTCGCTCTTTCGCATAGACCTGTGACAGGCTGCCCTGATGCGAACATCGGCAGTCATCCTGTCTCTGTTTGACACTGGTGAAAAAGATCTACATAGGTAACTGTTATTGAGCAACCGACCAGCTAACGCTAACGCTAGGTAATAGACAGCAGGCACAGGTACTTTAAAAATGTCATTAGTACTAGCTAGCTAACACTAGGTAATAGACAGCAGGCACAGGTACTTAAAAAAATGTCGTTAGTACCCTCATAGTCATGGATATAGGAGGAAGCGTATAGCTTAAACCCCTTGTCCTGTAAACATCTTGTATAGAACAACGCCATTATCTCATCTACCGGAAATGGCCAGTCACGTTTAGCAAAACACGGAAGTCCGTTGCGCATAACCCCCATTGAACTAAGCACAGCGGGAGTAATTGGCTACCTAACCCTAACCCTAACCCATAAAAAAAAAAATTATAAGCCTGGCTTCATCCATTTTCCAAATTTCTGTCAGGAAATATATGCAAATTTACAAACATTTAATTTAATACTGCCACTTTTGCATATTTAAATGACATTTGTAATACAAAAAAGTTATTATTTAGTGTACATATTAAATTGCTAAAATTAAGGGTGGTGTCTGGCCTTAAGAACAATTGTGATTCATCAATATACACACACGTTTCATGAATCCGATGGTACTTTTGCGTGATAACTTTCCTACGGACAAAATATTAAAGTTACAAACATATTAGTAAATGAGAACCATTGTCTATTCAAGTTTAGAAATTAATTAGATTGAATGAATAAGTGTTAACAATGTAAATCATGGGTTGAGTGTCTCTTACGTAGAGTAAGTAAATAAATAAATAAATAATAAAGCAGCTACTTCCACCACTATTATTATTATTATTATTATTATTATTATATGAACAGATATCTGCATAAAACTGTCAGAATTCAAGGTAAAATGTTTCATATCAATGTCAATACTTCAGTATACTCATAGAGAGTTGGGAGAAAATAATAGGCTTTTCATCTTAAACAAATGATCCTCTTTCCTTGGAGTCATCAACTCGCTTTATTGCGGAATATTAAAGCATAAAACATGTTGAAATACAAAATACAATTAGGGAGCGTGGTTTCAATTATTATTCATGAGAAGCAATGACCTCAGAGGCCACAAGCATCCCTGCTTACTCATGTCATAAAATGCCTCTCATTTAAAAAAAATATATTATTAAACAGCTTCAACGAGGAAGGATTATAAATTATGCACCGTTAATATTGCATTCTTTAAATTACCCTGACTGGTCTTCATTATTGGAGTTGTGAGGTGCACGGTGACAGATAGACCAAATTCGACCACAAACAACCTCCTTGATTAGAATGGGGATTTATGCCTGCATTAAGCCCGATAGATGATCAATAATTTGGACCGGTTCCAGTTTCAAAAAGTAATTTAATGTACGTGAGATGCTAATTGATACAGCTGGACTCCTGTCCTACGGCAGAATGCTAAATATGTACCATAATTCATATCAGAGGAAGAAACAGAACCACCCCGCCCCCACACCCCCCAACACTCCTCCTCGGAATGCATTGGGGACTTACTTGGACAAATTGTTTTGTCTTGTCTTCCTTGTCTTATTGTTTGTTTATGTGTAATTTATATAATTATTTTGTAATCAGGGCACCATTGTAAATGACACCTTGGTCTCAATGGGCTCCCCTGGCTAAATAAAGGTAAAATAAAAAAATTTAAATTAAAATGTGTTTTTGTGTAGATCTGGGAAGTGGGTTTGGAGAAACGGGCCGTGATTATAAGCATCGCCTCCTGGCTTATTTATCACCTCAAAAATGTTAATGACCTACAAGTCAGGTGACCCTATAAGAGGGAGTCCACCATTGCGGAAGATCACGGCTGCAGTAGCTGCATAAATAATCAACGCCAAATATATTAAGAGGCGTGTGTTTACACACACATAATATGCAATTTGTTCACGTGTCCGAAAATACATTTTCCTGATTTATTAACAATACTTTTTCAAGTGGCAGGAAATGCCATATTTTTATTGTATTATTAGCTGGCCTCATTTGATATATATTCAGATACAGTAAATATCTACTTTAAATAAACGCGTATTGGATGTAAAAGGCAAATTTATGCCAGTGCTTCAGCACGTTAACAAACATGTATCGTTTGTTCTCAAGCAATTTCCCTAATGGTATTGCATCTGTTCGTTTCTGCAAAGCAATATTCAGTTCATTCACACACCTGACAGGGAGCTATCAGGTTGTGATAAAGGAGAAGGCTGTGCCTCCATGCAGACGACAGACACAATCAACATTCAGACCATTGACCTTTCTCCTGAGTTCCCCATCTAATTCGCCTCAGGAGCTGTTATTTAGGATGAGATTTCTTTCCTGTTTTTTATATACCACTGATGGTTTCATCAGCATAAACGGCCAAGGGGAACCAGCTGTGTCCGGTTGGGTTTCTGTCAGCTTTTAAGCTGTAAGCTTTTTCCACTTTGGCAGGTCTGGGACATTAACATGTGCTGCTGTTGGGAGGCTCTCTGAGCTCTGAGATCCGCCTGTCCCCCAGACCTTTGAATTCTGTTCCGTGGGGCGCGGCCACCTGCAGAGACCACCTGCTGCACAGCACACACTTGCATGATCGCATTCTATACGTCACACAGAACCATGTGACCACAAACCCCAGTAAAGCAGGGTCCATGCAACACCATGTAACACTAAAAGAGCCCCACCATGTCCATGTAACGCTATTTATTCACTGATCCCTTTATGGTTATGATACATCTCTCTTCCTCGTCTAGGTTTGGCCTCAGTTAAAGTGCATATGAATAATGATCCATAACATCATAATCATACTATGAAAATGCCCCAGTGACATCATAATCCAGACAAGAAATGCATACTACTAACACTGGACGGTTGGCAAAGGAATGAAAACATAATTTCAGTTTATGAAATGGCTTCTGTAATACCCTCCACCCATACAGACCCACTTACATGGCACTGAAAATCTGCTACAGTGCTTCTGCTTTTAATTGGATGACTGACGCGATTGACCACAAAAAGCAGTGTCCCCCTGTGTAAAATCACGCCTTACTTGACTGATTAATGGGCCGAGCTAATGCTTATCAACTTTGTGCCTCCACGATACATCAATTAACACATGCAAAGACAAATTGGCACATCAGAATAGATCATTTTTCATAAGGTTCCTACAGAGTCCCTTTGAAAAATATCAAAATGCAGCTTGGTAACACTGTTGCACACAAAAACCTGGGTTTACGCATGTATCAATGAATAAACACAGCCGCAGCTAAAAGCAGAGCCCTGCAGCTGATTTAATCAGTCCCCGGTATCGAATCCAGACTGTGCCAGTGCCGACTGTGGCCAGCAGCCCCACGGGGCAACGCGTAATTGGCAGTATCGTTGTCCAGTGGGGGAGGGATTCATTCAGCCAGGATGTCCGTGGCTCATCGCACACCAGAGACCCCTGCTGGTCAATCATGCGCTCACAGTCTGCTGGGATAAATCTCCACACGAAGTGTCTTCCTCCGACTCACGTCTGTGCAAGCATAACTTGTGAACTGCAGTGTGGAGGAGTGTTTTGGAGGAGGGCACATGTTTGTCTACGCTCTCCCGAATTGATAGTGGAGTTTTCAGCGAATGCGGCTAGGATACGATTGGGCATTACAAATTGGGAGAGAAAAGGGAAAGCATGAAAATAAATAAATTGACACACTCCTTTCGTAAATTAGGACTACTGTATGCACGTCTTGTTTTTGTCAAGTGCAACAAGTGCTCCTGGAACGGTTGCCTAAGTTACAAGGTGTCGCCATGCAATCACGGGCACTTGGATGACTAAAGCAAATAATTGATATGACTGAGTGTACTACACAAAGGCTGGAAGACATTGTGGGCTTCGGAATCCAGGTTACCCAACTCACAAAAACATGGGGCTATAGAGCTACCAGAAGGAACACACAGGCCTGGATTCAGCAAACAGATTTCTGAGTGCCAGTGTTCCTTTAATTCTTCACATGACAGTTTGGCGATGTAAGGTTTGCCAGTTGCTTGAACTCGTCAAACTTATGTTTGTGAAGAAAAAAAGGAACAATTGCATTGATCAAATATAAGGACAAATGCTGATGCAATCCGAGCCACAGTGTATAAACATGATTGAATTGGTGAACATCATCCTGAACCCTCAAACCTTGTGGTCATTAAAGATCCCATAATGCACAGCAGTAGGGGGTTCCCCAGTGTCCTGGCCAACATTTCCAACCTGGCTCTCTCAACCTGCCACCTAACCATCCCCTAGTTTCATTGGCTCAATGACTCCTTCCCTCCCCACTGCAGCTGGTGTGTGGGTGAGTGTCCTGGCACAAAATGGCTGCCGTGCATCACCCCAGTGGGTGCTACACATCGGCAGCAGTTGAGGCAAGCTTCTACCCCCCCTTCACTGTAAAGCGCTTTGAGATCATGAGACGAAAAGTGTTACGAATGCAATCTAATATTATTATTACTGTTATTATTATAATTCAACAGCGGTCTAACTGGATCCTGTATGTGAGCACATGCTGTGCATATGGAAGTAGTACCAGGTTGTGTTGGTCCCTTATTCTCCTGATGGTCTTTCATCACTGTGTAAGAATGCTTTACTCAGGCACAAGCTCATACTGAAGCACCTACTGAAGCATAAATATATCCAGACTGGCCCACTCTCCCATTCATTAAGCACCTCCTATGGCTAGTAAAAAACCTCAATAACTACACAAGGCACTTTGTAGTCATCAAATGCATCGCCCCACATATTTTTATATTAAAGCAAGCTACACTATGAATTTCCAGGAGAAAGAGTTATCATTATCTCTCTCTCCATCCCTCTCACTCCATCTCTCATTATCTCTCTCTTATGTTCTCTGTGTCCCTCTCCCAAAAGGAGTGATATTTTCTCCCCTTCATCCAATTGTGGAAAATTGGGAATTATGTTTTTCAATTTAGCCATGAATTTAGTTATGATATTCAAATATTCACTACAGTATGGGAGGAAGAGTACCTCAGTCCCTACCTCACCTGTCCTACAGTGACCACACATTCATTGTTCTTTTGGTAACCATGTTTTTTTTGTGTCCGCCTTTTTCAATTGAGTTTTTGCACTTAAGATTTCCTTTACTCTGATTTGTGGTTGGTTAGCAATACTAGTGTGAAGCTGGTGTATGTTAGTTGTTACGGTGGTTAGCAGTGCTGGTGTGAAGCTGCTGTACATTAGTTGTTATGGTGGTTAGCAGTGCTGGTGTATGTTTGTTGTTATGGTGGTTAGCAGTGCTGGTCTGAAGCTTCTGTATGTTAGATGTTACGGTGGTTAGCAGTGCTGGTCTTAAGCTGGTGTATGTTAGTTGTTACTGGGTTAGGGTTAGCTGGCTTCAGAACCAGTTGACAGAGTGGGCTCTTTTTTGGGTTTAGCTCTTGGATTTTAAGTGCCTTAAATTGCAACGTATCATTGGTACTCTCTCTCTCTGTCTCTCAATCTCTTATGTTCTCTAGATCTGCGGCTAGAGGAACTGCTCCCCCTTAGCTCCAGACATTCATCACACCCTACACCCCAGCCAGACCCCTCTGCTCTGCCTCGTCTGGCAAACTGACTGTCCCATCCTTCCATGTGCCTGGCAGCTGCTCCTCGCGGTCTCGCCTCTTCTCTGTCCTGACCCTTGGTGGTGGAATGATCTTCCGCAATCGGTCAGGACCGTGGAATCACTTGCAATCTTCCGGAAGGGACTCAAAACCCACCTTTTCAGACTCCACTACCACTGAATTCTGTACATCTAGCCAATTGTCATCACAACTGCCTACTTGTTCAATACTTTTTGTATATGTACACTTGTTTACCCCTAAAACATTTTTAATTTAGTAACCTTTTCCTTCCCAGTGTTACAGGTATGGTATGCAGCCACCAACAACGATGTCTATCACTGTATTACTGCACTGTTCTCTTGTGCGAACTATTGATTGTTCTTATCATGTGTTAATGCACATCTTGTAAGTCCCTCTGGATAAGAGCATCTGCTAAATGCTTAAAATGTAAATGTAAAATGTAGATCTCTCTCTCTCTCTTATGTTATCTCAATCTCTCCCTCTCTCTTTGTCCTTTCTCTCTTTCTCTGGGATGATGTCATGCAACATTCTGGAGGACCTAATGGGCACAGTTTTGTACAATCACTTGAAACACACTGAAACTGGTTCTATGAACAAAACATTTTTTACTAATCTATACACATTATTCACCTGTTTTCACACCAAATGCAGATTTGCTGAACCTTTTTTGCAAAATTCTGCACACAAGTCTCTTCATAAGGCATGGGTGACCTCATATTTTCATGTAGAAAGCAGCTCAACACAATTAACACACAGTCCTCAAGGTGCAAATGCTAAGAAGTTTAATTGTTCAATCAGAACTTTGGGATGAATAAAAAGGGCCAAAGGTGAGGTGATGTTGGTGATGAGGTTCATATGTTCTGGAACAATGGATTCCAACAATGGAGAGAGAGCTAGAAGAAAAGTGCAAATGAGAGGAGGTGGCCGAGGAAGAGGAAGGGCAATAAGAACATTGAATACTTTGGAATTATTTTTACTTTGACGTGTATTTGTTTCCCCAACCTTTCTTGCCTGCTGTCAAGTTGTACATTTACATAATTTATATATATTACAGTAGCATGCTGCTGCAGAGTGCAAAATATATAGAGGTTGTTCTGAGCATATGGTTACTGATTCATTAACAATTTTTATAGAAGTGTTTTTAATTTAATTCACCACAGTGTAATGGGAATTTAGTAGTCCCCATGTGATGGCTTTTGTGTGCCAACTGAAGTCAAGGTTTAATTTAGATGGAAGATAACATGTTTTTGAGTAGTGTTTCATTTTGTCTTACAAGTTTGAGGTTTGGCCAGAGCAGTGTGGGTTTTTTTGTTTTGTGTTTATAGTTTGGGGAAAATGGAGTATCATTTTGGGAAATGTTTGTAAGCAGTTGTGAAAAACTGGAATTTCAACAAAATAGATGGCTACTGGGGATCGGGGTCACTAAATGTCAAACACACAACAGATTTGATGGAACATATCATTCAATGTGGGAGTACTATCTAATCATGGCTGATGTTATGGGATGGGAAATGCATCCCTTCATGTGGAACCCAAAAGGGCTTAGTTTGACAAATGAATAGGGCGCATACTGATGGAAGATGTGAGTAGTCTGCTGAGTGACACTGGCTCAGGGATGGCTTTGATTCATTCTGCTGTGATAAAACAAACCTGACTCTCAAGACATCACACAAAAGATGTTTGTTCCAATAAAGGTTCCACTGAATTTCTATTGTTCTGGGTATCGCTTACTCGTTTGTTTATAGTTAAAAATAAGAACCCCAATGTGTCTAAAATAAACATTTTGTCTTTGGAGCTTTTGAAATGTTTAAAAGTAGAACGGCTTGCTTCAATGGGCTCTACATTAGACGTGATTTTTTTTTTTTAGGAATGTCAGACGTTTTATTAGCTCAAGATTTTATGTAAGTCTGACAGATGCTGAGCTGTTAGAACATAATTTATAGCAAAGAGCTTATAAAACCCTGCTCTGTCATAGAATGAAACTGAGCAGCTATCAAACAAGTTAATTGTCTGGGCAAGGCCCATCAAAGCAGTGAAAAAATGTTTCAACCCACAGACACACACACACATACAACCACACTCTCTCTCACACACACACACACACCCACACACCTACAGTGGGGTGCAAAAATGTAGGCACCCCTGGTAAAAATGCCTTTTACAATTAATATCTACACTAAGTGAACAGAAGCTAAGCTGACCTCTAAATGGTACAAAGTTAAACATGACATTTCTTCAAATTTCTGGCTGTTCTGTCTGCTGTTAACAACCATGGGCTCCTCTAAACAGTTGTCCAAGGATTTCAGAATCAAGATAGTTCACTTCCACCAACAAGGAGAAGGCTACAAAAATATCTCTCAACATTTCAAACTACTTATTTCCACTGTCAGAAACATTATCAGAAAATGGAAGATAAATGGAACAGTTGAAGTCAAGGCAAGGTCTGGAAGACCAAGAAACATTTCAGATAGAATAGCCCGAGACCTGGTGAGACATTCTCAGAAGGAACCCACAATCACTGCAAAAGAGCTGGAACAAAGAGTAGCAGAAGGTTTTGGAATGGCCACCAGTCCCCAGACTTGAATATTATTGAAAATCTGTGGAGAGATCTCAAACATGCCATGCATGCAAGGAGGCCGAAGAATATTTCTGAGCTAGAGGTGTTTTGCCAGGAAGAATGGGAAAAAATTCCAAAAGCAAGAATTGAAAGACTCTTAGCTGGCTACAGGAAGTGTTTGCAATCTGTTATAGTTGCCCGAGGAGGAGTTACAAAGTACTAATTGACAGGGTTCCCAAACTTTTGCACAGGGTCATTTTCCTTTTTTATTATTTTGAAACTGTAAACAATTAAAATAAAAAGTATCCTTGCTTTAAAATGTGAAAATTGAAAATTGTAAGAAATGTGTCATGTTTAACTTTGTACCATTCAGGTCAGGTTAGCTTCTGTTCACTTTTATTAATTGTAAAAGACATTTTGACCAGGGGTGCCCAAATTTTTGCACATGCCCCCACACACTCACACACATCCAACATACAACCACACACTCACACACACACCTCCACACCCCAACCCCACACTCTCTCTCTCTCTCTCTCTCTCTCTCTCTCTCTCTCTCTCTCTCTCTCTCTCTCTCTCTCTCTCTCTCTCTCTCTCTCTCTCTCACGCACACACACACACACACACACACACACACACACACACACACACACACTCACACACATGTTTACAAACACTTTGTGTGTCATGGCTGTATGTTTTTCTTCAAATCCAAATTAATTCCTATAATAGGACTCCAGGGCCTGCTGATCCAGGGTCAGGTGTCCTCTGTCCATATCCTAACCTTATCCATTTTTGGCTAAAGGGCTAAACTGATCCTAAATCAGCTGCTCTGAGACGATGTATGAATACTAGGGCTGTCCCCGATTAAAACAAATCCCTGGTCGACCAACAGTTGTCAGTTTTTTCCAATTGGTCGATTGGTCGCAATGCATCGGTCCACAATATCGGTTATCTCTCTATTTCTTTTTTCTGAGATAGCGCCGGGCTTCAGGTCCAATCTGGTTTGCGTTAAACCTGAAGTTGCAACGGGACTGCTCGCGATGTACTGGGGATGCACCTATAAAATACAATTTCAAATTAAGTATAAATAACTTGGTACGCATTACTAATAATTTACATATAACAACTCAATCTGAAATGTTCACCTATAAAGCACATAAAACACGTTTATGCACGGAAAGAATATAAAGTAGGCTAACTTACCATTTTCAAGTGTTAGGTCATGTTTGTTCTTGAACTGTGGTAAGCGAAGTGTTGCTTGCAAAGTTTACATTCCACTTTTTTTGGATCGTCCGTGACTAAAACAAAATGCTGTCATACTCCCGATTTTTTCTATGACATTATGTTCTTAGGTTATATTCAAATGAGTAATTAAAGTATGCCTATATCACTAATCTTAACTGTAGGCTAATCTTAGGCTACAATTAAAATGCACATTTGCGTGCCTAAAACAAGAAGGATACAATATATGCTACATGAAAATGGGTATTACGCATGTTAGTTATACATATATAAACCATACAATTAGCAAGACACATTTATCATAAAATGTTCAATGTTTATTAGTTTTTCAAGAATTATTCACAACATTACTATTACCTTAACTGCCTAATATAATTTAAAGAGAACATAAATAGGCCTAGCTATGTTAAGAGTGAAGGACTGTCACTGCCATACCCGCAGCATCCAGAATGGATTATTCTACTGACAAGCTAGGTGTCTCATGCTGCGTGGATAATTATTATTATTATTTATTTTTTTTTCGTGACTGCTCGACCAAAACAAATCTCGGTCGACCAACAGCCAATCGACCAAACAATCGACCAGTCAACTAAATGGGGTCAGCCCTAATGAATACTGGTCCAAGTCTTGCAAAATCAGACGGAGATGAAATGAGAGAGAGAGAGAGTTTTGTTAGAAAGTACGCGTGTTGACTTAACACCGCTTTGTTCTTTTGAGAAGTTTTTGTTTGGAATTATTATTTTGTGGCAAACGGACGGATTCTTTTTTTGGATATATGACAACGGATTGGACGATGACGACGACAAAGGAATTACCCCGGAACGGACAACGACTACGGAATTGGATCACGGACAACAAAACGAGAGCGAAAAGGTTGTGGACATTGTTGTATTGCCAGTGACATTTGTTGCCAGCCGTGTTTCCCTGCCACGGGAGCGGCATTTCCTTCCGCGGAAATACTCCATTGTAATCAATAAATCTCGTTTTACTTTTGAACTGTCTCCATTTTTCCGTTGTTTATTGATTAAGTTATAGATTATTGGCGGAGTGGAAACCCCACACCCTTGGTTGCGCTACAGTACATAAAGTTTTTCAAGGCCAATAACATCTGCATTAATGATAATTTCAATGAAAAAATTAGAATGCAATATATCTTTCCCTCTTTTAAATCCAAGGCTTTAGTTTACACTTGATAATAAAATGTGTATTATCTTTGCCTTTAAATCCAAGGCCTTTTACTTGGCAGCACAATCCGTGTTTTTATTGTTTTTCTTCCTTTAAATCCAAGGCTTGTTACTTAATAACATGGACGGCGCAATTATTTCAGCAGCACAGAGGCAGAAAAGGAACATTAGAAAAGTTAAGATTCAGGGTGGACAATGAGGGGATCATGTTAAATGGAGAGTGTATATGTGTGGTTAAATCCAACACAGAACGTAATTGTAATGGCAACAGTGATCCCAGCCTCCCCCCTCCCTCTTGCTGTAGTGACAGCAGGGCCCACAGGACACACACACACATGTGCATACACACACCGGCACGCTCTAGCACTCAGCCAGTGCCAGAATCCCCACAGAGCCCTCCAATCTCACCCAGGCAGAAGGGTCCCCCTAATTGGCCGTGATTCATGGGAGGTCCGTTAAAATGGCCAAGTCTTAATGAAATAACAGCGGCTAATTTGTGTGTGATTTATGCTGATAGAGACGCAATTTGGGACATCAGGACTTGGACTCTGTGGTGTCTGTGGTGTGTGTATCGAGCAAGCGCTGGTGAAACAGCCAAACATTCGCCATGGCCACAGTTTAACACAATGGGACCCCCGATCTGGTGGTTAGATTAAAATTAAAATGCAATTGTCCCAGATGTGAGCGCCTGCTAACAAGTGTTCATAATTATGATGTGTGATCAACAATGGAGGAGCTGCCGTGGTGTTACCGCCACAGGGGTGCTATGAGGGGGGGAGGGCTTTTCTGGGTCCTTTTAACTGTTAAAAATGTCAGCCTCACCTTTAAAAACAATGGCCTTGCTGCCAGCAGTTCCTTTGCTTCAATTATTTAAAAATCCATCACAATCTGTCACAAAAATTAATTAAAAACATTGTAACGCTGTACCTGAGCTGGAGAAAGCAAAAAAGACAATACAATATATGTAAAAACAAGTAATAATAAATGTTATGGAAAAAATGATGGCGCTCTTAAGGACATCTGCATTCAAAATATTTGTAACGTCTGTGTGAGGGGCCTCAACACACACAGACATCATGCAGGATACCCGCAAGGGGCACTAATACACACATGCATCGTGTGGAATGCCCGTGAGGGGCCCTAACACACACAGGCATCATGCAGGACGTTCACGAGGGGCCCTAACACACACAGGCATCGTGTGGAATGCCTGCGAGGGGCCCTAACACACACAGGCATCATGCAGGATGTCTGCGAGGGGCCCTTGCACACCAATCAACATTTGTCCTTAATTTTGACCCCCAATTAAACACAAGTGTCTTTTTTCTTCTTTTTTTTAAAAACACGGTTTAGTGAGTTGAGCAATCACCAGAAAGTGCTTGTGTAGAAAAAAAAGTAACACTGTTGCATTTCATTTGTGAGTCAAAGTTAAGGGCAAATGTTGACTGACACCAGGCCACAGTCTCTCATTTGAGAGGGCCGATGTTAGCCCCGACTAACACTGCTACATGCTGCCAATGTACTGTTAGGAGCACAGTAAAGCTGCCATCAGCCACCGCTGAACACACAGATAACACGGTCACCCTGTGAAGCCTTCACAAGCTGAAGGTCAATGATGGCTTTTCCTATTACAGACACAAGGGGCAGGGCAGGCAGGCAGTGTGGCATAATGGTTAGGGAACTGGGCTTGTAAAATTAAGGTTGCAGGTTCAATCCCCAGGTAGGACACTGCTGTTGTACGCTTGAGCAAGGTACTTCACCTGAATTGCTTCAGTTAATATCCAGCTGTATAAATGGATTGTAAAGAAATGTAAACTGTAAGTCGCTCTGGATAAGAGCATCTGCTAAATGCCTGTAATGTACAAAAACTGGCATAAGTGTGACACTTTGAGTAGCAATGGCCCAGGAGGTCACATACTGTATTCCTTTCCCTGCCCTTGCTCTTCAGCCAACGACAGCAATCTCATAGCCGCCTGTGAACATGGCGCGTTCTGGAACGCGGTTCAAAAAAATGTTTTACCGCACCGTCGTCGCTGGAATGCCGTCCACCGCCCTCCCTATGTCTTCCCACACCCGGTCCTGTTGCGTACCAAACTGCATCATTCTGGAGCACGCCCCTGGCGCTTGGCCAGTTTCAGGGGTCCCTCCAGTGCCAGCGGGGCATGGCTAATCGCCCATGGCAGACCCAGAATCCTGGCACTGAAGAGAGGGGATGGGCAAACAGCCGCTGGTGCGGTTGGGTTAAACCGCCTGAACGGGTGGCTAAACAATCCGGGGAGCCAGACCCGAATTACTTTAGCATTGCTAGTTACCAACTGGGTCCGATAATACTTATTTGCTTTGCTCTCATTGAAAACCCATTGTAAGCGGCAATATAGCGGTAACAAGTTATGATTTGTTCAATATGGAAAGCCCAACCCCTTCATTACTGACACAATGAACCAAGCATTTGTCTTATTTTTTATTTTTTTTGGCTCTTATCCAGAGCGACTTACACAGGTTTTTACATTTCTTTACATACAATCCATTTATACAGCTGGATATTTAATGAAGCAATTCAGGTTAAGTAACTTGCTGAAGGGTACAACAGCAGTGTCCAACCTGGGAATTTAACCAGCAACCTCTGAGTTACAAGCCCAGTTCCCTAACCATTATACTACACTGCCATTCTTGTCTAGTGGTAAACAATCCCGCACTCAGGTTAAGGATAGCAGAATAGAACAGTGCCACACTGCCCTCCATGCTCTCAAGAGTGCTGTGCTTTCAATTGCTTCACAACGGCACCACCTACCTGCTAATATGAGCGCTTGTGCAGGGAAACGGGGAGTGTGGCACATGGGGTAAGGAAAGTTAACTGGTAGGTTTAAAATCCCTGGCGGGACTCTTCTCAGGTCACTGTGAACCTGGCTCGCTCCAATATGTCCAGTTGTATAAATGGATTAACATGTAAAACATGTAACTGACAATGAATAAGGCTGTCTGCTAAGCATATACAGGTAACTGCCAAAATAATGGTGAATAAAGAATGGTGTTGTGTCCCTCCAGCAAAGCTCCAGACACTTGTATATTTTATGCCAAGGTGCACTGAAGCTGTTCTGGCGGCTCATGATGGCCCAACAGCCTATTAAAAGATTAAAAGACTTTATGTTGGTGTTTCCTTTACTTTGGCAGTTACCTGTAAGTAAATAGTAATACAAGATTATTATTATTAAATTAAATTGAGTGACACTGATTATATGACTAATTCCTGAGTCAGATCCACCGATTATTCACTGATCTGGGAACAGTTTTCTTGTACAAAACAGCTCTAACTTTGTCAGGGTTAGAGCTGTTCCCCAGATGGTCTTAAAATATATTTATTGCACCAAAAATGTTCTGTCATGGTCACAGAAAAACATTCCACACAGGTCACACGCACTTATTGGTTACACTTATTACACCATCCCCACGCACATCCCCTGATGGTTATCATGTAGTCGTTAATAATGACAATAACGTTTTCATAATGTTCTGAATCTAAATATGACCATTTATTAACTATTTTTAAACTTAAATAACAAAACTGAACAACATTCTAAGCCCGTTCCTGCAACGTTCCTCAGGACTTAAATAGATCATGTTGAAGGGATATTCAGGAAACCAGGCATTATAGAATGATGTTTTTTTCAAATAAACATTAACTTGCTTTGGGAACATTTACCCTAACATTTCAGGAACGTTCCGAGAACCAAATAATGGTAATCCGGGACCACAATGGCCCTTTTTAAAGCGGAGCAGCTGACATGCTCCATCTCCAAGGACTGGGGTTGCCAGGTCTGTCTCTTCAGACATGAGAAACGGCTTCTGGTGTCCATGTCCGGTAGAGCAATCCCACAGGGGCCCCCAAAGAACATCACAAGACAGATGCCCCCTGTCACGGCACTGACCGCGGTGACTGATCGGGTCATTACAAAACTGTGCGCCCCCCCAACCCCTCCACCTCCACCACCCGCAAAAAAAAAAAAAAAAAAACCCTAGCCTTTTTCTTTTAGCTGAAATTGCTTTTGTGTGTAAGCAGCTTTGTGTACAGTGGAGTGTCTGTCGCCCGTTACATATGGTATTGGGTTTGATAAAACATGCCTCTTGGTACCCTCAGGCAAAGTTACTGCCATTTTTCAGCTTGTGTTTTATTGGCCTAAGCTCTTCCCCAGAGCTCGCCCCCAATTATGTTGTTTTGTTATTTTACAGTGGTTGTAAGAGGATGTGGATGCAGTTTCCTTATATCCAATGCTCACCTAGGGCCAGCCATAGTGCAGCTAAGTCCCCATCACATGCTTTAAAACCGGTGAAATGCATAACATCAAGACGTGAAATAATCCACAACCTTGTGGTGAATGAGTAAAGTAGCCATTTTGGCTCAGGGCAAGGTCACCCACCAAAGAGCCAAGGTGTATGGCCTTATATTAATGGCCTTCCATCTCAGGAGGCCTAAGAAGGGTCTGATGGGGATTGTTCAGGACTTCCCACTTACCCCATGTTTCCTGCCATCAGGAGGAAGAGGTTATAGATGTGCGAGAAGATGAAGAGGAAGAGAATGATGCTGAAGAACATGGTCATCCAGGAGCCATGATCCTCCCTGAACATTTTCAGGCGCAGGTATCGACCTAGGGTGGGATAGAAAAATGCATTAAGAGCGGGAATCTGCGCACTAAAATCAAGTTTGTAAAGCATCGGTTATTTTTTTCCATGAAATTCTGCAGGTGACAGGCCACAAATTAACCACACAAACATTTTCCCATTCAGTGCTGTTGAAGTTATTCTTATTGCATTATTACCATATATTGACTACCAATATCCATGAAAGATTGATATGAGGGTCAGTCATGTTGACAGACAGATCTCCATGTTTTCATCTTTCATCAAACATCATTTTCATGGTGAAAAGGGCCTCAAATGTGGCCACTAAAAGGGCTCAAACAGCCTTTTAATACAGAAAATACAGGGCTCAAATACAGAAAAAACATTTTGCTGTGTGCAATGAGCCAAACATTTAGACTCATAACAGTTACTTACACCATCTTCTTCTAGGGCCTGTCCTTATAACAGGGCCTGTATCTCTGTTTTATGCATTTCTTTAAAGGAACTACGGCATGACCATATTTACCACAAATCCTTATATATTCAAAATATATATAAATACATTTGTGTTAATGATGAATGCTGAAACATACAGTATATTTTTTACAAAGCTGTATATATCTAAACAAAATGTGAGCCAGTGGCTGCACGTTTACATGAAGGGCTAGCCGGTTGTGCCTTACGTCTCTGCGTTTGTATAGGCTGTCTGTCTGTCTGTCGTAAATGTCAGGGTTGTCATTCATATGCATTTGTTGAAGTTACGGGAATCTGTAAGGTCAATCAACCTGAACTTGCGGTGAAAACGTAATCCTCTCTGAAGGACAATTAAGTTTCTATCTATCTATCTATCCATTTTTTTGTCTCTTACCAGTAAATGTTTGAGTGTCTGCACAATCTTTCTGGCACTTTCATCCTGTGGCGTTTAATTTATTTCTGAGGATCAAATTACGGAGGAAATATCTGTCTGAAATACCTGTGCATGAGACTGATTCAGATGAAAAAAAAGGATGCACAAAAGTAATGAGTGTTCAATGTCTCTGCGGTTTCACACACAGACTGGCTCGCTAATCTGCTTGGATCGGTGAGGTAAAGCTTCGGGGGCTGGCGAAGGGATGCCAACGAAGATGTGTCATATCTCATTTGCATCGAATCCAACTTTAAATTGAACTGCAAATTAAAGTCATTTACTTTAAAATATTCATCAATTTATAATTACAGTATGGATCCTAATCCAATGCACTAGAACCAATTAAGCAAATGCATGAATTATTATGCAAAGTGTTACAACAAGCCCACATCCGGCTTCAAAAGGTCAAACAATTTTAGCACCCCGAGTCCAAGCCATCCATCTGTCGATGTGGAGATAAAGTGAAAATCCGTCCTCACGGCTGTCCCCAAAATCATTCCAGTAGCAGCTCAGGACAGACGGGCCGTAATGCACTCGCGGCCTTTCTGAGGTGATCAAAATTGCTTCCCACTTCCGTTTCCGAGTGCCGCTTGCATTTGTTTTCCATCTGATGATAATTCCAGAGTATTAAATGTGACAGGAATCTGCAGCATTTTGAAACGTTTCTCAAATCTTGCGTTGAGCATTCAGCTTTCGTATACTCAAAAGCCATCAACTTTATGGACTCATACACTGAGTAGATCATTTTGTTCATTCTACTGGACATTTTTGCCATATTATGCATTATATATGGTATATACATTATGCATTTGTACAAGATTATAGAAATTGCTACTGCACATTTTGGCATAGATGCGTTTCCACAAGATTCCAGACATTCTAATGATTGAGCTGCTTTGTCTGCAGGTGTCATTGTGCTAAAGACTTGGTTGCGCGTGTGCATATGTCTGCAGGTGTCATTGTGCTAAAGACCTGGTTGCGTGTGTGCATGTGTCTGCAGGTGTCATTGTGCTAAAGACTTGGTTGCGTGTGTGCATGTGTCTGCACCTCACACACAACTTTCATCTCTTTCCTTTCCCCGAGTCTAGCTCTCACCCTCCTGATGCATTTCTACGAGTGTTTTTCGTCACCTCACCTGCACCCACCTGCCGCACGCTCGGCTTGAGTTATGGCTCCTATGAATTTTGCGTCAAGGCTGCCTCTCTGTTGACACACATCCCCTGGCACAATGTGATTGGTCCATTTATTTTCCCATTAGGGGGAAAAGCAACTGCTCAGAAATTGCCCAACGTGCTGCTCAATCTCAGCTCTTTCTGTTTAAAGAGGTAACTGCTCAGATTCACAACACACACAGTCCTGCAATGCTGCTTTGCAGCAGTGTTAAATTATTTGCTCTTTTCATCTGGTTTCAACCCAGAGTGTATGCGCAGAGAGACCTATTAAAGGGCCGACATAGGCAGATTTTCCTAGCTGCTTTCATTTGCCCAAACGGGCTGCTCTGTCTTAATTTGACCATCTGTACTGATTGCACTCTTGGTGGGAGGCTACTGAATAACAACTACGTCAAACCGCTATTCTTTGAGAAATCTCCTGCCAGGGCAGTGAACTAAAATACACAGTGAAACGTTCAGTGTTAACTCAACCCTAACGGAGGATACATGAGTCCAAAAGGGCTACAATGTACTCTATTACAGTAAAATTGTGCTCTGTCTGAATTGATTTAACATTTTGCTGTATACACACATCAGAACACTGCTTTGGGCTAAAGCCCGTCTACTGCAGTGCTGAAGCTGAGCTGGGCCTCACTGTTAGTCCAGGCAGAACACACACTTATGCACTGAAGGGTGAGTGAGATCGCTCCTTTTTGTGAATGGAGTCTCTGTAGGTCTGTAGGTTTGGGTCTCAGTGCTCCGTCTGTTCTGTACTACGAGCAGAATTTCTGAGGGTCTGTAGGCTTGGGTCTCAGTGCCACAACCAAAGGCACCAACCTGATCCTCACCATGCACCTTGCAGCACTTTGCATCCGTTTGACTGCTGCTTCCTCTCGGATCTCTACTTTTACATCCAGAGATTAATTTTTTGTCCACATTTTTTCTTAATTTTCAAGTTTACTGGACATACACACAATCTCAACAACATGAACATTTTACACAATACATTATTAGCACACGCTCTTATCCAGAGCGACTTACAAGATGTGCATTAATACATGGTAAGAACAATCATAGTTTGCGCAAGAGATCAGTGCAGTAATACAGCAATAGACATCGGTGTAGGAAGCTGCATACTATACCTGTAACACTGAGAAGAAAAAGGTTAGTACATTTTTTACATTTTTATTCAAGAGTAAGCAAGGATACACATACAAATATTATTGAACAAGTAGGCAGTGGTGATGACAATTGGCTAGATGGGTTTTGAGTCTCTTGCGGAAGATCGCAAGTGATTCTGCGGTCCTGACCGATTGAGGAAGGTCATTCCACCACCGAGGGGTCAGGACAGAGAAGAGGCGAGACACACACATACATACACACACACACATGTACACAGACACACATACGTACACACGCACAGTCCTTGTCAGACCACTCACAGAACAGAATCTCCACTTAACCTGTCCCAGGTGACCCCATAGTAGGGCCATCTACACCACACGCAAATCTTAACTCCACTCCCTGAATAATCCATTGTTCTCTCCGATGCATTAAAAACTGCTTGAACTCCCCCAAATTATAATGAATCTATAATATATAATCCACATATTCAATGTCCTTATCTCCTGCAGAAACCCAATTACTCGTCTATACCCTCTAGATGCCTGTGTATGACTAGAGTCATTTATACATCATACTCAATCTTTCCTTGTACAGTATCTAGAATATTCTGATGTTGAACATAGCAGTTGGAGCTACATCAAGAATTTAATATTTGGATATGTCTCCATCTACTGGCAGTACAGTAAAACATGGCTCAAGTGGTAACATGAGTTCCACCATCAATTAGAACAAATCATGCATCTCTTTTTATAAAGATTTTTTTAAGCTATTTTCATTTTTATTATTAAGTTACATGATCACTACTAATGGGATTTGCACTAAAAGGTTATCACCCAATCATAAGCTGGTGAAGAAAAAAATCTGAGCAAAACGTGCAAGTGCTTTGATGTCGAATCTAATGAATTAAACCAAATAGTTTTTTGAGAACAACAAAAACCCTTTCATCCATGATGTTAATCACAGAATATATATATATATATATACTGTAAGCCCTTTTCTGTCAAAAAGAGGGCTCATGGACCGGAGCCTGTATCTCTTGTCAAAAAGTGAAAACGTACCACCTGACAAGAGGCTGGGGTAATGTGAAAGGTAAAGGGATGCAAAACTCATTCAAAAGCATTCATGGCCTTTTTTTATTTAGTGATGAGGATCAGCTTGAAAAGGGAGCCGAGCCGCACCTGGGAAAACTGTGAATGGCTTTGAAAACACGGCTAGCACATCAAACACGGGCACGAGACCAAGCAACGTTGTGCCCGCCCAGAGAATAACACAGCTGGAGGAGAAAAAATCATTAAATTTAGCAGATGCTCTTATGAATGTGAATTGTGAATTGCACAGCTTTTTTTTTTTTGCGTCGCTTTTGCACTCTTTTATTCTCCCGATTTGGAATGCCTAATCATATTCTAAGTGGTGCTCGCTGCAACCTCCGCTGTCAGTTTTGGAGACGGTAGACAAGCACGCACATTCTTCTCCAAAACATGCGATTTCAGCTGCAGTTTCACACAGCAGTCTACAATTTAAGCTCACAGACCTGAGTCGGAGGAAGACCCTTTGTACACAACTCTATACCTTCAGACTGTAGGTACTTGATTGACCAGCAGGGGTCACTGGTGTGCAACAAGATACAGACAACCTGACCGACTGAATTCTCCCTGGGCGATGCTACCACCAATTTTATAAAGATGGACAAATCCGCCCCGCGGGCCTGCTGGCCACAATCGGCACTTGCACAGTCTGGATTCAATACCAGACTGTGGGGCTCATCGCACACACTGGAACAGTGCCTTATAATAGCATGCAGACAGTGGAGCTCATCCACATACTGGAACAGTGCCTTAGCAGCATGCAGACCGTGGGGCTCATCCACACACTAGAACAGTGCCTTAACAGTCACCATGGCACTTCCTACGCCCAAGCCGAGGGAGTGCTTAAAGCCGGAGCAACAAGACGGGCTGTGTTTTTCCACAATCTAATAGTTATGAACAGAATTCCCAATGCAAGTATACACTTCAATTTTATATTTTAAGAGCTTTTTGAAAAAGTAAGGCCGAAAAACCCCCAATCCCACAAGTCTACGTCAACCGCGTTGGAAAAGCACGAGTCAGATCAACACGTCATAGAGAATGGAAGAAGGGATTATGACATTACACTGTACTGAAATACATTAGCAAACATATAGCAACTACAATATTCTACACTCTTAGAAATAACTGTATTAATCAACATGACAAACCATCTGCTATGTATTCTATCACACGTGATAGTTTTAAAAATAATTTTCTAGACCGTTTTGCGATATTCATAGCGAAAGCAGAGTTACCTAGCTAATGTTACTACCGGTTAGCTACTGCTAACATTAGCTATGCTGAGTGCTGGATAGCAGCAAGCTAACGCAGGCTAGGTTTGTTACACTGTATGATCCAGCTGTCTTTATATTAAACATTTTCTACATACCATGTCTACGTCTTTTCCGTTTCTTTTGTTTTAATCACAAGTAGCTAGCTAGCTAATTTTATAAATCTACATAGCTCAGTTATGGTATATAACTATAAACACATCGTTATTGTAATATAGGCGCTAGCTAACTTAGCTGCGCTGGTGTCATATGACATCCAAAATATTACGCATCTTCCGTCCGCCTACCCACTGTGCGATGGAGAGCAGCCACAGTCCGCAGTTCTCCCCTCGTCCTGATGTTTTTAACGACGAGAGTGGCAATGCCCAAATGGAGATCGCAACAGTGATCCAACCATTTAGGTTTGAGCGGGAAACATTCATTGGTAAAGTGAACACTATAACGTTAACTCCTTATAACGTGAATCATGAAAATGCCCATAGATCAAGACCGTAAATACATTTGTTTAGCATTATTAATTAGTTTAATATTCAGTGGCCGTAAAATCAATAGTAAAAGTTGGAAAACAATATTTCTGTTGTAGGTGCACCTGCAACAACTGTGTTGTGATGACCACGCATAATGAGAGTGACTGCTGTTGGGAGTACATTTATTTATGACAATTTAAAATATATTCGTTTGCATACTTAACGTTATGACCTGCATGGCTATGGCAATTTAGCTGCATAGCAAGCCCAGCTAGTAACTTTAGTACGTTACGCTAGTTAACGTTAGCTAACCAGATTAATAGTAACGTTAATACAACATTCTGGCGGAATAAATGGTCGGGACAAAGGATGAATTATAAATTATAACCAAAATCTTTTGTTTATGAAAAATACAAATGCATTGATGAAGAACACTCACCCTGTTGACCTCCATTCGCAGGGGCTCTGGATTTTGGAAAAGTGGACACCACATATAGTGGACACGCCTGGGGTTCCCTTAACCCAGTCTGCTCGCTTGATCCTGGCAAAAGCGATCCCACATTAGTGAGCAAGGGTTCCCTTAACATTTTTGTCCAAAAGTGCAAAGTAAATCCGTCTGTGTTGGTGTTACTGCACCCGCCAATAACACACTGTCTTGGCATTTTGTTAGCTTTGAAAAAAACTGTTGTGGTGAGCTTTGACACTGACTAGAATACCACTGAATCATTATTTCATCATGCGATTGTTTTTATAACATTTATTTCTCTTG
Organism: Aldrovandia affinis; assembly: GCA_029706075.1. Lineage (NCBI taxonomy): Eukaryota > Metazoa > Chordata > Actinopteri > Notacanthiformes > Halosauridae > Aldrovandia > Aldrovandia affinis. The sequence goes on from JAINUG010000006.1 coordinate 577,027, forward strand.
CATAATATTTATTTCTAATACCAAATGAACCGATAGCTTTACTGCCACCTCCAAGACAGGTGTGTGGAGACAGTCGGTAGCTGGCTAGCTAGCTGCTATAGCTAGCAGTGCTAGCAGCTAGCTCCAGATCATGTTCTATCATATACGTCACATAAATTGCATTGTGGGTAGATTTACGAAGATTTGGCAGATTCTTGAGTTAGGTTTTCAAACTTCAAATATGCATATGTGTTTTCAAATAAATATGATCACAAACTTACTATGATATAGTTAGAGGGTATTTCGGAGACATGTATCATCACTTTTGCAAGGTAAATTCGCTGGTGCCTACACTTTAAGGGGACAGCTTTGGAACTGGGTTTATGAATCTGACCAGGGGAGAAATGTCCAACCAATTTCCAGGGGGTGTGCTTTGCTAATAAACCAATGGTCAGTTACTTCTTCTGACCAATCATGATCATGCACAGTTGGGGCTCCAATTATAGAGACTCTCTCATTGACTCATTAGTCATAGCACACAGTCTAGCACACACACTTCCTGAAACCCCTTTTGATGGATAGCGACTGGCCACTATTACAGAACTGGGACTAAAACACCAATCAAACAGTGATTTTTATTGCAAGGGATATTAAAGAGCCTCTGTGGACAGTCAAACCAAGTTATCTTTAAAAGGAGAATTATTTGACTGATTCAATGTTTTTGCGTCGTGTTCGTTTCCAGTAAAAATGTATGCCGAAATCAAAGTGCTATATTACAGTATATAGCAGTATGTCCTAGAGGACAAACTATAAATGTTGGGTGCATCTAAACAAAATATGCTGTCAGAGCTTGCTTTCGTGCCAGATACAGGATAATTAGATCAATAGCACTGACTCTGTAAAAAATGCATTTATTCAATAGATCCCAACAGAATTGGTTCAGACAACACAGGCAGCCACCAGCTTTTTTTGGAATCCAATTTAAACATACTTTTAATTCTTTCATACATTTTACTCCTATTAAAAAAATCCACACCTTGTAACCACACTATTAATATTTCCAATATTTATACAGTCAGCGTCAAAATGATGCACATACCTTGATAAAGATGAGCAAAATATATATATAGAGGTTTTTTGTTTCCCAAAAAGGATATGTATCCCAGTAATTCACAGCCATTTTCAGTACTTTCAGCACCCTCCCCTCGGAAGAATGGCACTACTACTACTGACACTAGGATGACTCACATCTTCTATAGTGTTTTATGAGATTAGTGAACACATTGTGGGGGGGAGGGATCTTTGACAATTCCTCTATACAGAATCTTTCAAGATCCTTCAGATCCTTTGGTTTGCGCATGTGCATGGCCATCTTTAATTCGGAGAGTCTGGAATGGTAGAGAATTGGGCCAGTGCAAAACAGTAATTTTGTCCAGGGTTCGATTCCCCGTCGCGCCAGAGTCGGCTCTGGCCGAGAGTGCCATCGGGGCGGCAATTGGCTGTCTGCCCCAGGGAGGGGGGAGGGAACCCGACACAGTTCGTTGCACCAAGGAGTGGTTCTGGGGTACCGGAATTACAGTCGACAGCTCGGCGAGTGCTGTCTCGGAGGAGGCAGCGCTTCGCCTTTGTCACTGCCAGTCACAGGACTATGGCAGCGAACTACGAGGGAGGGGATTGAACTAAGCACAGCGGGAGTAATTGGCTACCAAATTGGGAGAAAAACGGGGTAAAATCGGAAAAATAAATTTTAAAAAAACCAGTCATTTTGTGGCCAGTTAATCATTTCTTAGTGGATTTTGGGGTGTCCCAGGATCACCCGAGTGCACATAGAGCCACTCTTATGGACGGAGGAATCAAACCCCGGCCGCAGTGTGCAATGTGCATCCTGCAAACTCTGCTTTTAACCAACAATTTCAGAAAATATCAGGTTGTGGAAAAAAATTGTAAAGAAAAAAATGTAGGAGGGGACAACCTCAGCAATGCGAGAAGTGAGTTTGTGGATTTTTATTTTGGTATAATTGGCCACTAAATTGGGAGAAAAACTGGAAAAATCTTAAATAAATAAAAAATAATAATAATTTTACAATTTAAAAATGGTTGAAAAGGACTCATAAATCGGAGTAATACATCAGCCTACAAATGCCAAACCTTGGGGACATACAGACCATCTGCCAGTTTTCAGAAAATATCATTTAGCATAAAAAGGGAGCTTCTTTCTTTCATACGTTTCATCAGCATTGACCTACTTGCCAGCTCTATAAAATGGTGGAACACCACTGTAAAAGCCACAATCTGCCTGCTGCTGGACCTCACCTAGGCACTATAGATCCAACCTGGATTTACCTGCACATTTAGCAATAAATACCTTTCACACATCCTTGGTAATATAAAGATAATTGCAATTTATTACATATTTATATTGAACTAAACACATGTCTTTTATATAGGTAGTGGCCAAGAAGGTAGAAACACTTGGGGTAAATGAGGGACACAAAGCATATTGAAAGCAGGTGCTTCCACACAGGTGTTGTTCCTGGGTTAAGCAATTAGCATCCCAGCATGTTCAGGATTGTGTACAAAAATGCTGTGCAGGCCTCATTATTATGGCTAGCATGGCTAGAAGACAAGACCTCAGTGACTTTGAAAGAGGGGTGATTGTTGGGGCATGTTTAGCAAGAGTTCAGTGATGAAGACACTCAGCTCAAATTGCTGATGTATAATGAGGAACAGTGTCTATGGTGATGTTGGCATGGAACTCATGGAACAAAGGGCAACTGTGGTCAGAAGTGCATACTCCTGGATCGTGCATTAGTTTGAGGTGCAAAGCTAAACAATGAGCAACTCTACATCAACTGAATACAAATTTCAATCTAGGACGTAAGTAAGCAGTTTAGTCAAGAATGGTCCGTTGAGAACTCTACAGAGCAGGACACCACAGTTGGATTACCGTGCACAAACCACTCCATATTGGTGTTTCCACCTTTTTGCCCACTACCTGTAGACCTCATTTTAAACATGCTTCTATGTACTACTGCATTAAGTAGTCGCGCAATGGGCCTCCCGAGTGGCGTAACGGTAAGAGCGTCCGACTGGGACGCAAGTTGCCCACTGCAGCCATGGTTCGAAACCCGATTGTAGATTGTAGAAAAAAAAGTATCCACTGCATTGGATAATCGTGTCAAACAGTAACTATTTTACTGAGGTGGTGTTCCCCAGCCACAAGGTGGCCATTTTAGAGGACCTTGAGATTAAAACGATTGGGAACCCCTGCCCTATACTACATTATGATGTTATGACATGCATTAGGTATCCACCATGGGTTTGATTGTCAGAGAATATCCAATACACACAGGTGATAATAAATCCATCTGTCTCCTGGGTCACTGTAACTAACCACAATGCCTACAACACTGATACACACCCAGGGGAATGGAAACCTTTCTCCTTGAGAGAGAGAGGGAGTGAGTGAGTGAGGAAGGGAGTGAGGGAGAGAGAGAAAGGGAGTGAGGGAGAGAGCCTACTCTTCGCAGATGAGAGTTCATAGGATTGGGTCCCTGTTGGGTCCCATCAGCGTGCTCGCTCACCACCCCCCGGCTCTCCCAGGCGTGCTGGAATAAGACGTGCACCAGCCGGGGGAGATAAACACGGCGCCGCCTGCCTCAGCTCTCACAGGAAGGGCGAATGATCGATGAGCACACGCTCCAGTGCCTCGCCCCTGTCGCTGAGCGCCACAGCTATAAATCTGAGCTGAGCGGGCGACACTGGAAGATTGTAACATTTACTGACCCCTTACCCCACACTACTGCTGTGGCCAGTAACCGATCATTAAGGGAGCTGGCCTCCAGTCTGTAAATAACAATTAGAGCCATGCCAGATTATAAGGCGGCTGTAATAACGCACAAAAATGAAATCTCCACGTGGTGGTTTTATTTTGGCCTTCTCTATATAATAGATTTCGGACCTCTGTGCAACTCACACAACTCCTTCTTTTAAAATGTTTCTTGAGAGTATCACACAGTCGATTGGCAAAGGAGGAGGAAACAGAATGATATTAACAAAGAAGGAAATACAGTATGACCCTTGACTTCTGGTGAAATGGGTTATACTGAAGTACTGATGGATGATAAAGGACCTTTTCTTCTTTTTAAACCCTTCCCCCCCCAATTTGGAATTGCCAATTGTGCCTCTTGAGTCGTTGCTGTGCTGCCCACACACCAGGAGCACTGCAGCTGAAGCGTGTGCAGTCTTCTGAACTCCAGTACCTATTTGACACCCTACAGACCACACACAGTACTACAGGAGAGCCAGCGCCTATTTTACACCATACAGGCCACACACAGTACTGCATCAGAGAGCTAGCACCGATCAGAGAAGAGGCATATCCCCCACTGACAAAACCAGGCAGCTGGTGGGTGCCTGACAGGAACTAACACAGTGGAAACCCAAGGAACCCTGGATGACTTAAACACACTCTACCCCAAGAGGGACAAAGCCCTTTAAAAAATATATATTGTGACATCCCAAGGGGCAGGACGAGGAAATGGAAGCCTGCCTCTTTCATTCTTGGGAGCCACTGGAGAGGGAAAAAACTACATTTCCCAGCAGCCCGCAGTCCCACACCTGAACAAAGTCAAGCAATTGGGACTACGGACAGCTGAAGGCCATTCGGAGGCCTATTTAAGGGACTGACTCCTGTCACACTAGGAGGGAGCAGGTTGGTGTAATGGAGAGTGGTTTTTGGAGAGAATTGTTTGGATTTGATTTGATTTGATTTGAATTGGATTGTTTGAGAACCCCACTTGTGTACCGACGTTTGGACTGGATTGGGGAACTGGACTGGGATTGGACTGGATTATAAGAACATAAGAACATAAGAATACATAATGACGAGAATGGGCCGTTCGGCCCATCTAGGCTCGTCATGTCCTAATCTAAAAAGTATCTAGTACTGCATATAGCCTAGACTTGAATAGCCCAAGTGTTTCTGCCTCTACTACCCGACCTGGCAAACTGTTCCAGGCATTGACAACTCTCTGTGTAAAGAAAAATATCTCTAATATCTGTCAATCATCATAACTTTTACCTTTCATACCAGGAATTTGCCGTTAACTAATTACCACCTGTGGCCTCTTGTTCTGCTGACCCCACTTATCTTTAAAAATCTTTGATATTTCCCCAGATTCATGCCTCAACACAATTCTATCTCAGAGGTCTATGGAGAGTTGCTAGGACTTCATGGCTTGGTTTTTGCTCTGACATGCACTGTGAACTGTGGGACCTTATATAGACAGGTGTGTGCCTTTCTAAAGCATGTACAATCAATTTGATTTGCCACAGGTGGACTACAATCAAGTTCTAGAGACATCTCAAGGATGATCAAAGGGAACAGGATGCATCTGAGCTCAATTTCAAGTGTCATAGCAAAGGGTCTGAATACTTATGTGAATGTGATATTTCAGTTTTTTATTTTTAATACATTTGCAAAAATGTCTAAAAACCTGTTTTTGTCATTATGGGGTATTGTGTGTAGATTGGCGAGGGGAAAAAATGATTTTATTTTTTTTTAGAATAAGGCTGCAACATAGAATGTGGAAAAAGTGAAGGGGTCTGAATACTTTTCAAATGCACTGTATGTATGTTTTTAGTTTTTTGGTTTGTCCCTCATGCCATATATAAAAATATATGTAAAATGTGTCTGAACAGCAATAAACTATAAAAATCTAATGATGAAACTGTGACTTATGAAGACACAAAGTATAAATGAAAAAAAAGAGGGACAAGGCCAATTGTGTCCTGCCGCTTTGGACACCCTGTTATAGTTGGGTAACCGAGGTTCGAACAGGTCCAGCCTGTTCCCATGATAAGTGCCCTTACAGTCTCGATAGCTCCAGTCCACCTTTTCTGGAGGTGAAATCAAACATAAACAACACAGAGGCACCTGCAAACTGTCACAGTTCAAACAAATGTCACACATCAATCAATGGCTTGCGCTGCTTTAGAGGAAAGTGATGTAATCCGTCTTCCTCCAGTGCTCCATAACAGCTTAGAAATGACAGGATTGAGGAGTGGGGCCTCTGCACTAAAGGCCTCTTAAGAACTGAACTCTAACTCCCAGAATCCTATTTGGTCTTTTTCCACAGACGTACTATAGTATATACATTGTTGTATAAATCATGCATGCACAATAGAGGGTTGCAGTGTGGCACAGTGAACCTAGGTAAGCTGTCAACATTCAAGCGGTTGCAGGTCCGTTTGAGATGTGACCATTGTACCCTGAAGCAGAATACTTATTTAACCCGAATCGCCTCTGTAAATACAGCTGTATAAAATGTATGTAAAATAAATGAGATATCTTAGACTCTCAGGCTGTAAGGTTATCCACAGGGCATATAAATAATATAACAGAATAATAAGAGAAAAATGAGATGAAGAATGAACAAGTGAGAGCCGACCATGTGAAAATAGTTTCAGAGAAAAATCGGATCAGTGAGAAGCCATTTTTCATATTACCTATTAAAATGAAAAGAGCATTTCAGCATGCATATATAAAAAACAACAACAATTACAGGCAGCTTAGTGCAAGTGTAGTAGTCAGATACAAACTGATGGTGGATTACGTAACTATCCATAGAGTGCACACACCTCCCCCACCGACTGCCAGGTGGCCTAGTTAAACACCCATATCCACTGGAAGGACCCATCTTTGCAGCGTCCAATGAGACCGCCTGTTTGTAAATCCCTTGTGTGCGGCCAGTAATAGTACGGCAGATATGTGGGAAAATTGTGCTATTGGTGATACAAGCATGAATTTTGGTACACTGATAGAGCATTCTACTAGGAAGATTTTTGGATATAGGGACATTCAAAATTTCTCCTAGGGCCAAAATGGCGGCCATTTTGAAAATGGCCGTTTTCGGGTGGTACGCGACACAGGATCCATGTCAATATAACTAGATTTACTTATTGAAGAAGCACACCAATGATGCTTTTTTACTTAAACAGGTTGTAGGATGGCAATTAAATGTGAAAAAACTCACATAACATTTATTTGGTCCTTATTCTTCGCAAAAAAATACTTTTTCAGCTTTTTTTAAACAAACTTAGGAAACGCCATGGAAATGAACGGGAAATGTCACTTTAACACCCTGGAAGTGCTTCTATTTAACCTTTACATAGAATGTAGTGCACAGAAAAGTCTTAGATCCAAGTGATATAATCTTCCACATGATTGTGTACATGTTATAGGTGTGTAATCCCTCCTGTAAACTATCGTGTGCAGTCCCCTACGCAGTGGCACAGAGCTGTGCACTGGAGTGCGGCCTTAACACACTTGCACTGTCCTTTGCAACCCTTCTTGCATCCACGTGTAATCAATTGCCGGCATGCCTCAGTTGCCTCCGGGAGGGTTGTCCAACATATCCCCCAGCCATTATCACTCTGAACCCAACCCCATTCACTTGGCGATGGGAGCTCTGGTGTGCAAATCATCATCAGGCCCCAGCAGAAGCCGGCTTGGTAGGCAGCTCTCTTGATGTGTTGTCTGAGGGCCATCGAGTTGGTGGGATGGCCTCTATTGATCTGCTACGCTGGGTGAAGAGATGCTTGCGAGCCTCGTTGACATGTTCCTGGCTGCTGGTTCGATCGTAGAGCAGTACAACAAAAACGCTCCAGTGAATCCATGTAGTCATCTACAGTTGAAATGGTTGGCGTGGCAGCCAATGTGCAGAAAGCTGTGGTGACCTCATCAGTGACCTCATCATAGGCTTTCCATGTTTCCCATGCTGTTTTCTTCCCCCTCCCACTGAAGCATGACACGGTGTCACACCCAGTGAAGGCGTGGAAGAATGGCAACCCTCGGCACTTGTTCGGTCCCAGTGCCACAGCCATCTCGTGAGCTGCCAAGTACCTGAAGTTCTTTCCTGTGGCAAAAGCAACCCAGAGTTCATCGATGTCCAAACGTCCAGCTGCTGCCACTGCAAGGATCACAACATCTGTGTCCACTGTGCGGATTGACACCTTGGTATAGCCCTGCCTCACTGCATCTTGGACATGGAGTAGTATTCTCGTATCCGCCTCCTCATGGCTACACGGGGCGAGACCAACAACATCTCAGGGCTGTGTACAAAGCACTTCTTGGTGGTTTGTGATGATGATTTGCTTCTCCGTCTCCGTGGTTGCTATCCTTGTTGCTAGGAAGGCAAACAGCTCCACCTTGTTCTCGTCTATGCGGAGGAAGGCCTGCCAGTTTCCAGGGATGGAACTAGATGGCTCAACTCATCTCCTGGTGCCTTTACCCCTCCTCTTCCTGGTGTGTGCTTTCAAACTGTCTGGGAAGTATTCATCCCAGACAATATCCACCCTGCTCGTATGCTGTAGCTGAGATGTGATGTACGGCAAGAATACTAGTGATGCATACTCAGAGAAGGTCTTCGCATTACCAGGTGCCAGCATGTTGACGATAGCTGCTCCATCCAGGATCATGACTTCAACAGGAGGACTAGCAGCATCATTCTCCGTGGAGTGATCAGACCTTCTAAGCACCCAACCAGATCAGACTTTGTTCCAAGTCTGATTTTGCCCATTTGTGACAATGCAGGGCACAAGCCTGGTTCTCATGTGCGAAGAATTCATCAAGATCTCCATCGCGTGTCTGCGACGCAATGAACAACCTGGAGAACAGGGAGCAGTCATTCTTGAGGGATAACACCTGGAACTGTGTTCTTGACTTCTCTCTGACTGGAGGTCGGTTGAAGATATGGAGGTTGTTTCTCTTTATTGGGTCGGTGATGGGCTTTGTCTGATGAACAAGCCTCTCATTAACATACGTGTCATACTGTTCTTGTCCCAGCTTCTCGATCTGGTGTAGAGTGTTGATGACTGCTGGGTCTGCCAGGTCTCTGCTGTCTAGCACCAAGAGATCTTTGCTGTCTTCACAGAATGGGTTCCCCATCTTTCCCATGACACGAGTGAGTGCTCTCACATCTCGAGCAAAGGCTACCTGCGTGTGCTTAGTCTGCTCATGGTGCTTGAGCTCAGTTTTCTTTATTCTCTTCTCTGTTGTGGCCTGGAACTCAGAAATCAATCTGGCCATCTCTGGACCGGACACCATCCAGCGGCGTAAAGCTGCAGGATTCTCCGTTAGGCCTACAGCCCCTCCGTCACCTTTCACCAATGCATTATTCTGCTCGTGTGCCTGGTCTAAGGCTATGGCAGAGAATGCATGTGTGGTCTTCTTCACGGTGAAGTTTCCGGCCAGAAACTGCGCGTATACACTTGGATGCTTGGTTACCAGTGTCACCATGTCACGCAAGTGAACTGGGATCCACCTGGCATAGTTTGTATGTCCCAAGGCGAAGAACCAGGGTACAAGCTTGCTCAGAGCATCAGTGTACAGCAGGAAGTTTTCTTCACGGACGGATCTCACATAGATCAGGACTGCCAGTTCTAGCTGCAGAATGATGAACCAGAACTGGAACTGTGGACTTGCATCAACTCGTTCAGCACACCAGTCATCCAAATTACTTCCAGGAACAAGCAGATAGTAATGCAAAGCTAGATAATTATTCCGCTACCCCAATCATGCCTATTGCAATGGTAAACCATTAGTTTTGTCCCTTATGTGCCACCGTAGATGCACTTTTTGAGCCCAATATGAAGTTATTGCATAGCATGTGCATAACAATTAATAATATGCTCACTACATTGTGTTTCGCACCCAGCACACATGACAGGGCTGAACTAGTAGGCAAAATATGTAATTCATAGCCGCCATTTTGTAAAATGGCCACCATTTTAGGCCTAGGAGGAATCTGGAATGTCCCTATATCCAAAATTCACTGTAAGGTTATGCCCTAACTGTGTGCCAAATTTCATGCTTGTATCATCAAAGGCACAATTCTACCAGAATTTGTCGCATATCTGCCGGGCTATAAGACCTTACATTTCTGATAATCTCTTCCTCGTTCCAAAATAAAAAAAATCACAGCTTCTTGATGTCAGAAATCTATCGATATCCTTATCAGTTATTTTGTTCTCCCACTGACAAACCAGACACAGCAAACCAGGGCCTCCCCATTCAAGACACAAATTGTTTCACTATGGTTCCTCTTCAATGTAACGTTCACTCTGAACGGTTTGCAACCTTTTGCAATTCTCTGCGATATCTTTGTTTGCTCCTGTTTTGGTGGGCATTGCAGAAGGTGCGATTGCCCTCAATAGAGGCTTTTTTCTGACCGACTATTGGCGGGGGCCTCAGATAGCGTAGCAGTCTAACACACTGGCATTGACTGGTGCTTTATGAGTGTGAGCTGCCTATTACAGCCGCGGTTCAAAACCCAACTGTGCCAGACCGGCCCTGGCTGAGAGCCCCGATCGAGGGGAGGGGGAGGGTGAGCCAACACAAGCTTGTCGAGTGTGAAATGGTGTCTCCAGAAAGTGGGTGGGCAAGTTCCGTCTCAGAGGAGGTGGATCATCGCCACCCTCGGGGAATTAGCTTGACCTGGAGGATGGGCAGGAGTTTGTCGGGGAGAGTGAATCGAAATAAATAGAGGGTATAATTGGCCACTAAATGAAAAACGGGAAAAATTTGAAACAAAAATTAAAAAGACTATTGGCATGGAGGTGCCATCTGATGGTAGATTTGGAGACTTGTCCCCAAGATGCAACCAAGTTCTAGATCTGTGTTCTGTGGTCCTTGGTTTTTTCTGACAATGCTGACATGCTGGGGTTTTTTCTATCGTCAGATGAAATTAAAATTGAGCTTTTTGCCATTACACACCAGCGGTGGGTTTGGTATTGGAAAAAGGGCCTACAGTGACAATTGGTGGTGGATCTTTGATGTCATGGGGTTGTTTAGCATCTACTGGTCCTGGGGCTCTTGATAAGGTCAATGAAATCATGAACTCCTGGCCGCAAATGGATCTTTCAGCAAGGCAATGATCCCAAGCATATCTCAAAATCAAACAAGAAATGGTTAACTGACCACAGAATGATTGTTTTACAATTGCCATCAGGGTCAGATTTACTAAAGGATTGCGACTGGTTTTCCAACGCAAAAGCAGTCACTACATGGTCGTAATATCTACGTTAGATTTACTAAATGGTTGCAATGAGTCAAATCGCTATTAGGATGTCATTTGTGGGTGTTAAGACATTTTGCAACTTTCCTTTAGATTAATAGTTAAATCTGTTCATGTATATATATATATATATATACCTGGGGTGAATGCGCTAAAACAGGATGGAGATTTTGTCAAAATTATTCCTTAATTGTGACTCTCCTGTTTGCGTGAGAATTTTAAGAACTCTTGAAACCAGCCAGTATTTTATGAGCGATGACATTGCCTAGGTATTTCACAATTCCCATTTGGTATTGTGCTTTCCGAGGTGCCACTCACTGTCCCAGCGATGCAAAACAAATAATCACAAATGTTGTTGCACAGTACCCCGGTTCATGTCACGACAGCTTTATTTTTAGGAATACCTGTATCTACAGACAGCTAAGTCCGAATTTTAAATATATATACTTTAAATATATATTCTATATAGCATACCTATTATTTACTAGAACTTTAAATAAAAATGATATTAAAGGACGCAGGATTTCTATTGATCAATTTGTCATCAGTTAGCAGTCAGTATAAAAACGCAGTTCTGGATTTTAACAATGATCTTATTGTGCGTATGAATCATGAATACAGTTTTACTTTCAGATGCACTGTGGCTTTCTCCCATCGCAAGTGTAGCCATTTCTATTATTTATTCTTATTCTAATATTCTTTCCTCAGTTGGACCACTGCCAACTGTGTCTTTTTCCCACATTATGTTGTATGTTGTACATTTTTCTTTTGGATGCCGCCTAACGTCATGTCATATTTTCATATTATCATCTACTGTTCATTTTGTTATGCCTAATGAATTTATTTATTTTGTGTCACTGGTATTGTTTCCTATGCTGTAATATGGTGAGGTGACGCTGTACCTCATTGACCAATACCTCTATTTCCTGATTTGTAAATGTAAGTTATTTTTCTCGTTGTTCCCTCGCTACTTGGCTGCCTGGTTGCTGCATATCAATTTCTTGCTGTGATCTACATGTGTGAGCCTGCCATGTTGTTTCGGACCCTGTTTATGGGTGCATCCTACCATAATTGCGAATGAGGGCGTTTCATTTCTCTGATTCCGTAATTAGAACCAGTCTTAATAAATTAGTCATGAATGTGTTGCTATTTACGACCGCAAAATAGCCACGACAAAATAGTGACCGTCTTTCCACTACAACTATCTTAGTAAATCTGGCCCCAAAGGATCTGAAGGATCTTGAAAGATTCTGTATGGAGTCATTTTGAAAGATCCCCCCCAATATTTTCACCATTCTCATAAAACATTATAAAAGGTGTAGAAGTAGAAATAGTGTTATCCTTGCTAAAATCATTCCTTCTGAGCAGTTGTATTAGTATAAAAGAATACAATTTTCCCATTTTTTTGAGGACATAATATAGCTCAAAACAACATATATTGTTTATTTTATACAGCACTCTTTGCTCATCTTTATCAATGGTGTGAATAATTTGAGGGTACTGTATATGGTCAGAACAGTACAATTAAGAAGGATAATGGACACAGACCAGAACGGAGAGGACCATGCTAACACCACAAGAGGAAACAGTGTGGAGGTGTCTGACATCAGAACAGGGCAATAATTGCTAGCAGTGCCGGACCACTGACAAATGTCACTGTTTTTACAGTCGCACAACGAACCCTAAAACAGAATCCAAAAATAGTATTTCTAATAAGATTTGAGCACATGTAGTCTTGTCTTGTCTTAGTTAGACACAGTTAAAAAATGGCAGTAGTTTTGTGCTACAGTGTTTGTCGCAGTGCCTGAGATAGTAATTATATTGTTCACTGCAAAAGGCCAACTCCCCAGGACAGGCAAAGGTTGATTACACTGATAAATGATGTTCACCTAAAGAAAACACAAACATGCACAGATACAGTGTTTTACATCCCTTTTTTTCCCCCCACATACCACACACAAATAGAAACATTTGTGGCCCTGCCGCTGCCCTACTCTTATCCTGCCAGCATGAGGGCATATGATAAGGACCAGGTGGCAGGCCTGGGGGCAGATTTGAGTGAGAACAGCGCAGCCGAACAAAAGAAAATCATTTCAACAATCCTGAATGCAAACAGTCATAGCACTGGGTTGGTTTTTCACAGCCAATTCACGTTGGCGGACTTGGATAACTTGTGAAATGTTACGCCGGCAATTAATTCCTTTAAGGAAATAAAGGACATATTATAAGAGTCGGGTGGACACGTCCCTCTAAGAGGCTTATGTACATTAATCTGACCTGATAACACTTTGGAGCCATGCTGTGGCTTTGTATTAATTCCTGTGATTACAGAATCTTTGTGGGGCAAACGAGAAAGTGTATAGCCTGCTAATCCTCAAACCGTGCATGCAAACAGAAAGCGAGAGGCAGCTTCTATTCCATTACTCCGATTACGTATGAACTGTCATTTCATGAGTCCAAAGTGCATTGCGCTGTACTGGGTTATTTAGGAGAGGCTTAAAGGCGTGCCCAGTTCACAGCCACGTGAATGGAAGTGCTTGCAATTTCCACATTTAAAATCGCTTGACTGTTAAGTATTAAGCATAAAGCGTGTGCATGCTTCTCGGTGGGAGAGAGCCCAAGTCGTCTCGAGCATCTGGAAAGGGAAGTCACAGTTTGTGAGATTGGTAGCCCTGTAATCTGACTGTTTCTAGCAGGGTTAGCCAGCTTTATTGTTATAGGTCATTGTTAGTTGGCCTGAATAGCTGCCTCTAATCGGAGCGCCAACTACTTGAGATCACGATTCGTCAGAAGCAGCAATCGACCGTTGGTTTATTATCAAAAGCACATCCCCGGATGTTGGGCCAAATTTATGTGAAAATAAATCAGCATGTCAACCTTCCTCAAAGTAAGATTATGAGCCTGACAAGTGAGGCTAGGGTAGAAGTAGTCATGGCAGAGGTCTCCAACCCCAGTCCTACAGTCACAAGGTGTGCTGGATGTCATTGTCTTTCTTTAGTTATTAATGAAAGCAGTTGATTACACAGGTAACCCCCCTCGCCCAGCCATGGATCATCGTTATGATCCTGTACTGATGATCGGTGGTGGCGATGAATTTTGACTACCAAATCTGAGCTGATGTTGTAACATTATCGCCATCATTAAATACTGTTTTGAGGCAGTGAACTTGAAAATGATCGAACATTCCTAATAGCTTCAGGTAGTACTTTAAGAAAAAACTAAAAAATATACGTCCGTTCCTATTAGTGGAAATCAAGCAGTCAGTACTTTAATGTATTTAGGTTCAAACTAGGCAAATAACTGGGGCACACAACATATTCGCATTGAGAATATGAGATTTAAAAATAATCATCAGTACGATTTGTCTTTAAAAAAATGGGACAGTCATGTTTAGCATTGTTACTAAAGGAATTCAAGACTGCTGAAATTACACCACAGCAGCAGACTCAGCAACATAAGACCGTATGATCATGGGAGAGAAAAATAGTTCAAGGAAAGTGTCTTTAATGCTCTTAAATCGCTAGTCCACTGCTTTTAATACCAGTTAATTTAACTAGCAATTGTGTGATTAATAGTGGTAAAACATACATTTGTTTTTTTCTGTGAGCAAATCGGTCAATAAACATGTTAAATGCATCATGTTAAAACCAGCTCTTTCTACCTCTCTGAAATTCAGTCTACCTCTGATGGGGTGTGTCAATGATATTCATGATTTTTTTCCCTATCTTACTTCTTTTTTTTTTCTTGTGCTTGGTCCAACGTTGATCATTTTGATTTTTTTTTTCTGCTAGCTAGTAGCCATCTGTGCCAGCTTCTGTATTGACGGCTACATGTAACTGATAATTAAAATGAGCAGGGGTTTTGAGGTCAGAACAGGAGAGAAGAAATAACACATTTTGACACAGAACTTCCCTACAGCGAGGATACATTTGCCACATCTTCAAAATTTGGCAAAAAATAAATAAATAAATAATACATTTGAGAGTGTCCGTTACCTCATTCATTGCGCAAATACGATGCAAAGTGATATTTTGAATGGAGGGGCCCTTTAATAATGCAGTGAAGGCTTCGAGGTACAAGACACCCGTACACACACTGCACTGGATGAAGAGAAGAGCCCATGGAGGACTACAATCCAACGTGTCGCTGGGTGCCCAGGGGGCTGCTCTTTACACAGAGAGTGTCAATGCCTGGAACAGCTTGCCAGGTCAGGTAGTAGAGGCAGAAACACTTGGGCTATTCAAGTCCAGGCCAGATGCAGTACTAGATACTCTTTAGATTAGGACGTGACGAGCCTAGATGGGCTGAACGGCCCATTCTCTTCATTATGTATTCCTATGTTCTTAAACCTACACAATGTGTCATCTCTGCTGCTGATTCCAAAACACTGTGCTGTAGCACTGTGTGATTATGGGAATTCCTCCTCCCCCCCTTTCATTTTTTTATGCCGCCACTTCTCCTTCTCGGGTTTAACCAATTCACTCTGCAGCGCTGATCTGGAACCATCGCAGAAGGACCGTGAAGAGAATATAAGTGGGCCTTTGAAGATCCATTGAACCAAAGCTCACCACAAAAAAAGGACCCCCCCCCAGTGGGGAAACAAGGAATGGTAATTCACCAGAAAACAAACATATCTTTTTTGAAGTGTTCTGTATTTACAGTAGGTATAGATTTAAGATAACTGCACACTTTTTTGTAAATGGGCACCACGGTCTCACATAAATAACCTGGTGTGAACAGTAAGTGGCAATGGGAGCGGCAAAGCAATCAGCTTGTTCCACCCTCTCCACTGGATCGGACACATTGGCCCGTGCGTCCCATAATGCATCATAAGTGACTTTTCCCTTCCTTGTGGTTTGTGCATATGTGAGTGTCTGCATGCGCGCGCGTGTGTGTGTGTGCTTGTTCCATGCCTCTTTTGCCACCGTAGATCTCTCTGTTTGGGATTACATAACAGCATTACTAAATGTTATTCTGAACTCCCTGCCTCTGCCACTCAAGCCCACACATACTGTATGGCATCTGTTTCCACCATGCAGAGCTGAGGGTTTCTGAAGGGATTGCTGTCACCTGGCTGCACTCTGGGTTCACTACTCCTATCTGCTGTTTTTAGGGTGGGGGGGATGGGTGAGCAGGGGGCGAGCTGCTTTAACTGAAGTGCGCTGACCCAAGCTAAATGCGCATGGCATGCAGCTACCATGAATGAGGCTCGTAGAATATTTAAAAGCCCCACTCTGCCTTGCTTAATGCCCTGGGAGGCTACAGTATGGGTTAAACTGTGCGTTTTAAAGCTGTTGACTTAATTTGGGGGTAAATCAGAGTGAATGCAGAGCTCTCAGGTTCTGAACGTTTATAAAAAAATATTTTTTTAAAGCTGATGGTGAAACATCATACATATGTGTATGAAAAAGAAATACTCAGATGGGTAGACTAATAAGAGAGAACTGGCTAGCTGTGGAAGTATGCCAGCCCAATGAGAGGATAAACAGACAGAATTAAAACTGAAATGATACAATTCAGGATAACTGCACAGTTTTAAAATTAAATTTTATTTGTATAGCGCCCTTCAGCCAGAGTGCTTCAAAAAATACAATTAAAACACAAATCAGCAGTACTCAGATAAAAAGTAAGCCAACCAAACGCAGGGCACGCCTACCTCAGATCCTATTTTAGCATTGGGAGACAATGACAACCACAAGAAAGATCACATGGGGGTCTTGACCCTCTTAATTGTAGTCATTAGCATCTCATCACATGAGCACAACCCTAGATAACTCCATTTAAATAGCCTGGATATTTGAATTTGAGAGAGTCACGGTAAGTCATCCGAGCCCAACGACAGCGTAAACAAAGTCAAATTCACATGTCTGTTGGAGCTGAGGGTGGAGTCAGCTGATTGGCTGAGGTCGCCCCCGCCCCCTTCTCCTGAGCTTGTTTGAGAGGAACATCATGTTCAGGCGACGTGGAACAGCATCTAAATGTGTCCGACACCAAAACGCATTATTTTGACAGGTAGACAGAGCAAGACACATGGACCCTGGGGATGCAATTCGATGGTTCATTCTTTCACAGTTCTTTCTGACATGGCCTACAAATGCAGCGGGAAAAGGGTGGTGGAGGTTGGGGGCGGGGGTGGAAGTGTGGGGGTAGACGGCGGCGGCTTACCGAAGAGGCGTTGGTGAAAGAAGAACTTCCCAGCGAAGAGGCCGATGACGATGGCCAGCAGCCACAGCGCCACCTTGAAGACGTTCCATCCACCGCCGGGGTACTTGCTGGCCACAAAGGAGAAGCAGTTTCCCACCACGATCATATGCGCCTCCGTCTGGCTGTGCGAGATCGGGTCTTCGGCGAAGATCAGGAAGTTGAAGAAGGTCACCAGGTAGGCCACCAGCAGGCGGGACCACGGGTGCTGGAAGTAGTACCGGAAGCGGGCATCAATTTCCATCCTGGGGGAGACTTCAGCCGTGCGGTCTCACCTGGTGGAACGATAGGGGGATTAAACCGGGTTTCGAGGTCCAGGTTCTGGTTTCGAGGTTCCCGCTCCTCTGTGATTTCCCCTTCAGTAGTCTGGCAACTGCCTGGAAATGCCTGAGCTATAGCAGGACCAGGAGGGTGTGGCGCTAGGAGTTCACTTCCACAGATGGTAATCCGAGGCCTTTCTTCCTCACGTAATCGCAGCCTCTGTGGATTCAACACTGACACGCAGGGTTTTTTTTACACCGCCCCCTAGCCCCTGCTAAGTTCTCAAATATACTCTACATAGTCAGCCTGTTGTATATTCAAACCCTGAGACCCAGGCTAGAGGGGGATTCCCACATGCCACCTCACCCTTGTGAGAGCCCCTCCGATTTCCAAGCCCATTACTCTCACACTGACACTCATGTCAAGAAATACGTACTCTGATAGTTTGCAATGACCTAAAGCCCCAGACACAGGACTTTGTAGAACAAATACAGTCACATTGCTTCCAAAATCATTTTATGAAGCACTGATTTCATTATTTAAATATTTGTATTCACTATAAAATGTGTTCACGGGTCTATGCTTAAATATTATTACACAAATTAATGTGGCATGCAACACTGATATGCCCTCACAGAAATCTGTGTTCACCTCAATCATTCCACAAAAAAATATTGAGGCATTTTGGGTAATTGTTATGGTTACTATTTTGGTACCAAACAAACAAGAGAAATACAGCATGGCCATTCCATACGCAGGCTTTCTGCAGACCACCTTAAGAAATACCCTGCTTGTCCAGTGGCCAATAAGAGAAGTCATGTAACAGAGCACTACTGGAAATACACAGTTCACATTTATTTTGAGCCTTTGATCGTTCTACCATTTCTATTAGTCGAATAGGACTGACGCATAATGCAAATGTTTAGCTAATCATTCCATGTGCACACATGCGTTTAGCTCGATCCAGCAGCGATGCCGCCTCCATCAGACGCTCGTGCTCTGCGAGTGATGTCGCCTTGTCTCATTCCTCCACAATAACAAATCAATCCGGAGCATCGCGAGGTGATCCAGATTCGAATTTTCAGATTGCGCAATTTAAATGGTCCGCCGGCCAACTTTAACGCCGTTTATTTTGTTTATGGCGTGTTTACAATACGAATACCGCGCATACACACACATATATGCACACACACACAAACCTGCTCCACGCTGCTCTGCCTCCCCTTTTCCCTTCTTCAAGCTGCGCTCTCAGGGTTGACAGTCCCGATTCCTGTTGGCTCTCCGCTGCTTCATCATGCACCGCCGAGCCTACGGCCCCCTCTACTCATGCCGATAACGAGGAGGAAACGCCTCGCGTCGGGACGCGGATACGAGAGGGATTAGCCATGCGACCTGTTGTTAAGACAGAGGCACCCCTAAATCCCCTCGCATTGTGTTGGCTGTCCATGCGGCGGACAGAGGCAAGCAGCAGAGAGCTGCTTCGTCAGCACGGTCCGCGGCGTCTCCCTTGCTCTTTGTCAGATGGGGGGGAGGTAGAAGAGGGAGAGACGCTGGCTGATGGATGTTCTCCCTACGGCAGGCGTGTGCCTCCAAAGGCGCTGTAATGTAACAAACACGCGGGGCTTCCCAGAGGCTGCTATCTTTTTTTATTCCGAGTGAATTCCGAGGGTACCCTTTCAGGGAAGAGGAGAGAGCTGGCAGCCGGGCACTTGCCCTGTGGTACTGCGTGAAAGCTGTTTCATTAAGGTGTTTTTCTTTTTCAGCAAAGCTAACGTCCCTAATTTAAAAAGCACTCAAGAAAAACGCTTTACTGTGCAAGTAAATCCATTTATCTGTCAGTCACGTATTATTTCAATGTACATAACAAGATAGATAATGAAACAAATACAGACATGCAGGGATATGTCATTATTATTTCTACTATGCATTATTTATTATATACATATTTACCTATTGAAAATGATTAATTCTGCGATTAATACATTATTGCAATTCACAACAGGAGGATAGTAGTCTACTTTTCAATCTTTTTTACTAAAAAGTGTTCAAGTGACATGAATCAAGAATCATACTATGCATTAATACAAAATGATCTTTTCACAATTTGGTTGCATCTTGGAGACAAAAAGTGTCCGAATCTACCATCAGATACCACTCCCACTCCAATAGGCTTTTTGGAAGGGTTTCCAGAAAAAAAAGCCTATTGAGTGCAATCAACAAAAAATAAGCATCTGGAGTTTGCTACAAAGGGTGCAAAGGGTGGAACTGGGTGTTATGGACCAGGCACCAAGGCACCAAAACTGAGATTTTTGGCCATGCACACCAGCAGTGGGAAAGCCTTTGGAAGAAGAATTCTTGCGTTGGAAAGAATGTCATACCTACAGTGAAATATGCCTTAGCCACTGTTCCTTGTGAAACTTCAGCAAGCTGAGCAGTCTTCATCACTGAATCTCCTGCCAAATGTGCCCCAACAATGACTCCTCTTTCAAAGTCACTGAGATTTCTTCTACCCATTGTAGCCAAAATAATGGGCAACTGGGCCTGCCAAGCATTTTTATACATGACCCTAAGCATGAAGGGATGTTAATTGCTTAATTAACTATGGAACCACACCTGTGTGGAAGCACCTACTTTCAATATACTTTGCATCCCTCATTTACTAATATGTCCTTTATTTTGGCAGTTACCTGTACATATATACATATATATATGTATATATGTACAGGTAACTGCCAAAAAAAAGGACATATATATATATATATTAATGCGTGTGTGTGCGTGTGTGTGTAGTATCTTGCAAATATCAAGAATCAAGAATCATGATTCTTGATTAATATCTTGCAAATATATTAACCACCCACCAATAGTTCCACATTTTGACTATTAAGAAACTATTCATTTTTTAATTTACATTTACTTTTGTTCAAAGCTGAAATGGGGAAACATAACACTTTCATAAGTGAAGGAAGATTTATGTCAGCAAAACCAAAGGACTGAGATATACTGATTGCGTAAGTACACTCAGTCCCTTAGCTCAGTACTTAGAGGAAAAGCAGCAATTACTTTGCATTGCATGATGGGAAGTATACGTTAATTCTTCTGCCAAAAATACTCCAGTTCTGACCTGTTCCCCAGGGATTGTTAATGGACTTCAGGTAGGTTTTTTGCCACAAATGTTTTCCTGGATTCAAGTCTGGACTTTGGGCCACTCAAGGAAATGCAATTTCCCCTTTTCAGATACTTTTAAATCAATCAGTGTGGTTGTGCATTGAGTCACTGTCCTGCTTGAATTAGCTGAATTTGCGATCCAGGTTAATATTTATGACTGACTCAAGCAGGCTTTCCTCTAGAAGTCACCTGTGCCTTGCATTTCCATTTCCCCTCTCAATTGGCTTTTTATTGTGATCATTTTAACCACTTAAATTAACTACAGATGATAAATGGAATTTCAAAAAGCTTTGTAATTTTATTGAGGATTTTAATTCATTTTAATTCTGTTTTTATTATTTCTATCTCGTATTCTATCTTACTGCATGTGTTAACTGCCCGTTATTTCTCAGTGTGTTGTTGTGACAATTTGTTCTTCATAATTGTTGTTTATTATCTGTAAAGCATATTGGGCTAAAAATATTTGTACGAGCTGTGCTATAAAACTGAATAATGTTAAAGTTATATTCACTGGCAAGAAAAACAGCGTTCCTAGCCTTGCTGATCAGGAGTGTTGCTTCACAATTGGAATGGAATTGCCTGGGATGTTCATTGTCACCTTGTCTGACCACAAAGCTCTCGGCCGCATGCCTGCATTGTAATTTACAAGCTTTCAATGCAAACTCCTTTTTTAAATGTTATTTTAAGTTTAGTCTTCGGTAATGGCTTTCATCTTGCCTGCTGGAACAAACAGGTTTCACTGTCAAACAAAATTATCGCTTTGTTGTACCAATATGGTCATGCAAATTCACTCGCTTGTCTACATTTTCTAGCTAGCTTGCCAGCCCTGCCATTGTTAGCTACTTAAGTTTTTTGGCCAAAGCTACCTTGCTGTGCTGGGTATGTTGGACCAAAGATTACACCTAAGCTAGCAAGAGGTACATAAATCATTATGCATGATCTACAGCAAAAATATAGATAAAGGTAGCTGATGCAGGGTGGGTTTGTGAAAGGGCTGTGATATATATATTTTTTTATTAATTTATTTTTGATTCTTTCTCTGTTTTTCTCCCAATTTGGTGGCCAATAGTAGCCTTTATTTCTTGAATTCACCCTCTCCCATGAGCCCGCTGCCCATCTCTATGGAACAAGCCAATACCTTGAGGTCTTCTCCGAGACAGAACTTGCCCACCTGTCTTAACAAGGACACCCTTCTCACTTTTCGGCAAGTTCGTGCCGGCTCTGTCTCCCCCTGGGGTGGGCAGGCAATCACCGCCCTGGGGCTCCCAGCCAGAGCTGGGCTGGCGCAGCTGGGGATCGAACCCTGGCCGCAGTGGGCAACCTACATTCCGGGCAAATGCCTTTACCGTTACACCACCTGAGGCCCCCAGGGCTGCGATATGTTTGTGTAAGACCACTGAAAGTCACTGTTGCATCCCTGACCAGTTTCCTGTTGGCCCGACTGCACTGTTATGAGGGGCAGCTGCCCCTGGAAGGGAATGGGTGGTGTGAAGCATTTTAATTCTTAACCATGGAACCAAATTGTCTTGTAACTTTTTCCATATCTGTATTTCTCTACACTTTCTATGAAGTTTGGACAATAAGTGTCCAGAGGGGCAATGGTACAGTGCAGGATGCAATGCTCAAGAGGGTACAATATGTGAGAAGGAAAGATAGAAACAAAAATAATAATAATAAAACAAATAAATAAACAGGAGTAGAGCAATTGGTTTGAAAGGCTAAACACTTCAACATTGCTGCAGAAATAAATATTAAAATATGCCATATACATTACTATAATTTTATTCACCGCATTGTCCAAAAACCTTCCACAAATAAATCATATCGCGTTATTGCTGTTAGAAAAAACGCCCTATATAACATCACACTCGTGACCACGGGGATGGACGTGCTCGTGACAGAGAGCGCTGCTACCACACGTAACTCATAAGCTTCAGCGTGATGACGCCACATCGGAGTCGTGTCTAGTTACTGTAGTTCAGTTGGCTTCTTCCTTGTTCTTTTGCTTCATAATAACCGGTCAACTCCAACGAAGCAAGTACAATGTCCCATCAAACGGGCATACAAGGTAAATCGTTTTGTATTTGTTGATAGCCAATGTCGCTAAATTAGATGGTTTATTCATCTCGATTCGACCGGCTCTCTGATTAAATTAATTTCCTTTATGGAAAACCTGTTGTATCAGACTGTAACCTGTGCACTTAGCTTGCTTGCTGGCTAGCAGCTAGCAAGATAAGGAACGGGGTTCACTATCAAATAAAATCAGCGATTTGTTGTACCAGTATGGTCATGCAAATTCTCTCGCTCCATTACATTTGATAGCTAGCTTGCTAGCCCGTCTTCGTTAGCTAGAACAAAATATTTTATTTGTGTTAGAGGAAATATCAACACCTTATCTAAAGCTACCTTGCTGTGCTGGGTTTGCTGGACCAAAGTCAGACAACGCCTAGGCTTACAAGAGGTACATAGATCATTATTCATGGTCTGCAGCCAAAATGTAGCTAAATCGGGTAGCTAGCGTGCTGCTGTGGTGCATATAGCATTGGAATTAATTATGGCTTTCGGACAGAAATAATCAGTGAAAAGTGATGATTGTCCAACCAGCGAGCCTGCCCCTACCCATAATAAATTATTCCGAGAATGCATAGTTTGATCTCAAAACGTTTGCTACCTTATTACTATAATATATAAAGTAGTAGCTAGCTATGGGACATCATGTTCGACTGTTTTCACAGTGGAAGGAAAAGTGTGTTGTAGGACGTTTTGGTAAAGGCTGCTTCGTACTGTTACTGTATAGCCGGCAACACCAAAACGTCTTCATGTATTGAATTAATTAATCACGCCCATCTGAATTACCTGTGAGTGACATTGGTTGAAAATTTACCTTTGCAGAATTGGCAGCGGCACAAGACAACTAGCTTTTATTTCAGCTCGCTTAGTTCCACTGTTTTTCCAGGTGTATCCTACTTGTGGAAACTTGCATGTTTTGTTTGGGAGCAGTTCACGACTAATCTGTCAAAATATAGCCATTTTAACGTCGTTTCGCAGGAATAATGAACATACAATCACTGAAATATGTGAACATCCTTGCCAATGAATCACAATGCATGAAAGTTTGTTTTCAGTGTTATTTATGGGAGCCATTGTTGTGTACAGTGAAATCGTTTAACAGATGTTCTTCTTGTATTGCATGGAAGTGATCATTTTCTATTTCTTCACAGCCGTAGGGGAAGTAAAGGAGATTTTTGCAAAGGCGAGGAACGGGGACTATCGACTCCTGAAGATTGTGATTGAGAACGGTAAGTAGCTGTTTCTCTTTCTATCCGTAACGGTAAAGGACAAGAGAACTTGTAGTGGGAAAGAGGCATTTATTAGCATTGCAGAACCATACGTCATACTTCTCTCGCACGCACACCATCTGTGCTCCCAAACAACTTTTAATTGTCTGGCGCTTTGTTTTAAATATCATTTGTTAACACATTTTTCCATATATAAAGTATAGTATCCTGAAACCCTTTCATACAAGGCAAATATGTGGATAATTAAATGTTAGACGTGGGCAGATGGTGCTGTGGTCATATGCAACGCATTAGGGCCCAGGGGTGCCATCAGCAATTTCCATATTCAATTATATGACCATTGTGGTAAACTACATAATTACAGTAGGCTCCGTTTTTATTCATACCCATGATAAAGATGAACAAAAGAGATCGTATAAAATAAATCATGTAGGTATATTTTATGCTCAAAAAATTCTGAAAATTATATTCTTTAATAATAATGCATTAGCACAAACCACAATCGAACGATTCACAAATTATAATTTCTTCCCCAGAAAAATCAAGAATCACAAATATTCACACCCCTGTTATCAGTACTTTGTGGTTCTTCCCTTGGCCATTATAACAGCAAGTAATCACCTTCTGTAGTATTGTACAAGGTTATGGAACTTCTTGGGGGGAATCCTCAACTATTCCTCCATGCAGAATTGTCCTAGTTCCATCGGATTCAAATGTCAGGACATTGATCTTGTGCTCTGTCAACCATTTCTTATTTGCTTTGGACGTATGTTTGGGATCGTTGTCTTGTTGGAAGGTCCATATGCGGCTAAGGTGTAGCTTCCTGGCAGAGGGAACAAGGTTTTTGGACAAAATGTCTTAGTACATGCTGGAGTTCATGGTTCCATCTATTTTAATAAGGGCCCCAGGGCCTGTGGATGCAAAAAACCCAAAAGCATTAAAGATCTACCACCACATTTCACCGTAGGCATGAGGTACTTTTCAACATTACTTGCATTCTTTGGACGACAAACATAACGCTGATGTGCATGTAGTTCCAAACATAGTTTGACGAATTCAAGACTTGTTTTTTGGTGAATTGTCTTCAAAAGAGGCTTCCTTTTTGAACTCTCTCTTTCTCAGAGAAATTAGTGGTGGGCTATTCCAAGCAGGCGGCAAAGATGTGGGACCAGGAGTACGACTCCTACGTTCTTCCTGTCCTAGAGGATGACCAGCCTTCCTACATCCTGTACCGACTGGACTCTACCAATAACCAGGGATACGAATGGATCTTCCTGGCCTGGTCTCCTGACCAATCACCTGTAAGTGTTGTTGGGAGCAGACACATGTATTTAAATTAATTGGTGTGTGTATGCTGATGCCAATCGGTGAACAACACAGCCATACAATATCTGACCCTCAAATTTGAATATGAATGATTTGTATTTTTGTGAAGCGTGTGCCATTTTGGAAAATGAGAAAGGCTTAAATGCTAAATCCATGGTCTTCAATAAATTGATTATATTACATCCTCCCACAGTACTGCTAATAGAAACGTTCGAAAAGTGAAACAAGTCGATTTTTGAAATCTCAGAAAAGGATGAACCTTTTCCTACCTGTAAAGGTTTTGTTTTGAAACCATATTTGGCACGGTCTGAGACACGGCCAGGTGGTTTAGCAGACGTCTTGCTACAGTTCATGCCAATTTATTAGGAAGAAAAAGAACAAGATGTAAACGTGACACCCCTCGTGACTCAAAGGCTTTGAATGGAATTGTGTCCATGGAGCAGGGCATCATGTGCTGGAAAGTAAATACTCATAAATTTGAGATACACTGCAGCATAAATCTCACAGTAATGAACAGACATGGCCGAATGTTCTTATCTTCAATGCAGACATTGGGGAATGTTAGGAAATGTTCTTTTCTGACAGGGCGGTGAACCATTTACATTGCACCTGGTGCATGGTGTTAATTTGAAACACCCAGTTGTGCTGTTTTTTTATGACCCATTTCACTGAGAAATACCAGATCATAGTAAATCTTTTTTTTTTTTTTCTTCTTTCTTATTTCATTCAGTTGGCTCAGTTTTTAATGGTCAAAAGTTTTTGGGTGTTGGAGGATCATGTTGTTATTTATCTCTGTTTGAAGGCAACGAGGTTAAAGAAAACATTGTTTTGCCTCTCGTTGAATGTTGCCAATGCTAATCAACCATTCACTTTTACTTAATAAACTACTGTGTTTCAGAGTTATTGCCAAAGGGAAGTGTGAAATTACTGTCATTCCATGCTGCTGATATGAATCAGCCAAATTGCTGAAGTACTGAAAATTATTCAGTATTATTTGCATGAAATTGATATGAAAACAATTTCTCTATAGTCCACTAACGAGTACACAGTCGCATATACAGTACCCGAGATACTGATGGATTGTGCTTTCTTTGGGCATAAAAAGGGCACCTGAAAAATGAACAGAATTCGCCAAATGGGTCAAAGTCATAATCAAGTAATTCATTGCAAATTGCCAAGCTGCAAGGTTCTGGTATTGACAAATATGCAATTCTCCACTATTCTCCATCTTGCATAATGCATTTAAGGGATGTTTGTTCAAAAGTGTGAAGATAGAGTGAATAGGGGTTATTAAGTATTTCAATGAATTCACAAAGGCTTGCTAAATATTCAGCAGTATTAACATAAAACAAGTTAACTGTCTCTAATTAATCGGAGAGCTTTCGGCTATGTACATCCAGTGCAATGAGGAGCCATGCCTTTGACTGGCTGCAGTCACTGCTGCTCGATGTACAAATCCTAAACAAACCAAGAGGCTAAGAGGATATTTATGGTAGTTTCACTTTTCCAGCTAAAGGAAACCCCAATTCTTAACCGTTACAGCTTATGCCTACGCTACCATCCACCTCCTAGCAGGCACTGCTTCCCCACTTTGTGTGGACCGGCCACCACCTGTTTGTGGTGCTACCACGGCATTGAACGGAAGTTTTCTTCTCGTGCGCCTCTTGACTTTGTGCAATCCTTCCTTCATGCCTCCTATTGATCGTCCCATCATCCCCGAAGCATTCATTTCCTTTTTGATTGCATTCCATGCACAAATTCCTTTCCCCAGGTGAAATGTCTCAACGGCCATTTGATTTACACTTAACTGCACTCACACTTCCTGCTTTCTCTCTCTCTCGCTGAATTGCTGTTTTCTGCCTTTGCTATGTCACTTTCAGATCTGGGGATTGGGGATCCATTAGACTGTGGGGTGCATGATGCCTTGTTTCATGCATTTTATCTCACACCCGACAGGTACGGCAGAAAATGTTATACGCTGCTACCAGAGCTACCCTGAAAAAGGAATTTGGAGGGGGACACATTAAAGATGAAGTGTTTGGCACATCAAAGGTAGGTTGTAAATTTGGCTATATTACAAACCTAGATTTTCAAGCTTGGTCGTGACTATTTTCATGCCATTTGTAACGGCAGAAACATGAAATAAAACATGGATATTTGCCCAAATGTACACTTGAATGCAGTTGGCACCGGCTGGCAGTGTAGTGTAATGGTTAGGGAGCTGGGCTTGTAACTCAGAGGTTCCTTCACTCTATGTAACCACCCATTCTGGTTTGAGAGATGAGTGAAGCAGTTATTGCTATTGCTATTGTTTCAAGTCTGACCTGGGGGTTTAAGGTGAATGGTGGAAATAGTTTTGGCTCACTTTCTGGCTTCGTGGGTGTTCAGGCTTGATATTTTCGTGTTTTAATATGTCCTGTTTTCTATAAAGCGTCTTTGTGACAGTGCACTGTAAAACGCACTATATATATACACATACTGTATATATTGAATTGAAAATTGGTAAGTGACTTTACACAGGTGTTGGCTTCACCTTTGGACGCTGGGAGATCTTGTAAAATGTTTTGATAAAGGAATGCATGCCAGATGCACTCCAACAGTCTCATCACACCCTGCTTCTCTAGGATGACATGTCTCTGAGCGGCTATAGGAAGTACCTGACCTCCCAGGCTGCCCCTCTTCCTCTGACCGCTGCGGAGGAGGAACTGAGGCAGATCAAACTCAACGAGGTAGCCCCATACTTGCTCGCACATGCATATACACACACACACACACACACTCATAAGCACATTGCACAAGCATGCATGCACGCACGCATGCACTTGAATACAGACACATTTTGACACACACATGCACACGATTACTTGCTATAAATTCTTTTTAAAAATATCTTCTCTTTTGGAGTGTATGTTTGTCTTCCAGTGAATTTATATTTATGATAAAAGTTTGTTTTAAACACAAATTTAAAAAGATTATAATATTTGGTTTACCTTGTGAGTTTCAAGCATTGGCCAAAACATGTTGTTTTAATAAAATACATTTAATAATAAATAAAATATAATTAAAATGGGGGCCTCCGATAGCGTAGTAGTCTAATACACCTATATTGACTGGTCCTTTACGAGTGTGAGCTGCCTATCACGGCCGCGGCTGTACCAGACTGGCCCTGGTGGGGAGCCCCAATCGGGTGCGGCGTTTGGCTGTCCACCCCAGGGGGAGGAGGGAGGGTGAGCCGGCATGAATTTGCTGAGAAGCGTGTAAGGGTACTCCAACATGTGGGTGGGCGAAGTCTCAAAGGAAGTGGAGTTCACTGCCCTCTGAGAATTAGCTTCCCTCATAGAGACGAGCGGTGAATTTGTGTGGGGAGAGCAGATCGAAATAAAATAGGATATAATTGGCCACTAAATTGGGAGAAAAAACGGGAAAAAATCTGAAACAAATGTAAAACTTATATATATATATATATATATATATATATATATAATTAAGATAAATAATTTATATAATGTAATATATTTAAATATTTGTTTTGATGGTGGCAACAAACCACAGGGAAATTCCATGGATTTTTTTATCCGGGGAGAATGTAATTCAATCAAAGACTATTAAAGTATTAAACAATGATTTGGACCAAATGTAACTTTTTTGCCTGGAAATAAGCCCTAGGCCAGCATTAGATTTGTGCATATGCTGACGTGGCACAGTAAATCCCTGTAGGAACACTGAGGCTAGCCAAGGCAACACTGGAAGAGAGGCTGTGATTAACCCATCACGGCACCAGACCTGTGAAAGAGAACAAGAGCGTTTTGGGAGGACAGTATATACATGAATCAGCCAACCGAAAGGGGGCACCTTTAAAAAGTTGATGATGAATGACTATTCGATACAGTGTATTGATTTGACAACAAGGTCACTGTCACACCCTGGCAGGCCATCAGTAGCTTCTGCTGGTGTTGGGTCTGTCAGTCCTGTTTACTTTTGGGGGGGGCATTTCACAAAATCTTTCTATAAAGAAATACACAATTTTTTTTGATAGTCTGACATGGTGGTTTGGAAGATTGTTTGTCTGCAGGTTCAAATCGCTGCAGTTGAGCAATTTGCCTAACCTCATTTGCTTTATCTGTATGATTGGGCAGCATGTAAATATGTGGGCTATGCATTGCCCCATATAAGGGCATCTGCTAAGCCTCTGTCAGTGTCCATACAAGATGGACAGAAGGTTTAATGGCTGCCACTGCTGCCCCACAACAACATCCAGATCTTTATATTTCAGTTTGTTTTCTTTGCTCTGTTACAGAGCATAATAAGGCAAGGCTTCAAATTAAGCTTCTGTATGTGGGTTTTCTTTTGAAGAAGGCCCAGCCGTACATAATTGCCACGTGTACTGCCAATTGACATCAGGAAGCGTTTTTGTTCACTTGAACCGTAAAAGGAAACATAGCAAACGATAACCACAGGTTCTACTTCTGAAAGACAGCATGCTAATGTACAAAAAAAAGCTAAAATAAAGGAAAGCAGGAAGCTGGGTGGTGTTTCTCCCCCAGATCAACAGCTGTAGAAGGAAGATAATGCAGCATTAATGTGGATGTGCCAGTGGGAGGAAAGAGGCTTTGAAATATTTATTATTCATTTGCTGAGAGACCGCTTTTTTTTTTTTATATTATATAAACTAAGCTGACGGATAAAGCCATTATCCTTTTGCTACATGACGGAAAACAAATGTGCAGTCAGTCATATGTGCAGGCCCGTCCACAGTGTCTGATGCAGGATGTAGAGAGAAAAGCCAGCGGTAAAGCCCCATGTTGTCTGCCAGTCTGCCAGAAATGGACGATTTTGGGTCCTTTTCTGCTGGGTCGGGACCTAATGGTGGGACACGATGGGTCGCAAGATGGCACATAAGAAAAAAAGTTATTGAGTATAATGCATTACATTCGCACGTGCACTGCACTAGTGATGCGGTAGTGGTGATGTCACTGCGCTGTGGCGTGCCACACCAGGGTTCAGTTCTCACAAGTCTGGCAAGAAAGTACAAAATGTGTTTGGGATACAAATTCTGCCATCTGGTCTGATGTTTTTCCTCACGCCTTGAGAAATGAGTCATCAATTTAGGTGGTCTAGTTGCAATGTTGAAGTATAGAGACTGGAGATGCCTTCTGTTGGAGCAAAATAACTTAAGACGAGAAAAGGCCAGTCGGTCCATTTAGGGTCGTCGTTTACCTGTCTAGAAGAGCTGTCTTCAACTACTTATTCGTGAGAGCCATATTCTTTCTTAGAAATGTTGTACATGGGTCGAACATTTTCCACATACTATTTATCTAAGTTAGTGTTGTCCAGTCTTATCCTAGAAGGGTTTCTGTAGGTGCATGCTTTTGTTCTAGCCTAGCATCAAAACAGTTGATTTGACTAATCAACCAGTCATGGTCTTCAATCAAGGCCTTGATTGGCCAAATCAGGTGTTTTGGTGCTGGGCTTGAACAAATGGTTGCACCCACACCGGCCTGTCCCGAATAAGATCGGAAGCCCCTGATCCAAGTGTAGACTCCCTGTTTGTGGTTCTGTGTAGCTCAGTAGACAGAACATGGCGCTGACAACGCTTAGGTTGTGGGTTCGATTCCCATTGGGGCCACATATACTGGAAAATGTATGCATTCACAACTGTAAGCCGCTTTGGATAAAAGCGTCTGCTAAATGGCATATTTTATTTTATTTTAATTTATTCTCTGCGGCCCTCAGGTGCAGACGGATATAGGCGTGGACACTAAGCAGCAGACGCTCACGGGCGTGGCCTTCCCCATGACGCACGATGCCATCCAAGCCCTGGAACAGTTCAGGGAAAAGAAATTCAATTACGTTCAACTTGTAAGTTAAAACAAACATGGGTGAGAGGAAGTTATTTCAGGAAAGAGGTAATGGTTGGGTATGTTCTCATCCGTCAGTGGACTTTATGAAACAGTGGGTGGGTGCTTTATGAAACAATGATGGGGTGCTTCTCTTTGGTCAGTGATTTGGGGGGCAGGAAGTTATAACACACCTTTTGGTTTACACGTTTTGATTGACAGAAGGTGATAGACCAGGTGACTTCAACTCTCAGGGATTTACATGAAAGTTGCTCTTTAATGAGCAACAGCAACTATGAGCTGATTGAGTAGGTGTATCACCTGCTGCTCTTGATTGGTCAGCCTTGGTGTATATATTATCTCACTATAGAGTGTGGTTGTCACTGGACTTGTTGAGGCAGAAATCTCTCTTTTGTGTGCAAATTGTTAAGCCCTGTTTGAGGGAAGATTTCCTACATGTGGGGTTACAGGAATAAAATCCTGACGTGAAAGTCAAGGTCAGACATTTTATCTGGAGGCTTTTTTAAAGTTAATAAATATTTTGTTTGTAATGGCAGACTTTCAGAGATTTGGAATTATTAATAAAAAATATTTTTTTTTGCGACAGGAAATAGATTTTCAGAAAGAAACCATTAAACTGTCGAACGCAACGGCGACGGAGATCAAAGATTTGCCACAAAGGATTCCGAAAGACTCCGCTCGGTACCACTTCTTTCTTTATAAGCACTCCCACGAGGGGGACTACCTGGAGTCTACAGGTGAACATTGTTTTTTATTTCGTATTTCATTTAATATTTGTTTTTCATTTTTCCTAAGATGAAATCTAGAGGCTGTAATTCTTATAATTACAGAGGGAGCCAAAGTGTAATGGTTAGAGACTGGACTTGTAACTGAGAGGTTGTAGGTTTAATTCCCAGGTGGAGCACTGCCGTTGTACCCTTGAGCAAGGTACTTAACCTGCATTGCTTCAATAATATATCCAGCTGTATAAATGGATTGTATGTAAAGAAATATAAACTGTGTAAGTCGCTCTGGATTAGAGCGTCTGCTAAATGCCTAAAATGTAAATGTTATAAATTACAGGTAACTGCCCAAATAAAGGCAACACTTTGGTAACCCACTGGGGGGGCAGGCAGGCACTCAAATGGCCCAGGATGGGGAGGGCTGGGTCTATACACCTGTGCTGGCCGTGGCACCCCCTGACGCGGTACTACACCCTGACGCCTGTTTACAGGATCCCTCATGTAGTCAAGTGTTGCCTTAATTTTCACTGTTACCAGCAGTCTAATGTCCTTTTTTATATTCCAATAATTATTATTATTTACCAATAAGCAAAATGTGTTTACAAATGGCAGTTTGACCAGCTGAAAGTTTGGCATCTTATTAAATGATGCATTAATTGAGTGAACCACTAGCACATGGCATACATTAGTGACTTACACCTCTTGAGAAAGTTCTGTTTTCTTTAAGAATAGTTCTGTAGTTCTGTGCTGCGATAATAGCAGAATTGTTCTCTGGTTAGTCAGACTTGTTTGCAATCAGTCTTGGGTTTGTCATGGCTTAGTCAAACTCATTTCAGTGTCTCTCAGTTTAGTCATGCTATTCAGAGTCAGACATTAGCCCGCTCTCTGACTCTGGTTTGCCAAACTGTGTTTAAAAGGGGACTAGTCAGATGGTGGGTTGGTCAGGGTTAGTCAGATGGTGCTTGTGCAGTTTGAATGTGTAACTTTATTGGCAATTTTATTAAATGTGCAGTCTTCATCTACTCCATGCCTGGGTATAAATGCAGTATCCGGGAAAGAATGTTGTACTCCAGCTGCAAGAGCCCCCTCGTTGACACGGTTGAGAACCACCTCCACATCAAAATCGCTAAAAAGGTAAGGTTTCAAGTTTCAAGTTTCAAGTTTCAAGGTTTTATTGTCAATCACATATTATACAAGTATAACACGGTGAGTGAAATTCTTGTGCCAGAAAACGCCCGACAGAAACAGCAGTACGACTATACATTATTAAACTATAAGTAGAACATAAATAAGATAGCTAAAAAACGGTGCAACATTTAAACTATAGTATACATTAAACATAAATAAAAAATTAAAGCTAAGAAACAGTGCAAAAATGTACCTATGTAAACCAGATTTAAACTGGGCAAGTGGGTGCCAATTATAATACTGAAATATTATTTAAAATACAAACATACGGGAAAGATACAAAACAGAATAGTGCAAGTAGGAATGAAAGTGCAAATTACAAAACAATTGCAAGGGAGCTTATTACAAATGCAGCTTGGCGGTAGTGTAGTATAATAGTTAAGGAATAGGGCTTGTTACACTAAGGTTGCTGGTTCAGTCCCCAGGACACTGCTTTTGGAACCCATGAGCATGGTATTTAACCCGAATTGCTTAAGTTAATATCCAGTATAAATTAATTATATGTAACGAAATGAAAACTGTAAGTCGCCTGGATAAGAGCGTCTGCTAAATGCCTGTAATGTAATATAATTTTAATGACGTTAAGAGATGCGTTTTCTCAGATCGTTTAAAAATGTTTTTTTTATTTTTTATTCAGTGCATTCTTAAATTAATTAATTGTTGTTTTGGAGGAATATGACTGATGCCATTTTACAAAAATGTGGGGAATCAAAAGTTCTGCACTTCTGTTGTAATGATCTTACTTACTGTGTATGTATGCGTGTATGATTTTGTACGATTGCTTTGATCAGATGGAAATTGACAATGGCGACGAGCTGACCGGCGATTTCCTGTACGAGGAGGTGCACCCGAAGCAGCATGCGCACAAGCAAGTGTTCGCCAAGCCCAAGGGCCCAGCAGGAAAGAGGGGGGGACGCAGGATGATCCGACGACCGGGAGATGATGACGATGATTGAACTCCCCCCCCAATCCCTTTCACCCACCAATGGAACATTCCACTTAGCAACCCTGGAAACCTAGAGTAACTGACACCTGTAGAGCCCTTCTTAATCCCATTTTAAATTACCCCTAACCCCCCACCCCCAGACTGAACTATGCACACAAGAAGAAAACACTCCAACTCAAACGTGAAATTCCGTTTGTAGTTTGTTGTACTGTGAGTAAATGAAGTTTAGATACACAAGAATGTATTCACAATTAGTGATGAAGTAATTTTTTTTACAGTTAGTACTGAGACTTGGGGGATAAAGCAGAAGATTACTTGTTTTTTGGAGAGGATACTGATGCGATATATGGATTTGCGGTCAATGCATTGGAAAGCAGCCCAACCAATCTAAAAAAATTTTTTTGCGGTGCAGGCATGGGTATTAAGAGGAATTATTGCGAGTATAACACATCTTGCGGCATCCATAATATTACAATGGTGGTTTTTATAGCACAAAAAGTTGGATACAACCATGGTTTACAGAACATGTATCTGTTGATCAACTATTTTTCTATGCATGTACTGTACATATGTTTTGTGGTCTGTTTTACAAAAAAAAAACATTTTTCCACCACAAATTGATTGTCTGATCACATTATATTGACCATGATACTGTTTGTCATCGGTAAACCTCACATATGCAATAAAATCAGCCTGCTGGCAGTCTTTCAGATAATGATGCTCAAACTTGTGAATGGCAGAGAAAGGCATACAATCTGCCATGCAAACACTTGTCTACTGATTAAGGAAAAGGTGAACCACTGTCCCAGGAGCTCTGGTTGGTACTTAGGAACACATTTCTCATTCAAATGGACCTGTAGTTGTGGTAGTGAAAATGATCATGCTATAAGTCTATTGTAAGTGTGTGTTTTTTTCTATGAAATTGTTTTAAAGGAATAAAATTGAAAATATTTAAATTTTTATGATTATCATAGCTGTCTCTATTAAATGTCATACTTCAGGATTCTGTTCGCTCTTTGGGATTGTGTATGATTTCAAGATTTAACATTGTGAACTTTTATCATCGAAACTGCCAAGAAAGTTTTCAAAAGGGAGTTTCCGACTCTGGTGTCATTCAGTTGAGTCATTCGGTGAGACCAGTAGGCTACACGTAGTGTGTTACCACCACACCTGTGACGGTTATTGCTAGATAGTAACCTTGTTTGTTAGTTGTTGTTTTGCCCAGATCTCGCGCATGCGCATTTGCCGCTAAAGTGGTAAATATCAGGCAGCTGGAACCATCTATGGCTGGAACGAGGGTTGTACGCTCCGTCGTTACTATGGGGATTAAGTCAAATCTCGCGACAGTTGGACGAAACGGAAAAATAAGGTTATTATCTAGTCATGACCACCTGTGACCGAACTATTAGACACGTTTTCCGTTTCTTAATTTCAAATTTGTAATTGCTTATTGTACTTCCATTGTATTTTGACTTGCCTGCCACGCCACCGCTTCTAATCCTCTTGATCCGTAGTCCACCAGCTGTGCAGTCGTTGAACATTTATTTTCCGTATTGACCAGTTAGCAGTGGACTTATGAAAGATGAACCACAATTTCTACAGCTCTGTTGTGACAAGCTGCGACTGAGAGTCTTTCGGTCCTACAAATGAAAAGTTTGGCCCCGGGTACGCTCTCACCCCTGTTGGCGTCCTCCGTGCGGAGATAAGCGTCTAGAGGAGACGTTAACATTCAGCAAGACACGTCAGTCGTCTTGCAATCCGTAAACACTGTATTGCAGCTTTTTTTTTAGTAGGCTACTGCAAACACCACCGTCATGACTGCATTGCAGGCAAAACAGAATTATACAAAATACGTAATTGGCGAATTCTCCCTCCGACTCCACCCCAGTTAATGTGTAGTTAAGCATTCGTGCGCTGCCATGCATTCAGGTAGGTGAATGGTAGGTAAAATGCTTCAAGATTTTGAGACGAAAGGCGCTATATAAATGCAACCCAATGCCTAGCTGGTTTAGTTACGAGTTTGGTAGTGTAGGGTGAAACGGGTAACCATGTGCTCACTTACTTTAGGATACGTAGCCTACAGTATTATACAGGCACCTTGCTGTGTATAAAAAGGCTGGTGGTAGCATGTCTAAAGTACAATGCTGACACACGTGACTTTCCATCCAATGATGTGTGGACACAACAGCACAACACAACTGAGCTACTGGATACCATTATGCTACAACAAAATCACATTCGTTGCTTAGTTATAAATTATTCGATTTTTAATTTATTTTACAATATTGCAGTGGGAAACTTGCATTCTGGGTGAATGCTTTTAGTTATTAGATTTTTAATGGAACTATAGAAAGATGTTAAGGTTACTTGGTAATACACCGCCAAGCAGGAGAGTCGCTGTGTAGGCATAATATACGTGCTCTCCTGTAAGTAAAAAACGTTATATTGCAGCTGTCCTTGAAAAAGAACATAACAGAGGCCGTTTTTATCTCCTGACACCGGACGCCACCCATCTAAAACATGAATAAAAGACAAAGTTCATTCATTAGATCACAAAACGGCACTCCTCGCTTGCTTGTGGGCTGCCATTGCACCGCAGTGATGAAAGAATATCCCTCAGACAGTTATCATTCCACTGCGAATACACAGTAATGTACAAAATATTGTTGACGATGTGAATAGACTTTAAATAGAGTAAATTAGAAAATAATATGCCTTCTTTTTGGTCATTGAAGGTTTTAGCCATATGGTGTTTTGAGTAGACTTGAGCCATGAAACATTGACAGTATACAACTAATGATGCAGCTTTGTCTTAATTGTCACACTCAAAAATGGCTAAAATTTAGATATTGGGAATCTTAACATTATTTTGCACCTATATGCACCACTTCAGGATTCTTGATTTCAAGTTTAATTGTCCTTAAAAGAAGGATGTACAGTATTTCATCATAAAAACATGCACAGAAATACAAAGTGAAGATAGTCACAATACATTACATCCAAACGATTGTTCTTTTGGCATCTTAGCTGTGGGTATGACACTCTTGACAAACCCTTGTGCTTTCTTACATCTCAGACCGCAGTACCTTCATCCAAACTCCAGAATTAGTTTTTCCAAACATTGGTGAGAGCGTTTCACGTTGTTTGCAACGACAAGCTCTTCACGTCTGATAGCCCCCGTGTTAATATTCAAGCACCTCTCCCACACCTCCTGCCCAGAGCATCAGAGCTGCCAGTCATATTCACCACGTAATGGGACTAAAACCCCTGGAAGTCTGTCGGTAATATAATTAATACAGCTTTATTAAAAGCTCAAATCTATTTGTGGCTCAAACCAGTGATAGGGCTTTTTGAAAACTGCTGCCATCTGCTGGCGGCTTCATGCAACAAAAACATCACGATGTAGAATTAGGCATTTGCGGCCCAAGTCCACGACGGGCTTGAGTGCGTATACACACGCATATGCAGAAGATATTGGTTTATTGAAAGCAGGAAATACAGTTATAAAATGTCAAGCTTGACCCCACAGGAAATAATATATCCGTTCAAGTTCCACTTTTCATTATGTTACACTATTCGCGCTGAGACAAATTTCCTTTATTATTTACTCGTTATTTATAATTTGTGACCCTAGAGAGTCAGTAATCAGGACACATTAAGGTGACCTGTATTTTTGCCGTTTGATGAATATGTGACCGTGGTGGTTTCCAGGGCAACATCCAACAGCTGCTATGTTCTTAAATGAGCCGCATTCAATACTTTGAATACTTTTATTTAAGATGAGGCTAAAAGATCCAAACATTTCAGCAGATTTCCTTCATCAGTGAAATGGCATTAGATATAGAAATGGTTTTGCATAGCATTTCTATATCGTCACCACAGGTGTACAAGCTAATTAGAGAGGAACGACCAATCAAAGTTGCTATTTTCAGGTAGGCTATTAACAAGTATTATTAAACAAATCCAAAAAGCAGTATACATCTGAAATCAGAATAGGAGCCCAAACTCTTCTGATTTGAAATGTATATTACTTTTAAGACAATTAAATGCCAATAATATTAGATGCTATACCTAGATTTCGATTTGATATATATAAATATTAATATTACACACACACACTTCATCACACCTGATGCTGAGGAACAGGAGAGCCAAAACAGCCCTGTGATGGAGTGTGTGTAATATTAATTAATCTAATTGATATCTAGATGTAGCATCTAATATTATTGGCATTTCATTGGATGTTGGAACACGTCAACTAAATCTTGCTAAAAAGTAATAGGCTAGCCGGCTATTCAAACCCCAGTTTCCTTTTTATATTTGGTTCAAATGTTCTGCAAAACTCCCACTTCCAGTTTTAAAGTTGTCCACGCTCGCTACCCAGGTCAGTCGTTTTCAGGCAAGTGGGTCATTCGCACTACGTGAATGAAGATCTCGGACAGTTCAGATCAATTCAACATAATCGGATTGTGCTCTGTCCTCGAACGGGCAAGAGAGGCGGTGTCTGAACAGAAGTGCCAATGTGCATATGTCCAGGGCAGGATCTCCACATAGGCTGACAAGGCCTGGGCCTAGGGCCCAAATGTCGCATGGGACCCGGAATTATGGGAAAAATGTAATATTGGTATTCGTTTTTATATATATATATATATACACACGTATATATATTTAGTTTTTAAAGTAATTCATATTACTCTTACACACCTAATAAATATATGTTCATCACACAGGGTTCTTATTATTATTAGTAGTAGTAATCTAAAAATAAATAACTATCATATCTCCAATCTAACGTTAAATCTAAGAACTCCATCTCCCAGAATGCCATGCCGGATGCGTTGAGCTCAGAGCCCCGACGGGGGTTGGGGGGCCCAAAACGGAGGCGGGGCCTAGGGCCCATGAACAGCAAGATCCAGCCCTGCATGTGTCCAGACACCAACCAAAGAACCAGTGTGCACTGTGCAGCCTGTCATAACTTCCCCGTTACTGCAACAACCTAGGATAACAATATGAGGACACAGAAAAGTTGGCCATTACTTTCTCGTTTAGAATTTTTGGCAAGTCAAAGGATTTAGTCATGTTTCCAAGGGTGGCCAGCAAGGAAGACTAAAAAAGGGATGTACACAGATTTACAATTTTAGATATGATTCTTTAAATTATTAATAATTCTGCAATCCCCCATCCCATCTCCTGCTCACAGTTGGGGGAAAAACCCCAACTAAAAACACCACTAGTCACAGTACACCACCAGATGCGCTGTTTGAGTGATTATGTGTTGATTGTTGATGCGGGTGATATATGTACAGCATCAATGCGTTGATAAGACTGTGCACTGTGTAGCTGTCAGTAATGTTTATTCTGAGTGACAGCTGCCAGTCTGCTCTCACTCCAGACTAAGGCGATGACCCCCACAAAAACAGCAAAGTGTCACTTCCTCCAGACGGGTGTAAAGTGAGCCCTTGAATTGGGGTTTACAGAAGCATTCCAAACCCGCAGATTGGTTTATATGCCATTGTTCTGTCTCTCATTTCTTGTGAGCCCCTCCCCCCAGGGATAAAAGAGCCCCCGGTACCTTCCGGATAAATATAGAAGCTTATCGATTGGGCAGGGACATTTAATCCACCTTAGGTTGCATGCTGTAAGCTCTTTGCAGCCTCCGCTGATGCGACTCTATTGATTGTCTCGCCTCCTTGAATTACCCGTCTGTACAATCCCTCATCCTGTTTGTTTTTTTTTTGTTTGTTTATGATTTTCCCACATTTTTCTCCCAATTTGGTGGCCAATTTCTAACCCTCTATTTCTTTTGATTTGCCCTCCCCCACGCGCCCACCGCCCGTCACTATGGGGCAAGCTAATTCCCAGAGATTGGCAATGATCTGCCTCCTCCGAGACGGAACTCGCCCACCTATTTTGCAGGGACACCCTTCACGCTTCTCCGTGAGCTCGTGCCGGCTCACCCTCCCTCCCCCCCCTGGGGTGGACAGCCAAGGGATTAGATTTGATCTGCAGCCGGGGATTAGATCTAAATTCCGGGTGAATGCTTTGACCGCTACACCACCTGAGGCCCGTTGCTTGTTGTTGGTTTTGAGAGGGTTCCAGAGGGAAAGCCTGGTTCTGACAAAGCAGGGGTGTGATGGGACGGATGCTGTGAGAGGAGGAAGCAGGGTTTGGACCCAATCTAGGACACTGAGGGTGAGGATGTGACTGAGTGGGTGATTGTTTCTCCGGTCAGGTGGCTTTTTCAGTGACAGTGTGAAATACTCCAAGGAGATTGATGAAGGACAGCTCACAGGCACACAGGTTCCGAGTTACTTTGCAGATCATTCCTAGATGCTGCCTGTTGGCAAACTACCCAGATCTTTGCATGTGTTAGGACCTCCAGAGCATGAATCAGGATGTCTCTCTTGTGGGGAGCCATTGTCACTTGATAGGGATGATTCACGCTGAGCCACAGTCTGTCTCCCTGAAATGTGACCGATTAGCAGGAAATGCAATCCAGACTTTTTTTTTTCTTCTAAAATTTGTTTCAGATTTTTTCCCATTTTTCTCCCAATTTGGTAGCCAATTACACCCTCATCTCTACGAGGCAAGCTAATTCTCAGAGGGCAGCGAACTCCGATTCCCTCGCGACGGAATTCGCCCACCCACATTCTGGAGACTCTTTTACGTACTTCACAGCGGACTCGAGCCGGCTCACCCAACCCCCTCCCCCCTGGGGCAGACAGCCAAATGCTGTCCCCGATCGGTGCTAATGACCAGGGCCGGTCTGGTTGAGACTGCATCCCTGACAGGCAGCACACACCGTATCGGACCAGCCAAAATCGGACCAGCCAAAGACATTTACGCTGATTCATGTTTGTCACACATTTTAGTTACTATCTACATTTTTACAAGAAAGTCTTAATATCCTATACTTTCCCATCAATCCAGACATTTAAACTGCTGATTCATGTTTGTCACAAATAACAAATTTGCTAGTTTGCCTTTATTATACATTTTTACAAGAATGTCATTTATCAATTATCAACACGATCTCTGCCATGTTGATATTTTGCTTTCAACTGATCATCTGGTGAGATTTTTAGAACAGTTATCTGCTTGGGCGACTTGGTGCCCTTGGGCATTTGGCTGATCTAGAAAGCTTTGATTCTGATGCAATTAGTTACGTTAACAAGATAATTTTACAGTAGTTCCTACTTTTTGTGTTTCCAGTACCTTTCTTATGGAATTTAAATTTCTTGTTTTCTGGTTCCATATTAGTCTG
The DNA here is from genome assembly GCA_029706075.1 of Aldrovandia affinis. Classification (NCBI taxonomy): domain Eukaryota; kingdom Metazoa; phylum Chordata; class Actinopteri; order Notacanthiformes; family Halosauridae; genus Aldrovandia; species Aldrovandia affinis. The sequence continues at coordinate 618,317 of JAINUG010000006.1, forward strand.
AACGTTTGAAGAGCAGACATTTCAGGGCCTTGTACAGCATTATCAGTGCATATGCTATATATCCCTGAAGTCTAAACACTGCCCTCTGGTGGAGGGGGAGGGACATTTCTGTCTTCATGGTACTGGTGTCTCCTGCTGTCTGCTGCCGAAGGATTTGATCTCCACTTTTAATTTGTCTTACTGACAATATATTTGTGGTTTTATACTGGCTGTTGTACATCTGCACAGAAGTCCACTGCTCAGTAACACATAAAATGATTCCCCATTGATTCCTAAAGCAGCACTTTGAGCAGGCCTTCAAATTGAGTACAAGTTGAGTATCTGCAGTTAAAAAGCGAAAAGGCTTTCCTGTGAACAGCATCATTAATGATGAAAAGCATCGTAAATGTTGTTCCATAACAGTCTGGGTGAGTAAAAGGCCTGGATGCTGCGCATGTCTTTGGCAGTCATAGTTTACATTCACTGGTGCTTGGAAGTAAACATTTAAAACTTAGAAACAAAATCACTTGCTTTTTTCATTAAAATGCCCAGTATGTTTACTGACTGCCCACCAGCTGCTGTTTGCTTGTTGGTGATGCTTCCTGATAAGATCCACGTGCAGGTTTTTGAAGACCTGGAAGGGGAGGTTGGGAGGGGGTGGAGTCTTGTGTGTGACTGATACTGTGCAGCTGGAAGTGATAAAAACCTGGCTTCATGGGGGGGTCGGGGGTGTGAGGGGGCCGGGGGGGCCTTCATATGGATGGGGAACACACCCTCCTTTGACAACAGCCGGGAAGGCAGGTCCCCTGCATACCAGATTCAGAGCCAGGTTGTCGCGAACAAGCAGGCTTGTGCCACACCCTGACGGGTGGAGGGACTGTAACACACACAGCAAGGTATTCTATTCCAGTTTCCTGTTTTGGAAAATATATATTTTTCTATAGCATTTCAACTTTTCTGCATTTCCACAACCCTGACAACAACACGTGGGGTGGCTGAACACCAGGGGCCTTATGTTTGCACATAAATAATAATGTACGTTTCTTAAAAAACCCCAATATAATTAAAACCATGAAGAGGAACAAGAGCAGCCAAAACAGCAGGTTTCTTTTAAGCTGTGATGTTTTGAGAGTGGTCTGAACAAATGCAACAGAATTTACGAGCTCTTTGTTTTTCTGTTTTTGTTTTTTTTGGTGCTTTTATTTTATTTTTTGTAAACCAAGTAAAAAAACATGTTTGTGGGGGGGGCAGCATTTGTTGGTGTATGTGCCTGAGTTTGTGAACAGCACAGTGTGAAGCATGTAATGCCTGTGATGTAAAGAAGTTGTAGCGCAGGGCCTCAACACTACAAAGGGAGTGTTGAAGGCGAGCTGACGACAAGGGGCCTTCCGATCAGCTGTGTCTTCCAGCCAGGCACCCCTCACACCTGTACAGGGGTCTGTTTGAGGTTACTTAATTGTCCCCCAAATTCCTCTGAACAGCACACAGGTACATGTGTATTCTGTGGCAGTCTGAGAATGGTACATGCCATGCTGTGAGATATACACGATATATCCTGTACATATATACTGTACATCTCTTTCCATATATATATGTATATGTGTATATGTATATATGTGTATATGGAGACTAACTGAAGAGTGGACCAACTTGTTTTTGGTCTACGAAACAAATTTGTATTATAAACCATATACTGTATACGCAAGAATTGAGTAAACCACCCACTGATCTATCTCTTTCTATATATATATATTGTGGTGTCCCCAGGGGTTGGGCGACACTCACGGACCTTGCAGAGGGCGTAGGCAAGTTCAAGCACACAGAGGAGAGAGTAATATAAACAAAATGATAATTTATTAAACTAACACTTGACAACACAAAACAAAGGGTGGGGTCTTCGGGGGAATACAAACACATAAAGTCCGCAATCCTTAGCAATGTCCAAAATCCAATCCAAAATCCACGTCCAAGTCCACAATCCAGTCCGTAGTCAAACACAAAACACTCCAACACGCTCTCTCTAAATCCTGGCTGGTCAACGACTTCACAGGCTTCTCTTTCTCTCTCTCTCCTTCAACACACTCAACTCCTTCCCAAACACGTTCCTACTCCTCTCAATGGGTACTGGGAGCGAGTCCTTTAAATAGGCCTTGAAATGGCCTTCAGCTGGCCGTTAGCTCCACTGCCTTCACTTGGCACAGGTGTGACTGTGGCCTGCTGGGAAATGTAGTGTTTCCTGGCTCCCATGTGTTGTAGGCCAGGCAGCCATTTTCTTGTGCAGCCCCTTGGGCTGCCACACACCCTCCTCCTCAGCTCTGACCTCGGGAGGGCTGAGCGGCCTATGTCCAGTGGCCACCAGGAGGGTCCCTTTCTCCAGGTCCACTCAGGCAGTTTTCCACCCGGGTCAAACGTCCAGATTCCATCTCCATTCGCCTGAAAAAACATCTGCACGCTGTTAGTGAATGGCACAAGTTGCTCACCTTTACTGCCACCAAGTGGCCATATGGGTGTACTGGCTCTGGGCTCCACAGACAGAGCGGTCACCGCTCCTGCTCTGGTCTTCACCAGCCCTCCATGGCTCCTCCGGTACACTTTGTGCCGTTTCGGAATCCAGTGTCCATGCTTCAGCCTTTTCTTCCACGTCCCTTTTGCTTCCAGGGGTCATTCCATCTAAACATCTGCCTGTTCCGTTTTCCTTTTCTCTTCAGTGGAGAACCTCTAATCTTTACTTTTCTCAACTTTAGTGACGGCGACAGACTTACCACATCAGGAGAGGGTTGGGTGGTCCACCAGGCCTCTGCTATTGCCAAGAGGCTTTCCTCCACGCTATGGTCCCACCATAGCTCCTCGTCTGCAAACTGCTCCTCCAGTTCCCCTCCAGGGTCCGGCAGGCTGAGGGGGACTGAGGACCATTGATCCCACTTTGACTCCAATGTCTGGTCATCATCTATGGTCAGCTCCACTGGATGCAAGAATCTTTTACATCGGCTTCACGAGTCACACATTCAAATTCCTCACTCACCCTTTCCAATCGATCTTGTAGATCCAGCAGAGTCTTGGTTTGGATTTTCAACACTTCACGAAAAGAGTTCTCCATGGCCCGCTGCTGGGCTTCTTTTCGGTCCAGTCTCTCCCTTAAGTCATGCACTTCTTCTCTTAGGACAGGGAGCTCTTCAAGCTGCCTTGCTTGTTCTTGTAGTTGGGTCCTCACCTTTTGCAGCTGAGCCTCCAGCTCCCGCCTTCCCTCGCTCTCCTGCTCCACTTGGCTCTGGAGTTGCTCTGCCTCGGACGCATGGTTCTCCGCTTCTCTCCTTAGCTCCGCCTCCTTCTGGAGGAGCCTGGTCTGTACATCCCCCAAAACCCTGGCATATTCCTCTTTAGCCTGGTCCTGGGACTCCTGGATGTCCAGACACTGCAGATGCTTCTTGTCCAACATCTGTGTTAGGTTTCTTACCTTTTCTTCAAGTGCCAGGTTGTGGGCCTCTACCTGCCTCACTTCATCGCCAAGGGATGCTTTGTCCTTCTCCAGCTCCCCAGCCATGATTCCCAGCACTCTCAGGGAGCTGCTGTGTTCCTCCAGCAGTTTCCCCATGGCTATCAGGTGGCGCTCTTCTGAGGTCCCCAACTCCACCTTTTCCCTGTCCAACTCAGTCTGGGCACTCTTCAGCCATTGGACCTCCTGGAGGGTGACTCGCCATTGGTCCTCCACCATGGCTGCCCGTCTCTGGTTCGTCACCAGGTCCTCCCTCTGGTCCCGACAACATTGCTCCAGTTTCTGGACCTCTTCCTGTTTGCCCTTGATTACAGCTTGCGCCTCTCCTAACTCTGCCTCTAAACCAGCACACTTCTCTGTGACACTTGTGTGCTGCTTTTGCGGCCTACCTGGGATATTTTCCTTCTTTTCCCTATGGGGCACCACAGAGCAGGAGTGGCAATTTTTCTCTAGAGCTTCTTTCTTTTCTTGTCCCTCCTTTGGGTCTTTCCAGCCCACTTCTTCCCTCCTGGAACACTCACTGGGTTGGTGGTCATACTCCAGACAGCATATGCACCACGAGGCACCACTTTGTGCCAATTGGGCCTGCTCCTTGTTCCAAGTCTCCTGGTGCATCACCCTCACGACTTCGGACACGACAGCTAGGCTCGTCATCAGGAACAGTGGGCATGCTTCCATTGTCCGTCTTTTGGTGCACTCTGACATCTTTAAGAAATCCGCAATCACCTCTCTTTGATCGGATGATAGGTGTCTTCTCCCATCTCTCTCAAGCCAGGAGAATATTTTTGGATCCGACATCCATTCAGGGTTCAAAAGCTCAATTTTAATTTTTTTCTCTTGTACTACCTCCTCTTGCCTGTAAGTGATGCCCTCTGCCCGCATCCTCCACCATATGTGGTGTCCCCAGGGGTTGGGTGACACTCACGGACCTTGCAGAGGGCGTAGGCAAGTTCAAGAACACAGAGGCAGTAATATAAACAAAATGATAATTTATTAAACTAACACTTGACAACACAAAACAAAGGGTGGGGTCTTCGGGGGAATACAAACACATAAAGTCCGCAATTCTTAGCTCGTCGTCAATGTCCAAAATCCAATCCAAAATCCAGGTCCAAGTCCACAATCCAGTCCGTAGTCAAACACAAAACACTCCAACACGCTCTCTAAATCCTGGCTGGTCAACGACTTCACAGGCTTCTCTCTCTCTCTCTCTCTCTCTCTCTCTCTCTCTCTCTCTCTCTCTCTCTCTCTCTCTCTCTCTCTCTCTCTCTCTCTCTCTCTCTCTCTCTCTCTCTCTCTCTCTCTCTCTCTCTCTCTCTCTCTCTCTCTCCTTCAACACACTCAACTCCTTCCTAAACACGTTCCTACTCCTCTCAATGGGTACTGGGAGCGAGTCCTTTAAATAGGCCTTGAAATGGCCTTCAGCTGGCCGTTAGCTCCATTGCCTTCACTTGGCTCAGGTGTGACTGTGGCCTGTGGGAAATGTTCCTGGCTCCCATGTGTTGTAGGCCAGGCAGCCATTTTTTTGTGCAGCCCCTTGGGCTGCCACAATATACACTACCGGTCAAAAGTTTTAGAACACCCCCATTTTCCAGTTTTTACTTACATTTAAACAGTTCAAGTCCAGTGAATAACCTGAAATGATACAAAGGTAAGCGGTAAACTGCCAGAGTGGCCAGTGTAGTGTAATGGTTAGGGAACTGGGCTTGTAACTCAAAGGTTGCAGGTTCAATTCCCAGGTGGGGGCACTGCCATTGTACCCTTGAGCAAGGTACTTAACCTGAACTGCTTCAGTAAAATATCCAGCTGTATAAATGGATTGTATGTAAAGAAATGTAAACTGTAAGTCGCTCTGGATAAGAGCGTCTGCTAAATGCCTAAAAAAAAGGTCAAAAATGTTTTTAAAAAGTTGAGCTTACCAAAAACTGAAAAATAATGTCAATTTTTTGACAGTGAATAGTTTCCTACACCATCAAAAGGCACTTGAAAACTGGAGGAAACTCTGACAGGAAGAGGTCTGGCAGACCCAAAGCCACAACAAAATCAGAAGACAAGTTTCTGAGAGTCAACAGCTTGCGTGATAGGCAGCTCATAGGACAGCAGCTTCAAGCATAGCTTAACACTGGTCGAAGTAAGGAAGTCTCAGTTTCAACTGTGAAGAGAAGACTTCCAGCTGCAGGTTTGACAGGTTGATTGGCAGTAAGAAAGCCGTTGTTAAGATGGCAAAATAAGCTAGCTAGCCAAATACCATTTTAGGTTGTGAAAATGTTGTATTCCTAGGATTTTGTCCTTAAAAGATTTTAAGTTATCTGGACTAATTTACAATGTAGAAAAGTCTATCTTCATATTTTACTTGAACATAATATTGTAGGGCCCCATGCTTAAGTGGTGGCATTGCCATTGTTTTAGACCAATGGGGAAGGATGTTTTTTTCTTCTTCTAATTTCTTTCTCTTGTGAATAGCAGTCATTAGTACAGGTTTTATTTGAATAAATACAAAGCTAGCATGCTTTTAAGTTAAAAATAAAATACATGTTGAGAGCCTTCTGATCCTAGGATCCTACGTTGTAATGCTACAATAAAAACACACCCAGTAAAAAAAATATATCAGCAAAGGTCCTTTGTAAGTCTTTTATAAGAAGACTTTTATAAACCTCCATACAGCCTCCCCAAAATAGCAAGTGGGGCGTTGTTCAACATTTGGAAAAATTAGGTCACATGGCAAGGGACACGTGCACAAATTTAATACACAGCAGCGTAGACACCACAAGTTTGATACTGGGCAATATCATTAGCTGACTATGAACAGGAAACTTCACCAGTGGGGGCTAAATTGGCTTAGCTCCACCAAGGGTAGGGTGGGTTTATGTTAGTCAAGCTTCCTCTGGTTACCACTGCATTAGTTCCCCCCAAACAACGTTCCAGGAACCCACAGGTTACCAGTACCCCTTGGTGCGAGGTACACCTCCCCTCCTATCAGCACCATATATTTTCTGTAGTGCTGTGTGGCCTGTAGGATGTAGAATAGCCACCGACTCTCCTGTAGTACTGTGTGTGGCATGTAGGGTGCAAACTAGCCACTGGCTCTCCTGTAGTACTGTGTGTGGCCTGTAGGGTATAAAATAGTCAGTGGTTCTCATTTTACATTTACATTTTAAGCATTTAGCAGACGCTCTTAACCAGAACGACTTACAAGATGTGCATGGTAGGAACAAGATGTGCATGGTAGGAACAATCATAGTACGCGCAAGAGATCGGTGCAGTAATACAGCGATAGACATCATTGCAGGTAGCTGCGTACCATACCTGTAACACTGGGAAGGAAAAGGTTAGTTTTTTTTATTAAGTGGAGTAAGCAGGGGTATACAGTGTAGAGCAAGTAGGCAGTGGTGATGACAATTAGCTAGATGTACAGAGTTCAGTGGTAGTGGAGTCTGAAAAGGTGGGTTTTGAGTCTCTTGCGGAAGATCGCAAGAGATTCTGCGGTCCTGACTGATTGCGGAAGGTCGTTCCACCAGCGAGGGGTCAGGACAGAGAAGAGAAGAGACCGCGAGGAGCGGCTGCCAGGCGTCCAGAGGGATGCAGTCAGTTTGCCAAAGGAGGCGGAGCGGAGGAGTCTGGCTGGGGTGTGGGGAGTGATGAGTGACTGGAGGTATGGGGGAGCAGTACCTCTAGCCGCTTGAAAAGCAAGCACCAGTGATTTGAATCTGATGCGTGCTGCGATGGGGAGCCAGTGCAGAGAGGAGAGTAGAGAGGTGGCGTGGGTGAACTTCGGCTGGTTGAACACCAGACGAGCGGCAACATTCTGGACTAGTTGCAGTGGCTTGATGGCACAGGCCGGTAGGCCTGCCAGCAAGGAATTGCAGTAGTCCAGACGTGAGATCACCAGGGCCTGGACCAGGAGTTGTGTGGCCTCTTGGGTGAGGAACGGTCAGATCCTCCGGATGTTATGGAGGGAGAATCGGCAGGTCCGAGTGATCGCTGCGATGTGGCCCGAGAAACACAGCTGGTCACCCAGGGTCAATCCAAGACTCCTGGTAGACTGGGACAGAGACTCTATGGAATCTTCCACGGTGATTGAAGCATCAATCATCGGGGAGCCCTTCGCTGGAGGAAGAGCAGCTCAGTCTTCCCCAGGTTCAGCTTCAGGTGGTGGGTGGTCATCCAGGCAGAGATGAGAGGCTGTGCAGAGACCTGGGTCTCACCTGGGTCTCAGAAAAAGAGGTAAGTGTTGTTGGCATAACAGTGATAAGAAAAACCATGAGCAGAGATGACAGCACAGGGCGCTATGATAAACAGTGTCCAATGATTTTAACAAGTAGGCAGCTGCATTCATGAAAACAAGATCACCATAGTCTAGTGCAGACAAAAATGTTGCTTGAACAATTTTCTTGTCAAACAAGACCTGTTTCTATATAAAAAGCTAAGCCTTACTCTTTGATTCTTAGTACATTTAAAAATATGAGTTTTGGAGGACAATTTATTGTCTATCCAAATCCCAAAATACTTATAAGAAGAAACTAGCTCAATCTGAGTTCCATCAAGTGTGTGAATAAAAACATCAGTAAAATCAATGTTTTGCACCCTAGAGAAAAACATACACTTTGTTTTGTTTGCATTTAAAACCAATTTAAGATCTAAAAAAGCTTCCTGAATGACATTAAAAGCAGTCTGTAGATCACATAAAGCCTGATTGACAGATCGGACACGAATACAAGACGGTATCATCTGCATACAGATGAATCTTACAATTTCTAATTGAAGAGGCAATGTTACTATTATTAGTACCTGTAGTACTGTGTGTGGCCTGTAGGATGTAGAATAGCCACTGGCTCTCCTGCAGTACTATGTGTGGCCTGTAGGGTGTAAAATAGCTACTGGCTCTTCTGTAGTACTGTGTGTGGCTTGTAGGGTGTAAAATAGTAACTGGCCCTCATATAGTACTGTGTGTTTTCTGTAGGATGTATAATCGCCACTGGCTCTCCTGTAGTACTGTCTGTGGCCTGTAAGCTGTAGAATAGCCACTGCCTCTCCTGTAGTACTATGTGTGGCCTATAGGGTGTAAAATAGCCACTGGGTTCATGGACGAGTGCATCGGAGGAGTGTGCACACTTCAGCTGCAGTCCTCTTCGCGTGGGTGAGGGGGCACAGCAGTGACTCAAGAGGCACCGATTGTATTTCCACGTTGGGGATTAAAAAAAGTGGAAAAACTAGCTTTAAACCAAAAAAATCATGCGTGCGTCTCCTTATGGAATCCAGAAACAGAAGCAGGAATTGTAACAGGCTTCCATGCAGTCTCCTAGGCCTTTTACACAAGGCTGATGTGATGTGATCTGCCACACCTGCAGTTAGACTGACTGTATTGCACACAAATGGCTTTGCAGAGCAAACAAATTTACATTATCTGAATTTTATTGTAAAATGTAAGTTTAAGATGTCAGGTGACATAAAATTAGCTTTTTTTTTACATTTGGCTTAGGTCTTATGTACATCTTGTCAACTTCCCTTCAGACTGTATTTGGGACACGCATCTGTACATTTAAACGACATATAGGTGGCAGCAGTGAACTGCATAAAGTCCACCCAAATACAGGCAGCAACAGAACTAGAACTATACAGCATTACAGTACCAACAAGAAAATGGCTTCTTCTAGAGTATTTCTGGTAAGAAATCTATAATGGGCATGTGAAATGTGTGTAAACATCTTTTGATAACATCATATTTCCTCTGCTATTACTTTCTTAGTATACACACACACACACATATATATATATATATATATGTGTGTGTGTGTCTGTGTGTGTGTGTAATGTAATTTCAATCCTATTTTACACATTTTATTTGCCCTCAGCTGTTAATGTTTGATGTTTTTTCTGCATAGAAACATCTGACCAGGGCTGGGGGTACAATGGGTTCTATTGCAGTTAAGACTCAATGATGACTCATTTTAATTTTAATGATGGGTTACGTTATCTCTGTACTTCACCGACGGCTGAACACTGGTGTTATCCTCATCCTGGAGACGTCCTCCCCACTCTCCTTGCCCCCTCCAATGCGACTGGATTTGACTTCTCTTTCTCTCTGTTCTGCTTTGAAAAAGCTACGGACAAATCAGTCTGTCCTCTCTGCTTTCCGGCTCACTCTCTCTCCCAAATTCAAGAGGACGAGACAAACCGTGACTTTACACTGGTGCAGATGCTCCACACTGTTGCAGTGACAGGTAAGGGTAACCGACGTCTCACTTGTCAGGCTCATAACCTTATGGGGCTATGACCCTGGCCAGGTTCACGGTCTAATGTGAGATAAGTCCACCCAACTTCAAGGGGGTGTGCTTTTGACCAATGGTCAGTTACTTCTTCTGCCCAATCAGATCTTGTGTAGCTTCCTTTGACATAACAACGGCTAAAGCTTGCTAGAACCAATGAGATTGCAGGACATCAATTTTACAAACTGTAACGGTGGTTCTGCGTGGCCCAGTAGGCAGAGCATGGCACTGACAATTCTTAGGTTGTGGGTTTGATTCCCATTGGGACCACATGTATTAAAAAATGTATGTGTTCACTACTGTAAGTCGCTTTGGAATAAAGTGTCTGCTAAATGGCATATGCACCTAGACACTTTAGAGGGAGTCTGGCATCCAGACTGCAGTAACAATAACTGGACGATACCAATGCTGCTGTATGCCCTTCATATTCGGAATGAACCAGCATTCACACATTTATGCCAATGGAAGTCTAATGCGCACATGGTTTGCATCATCTGACTTATGTGTAACTACTGTTTAAATTTTTTCTGTTTAAATAATTTTGATTCAATATTTTTGCCTTTTTTGTAAACAGTTTTGATTCAATATTTTTGGGGGAAACATCATAATGTTTATTTCATTTGATTTGTGGCCGAAACACTAAAAAGATAAAGAAGCCGTTCCGATTGTAACTGGGCCTCGCAGTTTTTTTTTTACTTCAGCACGTGAGTTGTGTGGAGTTCAGCGCAGTGCAGTTTTCCCCAAAGGAGGGCCAGGATAGCGTGACACATCTGTCCATGCGTTGCGGCGTATCCATGGGAACATCTGGAGCAGCTGTTTCCTTGGATACGCCTTTCTTTTATTTTTTTCCCCTCCCCTGTCTTTTTTTTTTTTTTTTAAAGCCCCATACCTTGTTGCGAGAGACCTCTGAAGCAGTCTCGTTGGGGAGGAAACGGCAGCTGGTGTATGTCACTGCACTACGATCAGGGGAGAGAGATAGGCCTCTTTCATTACCCCTGCCGCTGCTCCTGGAAACAATCTCTGTACATCTTTCTTTTCAGTCCCCCGCCCCGATTCCTTATGGGAAAAAAGTTTTTTAAAGTTGTCCACCGCCACTTCAAAAGACACCATTTACGACCACGGATCCGGTCAATCAAGTGAACCGCTCAACAGTGAAGAGAAAGACATCCGCACAACATCCACTTGACTTTAAAGTCACTACCTTGTGCTTTATAGGTTCATCGTTTATCCACCAACATAGACACATGCTTTTCACTGTCTGGTCTGGTCTGGTCTGGTCTGGTCTGGCCTGTGCTCTGAGAAACTATGGAAAATATTTGGACTGCTGACACCCACTCAATCGCAACCTTTGTTTAATTTAATTTAATCTACAATTGCCTTTTATATTTACTCATTTATAGTTACCCTGGATGGAATAATAATTCATATATTATCCATTTGTCCAGCCCAGCTGGGTGCTTACCAAATGAATCTGGGTCAAGCAACCTCACTCTTGGGTACAGAATATGAATGCACAGCAAGTGCAGTTCTTATTTAAATTGGTTGTTATGTAGCCTATGCAAAAAAAGACAATGACAAACAGGGCAGCACTTGTATCTTGTTTGTGGTACCTGACAGCATACTAGTGAAGGGCTGTCCTCAGCCATGCACAGTGTGATTGGGATCGGGGCCCATATATTAATAAAGGGTCTCCTTGCTGATCTGGGATCAGGTTTCCCCGCTGTCCATATCCATAACCGTAGCTGAAAGATCAGCTCATAGTGGATCAAACTGATCCTAGGTCAGCACTCCTACTCCAAGGTGCTTTGTGAATATGGGCCCAGATCCTTTTGTGAGGATCCAGGTTAAAAACCTGATGGGGTACAAACTCAGACCCCAATCAATGAGGCCCAGTGGCAGGTCAATGGTGTCCCGAAAACCCCGTCCAAAGGGGGCCCCTTGAGCTCCTTGAGTAAGTCACCGATAGTGCGTGACCCCTGCAGGCGACGCCTTTTCACCAGGGGATTTGAGCCGGAGGTGGACAGACCCCGCACGGGTCTTTGACGTCCCCGATGGGGTGTCTGTAATCTAGGGCTCACCCCCTCCCCTCTCTAATCCTGATTTTCCAGTCCCGGCCGTGGAATCCACGAATGCGTTCCGCTCACATGACGCTTGCTCTCTCTCGCATCGACGCTGCCTGGGGACAGAGGGCAGTTAAAACTGCCCCGGGTGCTGTGTTTGAGGGGGTGTCATTTGCTAAACAGAGGAAGAAGAAAAGGAATGCTTGCACCATTAGCCAATCCGGTCCCTTCCCACAAGCCTGTGGATAATTCTGGGGGGGTCGCAGGTCAAACTCTGTGACATTGGGTTGTGCTTCCACCTCCACAGTGCATTGCTGTCGATTTAAAACCGAGCAAAGCAACAATTTATTTTGTATTCATTCATGTGATTGGGTAGAAAAAAACTGGTCTTCAGATACATCAGAGTCGTTTTGCCATTACGAAAAATGAAATGGGGGCAAAAAAGGCACAAATGCGTGCGCGTGCAAAGTGTTGGTTCCTGCCAAAGTCCTGAAGGCACATCCTGCTTCTTGTGTTTATGAAGAGCATTAATTTATACCTGTTCTCCTTCTTGAAATGTGTGGTTGTGTCTGTTGTTGGGGAACCTGCTAGGGCCGAGGAAGGATAGTTCAACGCTATCACTTCAAAGACTGTTCTCAGCCCGTACTGTTTGTTTTAAGTTGTGATAATAGTTTTTGTTTAGAGCCAGGTGGTCCATTGCTCGACAATGAACACGGGATCCATGACTTCACTCATGCATTATCCGTTCGGATTAGACTTTTCTTTAAGTCTTAAAGAAGAAAAAAAGGCTAAATACCATTTCAGGTTCTTTCTCATTTCTAATGATTTTTTCTTTCCTATGGCTAAGTTCTCATTTTCTGGCAGAGAACAGGCAGGCAGGCAGGCCACTTCCATGGTTCTTCACTTCAGTTGAACAAATACCCCAAGGAGAATTGGACTGGTTCCACTTTTCATCCAGGTAGGATCTTCGAAGACTTCAAAGCGACTGAAAGCCCTTTAGAAAGTACAGACAATGTGACGGGCTCAGAACAGACACAATGACAAAGAGCCGAAGCAGGTGTTTTATTCTTCAAACAATGCAGCGATTCCCACCTCGATGATTACCTGCTTCCCCAACAAAAACCTGTGAGAACAAGTACCTGGCTCTGACGGGAGGGTGATTTCCCTTATAACAAAGTGCCTCATGGAAATGTTAGACTCACACTTTTTAAAAGTTGTGACGTTGTGACGTGGTTCTCTGTGGCTCAGTAGGTAGAGCATGGCGCTGACAACTCTTAGGTTGTGATTACGATTTCTGTTGAGGCCATATGTACTGAAAAAATTTATGCATTCACTACTGTATGTTGCTTTGGATAAAAGTATCTGCTAAATGGCATGTGTAATGTTATATAAGCAAGTACATTGAACTGAGAACCTCCTGGCTCAGAATTAGTGACCTGCTTCGTTGGAATACGGACAGTCGCGGCTCATCTTAACGACGGCCCCGTGGAGTTTTGGGTGGCCACAGGTGACGATCAAAACAAACAAGTCACGTCATGTCAAAAGTAGTCTTCCTACCTGATACCTCCCGGCAAGGGTTCTGCAGTATTGATAACCATGTTATAACCATGCTATTACGCTTGTTTATGGCTACACGGTTGCCTTAGTGATGCACCTGTTGATAAATCAGATTTTCATAACAGAAGACAGGAATATTTAATACCATGGGAACAAAAGCATGGTGCAGCATTCTCAAAGAAATGTATGCAGGTACAAGGCACATTCGTATAAATTTGCCCTTGGATGTGAAGCAGTTGTCCCTGTACTTGACTGCATCTGTATGACAGCTGCAATGGTGTCCTTATGAGATGCCTCCCCATTCAATCAGGCTGCCGAGGCACTGCCACCATAGGAGGATCCACATCATCATCAGTGTGTTCAGTGTGATAGAAAGGATCAACATCATCATCAGTGGGTTCTCAGACCAAATTAGGTGTTTAGTCTACAGTATAAACATTTAAGTCGCCTGAATATCCAAATTTGTGTCATCGGGTGCCTTGCAAACAGTTCCAACTCACAATCAAGAGAGAGACCAACAGGTTATTCCAAAATAAAGGAAACACCAACATAAAGTGTCTTAATAGGGCATCGGGCTACCACGAGCCACCGGAACAGCTTCAGTGCACCTTGGATGCAACACCATTCTTCCACAAGACATTCCATCATTTGCTGTTTTGTTGATCATGGTGGAAAACGCTGTCTCCGGCACCAATCCAGAATCTCCCATAAGTTCAATTAGGTTTAGATCTGGTGACTGAGATGGGTTATGGCTTGCACTGTTTTTTATGCTCATGAAACCATCAACTGACCACTCATTGGATTGGACATTGTCATCCTAGAATAGACACCATTAAACACCAGAACAGCTTCAATGTACCTTTGCATAGATTCTACCATTCGCTTCCTGTGGATGGGGTATTGTCATCCAAGAAGAAACCACTGTATGGAAATTATTCACCATAGGATAAAGGTGATCACTGAGAATGGCTTTATTGGCTTTTAGCTTGCCCTCTAAGAGTGGACCTGCCATGAAAACGCACCCCACACCATAACAGAGCTGCTAGAACCCTTCCTTTATTCAAGTGTTTCCTTTAATTTGGCAGTTACCTGTACATAAGACTACATAAGAATGTATGATGCCAAGAATGGGGCATCATCTAAGCTCATCAAACTTTCAATTTCAATAGAAATTGAACCCTTTTGTGGTTTAGTAGGTAGAGCATAGCGTTTGGCAATGCTTAGATTGTGGGTTCAATTCCCACTGGGACCACATATACAGAAAAATGCATGCATTTATTACAGTATGTCGCTTTGGATAAAAGCGTCTGCTAAATATACATATATATATATACACTGTATATATATATATATGCTGTAGTGTGATGTAAGTATATGCTGTGTCTTGCACCTGTGTTGCCTTCAGTACAGGTTACAGGCTTCTCGCCTGAAAGCTCTGAATTGTTTGCTCACACATTCTTGCATCTTTTTTTTGTTGTTCCAGTTTGAAACGAGCTTCGGCCTTGTGAAAAGTAAGTGTAACAGGCGCATTTCGGACACCGGTGGAGCGATATGCGTCATACGGTTTAGTTTTACTCGTAAACTCAAGCCTCCTACTGAGCATGGCTTCCTGGCCTAGAGACCTGCCCATCCACGCTCCACTATGTGGCACGGAAAAAAAAACCCAACACTGACTTTCTTTCATGGATGAAGCAATCAAGATGGCGAAAATGTTCTTAACCGTTCCGGTTGGTTTTAATCGTAAATTCTTTCTGCTTCCAGACAACAGGGCGCTTTGTGCTGCTTCGTTCACAGTTCCACTGCACACATTGGTAAGCGTCTAAGGCCTGAGTCAGCCTAATTCCTGACTCTTATCCCTCCTCACACAAAACAGTGACTTGGTGCTAATGTGCGACGTGGAAAAAGGGGTAGAGACAGAGGGTGGAATTGCATTAAATTAGAGTGCTTCTCCCTGCGAGGGGAGCTTAAGCAGTCCCTGCTGTGGCCAACCTCAACATAACGGGCTGCTGTCGCTTGGGCCGTTAGTGGTCGACATGCGAACAGGAAATTGTTCAAAGATTATCGAATACAGCCCTCACACTATTTCGTCCCGTTTTATTCATTTATTTTGTTGATAATAGAAACTTTAACATTATTTTTGCATTTGATAAATATCCATGCTAAACTGTGTTTTGATAGCACCTTTTGCAGTGGTTCCAAATAACGATTGACCCTCAAGACTGGCCCTCCACATCTGGCCGCCTGCATCTGATTGGCTACAAAATCCCACGCATTCCTCACTCCAGTTTGATTCCCCCAGGTTGTCACTGCTTATTGTTTATTCTAGAATGTGCTTATTATTTATTCTAGAATGTGCTCCTGGGTGGCGTAGCGCTAAGAACATGCAACCAGGATGCATGTTGCCCACTGTGACCAGGGTTTGATTACACCAGCCGTGCCAGTTCGGCTCTGGCTGGGTATGCCACTAGGGGGCGGCAATTGGTTGTCCACCCCAGGGTGTGGGGAGGGAAGCCGATGTGAGGTCGCTGTGTATAAGAGTGGCTCTACGTGTACCGGAATTACAGTTGACGGCTTAGTGAGTTCCAGCTCGGAGGAGGCGGTACATCGCCTTTGTCACTGCCGGTCTCGTGACTACGGCAGTGAGCTCACAATACGAGGGGGATAGTTGACATGAAAAGAGGGTATAATTGGCTATTAATTTGGAAAAAGAGGAAAAATCTGAATAATAAATAAAGGGCTGCTAATGGCAACCTCAAAGAATTTTCTCGAAACAATTCCAGAATAGAACACTGTGAATTAGAATTGGAACTCTCAAATAACTCAGTCGTCAAATAAAAGTAAGATAAATCAAATAAGGTGACCCCTAGAATAGAGGAACCTGAGTGAGAAAGTGCGAAAGTAATAATTATAATAATAATACATTTAATTTAATAAAAGGGGGCACACACCCACGCTCTCTCTCTCACCCTGTCTGAGAAATGAAAGACATGCTCAACTTATTCAAAGCATAATGCATTGATGGGTGCTCAGATTTCCTGTAGTGAAATGTTGTGCAGTCATTTTGTCTCTCTCAGTAATTTCATAACTTTAAAGTTTTTCAATCTTTTTAGATCCATAATTCTGTCCGGTAATCAGCACCAGTGCGTGAGTATCATGCTGTGCTGATCGGGCCTCTTTGACTGGATTTGGCGGATGTGTTGGAATCTCGTTCATATAGTTATTCAATTAGGCTGGTAGAGTGAATGCAACAGATGGAGAGACAAAAATAGACGGATAATTAAATAGAGAACTATGTGTTGGGAGGAATGAAATGGAGTCCCAGCCCTGGAAAAGTTTGCCAGTGAAAAGCTTAAAATGGCAGAATGCATTGCCAAAATTATTAGGCTGAGTAACTTTTAACTTCAATTACTATCTGTGGAATAGGGGGAAGATTACTATGTTGTGTAATTAAAGAGCACATCAAACGCAAGTCAGCAGTGGTCCCCGAGGTGCTAGGAAGGCATAAAAACAGCCCTCGGAAAGAGGAGTCTGACACTGTGCAACAGCCCGCTCTGGCAAGGGAGATTACAGGCCTCGGATTGCCATTAGGAGAGCCTTTGAATAAAAAGCACTTGCTCTCCTACATATTGTATGAGTATGAGTATGCAGCTTGTGAAAAGTAAAGGCTAGCCAAGAGTCAATTAACATTTTGTGCTTAATTATGAATGACAAATAAATGTGAATGTTTTTTCTTCACAAACACAAATTGTGCAAGTTCATTCTGATGACCGGTGAACTCGCCAGAGATTCTTGTGAAGAAGAAGGGGGGAAAAAAATCACATTGCATTTAAATCACAAGTCAAAGTTTAGGACAAATGCTGACTGGATCCTGCCCATAGTGTATCTGTGGAAACCGGGGTACTCTGGATCAATACCTTGCACAGGCGGGCTGGAACCACGCTGCACCGGGGACCAGTGCTTATTTCCATGGTGACATCTGTGTTTTTGATTCTTAGCTTAGACTCGTTTCAGTGTTCTGTGATGCTGTGGGAATGGGGTCATGTGTATATGGTGATGGATTGGTCCGCCAGTGTGTACGTGTGTGTATTTGGGGGTGGTGGATGGAGCGGCAGACCTGTTTCACTGGATGTCTGGAAAGGTGTTATTACCCCCTTTGCCTCTGAAGTCTTCTCAAGCTCCACGGAGCGAGGTCAGAGGGCAGCTTTTACACTCTGCTCTGTCTGAAGCAGACAGATGGAGAGATACACCCAGGACCGGACAGGATTCTCAAAGTGCAGATATGCCCAAATCCATGACACACGAGCTGTTCCCAACCGAGCTCATTACCGATTATAACTATTAAAAAATATGTTTGTACCAAATGCTTTTGTAAGAATGCTTGCTTTGCTTTGATTGTGTATGGGGGGAGGTTATACACCATGGGAGGAATACCCCAATGATAATGTATCTGTTGTAATCGCTGTATTTATTTTTCATCTTTACAAAAGTCTTGATTGCAAAAAAAAGAGATGTCACCTTGAATGACAAGAACTGTGCAACACGGGAGAAGCAGTTTTTCATTACAGGGAACCACGGAGAAATGAACATGGGGAATAGAGATAGTTTGGAACTTAAAATTGTTTGAATCCTTTATTCAATGGAATTGTTTCTTAAATCTCTGCAGCCTTGTTTTTTTCTTCTGAAGAGAAGCTACTCACACTGTGGAGCATTAATTGGGATCCCATTGGAACGTTCTTTTTTTTCTGCTTCGGCTTTGTGACTGATAAATCTCCTTTCTCAGCGACTGGCACTTCTACAAATCAAACCCTGTTGCTTTTCCCACATTGTCTTTTTTAGTAGTTGTGCTAAAACATTCCCCTTTTGTCTTATTTTTTTTGTATTTTGCTATTTTCTATTAATGCAAAGCATAATTCGTTTTGGTTTAATGCTTGCATTTTTTGCATCTATAATTATAATAAAGGAGCTTTACATCGATTACATTACATTGTAATTGCGTATGCTACTTCTGGATTCATGCTGCGTTCAGCTGGCTGGCCAGTCCATAACACTGAGGTTCTACCATATGGTTAGAATTGAAACACCTTCGGAGCCTCGGGTAGTGTAACGGTCAAGGCATTCACCCAGAATGCAAGTTGCCTACTGCGTAGGTGGAGAGTTCCATCTCAGAGGAGGTGGGTCATCGCCAGCCTCTGGGAATCAGCTTGCCCCGTAGTGATGGGCGGTGGGTTTGTGGGTTAGGGCGAATTGAAGGAAATAGAGGGTATAGAGGGGAAAAAATCTGAAACAAATAAAAACATAATTAAAATAAATTAATTCTAAAGAATTGAAACACCTTCTCGTGGCACTTCGCCATGACTCACAACGAGTGCCCCCCATTCAGACTGCTGCTGACCTGTGGACGGAAGCACTTGGTACCATTGTGCAGATGACCAAATTAATAATAAAATGCTTATTTTGATTGTATGGGTGACCAAATGAATAATAAAGTGCTTAGCTTGATTGTGCTGATCGAGTGCTCACAGGAAAGACAATGCCGTCAATAACACTGGCGTATAAGAGCAGAAATGACACAAACCGTGCTCCTTATGGAAGAGGGACACAAGTGATATGTATACAGTATGTTCATTGCACTTCTTGAATAAAGCACACACACACAAAAAAAGCAGCTCCTTAGTTCAGTGTCCGAAATGTTTCGTACAGGCATGTCAGGAAGTGCATAATTCAAAACAGGACATGCAGAGAACTCGCAATCAATGTGAGAAAGGAAGAAATGCATTGTTAAAATTGTAACCTTTTTAAAAATCTACTGATTATTGTACAGCTCTCTCTGTCCATGTCACGAACATCAGAATGGCGTTTTTGCCCAGAACGGGTTGGAGTGAATCAATGATTTAAAAGTAGTTTTGAATGCCATGTTAAAACTTTAATTTAATCATAGTTCTTTATATAGCGGGTAGAGAAATTAACAGTAGGTTTTGGTGGTATATGAAAAAGCAGAGACTGAGACTGTGATCTGAAAAATGCTGCTTTTCATAATTTAATTTTTTACAAATGACCTGGCTTCGTGGCTGCAAATGTAACTTTAGATGGTCTGGAAATCTTTGGGTATTATATAATAATAATAACAAATTTTTCGGGGGGAGGGGAGGGGCACTTGGGTAATATATTTGTTTTACAGCTGTAGTATTTTGCACAATCTAAGTGTGAGGTCATCTGAGTTGCTTGCAGAGCTAAAGGTTTGAGGATTTTGTTTTCTAAAAATTTGTTTCCGATTTTTCCAGTTTTTCTCCCAATTTAGTAGCCAATTATACCCTCTATTTATTTCGATTCGCCCTCCTCCACGAACTCTCAGCCCATCCTCCGGGTCAAGCCAATTCTATGGGGCCAGCGATGATCTGCCTCCTCTGAGATGGAATTCGCCCACGCACTTTCTAGAGACACCCTTCGTGTACCCTTCGGCTCCCCCTCCCCCCTCCCCCTGGGGCGGACAGCCAAATGCCACCCCCGATCGGGGCTCCTGGCCAGGGCTGGTCTGGCACAGTCGGGTTTCGAACCACGACCGCAATAGGCAGCTCACACTTGCAAAGCACCAGTCAATGCAAGTGCGTTAGACCGCTACGCTATTCGAGTATTCGAGGCCCCCAGGTTTGAGGATTTTTACTTCTTCCAATACAAGTTAATTTATGAGAGCAGCAAGGGCATAGCCGGCATGTTGACTGAGACTGAAAGAAGAGCTGTTTCATTTCCGCTACTTTACAACTCCGAATGTGATATCCTGTTCAACAGCTAGAATCTTTTTTTGTTTGTTTTGTTTTAATAACGAAAACAAGCGGGGAACTTCTCAATCAGCTGCTGCTCATTTGGAGCATAGCGATGACCTGTTCTATTTTTGCTATCTGTGGCTATATCTGAGTCAAAGGGAAGTGAAGGGGCAAGACTACCTGGATGGTGAAAGTTCCACGGCAGGCCAGGAGGATTGTATGACAGTGTGGCTCCTGGTTGGCGTGTTTTGATGGGCCCTTCTCGGTGGGCCCCCTTGCTCACACACGGCAGGGGGTTTGCATTGGGCCTTTGTGCATGAGCCCCCTTCTGCTGCAGCAATAGGAAGCTGGCGGGAATAAGGACCTCATTGTCCCACCAATGGGCTGAAAGGACGGGGCGCCAGGGAACGTTTCGGAAAATCTCAACCAGCACTGGCCCGTAGGTCACCGGGGAGGTGGAGGAAGTGACTGAGGTGTGTGAGTGTGTTTGTGTGTGTGTGTGTGAGAGAGAGAGAGTGAGTGTGCGTGTGTGTGCATGTGTGAGAGAGAGAGTGTGTGTGTGTTTGTTTGTATCAGTGTAAGAGTATGAGAGTCAGTGTGTGTGTGAGAGTGTGTGAGAGTGCAGGTGTGAGTGTGTGTGATTGTATTAGGCAGAGTGTGTGTGTATGAGAGAGTGCGTGTGACAGTGTGCGTTACCTTTTTCGAACAATTAAGATGACCTAGGCTTTGATATGGCACAGCCTTCCACTTCCACATGCTATAAAACCTGAGATGATAAAGTTCAACAGTACGTGCCTTGAGGAGTAAGCTGGTGCAGTTAGTAGTTTTATGGGGGAAAAAACTAAATGAAGAAGAACTTGTCGCAGATTTTGAGGTGTACAAGCAGTGTTTTTCAGTACAGATGGAGTGAGGCTCATTAGGATCCATTGTGGGAAAATATTCAGATTGGGAGTGGGATTCAGAGTTGGTTTGAGGTCAAGAAGATGATAGTGAAGCACGATCGATGTGTCCCACTGCTATGTAAATGCCTTAAAACAGTGGCATGCACTCTGGAATTTTTGTCAGAAATTACAGCTTGCAGCTGCCATTTGTACAAGTTTTACACACCGTGAATGACACGTCTAATTGAAAACTAATTTCCCATTCTTGTGTATCCGAAAATGTGTAAGGATTACAATGTGCATGACATTAGTATCTGTATAGCGTCCAACCCGTCTAGCTAGAGGGGAAAACTTAGTGATGGAACAATCCTCCTGTACAGTATTTCCTATTTGTAATGGAATTCCCCTCTTATCTAAATCCAATAATTACATGGGGCTGGATGTCAAAACATTTTCCATTCTCTTCACTCACCCCTCCTTGAAGGCAGTGAATCATATACATACACTTTGTGGACTCTTATAACCTCATCTGACATATCAAGATTCATAAACGTAACATCTTAGCCTGTCTGAAAAGATTTTGGTGTTGCATTTCATAAATGCCTAATTTGGGAAGTTTATTTAAGTTTATCCTCAAGTTTATGGTGTCATCATGTCTTTGATAAGGGTTTTTTTTCCAATGCATGCCAGCTGTCAAAACTAAAGGGTTCTCTCACCAGTCACTTTTAGGTTAAAAGAAGGATTAACGGTCTGCTTCATTAAAAGTATCCACTCTTTGATGTCACTGGCTCAGAACATTGTTACATTTCAGCTCTTTCAAGGAGTTGAAATCAACTATGATTCATTTGCCACATTTTTGTGTTTTTTATTGTTTTGAAGGCTTATCATTAAACAGCACTTTGTCTTAAAGTGTTTTGGTACATTTAAAGATAAATAATTGTAATGTAGTGTCCAAAGGTTTTAATATGTTAAGCATATTATGAATGTAGGTTTTTTTAATGAGAAGACTTTGGATAGTGAAGTGTTTTAGGCATAAATTTGATTTGACTGTTTATTCCTCGGTGACTGATATTCAAAAGATTTCCCCCAAAACATTCAAGCATTTAAAGATTTTTATGTGCCATGCAAGGATGAACTCATTCTAAAACGTTGCACTTATGAATCCTGAAGCATGAGGTTTAATTTTTACAAGCCAACAAAGCCATGGTTCGTTGCATCAATAGGCTGCCACCAGATCTTAATGCCTGTTCTTTCTAAACCATAATCCGTTCCCCTTTTCCCTAATGTAAACCGTCATTGTTGCAGTACTTAGCTGTCGTAGCTGTTTGAGCTTCCTTGGGTTTTGACAGACCTAAGTGCACAGAAGATTTCTTTTAGAGCGTGTGCTGCATAAGCCTGTTTTCACAGTTGTCCAGAGAGCCACTTTTTGTGGTTGCACACAATTCTTTTTTTCTTTCTGTGCATTAGCACCATTTGCTCAGGGAGAGAGGGACCCGGACCCACACTCCATACGGGAGATTCCCACACAATTGGGCGGAATGCAGTGGTAAAACTCTGTGACTATGATGTGTTGTTAAGCTAATAACCGAATAAACTGATCACTGTAAACAGAGCGATGGTAAGGTGGAAGTAGCATCACATGGTTAGTCACTGACATTTTCTCAACCATGCCTGAATACCAGAATCATATTCATGCAATGCATTTTAGGGGTGGCCTGCATGTTGACCTGTGAATTCTGCTTTATTTATGTTCTAGTATGGTAGTAGTCGGTAAACCATATGACAGAAAATCAAATCATAATGGAGGTCAAGATGTGGCAGAGGTGGTGTGAAAAATGCAATGGCTATAGCGGAATGCTACTTGCTAATAAAAAATTAAAAGAAATACATAAATAACTTCTCACAGTCTGAAAAGGTTTATGGAAAAGGATGACCTTTAAAGGCTACACCTGTCTACCTGTACCTGCTCACCTTCTGCACCATCATTACCTGTTTGTAAATTAAATTAAAGATAGCTAAATGCTGAATTCTCAAGTTGTATGACTACTGTCTCCATTCATTTCCTTCTTTTTTCTTTTCAGGTTTTTTTCTTTTTCTTTTTATTCTTGCAGCTCCAAAGAAAAACCAGATGGTCTGGAGAGGAGACGAGATGAGCTGGGATCCAGTCCTTAGGGCCAGCATAGCTCTCACTCCTCAGTTGTAAATGACTTCACTAAAGTAATTATTTGCCTAATTGGACCAATTTGCCTTGTTTTCCCAATGCCTAAAGTAGTTTACAGATTAAAGATGTAAACACAAGGGCACTGTTTTTCCCTCAGGGGCCAGAGCCAATGCGGGAGCCATACACCTGTGTCCCATGAGCTCACGACACGCAACTTGACCGCATCACATCACATACAACCACAACATGACCGCAGCGCACCATATACAACCATGATACACACAGCCACAACATGACCGCATTGCACCACATACAACCACAACTTGACTGCATCACATCACATACAACCACAACATGACCACAGTTGCACCACTCGCAACCACAGCACACACAACCACAACATGACCACATTGTATCGCATACAACCACAACATGACCACATTGTATCACATACAACCACAACACACACAATCACAACATGACCACATTGCACCACTTACAACCACGCTAATTACAACAACACCGCACACAACCACTACATGACCGCATTGCACCACATTTGCCCTAGAATGTACAGCCACAACATAACCACATAGCATCCCCATACTCACACAACCATACCCCCCATTCTCCCACACACACAACCAGTAACAGTAACACCCCCACAGTAACATTCTCCACATAACACCCCCATACTCCCACACAACCACAGTAACACCCCCATTCTCCCATACCACACACAACCACAGTAACACCCCCATTCTCCCATACCACACACAACCACAGTAACACCCCCATTTTCCCATACCACACACAATCACAGCAGTACCTCCATACCTCCAACAAGTGTCTGTAACTCTATTGGAGGGATGCAACACAATTCTTTCACAAGACATTCCATCATTTGGTGTTTTGATCGTGGTGGAAAATACTGTCTCAGGTACCGCTCCAGAATCCCCCATAAGTGTTCAATTGGCTTGAAATCTGGTGACTGGGACAGCCATGGCTTATGGCTTACATTGTTTTTATGCTCATCAAATCATTCATTGACCACTCGTAACCTGTGGATGAGGCATTGTCATCCTGGAAGAGACCACTCCCATCAGGATAGAAATGCTTCACCATAGGATGAAGGTGATCACTCAGAATAGCTTCATATTTATTGGTGTTTACCTTGCCCGCTAATGAGTTGAGTGGACCTAAACCATAGCAGGAAAATGTATCTCACACCATAACAGAGCCGTGGACATTATGCCACCTTTATGAGGAACTCATTTGTTAAAGGTTTAGAAACTGTTCAGGGCAGATTATGTAATGTTTTCTATTACAATAGAGGGTTATTGTTCTGTTCCTGTTCATATATACAGTAGATGTTTATTTAATTTCTGCTTCCAGCTATTCTAATATTTAAACAGTTTTTACAATAAATTGTTTTACATGTCCAGAATTAAATTTGGCTACCTACCTGGGAACATATATGATCAGTTCTTTCTTGGCTGGAATTTTAGTATTTGATTTCCTATCGATTTGAGTGGTAACCTTTTGTAATGTCATTGTGCCTTTCACCAATGTTTCGAACAACTGGTCAGTGAAATCATCATCCGGGCACACCAAGCAAGTGTCTCTGAACAAGGACTTATTTCCTTCCTGTGAAACCGGAATCAGGGAGTGGTAGAGGCTAGTAGAGGGAGGAAGTTTATTGCTGAGCTGATGCTAAATGCTGGGATGAGGAGAGACAGGTCAGGAGGTCAGAATAGGGGTCCAGACCTCAAAAACATTTTTCGGGGAGGGGGGGGGTACTGAATAAGCCCCCAAGACCCCACACCACCCCCACCCAGTTCTCTGAGATCACCGGCTCTCTCAGCCTGGGAAGTTTGGGGCCTTGGGAGTCTACCCCAAGTCATTAAGGAAAGGCTTGAAAAGACTGTCACCAGGAAGGAGATAAGCTCTGAGGGGCAGAGGGAATAAGAAGGAGGGAATAATAGCTCTTCTGTGGAGGGCCACCAGAGGACACAGGCACAGGGATTAAAGTGGGCTGAAAAGGGAGAAAGTCAATGGATCCTTCTGGAAAAATATGAACTGCGGTTTGAATGGTACAACTTATCAGCATTCTGGAGCACATTTCCCCCCAACCCCCCCCACAGAGCGAGAGAGAACAGCCATGGTGGTGGTGCTTCTCGCCCTGGCTCCTGGGAAAGGGAGGCCCTTTTGGAGAATGCGGTGGGGGTGTAGTTTACGCCATCCGCAAAACACGTTTTAGAAATGCCACGTGGTTTTCAAAAACCCCAAGATTTGTTCGTAATCGAGACCTCGCAACGAAAGATCTGGGTTAACAAGCCTGCCTCACAATCGACTGCTTTGCCCGCGGAAGGCTGATGTAATGGGCAGAGAGGTATCACATAGCTGGCACTTAAAGACAATGATGCTACTGTTACAGTGCATCTGAAGTGTTGATTTATCACCATTGCACTTCATCTTGAGAGTGTGTGTGCTTTGTGTGTCTGTGTGTGTGTGTTGAACCATGTGTGTGTGTGTGTGTGCCTCCAGGTGTGTGTGTGTGTGCTTAAGGTAATGGTATAAGTTCCTACTATAAGAGGTTAGGCAAGACTGGGCGCCTTCCTGTAGGTTTTTCAGATAAGATCAGACTCTGATGTTGAGTGTCCTGGTTCTGTTTTTGCATGTTATGCGGAAAGATATGCTAAACCCCCCCTGTAGGGCAGGAACCTTAACTACCTCAAGTGAACACACATCTCTGTGACACACTGCAGGATTAAAACAATATCATGTAACAGTGTTAGATACTGTATGCTTTCACACATCTTCCTAAAAACACTGCACAAAAATGTGTCCCTCTTGGGCATTCATCTTCAGGAAGGGAGGGATAGGGATATTCTATCTATTTTATTTTCAATTTCCTTATGCCATCCATAATTTTTAAGTTTCATATGGACTATTTCATGTAGATACAGGTAACTGCCAAAATAACAGAAACATTTGAGTAAATTAAGGGTTCTGGTGGCTCTATTATGTTGTGGGGTGCATTTTCCTGCCATGGTTTAGGTCCACTCCACATCTCAGAAGGAGTGATCACCTTCATCCTATGTATTTCTAATCTGATGGGAGTGGATGACAATACCCCATCCACAGGACACGAGTGGTAGAATCTATGCCAAGGCAAACTTCTGGCAGCTCGTGGTGGCCCAACACCCTATTAAGAAAAATGATGTTGGGGTTTCCTTTATTTTGGAAGTTACCTGTATATTCATTTAAGAAACCTTCATAAAGGTGCAATCTAGAACTGATTCTGATGTTGGCTATCGTCAACGATTTAATTCACATAGTGTCATGCTTACCCGAACTTGGCTGTTCAATATGCGTCCATGTGACATGCACATGTGGGCTTCAAAAGGCTTCTTCTGCATGCCCCCTGGCTTCCAGGATAGTCATAATTACTCTGACACTCAGTTACTGTATTTAATAGTCCATTAAACACAGTAATGTACTCGGCACAGGTGACACATGAAGTTGATCTGTTGGTCGCCGCTGTTTCTCCAGGCCTGCTGTTTGTTCAGCTCCGCGGGACGTCGGGAGAAACAGGAAGTCATCAAAGAGCGGCAACTCTCCGCAGACGCCCCGAGGAGCCGTGTTGATTAATCGGCACATGTGTTTAATTTGCAATGAAATGTTCTCTCTCACGTCCAGAACACAGTCCCAACACCGCAAATGATTCAGAACTGCTCTGACATATGACATAATTAAATTTGGTTTTGCTTTTTTTTCACGAATTAATCGGTTAGCTAGCACTTAATTAAGGTTTTCGCATTCCTGTTCATATTCTCGGGGATGTTTCTTGGAATTTGTAATTATAGCTGTAATTATGTGTTATGCATATGTTGCTGGGGGTGGGGGGTCAGGGATAAAGGCTAATTCATGATTAATATCAAATTTCACACACACATGATCGCAAAGCTTTCTTTAAAGGGCCATATCTTGGCCATGCATTCCAAATAGCTATCCATTTGGAATTTATTAAATATGAAAAAAGGTCTACAGTTAGTATACAAACCTGTGTTTCGAACACAATATAATTAATCCAGACATAATAATTTTTAAAAAGGCTTTATTTATGACTCAGCATGCTTTATTACTTTATTATGATGAAATCATAACTGCTAAAAAATGAAAAAATGAACCAAAAAGGAGAGGAAGAAAAAGCTATAAGTATTTGACACATTCCTCATTCCTATTTAAAACTTGAACCCCTGTGTAGAAAATCTTCCCAACCATGACTGGGAAAAAACATCACAAAGGCCTCTAATCTAGTGGAGGAAATTAGATTTTTGGGACATTAAACAGAAAATAAAACTTTTTTCTTTTTTTTAGAAAAGGGGTTGGGGGGGGATATTCTGATGGACTGTAGCAGATACATTGTTGAGTAATTAAGTCATTCCCTTCAATACACACTATCCAAATCAATTTACGATTTGACTGTGATGTTGCCTGGTCTTTAATGCAAAGCACATTGTTCGCGGTAATGCAAAGCAGACACGTGAAACTCTGTTCAGGTGGATCTGTCACCCCCTACCACCATGTTGGGGCCACAGTCACAACGTCACCACTCAGACGCAGCTGTCGAAGAACTGCCCCCCACCCCCATCTCCGCACGTCACCACGTCGCTATGTGGTGTGTGGAAACGCCAGCCCTTTCACGGGCCACTGCCACTAAGGATGAGCCTCGGGTTCACCTTGAGCTTTGTCGGGGGGGGGGCTTGAGTTGATTGATCTGCTGTATGTGGGGGGAGGGGAATGGTGTTCCAGGCCAAATGTCCCCATGCTCTGAATGTCCAACTGGTCCTGCACCAAAACCAGCTCCACAGCTGATGGGGGCCCATCGCTCACTCCGTGGAGAAGAAAATTCCCCCCTACAGTCACCCCACCTACACAGAGAATGGGCTGACAGGCCTGTGAATGGGGCCTGATGTCTGAATGGGCACCGAGTAATGGAAAATACCTGTGTGTGTGCGTGTGTGTGTTTGTGTGTGTGTATGCACATATCTGTGTGTGTGTGTGTGTGTGTGTATGCACATATCTGTGTGTGTGTGTGTGTATGCACATGTCTGTGTGTATATGTGTGCGTGTATGCCTGGTCCATGCAGTATGGGAAGGAGGGGGCAACACCAAAACGCAGCCAGAGAAACACTCATGCACTCTGGAAAATGACTTTCTAGAAGCTTCCTGTGGACACCTTGGAATGCATATGCTTTTAATTCTGTGGCTCGGTCAGTGGAGTAATATGTGAGCTTTGTGTCTCTGTATATACTATTGAAATATTTGCAATTCACCCAAAGCTCACCCCGCACATTGGCAGAATTAAAAATCAGTCATTCTTGCGTGCAACTGATAAATTAAGTTGTCACTGACCATAACACATGTGTGGTCAGGCTAAAAATCATGTGAATCCACTTTTTACAACAAAGGCATTTTGGAACACCTGCGTTCTTGGTGTGCATTTCAGACACAAGTGACAGCAGTTCTTTGTAGCTCTCCAAAGTAAATCTACTATATATACTATATATATATATATATATCTTGTGATGGAAATGTAACAAGTACACTAGGAACTGTTTCTTGTATTGAAAAGGGTTCCAGAGACTCCAGGGTTTTTGAAGTTAGGGTTACTGGGGTTCGCACATGCAGTTAAAATTGTTGGGGGGGGGGAGAAGTGTGGCCACTACATAATGATGTTTGATCTTTATGATTTAATAACTTATCCTTTTCCCCAAGTGCCATGCTACCTTCTTTCAACTGCAAACAGATGGCTCTAATGTTTCAAAATGCTTTGTGTACTGGACAATATATGTTTATATGCTTGGTAAAAAAATGCAACAGGCAGGTTTCGTAATGAAATATGTCTGGTCTGTTGAAAATTGCATTTGTGTTGGGAATAATATGAAGCTCTGATGACGTTTCTTCATCTAAAGCAGTTTGAGTGAAATAGTAGTTCAGCTGTGGACAAAAGGCGAAATGGAAACAATCAAATTTATTTACTTTTTATTGCACCAGTTTTAAATTGCACACACATGCAAGGCCTGCAGAGATAATGCGATCAAATAAACCACAGAGACTGGCTGTCTGCACGTTTGCCCAGATATGAGAACTGGACTTCATATAAAGCTGTTATTTCCACTGGCCAAAGGCAGTACAGGTATTGCAGCACATAAATACCCAGGGCTGGAGCAAGCTTGTGGCTGGGTGACTATACCTAATTCAAAGCATAGAAAATCTGTTAACTTTGCTGAAGGTTCCTGGGACTCCATATATGACCCATGTAGACTTATTGCTATTTTTTTATTATTGTTTTATAAAGTAACTCCTAAAAAAAGGCAGCTCTCATATATATATATATTTTTTTTTTTTTTATATACACTACTGGTTAAATGTTTTAGAACACCTCCATTTTCCAGTTTTTACTGAAATTTAAGCAGTTCAAGTCCAATGAATAACCTGAAATGGTACAAGGGTAAGCGGTAAAGAGGTTAAAAAAATGTTTAGGTTACCAAAAACTGAAAAATAATGTACATTTTTTGGCAGTGAGGAGAAACTGGAGGAAACTCTGACAGGAAGAGGTCTGGCAGACCCAAAGCCACAACAAAATCAGAAAACAAGTTTCTGAGAGTCAACAGTTTGCGTGATAGGCGCCTCACAGGACAACAGCTTCAAGCACAGCTTAACACTGGTCAAAATAAGGAAGTTTCAGTTTCAACTGTGAAGAGAAGACTTCGAGCTGCAGGTTTGACAGGTCGAGTGGCAGTAAGAAAGCCATTGCTAAGATGGCAAAATAAGAAAAAGAGGCTTGCCTGGGCCATGAAGCACCGCCAGTGGACTACTGAAGACTGGAAGAAGGTCTTATGGACCAATGAATCAATGAAATCTTGAAATTTTGAAAGGTTTTTGTAGGCTGTCAAGTAGGCAAAAGAATGGTTCCTCAGTGTGTGACACCAACTGTCAAACATGGAGGAGGAAGCGTGATGGTCTGGGGCTCTTTTGCTGGATCCAGAGTCGGCGACTTGCACAGAGTGACTGTTAACCCACGTTAACCCATTACTTGTTCCCTGATAAGGGCCTTTTTTTATAACTCTGAAATGTACATAATTTTTCAGTTTTTGGTAACCTAAACTTTTTTTTAACCTCTAGCAGTTTACTGCTTACCTATATACCATTTCAGGTTATTCACTGGACTTGACCTGCTTACATTTCAGTAAAAACTGGAAAATGGGGGTGTTCTAAAACCTTTGACCAGTAGTGTATATATGAGTCAGCTCTGGCCAGGCGAAGAGATAAATGTGATATACGTGCAGCAGAACATATATAGCCCAAGTATTTTAACAATTTTATCTTAAACGTTTAGCAAAAACTTACACCTCGGCCTAGCCTTTGCCGAGCAGCCCCGCTGTTGCCACGGCCGGTGTTAAGGTTCTAGGAAGAGCCATAATTCCCAGCGGGGGTCAGGTCTACATCAGAGAACACCCTAGCAGCAAAGGGTGCAGTTCCCAGGCATTCACAGAGAGACGCAGCCCGGCAAGATGGGAGGAATGCACCTCACTTATCAGGGGAGCTTAAATAATAATCCTTCAGCCAGGGGAAGGCTTGATCTATGGCCTCCGGATCTGGTGTCCCTCACCCACCCCGTCATAAATGACAGCGGCTTCTGACATCAGATAGCCTACGTGCGCTGTACTGTACGACGTGCCAGGCCAGTAGACGGCCCACGCGAATAAAACAAGTTTGAGATGAACACAGTCCTGTTTCGGGCGAACATTGTGGCGTCATTGCAAACGGAATCTCACTAAGATAAACCTTGATATTACGGGAGAAACTGAAACATGAGAATATTAAATATTCTGGAGAATGTGTGAAGTACGGGATAAGGACCCAGACACAGACCAGGGTCAGGCAAAAAGGAACGTTTAATTCAGGCAGGGGTCAAAACCAGTAATCAGAAGTAGCGAAGGTACAGAATCAAGAAGCAGAGAGTAGTCACAAAAGGCAGTCCAAAAAGTCAAAAACAGGTAGGCAGATAGGCAAACAGACAGAATCGCTAGGCAGGCTCGGAGTAGTAAACAGAAGGGAAGTCTCGGATAAATCAATAAACACTGGCTGAATAAGGGTAGGCACAGGGAATAAGGATCAAGTCCAGAACAGGAAAGAACATAGACTTATATACAAGCAGGGAAGGGAACACAATAGGACTCAGGTGTGACTGGGAGGAGAGAGGGGAGGAACACAGGTGTAAACAATGGGAATTGTTAATCTAATAACGAGGGGATTCGCTAATAGAATAACGAGGGGCAACGAAAGACACGGACTGGGAATCGTACAAACATATAGACAATAAACGACCTGGAAGAACAGGCAGACACATGCATAGTTAGAATGGGAGGAATGCAAAGAGAATCTGCGTGCGACTGAAGTGAAAACGTGAGAAGCGTACAGGGATAGGACAATAGAGAGAGAATGATAGCGATAGTTAGAAGCGTGAGATAATTAGTGATTAGTAGTGTTAGTAACTTAATCTAAATCCCTAATGTTAGTAGATTAGTAGGTTAGTACTATATACATCTAACTAATATATACAAAGTGTAATATAGAAAGTAAGAAGGAAGAAAAACGAGATTAGAAACGAAGACGGAAAAACCGAAACATTTCCCGAAGTGCAAATGACAAAGAACCGGAAGTGGATCTAGAACCGGAACAATAACAGACGGGGAACAGAACGTGAATGAAACATGAGTCGAAGAATGATAAATAAACAAAGTACAATAACAAACAGAACAGACACTCAGAACATAACAGTACTTGAACAATGATAAATAAACAAAGTACAAAAACAAACCGAACAGACACTCAGAACGTAACAGAATGTTGACTGGTACAATACGAGTTTCGAATTTCCGTGGGGGTGGCCAGTGGAACAAAAGCATTTCTAAACGCTAAACGATACAGTTGTCATTGTTAATACACACCCCGGAAGACAACATGTTTCATTCATCAGTTTTATCCAAGGCGTCCGTGTGTTTTGCTGGAGGGGGGGGGGGGTCATCTGATTATGCTAGGCACATCACCTGTATCTCCCTTACACTGTCCATTTATTTGATTTTATTTAACTTTATTTGATGAATTCCTTCATGTGCTGTTTAATATATTAACTGAGTACAGTCTGGGAATTCTACACCAGCCTGCAAGCAGTGCCAGTCTTACTGGCAGCGATTCCTGATTTATGGTCTGTACACCATTACAACCAATTATGAAGGAAACCCAATAGGCTGCTGGTCCTCCCGTTAGCCTGGTGAAATCTAGGACACAGGGCATTTGGTCCAAGCACTCACTAGCTGCAATCTTGTTATTTCTATTTAAGTTTACAAATAAGAGTGGCTCTTGTCTCTGCAGTGGGCTTCATAGAATGATCAGGCTTTCGGAGAGATCTCAGAAGTGCCCTTATCGTGCAGCAGAAATGCCTGTGGCAACGCCCACTAGAGCAGACCAATAGATGCCATTCAATACAATAAGCCGCAGAGTCTGAAAACTGAAACTAAAACAGAGATCCCTTTTCTGCTCCATTTCATTCAGGATCACTTTCACTCTCAAAAGTGTGCAAGTAAACTTAATTGGGGCTCTTTGGTAAATGTTATTTGTATTTAGCCTTTGTTTAACCAGGTTAGAAGTCTAGAAAGAAATCAGAAAACCTGACTAGCACTAGCTATAGGTGCTCTCCATGGTTTGGAGTCAAATCAGGTCATAACTTTGTATCATAACTTTGATGGTCCGGTTGGCTGGGCATTCTTTGCCTCGTTGCCCAGTAGCGGCTCATCTAGTCACTAGGGCACCTCTGGTTTAGTTTATTTGTTTATTTGGCAGGGACCATGTACAACTAATTAGCTGTACCAGTTAGCTAGATAGCTCATTTACACCTAACCTGCATTCCCCTGGTAGGAAGAATAGAAACAACACAACATATACAGCTTGTGTAGTCTGCCCGCATAAGCCATGTAAATTGTGCAGTAACCAAACAATGTTGTTGGACAGGCCTAAAATTAGGATTGGTGTGGTACTACAGGGGATAGGACACAGGAGAACCTCTTTCTCCCTGGGGTCTATGGTATCCAAATGTTACATGTTGAAAGTTGCAGTTGTCTGGGCTTTTTTTTTTTTTTCGTTCAGAGCTACCGGGCATGCGCTGGATCTATAAATGAACACATTTGAGGAAACCTTGCACCCGCCATTCTCAGTCGCAGTCAATTTAGCAGTGAGCGGTCCACCATGAGACAAAAAGGGCAGGTGTAGATATGAAAACGCAAGTAAATATAGCAGCAGGCAATGATTACAGGGGGCTGTGCACAAGCAAAACGGCCCAAAGAGGTGAAAATATGTGCCTAACAGAAATATTGTGGACATCATTCTGTAATTATACACAACGGGCTTGGCCCCCTAATTAGCCTTTAGCCTGTCCATATCTCTCCTTTCAGAGAGGCTGGGACAGGTTATCTCCTATGACCTGCTGGTGACCTCTCCCAAGGCATGCTGGGACTTGTATCACCAGCACAGGTACACTTCCTCAGCTGGCAGTTGTTTACTTCTTATTGCAGTGCAACATAGCAAACACTCTTTTTCTTGATTGTGTTTGTTGGTGTCATTGTTAACGCCGTAATTCTGAGTGGGCGTCCATGCTATTGCTGATCATTGTTGACGATTTTTGGTCCTTTTATGAGTGCTCTCTTATGGGTCACTGGATTTTTTTATGAATGGTCGTGCGTTATCCTCGAGGGATGCCTGGATTCAATCAATGTTTGTCAACTTTGACTCGCAAACAAAATGGTCAAAGTGAAACAAAGTGAGTCACTGAAATGAACGGACAAAAAAGTTACACTTGTTTACATTTATTTGTAAGTCAATTTAAAGAAGAATGTTGATGGAATCCAATCTATAATGGCTTCAGACATGTGTGTTTAGGTACAGTGTAAAAGCAGAATGTGCCTAGCCTCACAGCTGGACTGATAAGTATTCCTGCCAGATTCCTGCTGGAATTAATAAAAGCATTTTTAAAGGCACCGTTTTTATGACAATGTAATTATGTTAACTAGATTGTAAGTGACCACAACACAGCTCTTTATATAAATTAAATCAGCATTTTATTTTTTATGTTTTACCGGACTAGAACTGACCAGTGCAAACTATTAATATATAGAAATCAGCATGTTGTTGTTTTTACTGTGTTAGTGGCTATTGATGAATTTATATGACAAAATAAATTGGTGGGTTATTGTATGTCTGTTTTCAAATCACAGCTGTTAGGGTTACACTTTTTTCTCATGCTAAATGAATACCATACACCATACCTGAATACTACAAATAATTTACTCTGAAGAGCATATCATTTATTTCTTTACAAAAACCAAAATATTCACTTTAACGATTTTCCACCTAGGGCTGTAGGCCTGGGAAATTATGGGACTACAACCAAGAAGGACAGAACTGATAAAAAGAGGAAGAAAAATTAGAACCCCATCCAAAGAAAGACCCTTACAGGCTATTTTATTGTTTGAAAATTCCTAAAAATCAGGCTTAGTCGGACAGAATTAAAGAGTACAATGTAAGAAATGAGTCTGTAAGGGCCTGTCTTTGGACGGAGTGCCACTTTTCATCCATTTTTGTCCTCATTTGTCCTTTCCTTGTTTTGTCCTAAAGTTTGAAGCAGGGTACCCACAACTTTTTTTCATTTTTGGAAATGAACCCTCCCTTTACTCTAGCTGCGGTCTGTTCAGCAACCAACTCTATTCTGTTCTGGTCCTGGAGAGCCACAGGGTCTTCTGGTTTTTGTTTTAAACCTAAAATCAGCAACCAATTTAGACCCACGAAACCAGGTGAGGTGAGTTAAATGTAATAAACTGCTTTAATTGATCAATTAAAGTAGCCACGTTTGTCTGAAAGGAGAATTCTGTCCCCTGATATCCGACTATTGCGGGGGACACCAAAACATACCTTACCTTCCACAGTGCGTGGGCAGTAGGGGATGTGAACAAAGGTGTGGTAACAGGTAACGGGTTACGGTCTGTGACCCGTGAACAGAGGCCTTGTTGGAATCCGCTGACCCCATCTAATTGACCCCTCAGGGAAACATGCTTCGCCCCATGGGGCTGTGGGGAAGGCGGGCATTAAAAAGTTATTGCTTCAAAATCAGGCAGCTGCCCCCCCAATCCTTCGGTTTCACAGTGAAACCTGATAGGGAGCGCAGGGTTGAGATCCCCAGATTGGATCATGTGCCCCATTGAGGACTCTGATGAAAAAGAAAACTTCTGCACACGTTAATGTTATTATAAACATTTGGCAGACACTCTTATCCAGAGGGACTTGCATAGTTTTAGGTTGCAACGCTTAGGTTGTGTGTTCAATTCCCATTGGGACCACATATACTGAAAAATGTATGCATTCACTACCGTAAGTCACTTTGGATGAAAGCATCTTCTAAATGGTATATACTATTATTATTATATTCTTAACCAGAAGCAAGAACCTTGCTCAAGGGTACAACGGCAGTTCCAGAATGGAACCTGCAACCTCTGAGTTACAAGCCTAACTCCCTAACTATTATACCACACTGCCACTGCACACCGCATTAACTTGCAAAAAAGTATCACATTTGCTAGACGAAGGCTTCAGGCCTCCCGATCTTATTCAGCCCTATGACGGAAGGGTCACAAGTGTAGAAAGTCAATGCAGTGTGCAGGAGTTGTTTTTTTGCTTGACTTTCATTGTATGGCATTTCCACTTTTACACACCTTCAACAAAGTGTACCTGGATTTGTGTGAAGGCCTCACCTAAAAAAAACCTGCTCTCCTGCCATGAATGCGCAATAGTATAATGTTGTAATATTGTGCGCACATACACGCTGAACGCTGTGCGGCAGTCACTGGAGGAGTTTACTGTGACTGTGTGTAATCAATCCTTCCCTGATACTACACTCACACCCTTACGTCAGAGTCTAACCCCTCGAATCTTATTAGTGCAGAGGTGTTAGGAATCTGAGCTGGGTGTGTGTTTATATAGCGTAATGACAGATATACAGAGGAATTAATGCTCAGAGAGGGGGGGTCATAACAGTGCATATGTGTTTATTTAACGGAGCTGTTCTCTCAACATCAAGCCCCCTGCAGAGAGAACAGGAAAGAGGTGAGAGGATAGTGAAATACAAATTTGATCCTATACTCATTCCTTGCTGTAGCCATAACAATTAAAATGACTTATTTTCAGTAAATCATTCATAAAAGATCCACACACCTGACACAATATGGTTTTTCCTATTCAGAATGCAATTAAAGATTCAAACAATTCAGCAATACTGCCTTCATAGGTGCATGTGTTCAACCATGAAAAATAAAAAAGAGAAAAAACAAAGTTGCACATGCTTATTATATCAGAGTGTCCAAAACCTGAAGGAAATAAAAAGGTAGCCTAAACTCTAGATACCCTTCACTGCCCCCACCCTCTGTCCCCAACAGAAGCTTTTGGGGGGCACATTTTTTGCTCAGAATAGTTTTTCTCTGGTTCTACACCAGCAATATTCTTCTCCATAAATATAGGTCACTTATACACCAGAGTTTACAGTAGCATTTTCACTATAAGGAAATTCTGATCTATTTACTAATGCGGCTAAATAATGATTTCCAATGACACAACGGTGAACTAAAGGATATGTTTACCTTTTCTTGCAGGTATTCATCATGCACGTGCAGACACACACACACACACACTCTCTCTTTCTCTCTCCCTCTCTCTCTCACACACACACCGTAAATAATCCTTGGGAAATGGGATTAATATGTCAAAAAGACTGGCGGATGTGCCTTTGTAATATGGGTTTTTCATGTGACTATACACATTTTTTGATACAAGCGTTATTTCCTGCTATCAAAGACCTGGCTGTCAAGCTGTTTCCCTATTGTTAAAAAAAAAAGATATTAGCAATTTGTTTCACCCATTCTTTTTGACGTTCTACCATGACATCATGAATCAGAGCAGCGACAATACGTGGTGACAGGTGTGAGAGCTGTTTTGACAGCTTTTTAAAGCCATCCTCAGGCAAAGCTGCCTCCAAGGCGTGGGGTTTACAAAGCCCCCTCAATGGACAGGAAAAGGGATGACAGAGTGCCGTGTTTAAACGCTTTTGGAATTTGTGCCCCGGTGAAGCACAACTCGAGGCTCGACGGAAGCTTTGGGCCTAATCTGGACACGCAAGCTAACACAGGTGGATGGACACATTAATCTCCAGGCCACGGAAACAAACTATCTTTGACGGTTGAGTTTTTGTGACCACCTCAGCCAACATCTAAGACGCACGGCTCTCGCCCCCTCTTCCGTTGTCCTTGAATCATTTCTTTGTTCAAATTTTTCACGTTGTTATTTTAGCATTTCACGGCAGTAAAACCCTGTGAACGGGAAAAGGTATTGCATGTGACAGAAAATGTGCACTGAAAAAGCATCATCCCCAGTGCCTAAATTCTGTGTTTTGTGTGTATGTGTGTGTGTGTGCTATGTTTGCATTTTAATCTGGATGATTATGAGAATTATGGATTTTAAAATATCAAGGAAATTAACAAATCAACATGTGTTGAGATCATATATTCCAAAAAGAAACATTGCAACATATTCAACCATTCAATCATTTTAGGCCATTCAAACTGGAACATGAGGTACACATCAGGTAAATAATATTTTGATACACCTATGCTTTTTCAACAAGATGATAATGATAACGAGATACCTGTGCTAATAACCTAAAAATTAGATTAATCATCTAGTTTACAGCACAACACATAAAGGAATGAAGAGTGCATCTTTTTACAATCTACTTATCTATCTATACAGCATATTTACAAAGCGATGTGGGCATTATAATCTTTAGTTTAAACCCACTGAACCTAACAGGGTGTGGAGGTGTTTTAACTCTAGGCCAGACTTTGCTCCTGTCTGGGGTAGAAAGGGATGGCTGGATAGGGTGTTTGTCTCTTTGTTGGTTGATAAATCAGGTTCCAGCTGACTCCTCATGTTTCTCGTATTCATAACCTGTATTAATAACCTGTATTCATAACCATGAAACAGGATTTACTTTAGTCATATTTTTGATTGACCTCTCATTCAGTTGCTCCTGTATCTCTGATATATTCTGTGTTCTGGTTCTGTTTCTGGTTCTGTGTGGCTCAGTAGGTAGAGCATGGTGTTGACAATGCTTAGGTTGTGGGTTCAATTACCATTGGGACCACATATACTGAAAACGAAATGTATGCATTCAGTACTGTAAGATGCTTTGGATAAAAGTGTCTGGTAAATGGCATATATAGTATATATATATATTGACAGGGTCGACAACATTAATAATGGTATCCTTGCAGAGATGTAAAATATCATAGACGTATTTCAACAAATACATTTTTATAGTGTTATGTTATTTTAAAAACGTAGTATCCAAAAACCATGCTGTTTCATATTTGTAGATCCATAGAACAATTATAACAAAATATTATCAAAATGGCTGTGGATGGGCTAATATATCACACATTAATGTGAGCAATAATACTGTATGTTGGCTGCCATTTTTTATTTTCACATAAAACATTTTCTACTGGCACTGAAAGCAGAGGTAAACACCCTCCAATTAGCAAAATGACAAAGCTTTTTCCTAGGTATTTACTCTGAGGAAAATAAAATGCAGTTGTATTAATTATTGTATGTTTATGGGGATTTCCTTGTTTTAAGAGGCTTGAAAAGAAGCGCTTCTCTTGAAAAGGAAACACAATTTAAACGTGGACCTCATCAAAGCTGTCCTCTTCGAGCCAAGCCAAAGCCTCTTGTTAGAAAATAACCACTGAATAATATAGTCCCGTATGTATGCTGGAACATATATTTAACAAGGCCAAGTTCAAACAAACATGGATTACTCTCTCCTCAAGGCTAAACCTGCAGGTTTACAACACATAATAATCAAGGAGCTGTTAGATTATCGGCTTTCGGTCAGAGTTGCCTCAGATATGAACACTTCTGGATATGTGGTTAATTTATATCTACTTAAAGTGTGTATCTTAAGAGAGTAGAGGTACAGTTCATCCAATGGAAAAGCAGTGTCCACAAGCACATGCAATTTCTTTATAACTGAAATGATTTCCTGTGGTTCAGATACACATCATACCACATAACTTACTACACCGGTACACAGTAAGAATGAGGAATGGGCCCTCACTCATTTATATTATACATAGATTTCAAAAGTGGTGAGTTATGCGTGACACTTTATGTAAACAAAACACCAACATAAAGTGTTTTAATAGGGTGTTGGGCCACCACGAGCCACCAGAACAGCTTCAATGTGCCTTGGCATAGATTCTACAAGTCCCTGGAACTCTATTGGAGGGATGAAACACCATTCTTTCACAAGAAATTCCATCATTGTGGTGCAATCAAATCAAATGGGTTGAGATGGGAGTGAGATGGCTTTGGCTTACATATGGTTTACATTGTTTCCATGTTCATCAAACCATTCAGTGACCACTGGATGGGGGCATTGTCATCCTGGAAGAGACCACTCCCATCAGCATAAAAATTATTCACCATAGGATGAAGGTGATCACTCAGAATGGCTTTGTATATATTGGTGTTTACATTGCCCTCTAAGGGGTTGAGTGGATGCAAATTGTGCCAGGAAAATGCACCCCACAACATAACAGAGGTGCTAGAACCCTTTACCCTTGAATTGTTCCCTTTATTTTGGCAGTTACCTTATATATGTATATATATGAAATGGGCAGTTGAATACATGGCTTAAAAAACCACACTGGTTTATGCATTTATGAGTCTCTGGTTCTGCACCTACAATTCTGTTGATGGCTATCAGCACAATGGGAATCAGTGCTGAAGCACAGCCTGAAGGCAGGAATCCTGTCCTCCGCTATCTGCTGCAGCCACGTCCGCTGGACTTGCCAGGGGGAAAGCCCCACAGGTGAGCTCGACCGAGGGGCACTCGAGAGGTGCTCCGTCATTACACAACCGGGCTTTCAACATGTGGAAGTCATCGACACAAAAAAACAGTAGTGTGTTAACGTCACTGCTGTTCGACCTGCAGAGGAATGACCTCCGCTGAGCTGATAATACAGAGGCAGCCAGGGACACAACTTTGCTACAGTGTTTGTTCCCAGAGATCACAGCTGCATAGTCTTATTCGTGTACAACAGTTTTTTTTTTGAGTGGAATAAAATGTAAATAACTCCTAACTCCCACCTCCCACATCAACGGGACAACTTTCATCAACACTGAAAAGAGCTCAAGGCATGGCGTTAGTCCAATGGCCCTGCCAAAGGATTAAACGAGGGAATAACACACCAGGGAAGCACCGTGGAGGGGTGGCTATAGAGAGACTCTTCATATGAAAAATCTGAACTTGCTTTTATTCAGCCCACTGTATTCTTTTTCCAACTAGACGTAGAGCTAAACTGGTAGCTAAACTGACAAAGAATCAGTCCTCAGATGATCAGCAGTCATCCTCCAAACTATAGTTGTAATGATTTCATCAACTCTTTTAGCGATAGGACTGAGACAATCAGATAACAAATTATCGAAACAACTCCACTATCCAGTAATCCAACTCCTGTTATGGCGCAGGAGCAGAGTTGCATAGAGACCTTTGAGATTTTTGCTCCCTTCAATCTGAACAATTTTAATAAAATGTCCTACAATCTTTAGACCCCATACCAATAAAATGTGTTAAAAGGCTTTTACCTGTGCTAGGCCAGCCCATGTTAAATATTATAAATACATCTCCATCATTAGGTTGCACACTTAAGACTCTAAAAGTGACAATAATCAAGTCCCTTCTAAAGAAACAAAATCTTGATCCTGGTAATCTGAACTATAGGCCTATTTACAAATATTTCAATTTTTGTCAAATATTTTAGCATCATCATATGTTAAATATTTGGCGGATTATAAAGTACTGCTGTTAACTTTGCATGGACTTGCAACTATATATCTGACCAGCATGATGTTCTTTATAAGCCGATATGACTACTTTGTTCACAAGATGCCAACCATCTTGTACTTTGTACCTTGTACCTGAATTTCGAAAAGCACAACTGGTGGTAGAGACTTCTCTGTATAGTGTTGTTGGATTTGGACACGGTTAAAATTTTAAAGTCTAGATTAAAAACATACCTTTTCAGCCTGGCCTACTACCAAACATAGTCTAGGTGTAGAGATGGAGAAGACTGTGCCCTAGTGTCTTCTGGAGTGGGAAACTTTCCATACTGGCACCTGCTCAACATGTTGCCACCACTCTTAGGCTGGTTATCCTTGATTGGTTGTGGATGGTTTGGAACTCCCTCATGGCTGTGTGTGTTCTCTGTCCCTCTCCTAGTAGGTATGCTGTCATAGCTCACATCTGTAGGGGTTAAATGTCTGTATATTTACATGGCTTGCGCTCCCCAGGCCTCACCCAATGCTACTGGAAATTATCACTGTTTTTGTATGATTCCATGTTCTCTTCTCTGCCTATCTTTGACTCAGGGGCACCCCCCCTGAGCCCTAGATTCCTGCGAGAATTGTAAGCTGCCCCCATCAACCCCCACCCATGAACCTGATTCCAGACTGGTCTTCTCGCGCCTACCATAGTCCCTTCCCTGGACCGGCCCAGCATCTCCTTTTGGACTGACACTGACCCTCTTTTGAACACACCCTGTGCCGGCCAGAAGAGGAAAGACTCTTCCCCCGTTTAGTCTGGTTCCTCCCAAGGTTTCTCCCTATCATTTCAACAAAGGGAGTTTTTCCTTGCCATTGTCGCCTTAAGCTTTTTTTTTGGGGGGGGTCTAGGCCTGGGTTGTCTTTTGTTAAGCGTTTTTGTGACAATGCATTTGTAAAAAGCATTATACAAATACATTTGTGTGTGTGTGTGTGTGTGTGTGTGTGTATATATATACTATACTAATAATCCAAACGTATTGCTAAATTATTGTTAAATTGCATGTAGCCGTAGAGTTTCAATATTTAAAGTCTAAATTCATACGTTTTGAACAATGGCTTCTGTGTAAAAGACTAAAGTGATTATGCACGTCTAAATGTCGTAGGTGAATATGTTGTCTGTATGCCGATGCATATCAAACATCCGAAGGCAAGATGACGTGTAATAATAATAAAGGCTTCCGGTGAGTGATGAACAAAGTACACCGAATCTAATTAGGCACAATACCCCGACACTGGTGCGCGCTGAGATGAAAAGAGGCTCTCAATTGTCCATTTGGTTGGCGCGAGGCCGTACGTGCACAATGGACACGTTCACAATGGTTATGAACTCACTTCAGAGGACAATTAACCGCAGCTACTCATTCATAATTATGTATCAGCCACGTCAATAAATAATACGCGTTTTATCAGACAATAACAGTTAGTAAAGAGGCGTGTGATATGCGTTAATTCGCTTGATAAACATACGCGTAAAAACCAATACATTAGAGCAATACTTATTTCCGTAAGTTTATTTAGAATATATCCAAGCAAAGGCTGTGGCCATTGGTATGTTACATGCTTGGATCGGTGTAGAGGAGCTACATTCCAAAATGATACATCGGAACATTCTGACACACTCGCACACGAGGCTACCAATCATGTGTTACGGTGTACAGTTTGCACTCGAGTATTTAGCATTCCAAAGCAGCGTGGCTTTGAAACGCACTTTAATTACACTCCGTTCCGTCCCACATGAGCAGGAGTGGAGATCTGGAGATCGATTCTACCCAAACTTTGTATTGCGAGGAACCGAGGCTAACTCGTGATTGGTTCACCAAGGCCGGAGGCGTTCCTTAGGTTTGACGTTCGCTGCGGCCAAAGGAGTCTATGGATGGCTGAGGAGAAGTGTTGTTGGCACAGATCTCTTCTTTGCATAGATATAGTTTACACATGCGCAATTCTTTGGGATGCATTGTTAAGTTTACGTGTTTACAGGGGACAGCGGATGCTTGCTTAGAAATGCGATGAGGACAATGCACTTTGCGAGATCCGCGCTGCAGAGAGGCTCCATAGATCCCACGACCTGTTGCTGACAATCCGGCAGAAGGAGGGGGGAGAGAGCGGCTTGAGAAGATACTGCCCAGGAGACGGAAAAGCAGTGGTTTCTTCGGTGAGGAAATCATGCTGTTTGCAAACCGGCTGGTTGGACTAATGTGTCATCTCTCAGCGCTCATCTGGAATTCACTGGAACATCGACTGCATCCAAAGCAAGGTAACGTGTCTTTTTGATCGAGGGTGTACATATTGTAATACACTGTCCGCTGGAAAACGTTTTGAACAGGTGGTAATGTAATGGCGCTCTCGGGTTAGCGCAGTTAGTTGATTAAATAACGT
Source organism: Aldrovandia affinis (assembly GCA_029706075.1). Classification (NCBI taxonomy): domain Eukaryota; kingdom Metazoa; phylum Chordata; class Actinopteri; order Notacanthiformes; family Halosauridae; genus Aldrovandia; species Aldrovandia affinis. The sequence continues at coordinate 661,908 of JAINUG010000006.1, forward strand.
ACGAATGCTTCAAGTCTAGGAGCAAAGCTTGCTTGCCTGAAACGTCTTAAGTAACTTATTGAAACAAGCCTTGTTGTACATCCTTGGCATGAACATTGAATTTCGATGCACGATTGCTAAAATTACGTGGTTTTTTAAATGTAGATGGACACAGAGCGTCAGATAGGCTGTTAATGTTGCCTTAACAAACTGTTTTATTAAAAAAAATTATTTGTCTTTTAGAAAGCTTCATCAAGGAGTTGGCATCATATGAAATAATCACCCCGCTACGTATAAATGACTTCGGAGAAACGTTTCCACACACGCTGCACTACAAGAGAAGACGAAGGAGCGTAGATGCTGAATTTTCGGGTTCACGGGAGCACTACAGAATTGATGCTTTTGGGCAACGCTTTCACCTCAATTTAACCGCCGATTCCGGATTCATTGCCCCAACTTACACGGTGACACACTTAGGAGCGGAGCACATCAATGCGACAGACTCTCACCAAGACGGCAGTGATATGAGACACTGTTTTTTCAGCGGTCATGTCAACTCTAAAAGTGAATTTCCAGCAGTCTTCAGTCTGTGCACTGGCCTGGTGAGTATTTATTTTATTTGAACCTCCCCCCGCGTGTTGGGTTGTCTCTCCATATTGCAGAAACATCTTAAGAGTTGAACTATGTTTGAGCGCATTCCATACGAGTCCCTCATAATATCCCGAGCGAGTGAGTTCATTTCAGTGCAGCGCGAGCATGTGTCGCTGTACGTTTGCTCGTTCGGAGGAGGAGGAGGGAGCACGCGCTTCCGTAGACCTCACAGTGTAGCAGCTCACGCGTTCTGTTGTTGCCTCGGTGACGTCTCGAGGTTTGCTGTAGTGATCGATTACACCGGACAATTGACTGCTGCTCAGTTGTATGCATTGACGTAGACTTAGGTTTCACAACACTGTCCATTGTGTCAATTGTCATTGCAGCCTACCTGTTAGGAACACATTTATATATACCAAGGGTGGGTGATAGAAATGCCTGACATGGCCCCTCCATACCTCTCTCCACCTGTACATTAACTGGCTCCAAGGTTTTCCTTTATATAAACTTACATTACTTTGCATTCAAAATAGTATACCTTTGGGCTGTGGGCTATGGTATATGTATGCCAACTTTATTTCAGAGGCTATTAGAAACGCCCCAGGCACCATTGAGTAGCATATTGAAATCGGTTACTTCACAGAAGGGAGTGGCTTGTGACAGGTGTATATACAGTATATTGTCTGTTTGTATGGTGCATTGGTGTAACAGTCAAAAGAGGTGGAACATGCAGCCATTGGAGGCCAAGAACAGCACTGTGAAGGGGAGTGCATTAAGGTTGAGTTGGAGGCATTTTGCAAGGGAAAAAAATCATGCAGGATCTAATTTAAAAATTGTGTTGCTTGTGCTTGTGCTAGACACATACATTTTTTACATTTTACATTTTAAGCATTTAGCAGACGCTCTTATCCAGAGCGACTTACAAGATGTGCATTAATACAAGGTAAGAACAATCATAGTTGGCGCACAAGATCAGTGCAGTAATACAGCAATAGACATTGTTGCAGGCGTCTGCGTATCATACCTGTAACACTGGGAAAGAAAAGGTTAGTGTTTTTTTTTTTTTTTTTTTAATAGTGTAGAACAAGTAAACAGTGGTGACGACAGATTGACTAGATGGACAGTGTTCAGTGGTAGTGGAGTCTGAAGAGGTGGGTTTTGAGTCTCTTGCGGAAGATTGGAAGTGATTCCGCAGTCCTGACCGATTGCGGGAGGTTGTTCCACCAGCGAGGGACCAGGACAGAGAAGAGGCGAGACCGCGAGGAGCGGCTGCCAGGCGCCCGGAGGGATGGGGCAGTCAGTTTGCCAGAGGAGGCGGAGCGGAGGGGTCTGGGCGGGGTGTAGGGAGTGATGAGTGACTGGAGGTATGGGGGAGCAGTACCTCTGGCCGCTTGAAAAGCAAGCACCAGTGACTTGAATCTGATGCATGCTGCGATGGGGAGCCAGTGCAGAGAGGAGAGTAGAGGGGTGATGTGGGTGAACTTCGGCTGGTTGAACACCAGGCGAGCGGCAGCGTTCTGGACTAGTTGCAGAGGCTTGATGGCACAGGCCGGAAGGCCTGCCAGCAAGGAATTGCAGTAGTCCAGACGTGAGATCACCAGGGCCTGGACCAGGAGTTGAGTGGCCTCTTGGGTGAGGAACGGTCTGATCCTCCGGATGTTGTGGAAGGAGAAACGGCAGGTCCGAGTGATTGCTGCAATATGGCTCGAGAAGCACAGCTGGTTGTCCAGGGTCACTCCAAGGCTCCTGGCAGACTGAGACGGAGACACTATGGAGCCTTCCACGGTGATTGACACATCAATCGTCGGGGAGCCCTTCGCAGGGAAGAAGAACAGCTCTGTCTTCCCCAGGTTCAGCTTCAGGTGGTGGGTGGACATCCATGCGGAGATGTTGATCCGTGCCGGGACCTGGGTATCAGATGGAGGGAAGGAGAGAAAGAGTTGAGTGTCATCAGCATAACAGTGATAGGAAAGACCATAAGCAGAAATAACAGAGCCAAGTGACTTGGTGTACAGAGAGAATAGGACAGGGCCTAGCACCGAGCCCTGCGGGACTCCAGTAGAGAGGGTGTGGGGAGAGGAGAGGGATCCTCTCCAGGCCACCTTGTAGGACTGGTCAGCCAGGTAGGACTCAAACCATGTCAACGCAGATCCAGAGATTCCCATCTCAACGAGAGATGATAGCAGGATCCGGTGGTCCACGGTGTCTAACGCCGCTGACAGGTTGAGGAGGAGGAGGACGGAGCTAAGGGATCGGGACTTAGCCCCGTGAAGAGCCTCAGTGACCGCAAGGAGAGCAGTCTCTGTGGAGTGGCCTGCTCTGAACCCAGATTGGTTGGGATCAAGCAGGTTGCTCTGTAAGAGATGAGCAGACAGTTGATTATAGACAGCCCGCTCTAATGTTTTGGAAAGGAATGGGAGGAGAGAGACAGGTCAGTAGTTAGAGATGACAGCACATTGCAATGCAGGTTCATTCGAATGACCTTATAATCAGATTTATCAAATTAGATTCTGAAATCCATTACACACATGACATTAGCCATTCCAGATAATATACTTTTTTGCTTTAAATTAATATCTTCAGCAGCCTTTGATCAAATAGTTAATTACAACAGAGGCCACATTCTGTAGTTAACAGTTTAGGTTAGGTTTGCACTCTTGATTTTGTATTTACTGTAGCAGTAGCAAGCCAAGTCCCTGACTGGCTCCTAAAATGTACTGTCCCCGACTCGATGCAAACAAAACAAAAGTGAGGACAGGGAAGGAGTCCGAGGGAGACCGATTTAGCACAAACCTCTTGAACAGGTGTCAGGACATAATCTTTACAGGTTATGTTGAAACAGGGTTTCTAAATAGGATAGCTGGCTAGTTTGGTGCACAGCATCTTTTGAAAATGATTTTGATGGGCCAAACTGAAACAGTCTTTCCAGACATGTTCCTTAACATGCAAGACTCTTTGGAAGGGTTGCACAAAGAAAGCCCCTACTGACATCATTACATTGGTTGGTTGTTACTGAGAGCAACCAACAAATTAAAGTGTCTGAAGTTGGCCAAACATTATTGGAACTATGACTGGAACTGTGTGCTATAGTCAGATGAGACCAAAATTGAACTTTTTGGCCATGTACACCATCAGCATGTTTGCCTTCAAAAGAGGGATTCATACAAGGAAAAGCACCTCATACCTACCGTAACATATGGTGGTGTATCATTGTGTTTTGGAGCTGTTTTGTTACCAGTGGTCCAGGGGCTCTTGTTAAGATCAATGACATAATGAATTCCACCAAGTACTTGGACATTTTAGCCAAACACCTGGTTGCCTCTGCCAGTAAGCTAAGACTTAGCTGTAGGTGGACCCTACAAGACAATGACCCCCAAACATACCTCCAAAATAACACAGAAATGGTTCAGTGAAAACGAAATCAATGTTTTGCAATGGCCATCTCAGTCTCCAGACTTAAACCCTATTGAAAACATTTGGTCTGAATTGAAGAGGACAGTCCATAATGGTGAGGGAGCTGGGCTTTTAACTCAGAGGTTGCAGGTTCAGTTCCCAGGTGGGGCACTGCTGTTGTACCCTTGAGCAAGGTACTTAACCTGAATTGCTTCAGTAAAAATATCCAGCTGTATAAATGGATTGTATGTAAAGAAAAAAATGTAAACTGTGTAAGTCGCTCTGGATAAGAGCGTCTGCTAAATGCCTAAAATGTAAAATGTAAATGTAAGGATATCAAGGATCTTGAAAGGTTCTGCATGGTGGGATGGTCACGGATGACTCCAAATTTTTCTCCAACCTTAAACGTTATAGAAACAGGCTCACTCAGTTATCCTTGCCAAGGGAGGCTGCACCAAGTACTAAAAACAGGGGAGCCAATAATTGTGAAACCTTCTTTTTGGAAATAAATGTATCATTTCAAAAATGTTATTTGGGTGAATTCCATTGAATCATTAATGAAGTAAAATATTTTCCACATGTTGGAAAATTACAATATATCTCACTAATTGTATTATTTGTTTTCTACTGTCTTCTTTGCTCATTTTCATCAAGGGTGCCAATAATTCTGGACCTGACTGTAGTTAGCTTTTGGCTATGGTCTAAAACAAAGGGCGAACAATAGGGGCTGGGTGCTGGCTTACCCTGTGTTCCATGTGTATGCATCCCATGGCCTGGTATGGAAGCATGACCATTCCAATCCTGAGAGTGGCCAGCAGCCAGCAGGTTATTGGGCATAGCGTCGCCCAGGGAGGGAGGGCTTCAGTAGGTTGGATTGTCCTTGATGAATCGCTCAATAGTGAATCCTGTGATGGATGGGGCATCTCAGGTGCAATAACCAACGTGGCTGGTGGACAATGGAGAGAAAGGAGTTGGGGTGGTTGGCAGCATGGAGGAAGTTGCAGAGATAAGATGAATAAATACAATTGGTTGTTTGACATTGGTAGAAGAGTAAAAAAACAAATTATGGGCTAAAGTTAGTTGTAAAGGTTGTTTGCCCCGATCAGGGGTGGCAATTGACTGTCTGCCCCAGGGGAAGGGGGGAGCCGGCATGAGTTCGTTGAGGAGTTTTGTCCCTGTACAAAAATTGTATGTACGTGGTTGGGTTCCGTCTCGGAAATTGTCTCAACCTGGAGTACTTGTGGGGGGAGGGTAAATTGAAATAAATAGAGGGCAACCAAATTGGGAGAAAAATGGGAAAAAATTATAAACAAATTTTATATATATATAAAAAAATGTAGTTGTAAAGGGAAAAATAAGTGAGTAAACTCTTCCTAATAAAATCTTTCAATAAAAAATAAATGTGCAGAAAATGTATGTTTTCGAGTTTTTGCAGTTCTGCAGCCCTGAAACTGCGATGTTTTTTTTGGCTGTCACTCAGAATGGAATTTGGATGACTGGATTATCGAATGGATAGTCTCATAGCCATCGAATAGAACAAGTCTCTTTTTTTAGCGATTTTGTATTGTATATTTATTCTTAATTGACTTGAAAGCTACAGATGGGACAGGTTGTGTTGTAGCATATAATGTTATATTATTTTTTTTTTTGTTTGGGGGTGGGCGGGGGGACAGGCTTTTGGAACCGTGGGCCAAGCACTCGGCTGTCATTCAGACCGTGCCAGGAATTTCTTTTTGGTTTTCATGTCCACTTGTTGCATTGAAATCCCATGCGAGAGCAAAAATGAGTTTGTGTTTAATGGGTGATGTCATAGGTCCGATAAGGTCATTGGAACAGGGAGTGGGCAAGCTAAAGCTGTCTTCATGGTCTACTTCTGCTCACACGTCGTTAGAGCACAGCAGACCACAGCCTTGTTGGGCAGGAGAGTGGAACAGTAACAGGTGCATTTGCCTAAAATTTTGTGTGATATTGCATGTTTTTAAATGTGCTTCCCTTAAGTTTAGTTTTATTGGCAGTTTAATACTTTTGTTTTTTTATAGATTTGTAGTAAAAATGTATTATGTCTGTCAATCACCTGTTTTAACCTGCTCCATTTTCCTTTAGAAGTATTTCTGGAAACTTCTTCATGCGCTACTAATATATTAATTTCATTTCACCCCGATTCGTTTGTTAGGGTACATTATTTTATAACCAGCCAGTTAAGCAGGTTGCCACACAGTACTTTTAATAGCCAGTCTTCAGTGGAAAAAGCTTTGATCAAGTACTGGAGCACAATCATATTTTTTTTGGGACACATTTGATAATCATCAGATTTCCAAATGAGTTCTGTCTCTCGCGTAGAAATGACAAGAATGCGTGTGCGTTCATGGCTCTCTCTTATTCAGTCAAGCATGTGGTTGACCATTGAAATCCTCCCAGTTTGATTTCTTCAACACTTGAACTTTTAAACACTTCAGCCCGTTGGCCAAATCCACATTTTGATGTGATGAGGTCATCGGACCGTGATGGCAAAACCCCAAAATGGGGGGGTCGTTTTGGGAACCCAAGTCAAATCAGGAAAAAAAGAAAAGAAAAGAGACGAACAATGAACTCTCACATCATGCACAATGTAACAGTAATAACAGGACGGTTTTATTACGATGTGTGCTACAAAGCTGCAGTCATGGTTCCAGCAGCAGCCCTCCAAGGAGTAAAAGGTGAAATGCGTGCAACCCCCCGTCGAACCCGTCTGAAGAGGATCCACCTTAGGCTCGTCAGAGTCTGGGAAGACTACGTTTTCAGAGTTTCAGTGAATATACAGTTACTGATGTGGAAATGCTTCTGCAGGGGGGGTGTTGTGTGGAAGTTGAGGAAGCAGGATTTCTTGTGTGGGAAAGCTTTTGTTCCCCCGGAGTTGGTACCCTTGGTTCACACGCCAGTGGTAACTTGTGAATCCCCTGCTCTACTCTCAGTTGAGGTCTCTGTGTCAGAGTCTGATGCAGTCCAGCAAACACAGCCGGGTGATAAATGTCTGTGCAAAGATCAGAGGCCGGGACTTTCACACTCTTGTTTGACGTGAGAGATTTATACGTGCTCTGCATAAAGCCAGAGTTGGTTTCCTCTCTGTCTTTGTTGGGCAAAAGTCGCTAACGGTCTCGGATCTCGTGAGGCTTGTGCGTTAAGTTAGAATCCCGAGGTATGTTTCAGCACCCGGATGTGAACAGCGGCCATTGTGGCTCATGATCGTGCAAGATTGAAAGTTTTTATGGCTTTCTTTTGTGCCAGATTCAGAATATAGGGTGGGGTTGTGGCGTGCTGGATCACATTTGTTATCCTGCATTGAGCCTACTGAAAATAAGCACATGGTAAGACATGTTACATCTGCTGGCAATATGTGCCCAATGTCTTTTCTTTGCATGGACTGCAACTGCACATGCCTGTCAATGTCGTCATATATTGGTCATCTCTTTGAATTGATGAATAAAAAAACATCCTGTGGAGGATCACTTTACAAAAAGAGGTCAGGCCCTCCAAGACTTCTGGGAAAAAAACAAAAACATTCATTCATTTAACGTTTGTCCCTAATTTGTCTTACAAATTACTGCAATTGTTGACTGACTGTATTAAGGACTGGATTCAATCATTTGTCATTAACTTTGTCTAAAAGTTACATGCAAGTTTTAATTCTTGTTTTTTTCTTTCTTCACAAACATGCAGAGTTCATTTTGTGGATCGCTGAACTCAACAAACTTGTGTTTGTGATGGGGGTGAAGTTACGAAAACTTGCACATAACTGAGACAAAGTCAAGGACAAAATATTGATTAAATCCAGCCCTTAATACAGCCGGTCAAATTCAACTCATATTTTAGACTTTCAGTACATATTTATTTAAGTGCTGAGTGTTTAAACAGCATCCTTTTGTTTGTTTTTATTGGCTTTCCAAGAATGTTTGGAAAATATGATTCTCTGTGGGTTTCTGGAACAATAGCAGTTCATAGCGATGCAGAACTATTCACGAGTGACTCATTTTTCCACCTTCTGTGGATCTCCGCATTATGTCATGTTTCTTGAGCAGAGATTCTTAATTCCTGAGACAGGAGTGGAAAATCCTGAAACAAGGTGCATTCCAGCCCTGCCATGTCCTCTGTCCGTATGGTGTTGCAGCGCAAACATCTCCACCCGCGGTGTTGATTGAGCTTTTGTTTAGCCTGAGCAGCTTAGCAAAGGCTTCAACTGCCAGATCGAAGTTTGTATTTCCTTGACAGCAATCACAACTTGTCATGAGGTCAGTGTTCACTTTTCAAGAAAGTATGTCAGATAATGTCAAGCCAATGTGGTAAGAATGAATGCATATCATATATAATATACTTTATTGCTTCTTTTTATATAAATCACATCTATTGTGAATTAAAATAAAATAAAATACAGAAACTGAAAAAAAAGATAATATCAGAGGAAAACCAAGACAGGAATCTCATTAGGTAGATTTCTGTTTCCAGATACTTACCGAGTAGCCAATAAGAGGCCTAAATCCATTACGACAAATAATGATCAAGAAGTACCTTTCAGTGTGTTTGTTTTACCTTTCTTGTCCTGCCTCTGTGAAATCCTTATATTGGATATACTGACCGATTAATAACACACATTATTATAATATTCTCAGACACCCTCTACTCTATATGATTCTCATTGACAGAACACCAGATCACAGTTGGGTATATCAGACAATTGGCCCACGTTGTCTCATTGTATTAACGGTGAGGTCACAGAGATGGCATGTTCACAATTGTGTCCGTGTAATCCGTAACTACCGTGCTATTGCTATTAATGGAGAGATTTTTCCCTCCACACTGATTTCTGGATATTTTGCCTTCTCTTTTCCAGATTGGAACATTTACTACCCACAAAGGTGAATACTTCTTAGAGCCACTGATGAAGTCCGACGGCAAAGACTATGAAGACGAACACAGCAAACCTCACCTGATGTACCATCAGGAGAGGAAGAGGCCGAGTCTGGGTCCGAGCCATGCAAGCAATCTCACGGAACCTTGTGCAGCCTCAGGTAGGGGCAGCGAAAGTGGTCTTCTTCTTTTTTATTTTCATTTGATAAATAAAAAAAATAAAAATGGTAATCTTTCCCCATTTTTCTGCTAATTTAGTAGCCAATTTAACCCTCTATTTATTTCGATTCGCCCTTCCCCTCACGAGTCCGATGCCCGTTCTCCGGGTCAAGCTAATATCCCAAGGCTGGCAATGATCCACCTCCTCTGAGACGGAACTTCGCCCACCTGCTCTTTTAGGAACCCCCTTCACGCTTCTTGAGGAGCTCGTGTTGGCTCACCCTCCCCTCTCCCCTTGGGGCGAAAGTGGTCTTCCAATTTCCAATCGCCAATCGCCAATCGCTGCCCCCAATTGGGGCTCCCCGCCAGGGCCGGTCTGGTACAGTCGGGTTTCAAACCTCAGTTGAGCAACTGAGCAATTGAGCATTGAGCATGCTACCTGCCATGCTACATTAGCATCTACCCACCATTGTTTTCGGACGTCGATGCTAACGATGCTAACCATTTTGGAACGCTGTTTGTGTAGACAGAGAGTTTGCTAACATCTCTTCTTTGGATTCATGTGTGATACATTATAATGAAAGGAGAAAAAATATATATTTACATCGATTTTGGGCCAGATATCACTTTGAATATTACAAACAAACACACTTTTGCAGTGATTGCTTGCAAGTGACATGCAGCTTCAGTTGTTTTAAACATGGTTGTGTGACGAACTGTAGCAATGATTTAAAAATGGCGTGGAAATCATTATTTAATGAAAGTATAGCTGTTAATGAAGTCCAGGATATCCCACAAAGGCTTGCTCTCAGGACTATTACAGAATTGAAAGAAATCATTTAAGCATAGAGGGTAGAGAAAAAGAGAGAATCAAGGCCCTGTGTTAAATTAGGTATTTGAATCCTTTTTATTTTTTCATTTGAATTTTTATAGCCCTTGCCTCTTGGTCGAGTAGCAGACCACAAAAAGAATCCCTTACACCTCAGAGATCAACCATGGCACAGAGCTCAAAAGATCACTGGAGGCCATCTTTGTGGGCGGCCTTTGTTCTGACGTAATAAATCTTTTATCTGCAGGGCGTCTGATTTGCTTGTTGTCTGAACTTGTCATTGGGCATTGTTAGCCGGCAGTGTCAATGGTGGCGCTCTAAGGGTTGGAGTGGTTTAGGGGTGACCTTAAGGTCCTGGCTGATGACCTCGTCGATGTGCTCTCTTTTCATGTATGGAGTCTGTGTGGGGCAGAAACAGCTTCCCACAAGGCATTGTCGGCCAAAAACAAAGTCTTGATAGCCTCGGCCGCACTCTATAAGAATTTAAAAGACACGGTTTTACTGCACCAGGGGTGAGGTCCCTGAAGCGCGCAGCATTGCTTTTGATGCTTTATTTTCTCAGATTGGGGTTCCTTTTTGAATATTTGCCTGTCGGACACACGACATGATAGCATACGATGCCTCTATTTGTCCTTTTCCATAGAAATGAATTTGACTTAGTCAGCACAACAAGAAGATACCACAGGTACACAACTCAACAGTCATTAAAAAGGACATACATACAGAGGAGACATACAAATCATAAATATACAGAGTATCAATTATGCTTTCACCTGACATCACACTTCATACACCTAAACATACACAGTATACACTGTACAGTCATACATTTGTACGTTGTGCATTTTATACTCTGACTTTGCAAGAGGATACTGAAAGTATCTGGGAGATAGGAAGTGCCTCCATCTGTTCTAGCTCATTGTGGCGAGGACAAGATAGCGGAGGCCACGGAAGGACACCTGCACCCATCTTCAAAGAGGGCACACCCACACAATGAAGGAGGGATTCAAAGAGATTCAGCTGGGGCAGTAGGTGTCCTCATGAGCGTGCATTTTCCAAACTCTCATCAGATACCACACCCCCCCTGCCCCCCATTCAGATGCCCTGATAAACCGGCTCTTTGAAGGGTAAGACTGCCTGGCTCTCCTCTCCTCAGAACTACGCGAGTGGTGCCCGTTATCTCAAATTGTTTTTGCCCCCCCGGCAGCCTCAGAAAAAAAACAACAAAAGAAAAGGGCCCGTTATTCATTTAGATTGCATTGTAAAATTTTGAAGAGATTCAGATGTCTTGATTTAAAAAATACGCTGTCCTCTCTCGGGGGGTTAAGTGGTCATAGTAAACACACACACACACACACACACCATGATTAGAGGGTCTGTGTGTTCTGGCGGACCTCCCGGGCTGACGTGGGAAGTTGTCGTAGTTGTTGTTTTTGAACTGTTGTGCGATGACCAAGTATTTGAAAGCCGTGTCCTGTGTGTTTGTGTGTGATTGTGATTGCTTTTTTAGCTGCTCTGCGTCGTTGACATCAGGGTGCTGTGGCTAATTCCGGCTTATTTACATTTTCATGTTTTTTTGTTAATTCTTGCTGGATACAAGCTGGAACCGTATTTGGGCTAAATGCAAATGTTAGTGGATGGAGCCAGCTGTTTAGCCGGCCTTCCTTTGATTAGCTTTTTTTTGTATCTGGCATGCTGACAGAGAGCTAGCTTTACTGTGGTCATGACTCCTCCCGCCCCCGCCGGCATCCGCACCCCCACCCCCCCAGCCGTCTCAGTCCATGACTCCAGACAAACGGCGGACAAGCACCAGTGAGATTGTGTGTCTTTGACCAGCGAGCCGGGGAGAGAGAGGAGCAGCATGCCCCCCCTCAACCCCCCAATTGTAATATGGAACTGTTTAGTGCGGTTTTAATTGCAAAAAAAAATAAAAAATTGGGCCACCATCTGAGCGTTGTGACAGGAAGGAGAACTGTGTGTATCGAGGAAGCCTTATGCATGTACTTCTGTGTAAAATAAACCAAAATAAACCAAAAAAAGTATTCTAATACTTGATGAAAAGCAGTTTATAGCTGGAGATGCTTTGGTAACCTTTTTAGGCCAGGTAGCTGGGAGTCCCCCAAAACAAAACAAAAAAAACCCCCACTTTTTGGCCTTGCCTAGCCATGGTGTCCCCCTCTATGGGCATTTGGACCACCTTAGGAGATGAGAGAGTTATATAGGCCCAACTTCTCCTTGGCCCAGTTTAAGTCAAGTTAACGCTCTCCCAGAAACTGACCCACACCAAAAACAACGCAAGCAATTTGACCAAGGTGGGCTGTAGTCTGTCAAACAGGGACCACCAAGCTCAACTACTGCATCTGCAATTTTAAGAAATCAATTAGTGCAATTTAGGATTTTTATTGGGATATCCTGTTAAGGACTTGCGCCACAATTATGCACGTATTAAGAACCTGAGACTGGTGTGAACAGAGTTCCTCTCCTTCCTCGTATCCCCCCCCCCAATCCAGAAGAGGTATAAAGCTTTCTTTGTGAGAGTCAATGATCTCAGGATCTTTGCTCTCTGCTCTTTATGCCGTCCTGAAAGAGGAGTCTTGTCTTAGATTGGGAGTTGGTCAGCGGAGTTTTGATTGCTGTGTGGTGGTGGTGATGGTGGTGGTGGTGTGGGGACAGGCACAACCTGCCAAATGTCCCGGCACATTGGGAACCGGTAAAAATGTTCCGGCCGCTCACATACTGCACTACAGGGAACTGCCAAAATAAAGGAAACACTTGAGTAAATGAAAGGATATTGGTGGCGCTGTTATGGTGTGGGGTGAATTTTCCTGACATGGTTTAGGTCCACTCAACCCCTTAGAGGGCAAGGTAAATGCCAATAAATACAAAGCCATTCTGAGTGATCACCTTCATCCTGTGTTGAAGCATTTGTATCTTAATGGGAGTGGTCTCTTCCAGGATAACAATGCCCCCATCCACAGGACATGAGTGGTCACTGAATAGTTTCCTGTATATGAAGTATATTTAGTATAATGGCTAGGGGACTGGGCTTGTAACTGTATTGAGAGGTATTAAAGATACAATACATTTCCCAGTTGTGTATATTCACACAAAACAAAGTGAAAATCATTTAATTTCAAAATAAATGTGGATTTCATTAAAAAAATGAATTACCCAAGCATGACAATGATATATATATATATATATAATAATTAATTGGATGAGTTCAACTGAAGTCCATAAGACTGTGTGCTGGGTGGAGGCTTGACACGTGCTTGAATCTTAAATGTGGCACAGACCCAGCATGGGCAGGGCATAGCAAACATAATCCAGTTCAGTTGTGACTGCCTTGTGACCCTTCTATGATGTGCACCGGACAATTCCTTTGGCTATTATCATTACAGTTATGATTTGAATAAAGCTGACTTATATCTCCTGACGTCTCCGGCATTGCTTATGGTTGCTACAGCACTCGAAAGAAAGCCCTTTTTTTTTAAGGTGAAATCGGACAACGTTCCATGTGCATTTGCTTGCCTTAATCTGACGTGAATGCGTTTCCAGGGTTCTGTTACCTGTTTCTTGAGACTCTCTGTTACAAGGGGATCAAACACCGAAGTGTAGAAGAGGATTGTTTTATTTCACGGTGTCTTAGCGGTACTTTTTTTAGCGTATAACCTTTCCCACCAAAGGGATTGTCTTTCAGTCTTTCAGCAGAATTCTCATATGCTGTGTTACTGAATATTTCATCTTTAGGGGGTGTTGAAAGCTAGGTTCCACACTATGGGAATTTAAACGGAGTGCTTTAGGTCACCTTGACCTTTCCTTAAGATTTTATTGCCGTTGTTTCATTAGACGATGAGAAATACTGCATCAGCTGTTTTCCTTTCAGTGATTTTAGTCTGAATTACATATATTTTATTTTACTAGAAGCTGATGTGGTCTTGTAAAAATCACTGAGCTTGTACTCCAGTAGACAGTTGGTCCTGTTGTTTCTTGTTTTATTAGGGTGTGGGCTGGCTGTATCTTTGTGGGGGGAAAAAACTATGTTACTTGCACCCAAATAAATCCAAATAAAATCATTGAAGAAGCTAAGATGGAACAAAATATATTCAACCATGATGGTTGTGTGTGCGTTTGGTAAGTGTGTGCATAAAATAAAAGCAAATATGTGACGTATCTGGATTATTAATGAATTAATTCATATTATAAAATATAACCAAGTTAATACATGCTGATGAATGATCTCACTTATTGCCATGGCGTGTTGTGTGTACGTGTTTCAGTCCAAAAACTCTTGGCATGTTTCAAATTTTCCCCCCATTTTTCTCCCAATTTAGTAGCCAATTCAACCCTCTATTTCGATTTGCCCTCCCCTCACGAGCTTGTTGCCCATCATCCGGGCCAAGCTATTATCCCTGAGGCCGGCAACGATCTGCCTCCTCCGAGAAGGAACTTTGCCCACCTGCTCTTTAGGAAAGCCCTTACTGCTCCTCGGCGAGCTCGTGCCGACTCTCCCTCCCCACACCCGCTGGGGCGGACAGAAAAATGCAAATGATCGGGGCTCCCGGCCAGAGTCGGACTGACGCAGTTGAGTTTCGAACCGCGACTGCAATAGGTAGCTCACACTCGCAAAGCACCAGTCAATGAGAGTGCGTTAGACCACTACACTATTTGAGGCGCCCTCACGCTGTCTTTCCTGGGTGGCTTTCCCACTGTTTTTCCAGCCAACCTGGAAAGCGATGGTGGAGGGTATGATTAAGTTTCTCCGTCTCTGTCCGTTATTGTGCTGGGATTCGCTGAAAACTCTGGCACCCAACACGTCAGGCAGAGAGCGTAGCATGGGAGGCTCTTGCTGAAGGCTCCAGCTGTTATCTTTAGATGTACTGTGTACTATACAGTATTGAAGAGTATCTGACTCTGTCTCAGGGTCGCGGCACTCTCGAGTGAGCACGGCTCTCCCTCTCTCCCACGAATAACACCAAGGGCACTCTCAGTTAAAATGGAAAACGTTTGACCTTTTAAAGAATATTTTGTTTATGCGTCATATTTAATAAATGACACTACCTATAAAGTAAAAGGAACCTTGTCTGCTTTGCACATCCTTGATCATTTTTGTGATCATTGTACTGTAATTATTAAATATTCATGTTGTACTAAATAGTGACTTGCTGCATGTAGATCCATGACATCCGTGACATCACTGTTTCAGCATGGTAACATGAACTAGAGGCTTAAATAGCCACTGCGTTGTGTTACGTAACATTTTACATTTGCGTTTTAGGCATTTAGCAGACACTCATATCCAGTGTGACAATAAGTGCGTTAAAACAGGCAATAATGATTTGCAGTGTGTAATGGGTGCTGGATAGAGGTGTGAAATGGTTTACTGAGGTTGGGGTCCTCAGCCACAGCATGGTCATTTTAGGCAGCATGAAGCTTACGTTTTGGAAACCCCTGTTATAGATCACGGTGACGGATGGTCGGTGGTCGATGGAGACATGTGTCTCTTTGTGTCACAGTGGAGCCACCTTCTCACCAGTCCACAGCTCTCGAACACCATCGGACATGAATTAGGTACTTACTCACAGTGACTGAAAGCCCGAACAGACGGGGCTGTAGCCAGCAGCTGGGGGGAATCTGTCAGTGCACAACTGCCTGAAAAGTCCTCTGGTTATATCTCCCCTAACACCCAATTCCTTTCTATGTGAAATGCACACTGCCTGCAGTGACAGATGCGTTCTGTTCATATGCATTCCAGGAAGACTGGGTTTCAGTCAGAGCAGGGGTCGCTATCAGCCAAATGCCCCCCCCCTCGTCTTGGGCTATGACTCTTCCAGATTAAATTGACTGATTGCTCACGGTTCTCTACCCTTGTAAGTATTTGCTAACTGAAACTAAAGAAACCGCGCACCTCTGTACTTCCAGATGTAGTTCCAGATTGTAATTTAGAGGTTGCAGGTTTCGTTCCCAGGTGGGGCACTGTTGTTTTACCCTCAAGCAAGGTATTTAACCTGAATTGCTTCACTAATTATCCAGCTGTATAGATTCATTTTATGTAAAAAATGTAAGCTGTGTAAGTCACTCTGGATAAAAGCATCTGATAAATGCCTAAATGTAAAAAACAGCAGCAACAAGGAGGCCGAGGGAGATGTAAGGGCAAAGATTTCACAAACTCGGGCATCGCCACCATTTCGGTTCATCCTTTGCATGCACGTGAGTTGTCTTCCTGCCTGTGAACTGCCCATCTTTTCCCTGTGCAGATATATCACAAACGTTCATAATGCCCCTCCCAAACTCAGGGCCAACCATTTTCGCTCATCCTTTACCAGTTTCTGTCTGATGTCTCTGACCTGCCGATCCGAATAACCACTCAGGAGTTAAAGGGTGGAGGAAGGGGCTTGTTTTTCCATCTACTTCTGCTGGCTCCATCTGGGCCATGTAACAAACACGTCGTGCTTGTGTCTGGCCCTGGGCCTTTCGGCTGTGCCTTTCGCCTCCTTGACTCCTGCTCATCCATGGTGATCCTGTGTCTCCTGCTGTATCCGCTGTTCCCGTTCACCGTTCGACTAGCCTCCTTCTCCATGTTAAACCAGGGCTGTAGCCTGGTCATGCAGGTGAAAATCGAAGGCCTGGATCCAACATTTATCCATAGCCTCACAATTTAACACAGAGCCACAACACAATGGTTCAGTAACATGGGGTTTCTAGCCTACTTTAATTGTTGTTGAGTTATGAAACATTACAGTACACAGAGCTGGATGACAGCTTTTGATTTATGTCAAAAATACAGAAATAACGTGAAAGTGTGAGGTTGCATGACAGCAACACAGTGTTAGTTTCTGCCTTCACTAACACGGAGTTTGGTGAGCAAGCCCTCGTTAAAATGATCTTGCCAAACTGTTTAAATGTTTTTGGTTTTTTTAAGCATTTATTTGTCTAAGTCAAAGTTAAGAACAAATCCTAATTGAATCCAGGCTAAGACCATGCTAATGAGACCCAGCAATAATAAGTGTATCCTCTGGCAAAAGAGTAAAGATTTTTGCCTGTGAGATAGAGATTTGGATTAAGATATATCCAACATATTGTAGACCAGGACCCCTGGTTTTAGCCCCCACCCCTACGGTGGCATACAGGCATCCCACGATTTTTGATTGGTGATTTGTGACGTGAAGAGCTGAGCACAAAGCTATGACTAGCTGGATGACTCTTTCACGTGAGTACAGTAGGCCAACTGAGAGCAGGGTTGGATTTGAGCTTCAGCAGACTCAAGCACCTGCTTCGTGGAGTTGATCCCTTTACCGCCCACGAGAGAGTCCGACTGGATACATCTGGGATGTCTTCCTTTATTGCTTTTGCTGAGGGTTTGCTAGCCATGCAGAGAGTTGTAGAGAAAGCTAATTATACGGTCCACTATCATTGTTTCAATAAGTCATCCAGGCACAGTAAATAGCCGAGGTGAAAAGGACAGTTCATTCACATGTCATCGGCAAGCTCACTGTATTGTCTTGTGTTGAATTCCGGATTACTCTCAAATGGTAATTGAAATAAAGAGAAATTACAATGCTGTGGACAGTGGACGGTCAAAGGATGAAAGGTGCTGGCAAGTGATGACGATGGTACCTGTAACTTGGCCCGGCATGTTTGCGACCTTTAGGTGACTGGTCAGGTGACCTTTCGGTGACTGGTCAGGTGACCTTTCGGTGACTGGTCAGGTGACTTGTCAGCGATGTTCAGGGTCATCACCTATGGGCACCTGGGTCACTGTCCCTCTATTCACTAAATGAACTAATGAAGCCGTTGTGATTGGAGTCTTCAGTGTACATCACAGTGCTGAGTTTCCTATAGAAATGTGTGTTGTAGGGTGACTAGACCTCTATGAGGATTATGGAGAAGGGGATTCAAATACTATGCATTGCTGTTGTCTATAAGTGAGATGTGCTCTTATGTGTGAGATATGTTAAATATATGTGCATTTGGTTCGTCATGTTCATTGTGTCCTCACTAAAGTAACAAACCAATTTATTTTATTGAATTATCCTATTTAGGTACAACTGAGAACTCGACTCTCTTTCGCAGTGACGACCTGGGAAATCAAAGTGGGTAGGGCAGCCAACCAGATGCAGGGGATGATTAGGTGGGCAGATGTAGAGAGCCAGTTTTGTGGAAATTTGTCCATGACACCAGAGTTAACACCTCTACTCTTCCAAAAGTGCCATGGGATCTTCAGTGACCAAAATGACCTTGGTTTAATGTCTCATCCAACGGATCAAAAATGTCATGTTTTGCTGGGACCGATTCAGTGCCTGTGTTTCATGACATATATTTCTATCCTCACATCTTTGCCGTACATCTCCAAAGGTTGTTTTCCTCTATGGACCATAAAGCAAGGAACCATCCTTTCAGAGCTGTCCCAGAAATGCTGTCGCTACTTATTAAAAAGAAAGAAAAACACACACACACACACACACACACACACACACACACACACACACACACACACACACACACACACACACACACACACACACACACACATATACACATATACACACCTGTCTATCAGCCATTCTTTCATTCACTCGGCCCTTAACCCGATCAACGTGTCAGGCTTCATGTTATGAATGTGTTTTTTAAAATTATTACTTGCATCTTGTCAAATGAAAGTTAATAAAATGCAGGTGCTAGACCTTTAGCCCCACTGTTAAGTTAATAATAAAATATCGCTCTAGCTTTTATTTGGCTAATACTTGTCTCTTGTCCATTTTTGGACTGGTTGAGTGTAATCTGGAGTTCGAGTGTAATCGGCGATGACCACGTAGGACACAAAGTTCCTGGATCGTTGTTTAAAAAAAAAAAAACGGGACAAAGGGAAATGGTCAATCTAACAAGCCCTGGTACATGGGAGGGACACATCTGGATAATAACTGCTTGGGCGGAATTTGCCAGGGCTGTAATCTCTCAGTGTCAGTTTATCTCCACAGTAGACGGCTCCGTCTCTCCCTTCAAGATCTGTCCTCTCCAGAATCCACTCCAGTATTAAGGTCTAATGGCTTTCTGTTCATCAGTGTGCTGAACTGTCTGTAAAAATATTGTAAGCCTGACCTTTTCCTGGGGCAGGAAGTTTACCTATGTGTGGTGTAAAGGACGCTGCCAGCTTAATTGGCACCCAAGTGGCAGATTTCTTTTTTTCTCAGTAGGCCATTGTAAAAGAATGTTAATTAATTAGGTAATGAAATAAATGTTGCCGTGTGTTTTTGTCTGGCGCAAGGATTTAAGGATGTAATAAGCAGGTGGTGGAATACAGGTTTATGGGCTGAAATGATCAATTTTGTTCTTTCAGGCAACTGGGAAGGGCTACCTTGTGTGCACTCGCGCTCACACACTTTATATAAAAAAACTTTATATATTTCTGATCTGTGGGACAATAAGCATTCAAGTACAGGTAGACTATACTGTAAAGGCAGTGGATAGCATATGCTATGTAGAAATCTCAAATTGTATAATTTGTGTGGCTATATTAGTCCTTCCAATAAATAATGTAAGCTGTATTTCCACAGCTTGGGCAGTATTTGATCTTAACACTTTGACTTAAATTCTGACCAGCCTGCTTCTAGGCCATTGGTTATGCTCAGCATCCGAGCGCCAGCGGCCGCTCATCCTTGTCACGGCTGTTCTCTGTCCTGGCACCACAGTGGTGGAATGACCGTCCCACTGGCATCAGGACAACAGAGTTGCAGTCCACCCCTAATAATATATATATTTTTAAACCCACCTCCCCACTGCTAAAAAAATTACTATTATTTGTGCTTATTTCTTTCTTACCATATTCAATAATTCAACTTTTTCCGCTTCAGCAACAGTGTTGTATATGGCTGTTTACTTGTAATGTTGTAATGGATGTGCTTGAAGTTGTATGCTTTGGATAAACGTGCCTCCTAATTGACTGTAATGCACTGTAATGTAATGTAATGTAATGTAATGTAATGAATTGTTTAAAGCAACCATGCAAAAATAACATAATAATGTAATATAATATGCAAAATAATACGAATGACTGCTTTTTAAGCACTACTGAGCTGAAAACATTTGTTTAGGAGCCGTGTGGACGCTGTACCCTGTGGGGCTCTGTAATTGGGGAAATCCTCTGAAATTCAGCGAGCATGAGGTATTTTTATGCTACAAGTTCTGCTGGTTTTTACAGCCTTCATGCTTGAGTTGTAGCCTTATTAATATCCCTGTTCATTACTGTAGAGCCAACTGTAGAGCCAACATTACTGTAGAGTTCAAATACCTGCAGCCACTGAGGCCCTCCGGTCCGAGAGTTGAGTCCATAGGCTGTAGGGATATAGCTTCCCATACTGTCCCTGGGTGGTGCTGAATTCGGTTCCAACCGATCTCTCAGCCAGTTAGCATGGATGCAAGCCGCAGCTTTGCATCCTCACCATTTGCTAACACACATTTTCTTTGTTTGGGCGTACTGTGTGGTTGTGTCCTGCCTTATTAGACAATCAACTCACAAGGCTGTGCTCAATATGAACACTCTGTCTAAAACAGGGCTCCAGGGTGCAACCATTTTGGTACATGCGACCAAAAATCTGTCAAGTGTGACTAATTATTTTCATTGGTTGCACTGGTGCACCTGAAATTTAGCAGGTCTAATAAAAAAAAATGCAAAAAAATCAATTTAATACAAATATTTTTGAACAAATATTTCAAAACATTTTTTCTGTAGATTAGTAGACATCTTGCATATGTGCCGTGTGTGTCTCTGTGTGTGTGTGTGTGTGTGTGTGTGTGTGTGTGTGTGTGTGTGTGTGTGTGTGTGTGTGTGCGTGTGCGTGCGTGCGTGCGTGTGCGTGTGCATGTGTGAGAATGTGCGCCTGTGTGAGACCGCGCCCTGCACTCCTCCCACATTCCTTGCGCGCAAACTCGAGAAATCGTGAGCTATCACAACCTGAAACATCCTTTACAATGAAGAGAACTATCGATTCTTTTTTCATTAAGAAGAATGCTGCGGTGCCCGTTACACCTGTCCCCGGCCCTGAAATGCCCAACCCAGACCCAACATCATCGGTGGAGATAGACTCATCTGACTCCGAGCCAGAGCCTACCACATCCAAAAAGGCTAAAACATATGCCTTTCGTAAAGAATGGCTTGTCCAATTTCCGTGGCTCAGATATAATAAAACGGCCAACATAATGCATTGCATTTATTGTAAAGAGTGCGGCCAAAGCATGGCTGGTAACAGTGCTTTTGCATTCAGAGCTTCGACGTTCCGAATCGAAATGTTGAAAAAGCACAATTTACCTAAGAAACACGTCCTGTGCCGTGACAGGTGCGTGGCTGGCAGAGCAGCCCCCCTCCCCGCAGCGTTTCAGCGCCAGGCAGCAGCCAACCGAAGCAGTGAGGAGTTGGAAATTATAATTAAATTCAACACTGCTTATAATATAGCCAAAGAAGAGCTCCCTTTTCTGAAATTTAAGTCCGAGATCATCCTTATGAAGAAGAATGCCCAGTTCATTGGAGTGATCACGGACAGTTTTGAAAAAAAAGACGGGTGTTCAAATTGCAGGTTCGACCTACATGTCATTTATGAGGGGCATGGGCCAGCTGAGGGGGGTATTCTGTAAGGACCTGGGAGCAGCGCACACTTTTTTTTTTTTTTTTTTTTTACATTTGTTTCTGATTTTATCCCATTTTTCTCCCAATTTGGTAGGACCCGGTCAATCCCCCTAGTAGTGTGAGTTCGCTGCCGTAGTCTGCACCCGGTAGTGACGGGTATTCTAAGCCGTCGACCAAACCCGGTACTGCAGGGCCACTCCTATACGCAGGAGCGTCAGCTCCCCTCCCCCTCCCTGGGGCGACAGCCAATTTGGTTTGAGCCGACATTTGTCTCCGTTTGATTTATTTATTTGTTTGAGTCATTTGTCTTTGATTTATTTATTTGAGTTTGTCAAGTACTTTAAACATCAGCACTTTTACCTTTTAAACACAAGGTAAACACAAGTTTATTTTTTAAACAATTTAAGCCATTCCGATTTCTTGTTGAGTTTGCTGTGATTTAAATAAAGAAAAACATTTATCTGCACCTTATTCCTGTTTACAATCATTTACATAATGTGTTAAGAAATTACCAATGTGTATGGGAACTGACAAAAAAGGCGATGTCAAAAGGCGTGGCGGAAAATTTTGGGTGCACCTAAATGATGTGCTGGTGCACCTAAATGAAAAAGTTAGGCGAGTTCACAACTCAAAATCAAGCTCTATTTATTTATTTTTATTTATTTATTTTCACAGGAATAAAAACATTGTTTAAAAGGACAAACAAAGTTTTAGGCCCAACTCAGATAATCCGATTTTCAGTGCGTTCCTGCCTGCAGAGTGAGGAAAAGGGAAAATGTGAATTAGGAACAAGGAGGATAAGCAGAAAAGGATTTCTCAAACAAATAATGAATCTCAGTTCCTCTGAATGTAATTCCTTGTGATCTGTTTTACAGGTAATGTGGCCTTAACAGGCAGGTAATTAGTTAACGGTGAGCCTGTCTATTTCTGCACAACTTTTCAGCATTGCAAAAGACAAGCGCACGTAGGAGATGAGGGTAAGCAAAGACTAAATAGGAGGTGTCTGAATACGCTCAAAGGAGATGTTTCTGCTAAGCACTGGCACAGGACCAGTTAACCACTCAAATCCTAACCTTAACCATTAGGAAAAAAACACAAAACTGACAAACCAGTGCTCACTGCCACCTACACCATCTGAAACACAGTGGAAAGGGGAGTCAGTGGGTTATCAAAGATGGAGTGCAGAATTGTGAGAATGTTCTGACCACAGATGGTACTCTTGTACTGTGGCACTGTTAAACTCCAGAAATGCTCTCTGTTCTAACTGGAGAACATAAAACTAAATTAATTTCACACAGGGAATTTGGTGCATTTGGGTGTGGCCTTTGTCTTACAGGCTTCTGTTTTAAACCTCGAAAGTGCTTTATTTTGAACGTGTAAAAAAAAACTTTTAAGCTAAAAGTACTTGATTTTGGTATGTGGTGCTTGAGAGTGCTTGATTTTCTATTGGTCAATGCATTTGTACAAGACTCCCCTGTTTCCATAGCTACATGTGTCCTGCGCAATAGAAAACCATAATCGTCATGATAGCATTCTGTTCTGAATCTCTGCAAAGTATTGGTAGTTTATTTCAATAAGTCACTAAGCATATGCAATGCAAAAATGAATGTGAGAAATACAAATGTTTTAAGAATATTTACCATGTAATTACTAGGGTTATTTCAATCATTGCTTTAACTCATTCCTGAGTGCACAGGCTACTTAATGAGTGAATGCATTTTCTTCCATGACCCACCCCTAAATAAAGAAAAGCCTAAAGACCAAGCCCCATTGCATCCCTGTTACTTTGAATCCGTCATCCGTTAAGTTGCCAATCCAAAAAATATGTGCGATATTGCTATGGCCATGCTATGGCTATGTTGGAAGGCGTGACCGAGACTGGTGGCGTTGCTTGAGTGATCATGGAGAGACCCCTCAATTGTCCTCCCCTGCGGAACCACTTTGTGCTGAACTCCTGAGATGCATTGGCAGAAGAAAAATAATCTGAGAATACTGTGCTGCAATGTACAGCGAAGCAAAACTGGGAAAGCATCATTTTGTAATTTTCTTTAAAATAAATTTGTTTCAGATTTTTTCCCATTTTTCTCCCAATTTAGTGGCCAATGATACCCTCTATTTATTTTGATTTGCCCTCCCCACACAAATTTGCCGCTCGTCTCTACGTGGCAAGCTAATTCTCTGAGGGCAGCAAACTCCACTTCCTTTGAGATGGAATTCGCCCACCCACGTTCTGGAGTCACCCTTACAGGCTTCTCAGCGAACTCGTGCTGGCCCACCATCCCCCCTCCTCCTGGGGCGGACAGCCAAATGCCACCCCCGATCGGGGTTGCCCAACAGGACCGGTCTGGTACAGTCGGGTTTCGAACCGCCACCGTGATAGGCAGCTCACACTCATAAAGGACCAGCCAATATAGGTGTGTTAGACCGCTACGCTATCGGAGACTCGGAAAGCAAAAATGTTTATTGTATGAAAAGGATGTAGCCCTGCAGTTAATCAGGCCTGTTGGAAGTGTCTCAGCTGAAGGTTCGACAGCCCGCCACCCCAGATGGAAAGAGGCTCTGCACGGGCTGCCCTTAGGACGTTTAATTTCACAGAAATAATATAATAATATCATTGACATTTAAATTGATGGAATTGGTGAATCGTTATACCCCTAATATTTAACTGATAATAGCATTGTGTAATGTTAATTGTGTAATATGTATATTTATGTAGCAATAGGCAGCACATAGTTAGCGCTGCTCAAAAGTAAGACACTGAATCTATGTTTTCTTGCTATCCTTTGCACTTCAGCAGTTTTTTAGAGTCATTGCTGGCACTCGTAAAAGTGGAGGAGGACGGATTCCTCCTGCTCTGACAGGGTTAGTAAAGGCAAAGGTAAAGGGGGTTAAAATAGGAAACTACCCCTGGAGGCTGTGGACATGAGAGCGGGAAGTAATTACACAGGGTTTATATTGTCTGCGCTGAGGACGGCTTAGTGCAGGTTTGACAAGGGGTGGTGGGGGGTGGGGGCGTTTTTCCGCCACACTGAATTCAGTGTGTAACATTAGCGCTCGGCTCACAAATGTAGCAATCTGAGCTCCCCGCTGGACCACCGCCTCGTTATGGCGTTGCGAGGGGGAGTATCGGGCGGCTTGACGATGGCAGCGGGGTAGCTGTGCCAGTGTGGTCGCTAATGTTCGCCTTGCGGCCGGATCGCCACCGCGGTTCTCGGTTGTTGCTGTTGCGTGACCCTACTCCTGGCAGCAATCGTACCGGCACGCGTCCCGCTGCAGCAGAAGTCTGTCTTTTGTCAAATGAGGGTGTGTGAAGAAACATAACATACTCTTCCTCTGACAGACCGACACTTGGTGCCATATATCACGGAACTCTCAGCCCCATGTGCCTGTTTTTCACCACTGATGCAGGGCACTGATCCAAAAAAGATCTTGGAAAAGAGGCTTGGATATGGATTTATGTCCTGTTATGATGCTGCTTATATTTATATATATATTTATATATATGTGTGTGTGTGTGCATGTAGTTATGGATAGCAATTTGTAATGTTTTCCCTTAAGTACTCGAGTTATTTTGAAAACAACTTTCATTCCGTACGTGTAGCAATGTTCCAAGAAAGCTGTTAGTAAATGAGAAACAACATTCATTTTGTACAGTGAGGGAGTGAAGTACACTCTGTGGACGTTCAGCTGTGCTATGAAGTGTTACAATCCAGGATGTTTGCTAACTCACATTAAACTGCCCCCCCTCCACTCTGGTCCCCCTCCTCTCCTCTCTTCCTTGCTAGTTTACTTATGAAGTTATATCCCTGTATTCACTGTGGCTTTTTAATGCAGTGGAAAATTTGTGGTAGAATTGTGAAAAACGCCACTCACTGTAAACATAAACACAGGTAATGAGAGTCCTATCCCTCTTGCCCTCAAGCTAATTTCCTTGCTCCTCTCCTGTCTTTAGTTTGACTGTCTCTGCTTTGAGGTTCTCTGTCAGGGGGAAAGAATCTTCCCCTTACAGTATTGAGCATTGTGCTACTACAGTACTGTGTATGACTGTTTATATGCTCTCAGGCTTTTCTACGGGTCACAGGGAGGGAATGATTTAAAAATGTATATATATATTTGTTTAAGATTTCTTTCCTGTTTTTCTCCCATTTTTGTAGCCAATTACACCCTCTATTTCTTTTGGTTTACCCTTCCCCACGAGCCTGCCGCTCGTCTTCTGAGTCAAGCCAGTTTTTCCCGTACAGTGGCGCCTTCCCGATTCTCGGCAAGCCTGTGCTGGCTCACCCTCCCTCTGGGGCAGTCTGCCAATAGGCAACTTGCATTTGGTGGCGAATGCTTTGACCGTTAGCTACCCAAGGCCCCGGGGATGGAATTATTTTAACGCTTAGTTTTGAGTGTGTGCTGAATCTCCAGAACAGTCATTACATTTCATCCTTGTCCGACCTTAAATAACTGTTATGATATAACGTGAATGCGAGAGGGATTTGCATCGCAAGTTTTGCTTCTGTGTATGTATATAAACTGTTTAGATACTGTAGTTACTACATACACAGAATTTCACTTTGTATAATATCTGGCGTCAGAGTTCCTGTAGTTCCAATGTACATTTTAAACTTGTTTACATTGATATTTGCGCTCTGTGTACATACCCTTAGATGCACTCTACGGATGTGGAACGGGACTATGGATGTCTCAGAGTTTGTGTGGGCTCTGGTGTGTTTGTGTATATTGCAGTCAGGCATACATCAGTGAGCAGCTGACCTGTTTTCATGGTGCTGGAAAATACCAATGCCTCAATAGAGCAAGTTGGCAGCTTTTTAATGTATTTTATATTTTTTATATTTCATTATTTACACTAAGGGCATTAATTTCAAGATAAAAATGATTTTTTTAAACAATGAATGTTTTAACAATAAAAGTTTGAATAATAATTCATTCATTATATTATTTATTATCATTTATTGTAGAACATAGGAACATAAGAATACACAATGAGAACATGGCCCATCTCATTTCCTAATCCAGAGAATATCTAGCACTGCATCAAGCCTGGACTCGAATACCGAAGTGTTTCTGCCTCAACTACCTGACCTGGCAAGCTGTTACATTTGTTATAAAAGTTTCATGAAATGTTCCTTCAGTTGTTCCTTTCTTTTGGAAACTTACAGTACATCACCTAACGTCTTTTTTTTGTTGTTGTATTTTTTTTACCTCCACAGATAAACCTT
This sequence comes from Aldrovandia affinis, assembly GCA_029706075.1. Lineage (NCBI taxonomy): Eukaryota > Metazoa > Chordata > Actinopteri > Notacanthiformes > Halosauridae > Aldrovandia > Aldrovandia affinis. Next base: position 688,585 of record JAINUG010000006.1, read on the forward strand.
TGAAAGATCAGATTGTTCTTCTGAGTAACAGAAGTGTTGGAGAGGAACTACACTCTATAAAAGAAACCGTGTATTCTTCAGACGGTCATAACCGAACCCACAGGAGACAGAAGCGGTTTCTGTCCTACCCAAGATTTGTCGAACTGATGGTGACTGCAGATGCCAAAATGGTCCGACACCACGGACATAACCTAGAGCACTACATCCTCACAATCATGTCAGTAGTAAGTAAAATATTGTTTTTAAAACCTATAAAAATGGCTGGATGTTTTCAATAATGCTTGCAATATTACAACAATAATTACTCCATGAATCATAGGATAGGCTCTAATTAGGACTATGAATTGCTAAGTCTTTGGATATTCTTTTTTTTAAATGTTTTTATATAAACCTTAAGTGCCACAAAGTGTCCTGATTTCTTTAATAGAGCTGAAAGTTTGTACATGGATGGTAGTTATCTTCCCACCAGTAAACATAATAGTTAGTGTTGTAATAGTCTTCTGTGTCAAAATATATTTATTTATTTATTTATTTATTTTTGCACATCTTTTAGAATTGTGGTCCTCCAACCTCAGTATGTGAATATTGAAGTAATTACGCAACCAATCTACAAACCTTGTAAAACCAACCAATCTACACTCCAGTCCTATCCAATCCAATCGATTTATTGATATAAATATCAAGGTCAAAAGTCATTATAGAAATACTTGACATGCATACATGCATTGAGTCCCTAGAAAAAAAGAGAATGTAACAGGGATGTGGTGCTTTATAGATGGAGATGCCATTAAAGATAAAGATTTCACATTTATGAAATATCGAGAAGTACTACAGTTCACAAATGGCTCAAATATAAAAACATAAAACAGTTTGCATAAAAACAACAATGGAGCGGTTCTGAAATATGAAAAAATTAGTGAAATGTAGTGTAAAGTGCAGATGTTCACTGTCTTAAAATGTTCACGTTGGCAATGCACCTGTCAGGGAGAGGGCACAGTCTGTTCACCATTCTGACTTTTGTTTTGGGATCCCTCCTGTACCTTTTCCCCGGGCAGGAGGGAAAACAGTCCATGGAAAGGGTGGTGAGGGTCCCTAATGCTGGTGGCCCTGCGACAGCGCTGGTTGTAGATCTCCAGCAGGGACCTTTCTCTGAAATATGAAAATTTCGATGACTAGTTCACGTTGAATGCACCTGCTGGTTTTGTTAACGCTGTCTGTTTTGCAAGTTTTTTTGCAAGTTTTGACTGCTAGATGTTTTGCACCCTACAGATGCCATAATGGCAGATGTAGGCTGCTAAGTTGTTGGATTTTATTGAACGGCATGCTCTTTCAGAGCTCTAAGATATTAAGTAGACATTTCTACACTCAACTATAACAAATCGTTACATCAAAGGATGATTATACATGCACACACACTCACTCTCACGTACACACACACACTCACACTTTCTCTCACACACACACACACACACACACACACACACTCACACACACACACTAACTGACTCACTCATTCCTTCTCACACACACACAGACACACACACACACTCAATCTCACTCACACACACACACACACACACACACACACACACACACACACACACACACACACACACACTCACGCACGCGCACACACACAAAAGCACATATACACACCTGTCTATCAGTCACTCTTTCATTCACTCACTTATTTTCACTTGGCTCTTAACCTGAGCAACGTGTCAGGCTTCATGTTATGAATTCGTTTTTTTATTTATTACTTGCATCTTGTCAAATGAAAGTTAATATAATGCAGGTGCTAGACTTTTAGCCCCACTGTTAAGTTAAGCCCCACTATTAGCTTTTATTTGGCTAATACTTGTCTCTTGTCTATTTTTGGACTGGTTGAGTAACTGACTGTACTTACATTTTAGACCTGTGGTTACTGAGCTTAAAAAAATTAATAATACCAGTGTATTGGTTTCAAGCTGTTTTAGTGCTGGCGTAGTCATTGATTTCAGAAGATAAAAGGGGAGACTGGTTAAAGTGAAGGTTTCATAAATTTATTGCCTCATTTTGTTTGAGTTACACACCTGCAAGGTCATCCTTAGGTTTATGACCAAAGTACAGTGCAGTTAAAATCAGCTGTTCGAGACACGTGGTCCTGCCTTTGGGGCCCAAATGCTGCCAATACGGCAGAATTCCCCAGCTCAGCACACCGCTAAATAGTTTGCACATATGTTATTTTTATAACATTTTTTTAAAAAAAATAAAAATTCATAACAATATTCTTGACCCAAAAAAATTGAATAAATAATAATTAATAAGAGAATCCTAAGCAATCATACAAGTCCGGGTCATTTTTTTTTTTTTTACTGTGAAATCCGCTGGCGTATTGTTGATGCAAAACACTTAATGGAGGATGGATGCTGAAACAGCGGTGTGTGTACGCACTGAGTGCGCTGTAGCTAGAGGGGAAGGCCGTCCAGCGTGTTAGCGGACCTCCTTTACGGCCGGTCCCAGCAGTTGACACCGTGATTTATACGTCCTCGGCACGCTCTGCCCCTCCGAGGGTCCTCTGTTTCGCCTTTCTCCTGCAGGGAATGACAAGCTAAATGTTTATGGTGGGCTAATGGGTTCCTGTCAGGGGGGCTCGAAATGGCCTCAGGCCGCTGGATGACCAGGGAGATCCAGGGGGAAAGAAAACGTGAGGCTTTTTGTTTTGTTTTGTTCCCTCACCGAGGGGTGGCGGGATTTGGCCGTGGAAACTTTCCCAAAATCTCACCTATCAAGGCAAAGAAGGGGGGAAAATTGTTAAAAAATATTTAACTCTGAAGGCTATTACAGTGACCATCATCAAACATGGCGATTCCTGATGTACCAAGTTCCTTTAGTGTAATTGTACCGACATTCAAAGGGTTTCCGTGGCATTAGAAATATCCATATATGAATTTATGGATACATCTGGAGCAGTTTCATATTTGAGAATTACTTGATTGCTATGGTTTTATTTATTAACTCTGTTATTATTACTATATTATTGTAATGAACTGTTATTCTTGTTTTCAGGTTAATTCAGCTGTAGTGTTGAGCGGTTTGTTGAGATTTGGCATTTCTTGTCTTTCTGTTCGTCTTGTTGCAGGTTGCTGCTGTCTATAGAGACCCCAGTGTTGGGAACCTCATCAATATCATGATTGTTAAATTAGTGGTTGTCCACAATGAACAGGTGAGAAAATCACACGATTCGTAATTATTATTTTTTCATGATTAATTTTTTTAATTGAACTTGGACAGGCTATTGTGAGAGTCGAAATGGCTGTATCATGTCACAGGATAGAACCCATTGATCCGCTGCTGGTCTCTTCACCAACATTCTCCCTTGATTTTCCAACACCTGTGCCACATAATTCATAAAAGTTGCTGGTAGCAGCCCTGTGCCTCACAAAACATGCATGATGGCAGTTTTTACCAGTTAATAAAGTTAAAGGGAAGTTAAAGTTCATCCGATCTATTAGAAGAATACTGCAACTACAGCTCAATTACGGGCGATTGGCTAATTAATTAGGACACACCCAAGTTGGCGCTGTTTCAGAGAACCACGGCTGCAGACATTGGCCCCTGGATTCAATGTTCCGTTAACTTTAAAGCAAGTGTTCATTTTCTTTTTCGCTACCACAGTTTGGTGAGTTAAACAATCGGCAGAAACTCTCCAAAGTGTGTTTGCATATACTTAAACACCATTGTTGGTCAGAAGACAAATATTGATTGAGCCCAGGCCCTTGTTGTTCCTTAAGTCTGTAAACACACTTTAATGAAGATGATTCTGCAGACATGGTGCAGAAATGGATGGGCTCACTTCAAAAATGTGTTTTTCATTACAGCAGAAGTCACTGCTGTCCCCAGCAAACACACTTCCATTAAAGTATGACTGCAATACCATGTGCTTAAGATATGTAACCATAGTAGATACCAATGAGCATAAAATGTTGTATTCTTTTGTTCCATGTGCTCTGGTACCACACTGTATCCCTAGAAATTGTGCTAGAAAGGACAAACAATATCTTGGCACTTTTTCGCAGTTCTACCAAGGTGCATGGAAAAAAAGACAAACAAGTGGACAAAAGCATTTAAGCCACTTCTGGAAAGAAAGGGAATAAAAAAATGTTTTTTTAATCTTCAAATGGATTCTTACCCGCTTCCAGGAGAGCTGAACACCTTTTTAAGATTAAAAATAAAACCCTTTTTTTTTTCTTTTTTTCTTTCATTGCTCTCCAAGAGGATAAAAATTCTTATAGCCAACTGTGCCAGGCAGGGTCAGGTAATGTGAATCCTCCCCAGCTGTATTTCATGGGCCCTCCCCTCACCTCTGTCTTAGGAAGGGCCATCCATCAGCTTCAACGCCGCTACCACCCTCCACAACTTCTGCGTGTGGCAGCAGAGGCAGAACGTCCAGGACGACAGCCACGCCTCCCACCACGACACCGCCCTCCTTATCACCAGGTTCATGACCTTTGACCCCGGGACACATTCGTTACCACTTAGCGCTATTCCCCAAGCCCGCCATTCGGGAACCCTGAGAGAAAATGGCGCCGCAGCATTAAATAAGAGTTTTTCTTATTTTCAAAGGTCTGAGAGTTCCTAGTGAAATAAAGGTTGATGGATGATTTCCGCTAAGCAAAGATGACATTTGAACTGTCTGGCATACAGGAGAAAGTAAAGAGAATGACTGTCCTTTTTGAGATGTATTGATGTGCATTTTTCTTCTTTTTTTTCCAAACAGGGAAGATATCTGTAGGGCTAAAGACAAGTGCGATACGCTGGGTAAGATTATTTGGCATTAAAAATAATGTATACAGCAAACTAGGTTCCTGAGTTTATGAGAAGTGAACAGCCGATGATGGAACCGTAGCTCCAAATCGAATGTGTCGAGAGAAGCGGGAGGAGTGATGGATTAAGTGAGACCACAGATTCACCAGATTCACCAGATACTTTGCTCTGCATCCTCAACATTGAACCTGCCATTGAAGCTGAAACATTCCAATTTGATGCATCTTCTGAAAATTTGTTAAGGGGCGTGACCAAAGACAATACTGTGGCAATGGATGTTGTGTACTGTAATATAGCAGGACTCCCGTAGTAAGAATCAGAGAAGATGGAATGAGCGCAGGAGCTGAGCATCTGGTGAGTCTGTAGACTCTGCTCTCCACCACCCGCTCAGGTCTGCTGGAGCTAGCCTTCTAGTAGAATTGCTATTCAATGGCTGGATTCTGTTCAGTAGGGTTCAGTGAGACTCCAGTAGGGTTCAGTAGGGTTCAGTGAGACTCCAGTAGGGTTCAGTAGGGTTCAGTAGGGTTCAGTGAGACTCCAGTAGGGTTCAGTAGGGTTCAGTGAGACTCCAGTAGGGTTCAGTAGGGTTCAGTAGGGTTCAGTGAGGTTCAGTAGGGTTCAGTGGGGTTCAGTGAGGTTCAGTGAGGTTCAGTAGGGTTCAGTAGGTACACACTCTTAACAGCCCTTTTGTTGGTGAACCCCAGGTCTGGCGGAGCTGGGCACCATGTGTGACCCGTACCGAAGCTGCTCCATCAGCGAGGAGAATGGACTGAGTGCCTCCTTCACCATCGCCCACGAGCTGGGCCACGTGTGAGTACCGCCAAGCTCCCAGGACCCCCCCTCAAAACACACACACGCACGCATGCACACACACACACACACATGTACACACACAATAGCTTTCTTATCCAGGAGCAGCTGCAGGTGCAAAGCCTAATAAAATCCAGAACCTCATAAGGAGCTGAGCTTAATAGCGGACTGTACCACGGTGACGCTGCTCTCAGGAGTTAACCCTGCGGCTTATGGGTACTTCTGTTCCAGGGTCCCCGGGGCAGCAGATTCCGGCTTACACTTACTGCTGTACAATGCCTTACTTGCACTTGAATGCTCAAAGGTCACATCGTTTTTTAGGCTGCCCAATGTAAAAGGATAGTAGTCTTGAGTGTATATGGGCTATAGTCCAATGCAATAAGGAAGTAACCTAAAATACTTAATAATCATATCGTTTTATGTCACTATGAATAACTTTTATATTTCGTATGTCATTTATATATGGTTATATACTATATATATATATACATATATATATATATATATATATATGGATAAAATGCTTTATGTGCTATTGGTCATGTTATTTAATCAGGGACAGAGTATCAGGGCTTTGATTGAGCTCTCACAGCAGACTCACAGCAGTCTAGTTACACAACTTCATTCAGCAGGCTCCGTTGTATGGTCAGGTCAGGCCGATGTTATTACAACAGTGCATTACTGTGCAATTACCGTGTAATAATCCTGTTACTAAATTAATAGTAGTCGAAAAACATGCTAAAACACCCCAGCACACACTGGGGGGTTGGAGAGACGAGCTGCGTGAATTCCAGCTTTGTTGACAGATGGCCAGATCATCACGAAGTGAAAGGGTTTGGGGGAACAATCCTCTCTCTCATTCATTGCGGGTGCGACAGGCTCTCATTTCAAAGTGCTGGTTGGTAGTCGTGCCTGCCGCGCAGCCAAATGGACGGAAAAATAAAGGGGGTTGGGGGGGACAAGAATGACAATTATTCTCTTCCCCCTCAGAGCTCTGAAACATTCCTCCATCATTCTCTTTCTTGCCCGCAAAATAATCCCAAGCAGGAGAAATAGACAGTGGGGGGTTCCAGGAAAGACCTCAGGAAATAATCCTCTAACAGTCCATTTCTAGTTTTATACTCTCTACAAAAATGGGAGGATTTCAAATTTGCATATGTATGAGCACTCTAGTTGGAGACCGATGCTGTGGGGAGTTATGCAGTATATGATTGGGCAGAGCTGGTTGACATAGCATTGTCTGGTCGATTTTACGTGTGACAATAAAGCCAGCACATTGAACTGATTGGCTGCAGGGGTCTGCGTTTATTCTCTTCGTCTCCACGGAAACCAGAGATGTCCATTCATCCTCCTAGCCGTGAGCATCCACCACCATATTAGCCCGACAAGATGATGTCACCAGTGGCAGTGGTGAGCAGTCAGGTGGTTAAATATCAATTTAGAGAAGAAACTTTGATCTTAACATTGTAACAATTCCCAAATCATAGCCAGAACTGTTACAATTTTAGATAATTTTGCCCTGTGGTATTATTTGACATTTTTTAAAAGGCATATGCGTACCGTACGCCAGGGGTTCCTGACATTTTAAACCTCGAGTCACAAGACCCCCCTAAAATGACTACCCTGGACTACCCCTACCGCTAACAAACTGGTTACCTACAGACATTTTTATCCAACACCATTTGCAGGCAGCAATGCAGTGGCTTTTTAACACACAGAATATATGGGAGTATGCCTAAATCATGATATCATTATATAATTGATCTATGTTAAGATATTTATAGTTTATTTTGTACAATATGAATATTTACCACTTACAATGATCACAATTTGACTATGTGTAAACCAGACAAAGTCAAAATATGGACATAAAAACCAATATTTTTTAATTCTGCTGTGGAACATCATCCCCCCTTGAACCACAGTTTGGGCACACCTTCCATATGGGATAGTGTCGAACAGACCTCTATATTCTGTCTCAAAACAAGGTTTCATATTGCTCAAAGCTCAAAGCTCTAGACTGTTGGACTTTGCTGTCTTCCGGGCACACTGTCTTCTTGCGCTCTTGTACAGAAGGCAGCGCCATGCAAAAGATAATAAGAGCTTAGATTTAAGGGCAATAAATCTTTCGGTTTTGACGGGCTTAATCCCAAATCCATCAATAGGCCTTAACGTTGTCTGTCTCGGCTGAGTCTGTGTGGAAAAAAATAAAATAAATAATAAAATAAACATGCAGCTGATGAATGACAAAGCGCTGGCTGCCATGAGGGTCTGGACTGCTTTGCTGACAAGGGCTGTTGTGTGCCACGGGTCACTGAGGGTCTGGACTGCTCTGCTGACAAGGGCTGTTGTGTGTGCCACAGGTCACTGTTGTGTGTGCCACAGGTCACTGTTGTGTGTGCCACGGGTCACTGTTGTGTGTGCCACGGGTCACTGTTGTGTGTGCCACTGGTCACTCTTGTGTGTGCCATGGGTCACTCTTGTGTGTGCCACGGGTCACTGTTGTGTGTGCCACGGGTCACTGTTGTGTGTGCCACGGGTCACTGTTGTGTGTGCCACTGGTCACTGTTGTGTGTGCACTGAGCAAGTCATCTGATGGCCGATTTTATAATTGAGGTCACTGGTAAAAGTCATCTGATGGCCGATTTTATAATTGACGGTAAAAATTGAGTTTTTGTGTGAGACTTTCTGGATGGTGTGCATAGAGGCGCTCCCCTTGGCTGAATGATGAGCCTGCAGTCAGACAGGTGTGTAGCCAGTTGTTATTGTCATTCCCTAAGTAGTACAATATTACATTATCTACTTTATTTGCTCAGCGGATATCCTGATCCAGAGTGACTTACATGGCTTATCCCTTTACACAGCTGGATATTTGCTGCAGGAAACCAGGTTAGGTACATTGCTCAAGGGTACAACGACTGTGCTTCACTTGTGATTTGAACCGAAAACCTACAAACACAGTTCCTTAAACACTACGCTATGCCACCGCCTGGTAGAGTTTGGCTGATCTGGCTGAGGCTGGCGGTGGTTTGGTTTGGGTTGGGTCAGTTTGGGTTGGGTTGAGTTGGGTTGGGTCTAGTTGGGTTGAGTTGGGTCAATTTGGTTGGGCTGGGTTGGGTTTTGATATCCAGTTTGATTTGGTTTGGGTTGGGTCAGTTTGGTTTGGTTGGATTAGGTTTGTTTGGGTTGGGTTGGGCAGTTTGGGTTTAGTTTGAGTTGGGTTTGTTTGGGTTGGGTTGAGTTGAATTGAGTTGAGTTGAGTTTAGTTGGGTCAATTTGGTTTGATTGGGTTGAGTTGGGTTGGATCGGTTTGGTTGGTTTGGGTGATATTCTACACAGAGAATTGAGAGCATTTCTCTTACTCATACTTCTCATACAATCAGCCTGGACCATCAGCAGGGCCCCTAAAACGGGGAACCGAAGCGATATGACACATGCTGTCACAACTGACTCCCGGAGGAGAGAGCAGCTATGCTGGTATCACATATTCCCCACATCATACTGTATTAACTGTCACCGTGAGTGTTGAATAAGAAAGTTTAGCAGAATATTTCTGAAATTACAATAATTTACATGAAAAAGAGGGTATAATTGGGTACTAAATTGGGGAGAAAAATGGGGAAAAAAGCAGAAAATAATAATAATAATAATAAGAATAATAAGAATAATAATAATAATTTCACATTCAATTATTTTTTTTATGGGCATCGTAATAAAGTATTTCAAATACGTATTTGAGCTAGGTCTGTTGAGCAGCCTACTGTATGTAGACAAGCTCAGTGCCCGTGCACTGAATAGAGCTGAAACACTATGAGGCCTTCCGTTTTTTTCCATGGCCAGTCGATTAAGCCCTGAGCCTCTGTGGGGTAGGCCCCATGCCAGGGCCCTGGCTCAGAGTTTGAGAGGAGCTCTGGTGTTCTCTCACCTCTGCGGGGAGTCCAGAGCCGTGGTCAGACATAATCCCTTTTGCTCAGATGTTTTCCTTCCGGACACAACGTATGACATCCTCATGTTTCTATTGCGGACGTCAAAGGGACGCATGTCTTTGCCAGTTTTTTCCCCTTTTTTTTCTGTAGGATTGTGGGTGAAATAAGAATTCTGTGGGGCCCCGGATAGTGTAGTGCATTGACTGGTGCTTTGTGAGTGTGAGCTACCTATTGTGGTCGCGGTTCGAAACCCGACTGCATCAGACTGGCCCTGGCCGGGGCGGCATTTGCCTGTCAGTCCCAGGGGAGGGGGAGGGTGAGCCGGCATGAGCTCGTATAGAAGCGCGAAGGGTGTCTTCAAAAAGTAGGTGGGTGAGTTTTGTCTTGGAGGATAAGGATCAGAATAGCTTGCCCCATAGAGACAAGCAGTGACTTTGTGGGGGAGGGCGAATCAAAATAAATAGAGGGTATAATTGGCTACTAAATTGGGAGAAAAATGAAAAAAACTAAGAAAAAAAAAAGGATTCTGCTTTTGTGTGTGATGTATTTTAATTTTGTAGGTTGGTCGGTTTTAATTTCATTTATGAAGTTTTATACAATGTATAGTTACTGCTGTGTGTCAACATGTGTGTGGTGTAGAATAAATAAGTAAGGAAATAAGTTGGCTTTTTGCCAAAGGGGGGTAATTTGCAGTGTGCATTAATGTGATGTCATGTTTTAAGGGTATATATTTTTTTTTTTTTAATTGCCAGATAAAACTAACTAACAGAGCATAATTATGATTTGATTTATTACTGTAGACCTAATAGATTTCTTTCAGTGACTGACCGCCCACACTCAGTGTTCATGTGTTTTTGGTTTGTAAAGTTGGCGAATGTATCTACGAAGTGATGGGAACTTTCTTTCATGATGTGTACTGTATACACATCATTTTTCATGCCAGCGTGCTGAGTCCAGAGATTCTTCAAACGTTGCATAGCCTGCTGCACAATATAAAAGTCTCCTGTCTCCAATAGACCTTGAGTAGTGACTTTGAGGCCATGTGCTATGTCATGTGACCTGCCAACAATGGAGTGACGTTGGCCAGGCCGCTATATTTGTAAAAACTGGTGTGGAGATTGTGATAAATTAACGGAATTGATTTTTATATTTTTATACATTTATAGTAAAGGTTTAGGTGACCCCCCTGGGTTTTTAGAAAAATACATATTTTAAATCCATTGACATTTGCTGTTGTGTTCGTTTTCCAGCCTCGATCAACACTGGCCTGTGTGTGTTCCTCTTGCTGCAGGTTCAACATGCCGCACGATGACAACCTCAAGTGCAAGGAAGCAGGGATGAAGCACCAGTACCACGTCATGGCGCCCACACTCAACTATGACACCAGCCCCTGGTCCTGGTCCAAATGCAGTCGGAAGTACATCACTGAGTTTCTTGAGTAGGTATCTTCTCATGTCCAAAATGTACCCTGTGGAATTTACAGTGGACCCTCCACGATTTAGTGAATTTTGAAAAAGAAAAAGGGGAAAAAATTCAAAGCCAGAATATATGTATTTTGTATATAATTGTATTTTATAACCTTTTTTATTGTACAGTAATGTAATTTGTAACTTTGTATTCTTTTTAACTAACTGGCAGTCACGAGTTGCTGTGAGGCTGTGTGCTCCTTTGGACGTCTCTTTCTGTTTTTGACTGAGCGCTGTGATCTCGTTATCCCCTCTTTCTTTAAAAGCATTTCCTGTTTAAAGAGGCATACCCCTCTTTGATGACCCGACCTGCTGATCTCTCTCTCTCTCTCTCTCTCTTACCTCCCCTTTCTCTCTCTCTATCCCCCTCTCTCCCCCCTCCTGCTTCTGCACTCCAGTAGAGTGACTCTCGAGATTCGAGGCAAACAGTCATTTGGCCGCCCGCATACTTTCCTTGTTAAAACGGTAACCTGGGGCAACCCGGCCTTTCACTCGCTCCAGAGCCAAAGGCGGTGACCACCAGCTCCTGTGAAGAGTTTCCATTTAAGACGGGGAAATGTCAGTTATAATTAGATTTTCCCCTGGACGTGACCCTTTGATCTTTCCCTCTCCCTTTTGTTGATTGTGAACCTTTTACAAAAGGCCACGTTGTTGATGACTCTCATCTTGGGGTCATTTGTTCCGAACGCCTCGCACAGGGCTGTAAGGGCTGGAAAGTTTTTCATCGACCACATTATGCCTCGACTTGCCTGGATTTAAAGACAAAATGTACAAAAAAATTATATATATATAAAATTCATTGCAAAGCATCCATAAGTGGGGCTGGCCCCATTTATTATTTAGTGTGCTTAATTCACAGTTGTGAGAAAATGCCGCAGCGTGCTAACCTTTCGCACAACGTTTCGGAAGCCAGCCGAGTTGCCTCAACAATGGCAATATTTATAAACATCCACTGGTGAGGGGCGATCGCTGTGGAGCTGAACCGATCCGGTGGGAAAGACTCTTGAAAGAGCTGCCTACAGATTTTTGAAGTCTGTTTTGTGTAACAATGAGGCGCATTGATTAAAAGTACACTTCCACTCTCCTCTCAGAGGTTGCTTGGTCAAGTGCATCTGTATTTTGACTGGCTCGTTCTTCTAGGAGAGACAGCTCTCTCATGTTTAACGCTTGCCGGTCAGCTTGAGAAGCTTGGGAAGGATTTATGTTCATCAAATGATCCACGGGAACGCAAAGGTTAGGTTCTTAAAAAAAAGAGTTTTCTCCCTGAAGCAAGCACCGCTGCACTTCAGTGCGTGCTAAATTCCATCTCGTCAAAGTTTCCAACAACGAGAGTTATTTTAGAAAGAAAAGTTTTTTTTGTGTTTTTTTTCCAATATGCCTAGTTTTAACTTGTCCTATACATCCGATGGCCATTACATTGATACAGTATATGAAAACAAAATAGGCACTTTCTCATTTTAAACTGTATATTTAGCTTTTTTTGCCATTTTGACTGTAAACCCCTGCATATCAACACACATACTGTAGATTTTGTAAGAATTATTTGACACCCACAGTGTGCATATGTATTCCAACCACATAATCTCCACTTTCAAAGCCTATAATTTTCTACAGTAACATATATTCTCTGAACGAAGTGAGACACACACATTTATTTCAAGAATCAAAAGGTTTTTGCAACTTTCAGATGTGGATTGAACGTTTCTTGTTTAGCACTTCTTTACCAGTTTGTTTCAGTCAATTCAATATAATTATACTGTACAGATATATCAAAATGTATATCAAAGCCCCTAACATTTAGTGGTGACTGTTGAGCCGCTACAGTAATCCTGCTAGGACTGTACATCTGTAAAGTGGATTAATTATAGACTTTAACACACATATTTCAGGGGTTAAAGGTTGACGGCATCATATCATTTCCAAATTATAAATCTGTCATATTACCCTGCACAATTTAGTTCTTATGACAGAGAACTTTCCAATGAGAGCCAGGTGTATATTTTGTTACCCTGTGGAGATGGAGGGGGGGTTCTGTGTGTGTGTGTGTGTGTGTGTGTGTGTTCCATTGCTTAAAAAGAAGCAATGGAAAAAAAAGACAATCACAAAGTGTATGCTTTTTGTTGTTACTCCTTTTTCTTTCCTATTCTGTTCTTAATAATAGGCCAATAACATATAGCTGGCTTTGATTAGCCGTTGACGGACCGGTGAAAGATGTTCAATATGTGCCATGTCTCTTGATTTGTTCCTGCTGTGACAGACTCGCTTCATACCTTTCAACGTTTCTCCTTTTTCTCTTCCTTATTAGATGGGGTGGGGTGGTGTGGGGTGGGGGAATGTGCAAAGGGGTACATCTTCATCGAAAACAAAGACTTTCTTACAATTTTGGTCAGAAATGAAAGAAAAGCGCACTAGCGGGCCAAAGTTAAGCCGTGGTAATTATTGGGCTTGTCAACTCAGCTGGTGTAGAACAGGTGGTTTGTCTTGACACATGGACAAATTGTAAAAGCGGCAGCAACATGTCACGTAATTACACATTATAGACTGTTTTGTGTGTGTGTGTGTGTGTGTGTGTTTGTGTTTTCCTGTTGCACTGTGAATGGAAAAGAATGGCCTAGCCTGTGTTTGGAGGTGAATGCAGTTTTTTGTGACCCTGGGTTTTCGAATGGTTGGAAAACCTAGGGTTTCATTCTCTTCCTCAGCACATGAAAAATAAGTCATGTGCGTGCGTGCGTGCGTGTCTGTGTGTGTGTGCATGCTTGCGTGTTTTGAGGTCGGGTGTGGTCCAGACACAATTACACGGGGAAGCTTGACAGCACTGACTTATTAATATAATTAAATTGCAGCATTTTGGCAGATTCTTTCAAGTTCCAAATCCTCCTTTTGCTTTTTTGCAGACAGAACCTAGACGAGCGGGGTCAGCTCAAAGGCACAGGCTTTTCCTCAATACCTGAGAGTCTGATTGTTTTGTTTCAGGGCATTAGACTCTTAACAGCACAGCGAGAGCAGTGCTCACTAATTCTGATCTTTCAAACTCGTTATTCCATGATAATGGAGACCACCCATGTGAAACAATTAATGCTGTTTGTTTGGATATTGGTGTATTGTTCACTATGGAGAGAAAAAACAACAGAATTCATAGCTAGGGGATAGGAAGTGACAAGAGGTTGATTCACGGTATATAAAGAAAATGAAATGAAATGAAAATAGACGATGATCATAACTAATTTCCTTCCTTTGTGCCTTTGTCAGTCAGGGCCAAGGCACGCAGAAGCCGAAAGCTTTGCAAGCCGTGAAAATGCAGAGGCAGTTTGTAGGGGATTTGAAGGGAGCCGAACTTGTCAAAACAGGAAACGGAATATATTATAAATAATTTCCATGCCAGTCAGCTGGCTTGTTTTTATGTGAAGTTAAGGTCAAACATCACTCTCCTGTATTGTACAGTTTTTTAGTTTTTTAAAATAAAAGGAACTCCCTCCCACAATGACATAAAATGGCACACACAGGGCAGGAGCGGACGACAAGCTGGATAGCGGCGAACGTTGATTTTGTCAAGCGCTCATCAATGACACTGGCCATGCTGTGACCATCTGCTTTCAGCACCGGCTACGGAGAGTGCCTATTGGACGAGCCCTTCGGCAGGACCTACGACCTCCCCCCCCAGCTCCCCGGACAGCTCTACAACGCCAACCGACAGTGCGAGCTTATGTTCGGACCCGGGTCTCAGGTCTGCCCGTACATGGTAAGGCTTGTCCCTGCTACCTTCCTGCATCTCCCCACCAGCATGGCTCCCGCCTGCTCTTTGATTGTCTCCATTGGCCATATATTGCCATATCGGTGACTCATTGGCGGCACCACGCATATTGAGAACAGACCGTGCACTTTTGACTCTGTGGAGATAAATTTTCCAAAGCTATTAGCTTCATAGTCATGCTCTGTGGAAGTACAGTCACGGGGATTTTCTGTCTACTTGCAAAAGAAAAGGCAGTGTCCATTGTTTTGATTAAACTGGTGTTAGTAAATTCAAAATACCAAATATAAGTAATATGACCTCCATATTGACGAAGAGACCGACCCGATGTTCATAATGGAAGACAGGAGAGCTTAATCATCCAGCCGGCCGCGGGAAACAAGGATGTTACAAAATGTTCAACAAACACTAGTTTGTACTGTGGTTTTACACAGTTTAACAGGGACATTTGCATTCATTCACACTGGGGGATGAGACGATGGTCTCCTGGCTCATCCAGACGTTGGGGTGTCATCCATGCTGTCTAATACACACATGCACAAACCTCATCTGTGTGTTCTCAGACCAAATGTCAAGTTTCTTCTATATGCTGAAAATGATATTCTTACGGAAGTCTCTCAGGCATGTAGTACAGTTGGATAGAGGAGCAGGCCAACACTCTGTGCCACTCCTGATTGGCCAAACCTGATGAATGGCTCCCTGCAAGTGGGTCTGTTCCCAAAACCAGCTCCTGGAATTAAGTGTGGGTGATTACGATGGGGGAGGGTGAGGGGTGGGGGCTGGGGTGGCAGCAGCAGCCAAGTTGGCAACGAAACGTTTGTGTGTGTGTGTGTGTGTGTGTGTGTGTGTGGTTTCTGGAGAGCCTTACTGTCCGACTTCTGCGATGTATTTATCCAGTTTCAGTCTAGTGGGAAAGTAATGTGGTTTGTGGTGTCCCCGTGGTCCTGTGTGATGAAACACGCTGCTCCGTATGATCTCCTGAGTTTGCAGACATCCTTTCTTCTTTTCTTTTTTCCTCTTCCACAGAAACAGTGCAAGCGCTTGTGGTGCACGAGCGCAGAGGGGGACCATAAAGGCTGTCGCACACAGCACATGCCCCTGGCCGACGGGACGGACTGTGGACACGGGATGGTAGGACACGATTTAACAATGCGCACACGCACAAAAAAAGGAGGAGTGAGGAGTGCTGATCTAGGATCAGGTTTCCCCTGTCCATGTCCTAACCTAATCTGTCATGAGCTGAAAGGCAAAACCAATCCTAGATCAGTTTTATGAATTCAGGCCCTGGCCTTTATCTCGATCCACACTGAACGATAATCAGTTATGAACGTAATGTATAAATGTCGTCAGAGGACATCCAGAGTGCCTGTTGAAGGTTTTGTTTGTGATTTTGCGTCGTCCACATCCCCTTATATCCCCAGGATGTTTACGGTGAATATATTGAAACATGTTGCTTTTTGACATGTTGCTTGGGTAAGCTCATGGAATTAAGCCTTCATTGAGTTTATTTGGAGTTTATAGGCACAAATTCTGGTTTTAACCTGCTACTGTTCTTTAGCGAGTGGCTTACATTCTAGCAGTTCTGTTCCTCCGCTTGTGAAACTGATAACCCTCAAAATGTAGACTAAACAGTACTTTGTGGATACAGAAAGACTGATACTAATATGACTGAAATACTCTTATTATGAGTCTGAGGATGCGGGAAACGGTGTATATTATGGTCCTGTTGTGTATTATATGTTCTTGTTTTGTGCGTTTGCGCGTGTTAATGAGATAACTAGTAAGAAAGTAGCAAAGTGAAATGCATACAGGTTGTATAAGGTTGTGATTGTGTCTGTGGTCCTAAGCCTCATTGTCTCTCAGCCTTGGGAAGGGGGATTGTTACTGGTGTGTGTGGAAAGTGTTGGATGAGGGAAACGGTTGCAGAGTCAGAGACAACATTCTGGGTTTGTAAAGGGACCCTCGCCGGCCCTTCACAGTCCAGTCACCTTGTTCTGAACTCGTGACCTAAAGCCTCTTTAAAATGCGGGTGAGTGGGTTAGCGGACAGGAAGTAATGGAGCTGAAGGCTGAGGCTCCCTCTCACACAAAGACCCGCAGCAAGGATTCAGATACTTAACCCTCTCCCATCCGGACCCTCCCACAGCGACGCAACCGTCATTTTTGGTGTGTGTATGTGGGGGGGCATGTATGGGGTTGTGTGTGTGTATGTGTATGCGTGGTTGTTTAAGTCGGCCCTCATCAGGACCAGTATAGCAGTGACGGTCCAATGTGCCGTTTGACATCATTTTCAGCGTCTCCCCATCACGAAGGCTGCACTGAATTAATTATGAGATTAAACAAAATGCAAACGCACAATATTCGTGTGGTCCTGTCCTCTGCATGGCCATGACAACCTCTCTTCTGCTTAATCACAACCATACAGCCGTGAAGATGTTAACACTACTTCAGTTGAGTTTGCTATAATTCTGAGTAAGAAATTAGATTTTGTACAAAATGTTGAGGTTGGAAGGTGGAATCTACGCAAAATGAAAAAAGAAAATGTGCGACTGAAGACTTCCAAGATCATATTCTCTATTAATCACTAGCACATACTGTATACGAAGTTCATAAAAATGGTATAAAACATAGTGCTTAACAGCAACTGTCACCATGAGAAAATGGCGATACGAGGCTTATTTTAGCTAACTCTTGACCCCCCTGCAGTTTAAACTTTTTTTAAACACCTCAAAGGTTGAAGCCCTTGCACAAGTTGTGTTATGGAAATACAGCACATGAACAAAAAAACTAAAACAATATCCAGTTGCAGCTGTCATCGTTCTCCTTAAGGAACTGTGGTCAAGCAGGGCCCCAAAGTGAGGAGTGTCACGTTACGTGTAGCACCTTGTCTCTCTCTCTCTCTCCGTGCTGAAAAACACAAAGATGTTTTCTTCTACCCCCCCATACCACCTTTGTTTTTAGTGTGCATCGCTTCATGTCATCTCTGCGTAGGCCTTTGAAGAGCAGGAAACTGAAAGGGGGGGGTCTCTGCCTCAGCTCACCTGCCTCAGCGGGACTCTTTTATGAGCGAAGACTTTGAGAGCAGCCCACTTTAATTGGGGATCTCTGGAGCTTCTCAGGGAATAGCTAGGGGGGGCTTTAGTTTCATTATCATCCTGGACAGCGCGTGCATGAAACCGGAGCGAATTCTAAACTGTTTAGCGCTCTCGGCCCAAAGTCGTGAGCCCCCAGGGCCTGGTCTCTGGCATGCAGGTGCCCGTTTTGGGGGGCGCTGAGAGCGGCGAACTGTTGGCTAATTAAAACATGTTCGTGTAGTGGCTTCCCCCGAGCAAGCCCCTTGTGAATTTTGGGAAAAGTGCAGCCAGGCATCGTCTTGGCCTTTGTGTGAATCTCTCATTAGGCTGTGCCTGCTGTGTAATTTCAGCCCATTAAAGAAAACTTCATCTCTCGTAAATATTTGCCTCGATGTGCTCCAAAAAAAAAAAACAGCCCTTAAAGAATTCCTGAGTGGCTCAATTTTAATCCTTCTTCTCTCTCTTTCTCTCTTTTCTTCTCTCTCTCTCTCTTTCTCCCTCTCTCTCTCTCTTTCTGTCTCCCTTCATTGCATTCTTTGGAGGAATTGTTAAAAACGTATCAAAATCTTTTAGGGATAAAAGATACGATTGTGGTCTTCCCAGAAGTAGCACACAGGGAATATGACCCCCCATTCCCCAACAAAGACCAAAATTCCTTTCGAAACTAATAGGAGTTAGAGCTGTTTATGTGCTGGGCCGCTGTGCGGTGCGTGTGTGCGTGCGTGGCGTGTGTGCGTCCATTCAGGCCCCGGTGGTGTTTTATTGGTTGAGGCCTCCTGCCCTGTTAACCAGTCCCCTCGCGGGGGCTCCAACGAGTAATCTTGTCACATGACCATCGCGGCGGGGCTGTCATCCGGCCCACTGGTCCGTTGGCTAACGAGGGCAGCCCATTGCTTGTTGTCTATAAATACCGCTGCCGTCCTCTTCTTCTGCTCTTCAAAAGCTTTGTGATGGTTTGGGAACGGCCAGCGTGATGGATCTCGCCTCTTTCATCTGCTGGGCTCGCTATAGTCCTCAGGAAAAAAGGTTGTCTGCTCATCATCCGTAGGTTTCTTGAAAGACTGTTTTATTCATGCGCATTGTCGTAAAGGCCAGGGTTGGACGCGCGATGCGAAGTGTAGAGTAGCGCATGAATAGAATACTTTATTACAGTTATAGTTGTGCTGCAAAACTGTATAAATGCAACATTGTATTGTTTGTTAAAAATGTATTCATAAACAAATGGTACATATGAATTCAAATATTTCAATTATTTGTTTCTCCTTAATTAAATGTATGTATTTAGATTATATACGTATGGCTGTTGATTGTTTATCAACATTTTATATTAGAAACATTTTACTTTTTAATACAGTTCAATTTTTTCCTCCAATATATGAAACAGAGAGTTGTGTAGAAATCAAGGGGAACGGGAGGTTGACCTGTCTGACAGTGTTTTATTTGTTGCCTTGATATACAACAAAGTCAAATAAAAAATGTGCTTTGTTTAACAGAATTTGCATTGAAATAAAAAAATGCTCCTTGATTGACACACGCTAAACGTACATTGTTCCTCCTCTAAGTAAAGACCTGTACAATGTCCAATATCGTTCTGCAAGTCCGTGTACTATTACATCTAATTGCCTGGTTAGAGACACTGTATGGAAGCCATGGAATTTTAAAAGAAAAAATTTCTGACTGAAAAGCATTCCAGGCCTAGTTGCTCTTGCAGTCTGTATTGGCTGTACTTCGTTCCAGGCCCGGTTGTTCACTGGCCATGGTTCATTTCAGGTCTAGTTGTTCTTGCAGTCTGTATTGGCTGTAGTTCCAGGCCTGGTCGCTCCCTTGTTCCCTGGCTGTGGTTCATTTCAGGTCGGGTTGGTCTGAAGTCCCTTCCAGGCCCCAGGCCCTCCTCATAGTCTGCGTGTGACTCCATGGCAGTACAATTATAGCGCTGCTCTGGGTGTCTGTCTGTCAGAGTGCCGCGGCTCATGCTGCTGTCAAATCCTGCAACAACAACAAAAAACTCATGTGAGGGCGTTTCGAATTCTCATTATTAAATTAATGTTTTTGTTTTTGTTTTCCTGTTTGCTGCGCCTAAACACTCCAGTCCCGGTTTTTCTGGGCCAGTGAGCAGGGGGGTCTGAAGTTGCTCAGTGCGTCTGTTCCACGTGCACGGAGGCACGGTTTTGATTTTGAAAACAGTCAGGCTGTGGCTAGATGCGCTAAGGCCGCTGATCAAACTGTTTTAATCAGCCCCCCTCAGCCCCCTCGGGGAAGAGGGAAAAGAGCTCAATAATCAGCCATGGGCCAAGGGCTTTATTTGAAATACTTCAGCCCTTTAGTCACCAGCCCATTTCTGCAAATTATTGACGATTGTAAAACATTTGTTTTCGCCAATATTCCAAACAAAAGTCTTCTTTCATACGATTGTTGGTTTTTGTTAGTGACATGTTTCGTAAACAATTCTCAGGGGATCTGCAGCATCTACATTACAGTTGATTGGCAGACGCTTTTATCCGAAGCAATGTACAGAAGGTGCATTCAGCTTAAGTTGGTAAAAAACGGGGCCTCGGTTGGCGTAACAGTAAAAGCATTCGCCTGGAATGCAAGTTGTCCACTGTGGCCAGGGTTCGATCAGTGCCTGCACCATCCCGGCTCTGGCCAGGTGCCCTGTCCGGGGGCAGCGTTTGGCTGTCTGCCCCAGGGGGAGGGGGGAGGGAGAGCCGGCACGAGCTCGCCAAGAAGTGCAGAGGGTTTCGCTGTGGGCAAAATAAATAGGCCAGTTCCGTCTCAGAGGAAGCGGTTCATTGCCGGCCTCAGGGTAGCGGCTTGTCCCGTAGATGGGGGTGGCGGGCATGTGGGGGAGGGAGAAATGAAGAAATAGAGGGTACAATTGGCCACCAAATTGGGAGAAAAACGAGGAAAAAATCTATTAAAAATACAATTTAAAAAAAAGTATGTGGGTGAAGGACAATTGCATGTCGTAACGACTTCAAGCCAATGCCTCCCTCAAGCGAGTAGCCATATACAACATTAGTGCTAAAGCAAGCTGATTACACTAAGTACAGCAAGTGGAAGGTTTTTTCTTTACTAGTGGTGGGTGGGTTAAGGGCCAAGGTGCAGTCTGAAGAGGTGTTTTTTAAGACAGTGGCAGGGCTCAAGCTAAAGGGTTAAAGCATTTCAAAGACACATTTGACCCAGGTCAAATGTTAACGTCAATTCGAACAATTCAGAACCAAATGTGCATTCAGGAAACAGTTTTGCAACCCTTGTCAAACCACAAGCTATGTCAAATAAAAAAAGCTCTAACTTCTCTCCCATGGCATACGACGGTTTCGTTTATAAAAAAACTAAACTGCCTGTACTTGAATTATTGAATAATGCCAGCTGATTGTCTGGCAGTTATGTGTAGAGGAGCCTGGCCGAATGCTTCGCTGAGTAGTTCCTGAGTTTTTCCTTGTTGATTTGGTCATTTGTGGACACCATGCTCTGAGCAGTGCAGCCAAGCGAGGGCTGATGCAACGCTGGGCTGACAGGGCCCCTTCCTCTTCAGCCCTTCAGCCCTTCAGGCTGTCATTAGTGTGAAATGCGTGGGTCGGGTGCTCAGCTCGTACCTTACGCCTGCGTCTCTCCCACCTCTGCTGTCAGGTCTTTACTTAAACACAGAATCGAAAAAGTGGTTGTGTTTTTTTTTTGCTGCGTTTTCACCTCTGGCTCTGAACATTGGCAAAACACAGCTAGTGTTCTGTATGAAATTATCCAAGTAAGCTGTTTTAAACTGCATGTGTTTGTATGTTAACCAAAAAAAACTGTTATGGATGCACGTGCGTTCGAAAGGTTGGTACAGAAAAATCTGATAACTTCACTGAATTGTGCATTCATAGAGCACTTTAAAAGTAGAAAATAAAATAATGAAAAGTAGAATACATCTCTATAGTAATTTGACAGATGACTTTATCCATCCATCCATATTTTTCACTCATAGAGCTGGATATTTACTGAGTCAATTGGTAGTGGTAGTATCACTCATGTGATTGTATGCGTTTACGATTTTGTCATGGTTCTGGGTTGGCACACGCCTAGTTAACCTACATTAGTGCTTTAATGATGTTGCACGTATACTGTCTCTGCTCTAAGAGTTTTGTTCACCTGGTCTATACATATACAGTAGGCTCTGTTTTTATTCATACCCTTGATAAAGGTGAACAAAAGAGATTGTATAAAATAAACTATATAAGTAATTTCAAAATATTCTGAAAATTATATTTTTAATAATAATGCATTGACACGAAGCACAATCGAACGGTTCACAAATATTCACAACCCTGTTATCAGTACTTTGTGGTTCCTCCTTTGGCTATTATAACAGCAAGAAGTCACCTTCTGTAGTGTCGTACGAGGTTATGGAACTTTCCTCATATGCAGAATTGTTCTAGTTCTTTCAGATTCTTGTTTCAGGTTGATGTTTGTGGACTGCTTTTTTGAGTTAAAACCACAAATGTTCAATTTAATTCAGGTCTGGAGACTGAGATGGCCACGTCCGGACATTGATCTTGTGTTCTGTCAACCATTTCTTAGTTTCTTTGGACGTATTTTTGGGATCGTTGTCTTGTTGGAAGGTCCATCTGTGGCCAAGGTGTGGCTTCCTGGCTTAGTACATGCTGGAGTTCATGGTTCCACCTATTTTAGTAAGGGCCCCAGGGCCTGTGAATGCAAAACAAACCCAAAGCATTAAAGATCCACCACCATGTTTCACCATAGGCATAAGGTGCTTTTCAACATTACTTGCATTCTTTGGACGCCAAACATAATGCTAATGTGCATGTCCAGAAAGCTTGATTCGGCCACAAGACATGGTTCCAATTGTAGTTCAAATGTAGTTTGACGAATTCAAGACGCCATTTTCAGTGAATTGTCTTCAAAAGAGGCAAAATTCTTGCAACTCTGACATAAGACCATTGTCATGTAGGCATCATCGAATGGTAGCTTTAGACACCTTGTAATCCCAAGATGCCAGGTAATTTTGTAGATCTTGAATGCCCCTTGGACTTATTTTTACCTTTTGAACCATCTGTCTCACTACATGTGGGGGCAAGATTGGCTTTGGCAAGATTGGCTTTCAAACGTGTGTTATACCCTAGGGAAACAGGAAACCGTTGTAGGCCACTGTATAGTTCCATAACCTTCCAATGAACTTCCCCACTGGGGCCACATATACTGAAAATGTATGCATTCACTACTGTAAGTCGCTTTGGATAAAAGCGTCTGCTAAATGGCATATATTATTATTATTATTATAAATAAGTTGTATATTTATGAAGATGTAGTTTTTTAATGTATATTTATGAAGAATAGTTAGGGGTATGAATAATTGTGATCCCGATGTTTTCTGAAAAAAATATATTATTAATAAAACAAAATATGTTTTTCTGAACATTTGTATTAGTAATGTGGGTTTGGAATTTTCTGTATTTTTTTGCATAACATATTCCTAATTACTTATATAGTTTATTATATATGATCACTTTTGTTAACTTTATCAAGGGTATGAATAAAAATATGATCACCTTTGTTAATCATTATCAAGGGTATGAATAAAAAATGGAGCCTACTGTACATATATTCTATATATATATATGTTGCTCATATAACTCGCACTTGTATGTCTGCTAAATGGATGTAATGTAAGTTTAAGTGCTCCGCTCAGGGATACCAGAACATGTGTCATGTGGGATTTGAACCTGCAGCCTTAAGGTTATGAGTTAACCTTTTGAGTCAGTTACCATGACAGGGTGGCCATAGAGATGCTAGTGATGGTGCAAACATCCTGGTGCGGAGAGACGCTGGAAATGAGGTTTGCAGGGCTCAGGTACATACATCACAGGTGTCGAAGCACCGACCTTGACATAGAGCCAAGGTCAGGGTCAGCCCCTTTTCACGTCAGTCAATTCAAGACAGTAATTGAAATTCAATTCACGGATTGACTAAAAATGGCTATTAAGTTCTATGGGGATTTGTCATTGAATTAAGCAAATTTCTATTCAGTTTCCTGCTGAATTGGCTGAATTTAAATGGAGGTTACCCCTTAATCCCTGTTTCCAAGCGATATTCCCAACCTGGTCCGTATTTCCGGAGCATAAATGGATTTGCGGATGTGCATATTTTGACCCTCTGCGAAGCGTGAACTCCGACCAACTGCCTGGGGAAGAACATGAAAGGGCACAGGAGGATACTGCCGTGTTAAAATGAAAGGCTGAGAGGCATTTAAATCAATCCTTCTGCCCTCTCATTCCTCCCTGATGTATGACTGCGAGAGATTAGGGATGCGTTCTTGCAATTACAGAGCGCCGCGCAGTCCGGCTTAGCTCTGCAGGTGGTGAGAACCACTCGTTTTTAATGGCTGTTTATTTGCTGACCGTTTATGATTTTATTGTTCTGATGTATTGTTGATGTTGGAGACATCTCGCGTGCACCCGTGTGTATGTGTGTGTGTGTGTGTGTTTGTGTGTCTGTGTGTGTGTGTGTGTGTTTGTGTGTGTGTGCTTTTCTAAATGTTTCTGTGGGTGTGGTGTCTGCTTTTATGGGTGTGCGTGTGTGCGCGTGCGTGTGTGCGCGTGCGTGTGTGCGCGTGCGTGCGTGCGTGCGTGCGCTCCCTGTGTGCGTGTGCACGTCCTGTGTGCGCGAGTGTGCATGCATGTCTGTGTGTGTCTGCGTCTGTGTTTGTGTGTTATAAAATTCCTAATCCAAAACACATGTTACAACAGCTGGGAGCTTTTTCTCACTTGGCCCTCAAATGTCTCAGAGCATTCTCAATGACGGGCTGTCCCAGACCTTTCGAGGAAAAGTGCGTTTGAGTCTTAAACAAATGACCCTGCTCTGCAAAGCCTGTTTCCAGTCAGGGTTTCTCAGGACTCGAGTCTGTGTGTTGTTGTGAGGGTGAATAGGGCCTGAACATTGTCCCAGATGCTTCCTTCAGAAAAACAAACGCACCATACACAGCAGATGTGTGTGTGTGTGTGTGTGTGTGTGTGTGTGGGGGGATGTGCGAGTGTGAGTGTCTGTGTGTATGTTAGTGTGCATTTGTGAGTGTGTGCGCGTTAGTGTGCGTTTGTGTGTCTGTGTGTGTGTTAGTGTGCGTTTGTGTGTGTGTGTGTGTGTGTGTGTGAGTATGTGTGTGTGAGAGATTACATCCCTGCTTAATACACTTGTTGGCCCTCTCTCTCTCTGTCTCTCTCTCTCTCAGGCTTTGCTTTTAACTAACACATTTCTGTACAGTGTCTCTTGTGTTGGATGGATTCTGGGGTCTCGTGGGGGCAGTGCGCCGGTGGTCTGGTGCTGCCGGACCAGACCACCGGTGTAGCAGCATGGGGGAGGGTATAGCAGCATGGGGGTTAGCAGCATGGGGATGACACTTCAGTCTCTCCCCTGCAGAATGCTAACTGTGAATCCCCAGGGGACCAGTGCTTTGTTTTACTGTCTCAGGCTGTCACCCTGACAAGAGCTCCATAATCCATTCATTCTGTACATGTCTATACATTTAGCTAATGAGCGTGTGGGGGGTGAGAGGGTTCCAATTTCAGGGAGGGTCAATTTCATTTCAATTCAGTCAATTCAGTCAATTAATTGCAGTTCAGTTCAATTGAGGGTTTTTTTTTCAGTTGAATTTCAATTAATTTCCCGAATTGACTGAATTGGAATTAAATTGACCTCACAGCTCCGCAAGGTACAGGAGAATGAACCTGAGCACGGATGTTGAAATAGTTTTCCTAGTTATTTGGATGGTGTTTCGTGCAGTGCTTGTAATTATTATACAAAGTCCTCTGAGTTTAAGGCACTTCAGAAAGAAAAGTTAAATTAAATTAAATTAAATGTCCAGATACAACCCATCCACACATTCGCATGCATCTTCTGTATTCTGTGTTCAGACTTTTTGATCCTAATAATGATCGATTTTAGTTTTTTGTTATGGTTGTCCATTGCGCATATATGAGGGCCCTTATATCAGTAGGCTGCCATGGTAACGTACCCTCCCTTGTCCAGGAGAGGAGCTTGTTGTTTACATTGATATGATTTTTTATTATATATGTTTTTTAATTGACCTTTATTTAACCGTGTAGGTCAACTTCATGACCCGATTGTTATTTTTCAGTTACCACCCGGTCATTGTTAGATAGTAACCCTATTTTTCCCAGATCTCGCGCACGCGTGTAGAATGATCTGTCCACCCAGAAGTGGAAGTTTGCTTTTGGCTTCACCTCCCACCTCCAAAAAGGGTTCGTAAAGGGTTAAATGAAAAATGACTCCAGCTGGATTGCTCAAGGCCCTCACGCTCACCAGTTAAAAAAGGAGGGGGGGTGTATTAACACCTGCCTGGCATTAATAACAGCCCCTCTGACCCCTTTCCATTATATTAGCGCTACGTTGTATTAGCATTTCTGCGTCACATTAGCATTTATCCTGGGAATAACTCCAACCCCGCTTTGTTGGCGCGCCACGTGAAACCGGTCCCCTTAACACAGGTGTTCACCTCGGGTTACTGTCTCCCAACTGCATTAGTGCTTAGACCCACTCGTTGCCTCCCGCCGGAGGGGCGAGCTTTGATTAATAACCCCTGTTTTTATTAATGTAATTATAATCCCAGGGTTGGGTCTCATGGCCTACACGCACCGATGTGCCCTGGAGCGATGCGCTTAGCATAAATTACTTGAGTAAATACATCCAGCTGTGTAAACGGACGGTACAGTGAAATGTAACCTACGCTAAGTGGGGCTGGATGAAGGGTGTCGGCCTAGAAAAGAATGTAATAATGTCATTACTTTAAATCGCGCTCTAATGAGTGTTTTGATGAGCTCTGCCCTGCTAGCCTGAATGGATTCGGTAGTTGTGCACACCTTACGAGAGGAAGAGGCTGTTTATTTCGAGATCCGAACCCCCGCCTGTGATTATAAAATAAAAGACCCATGACATTTCAAAGGGAGTAGGCTTTGCAGGGAGTGTCGTGCAGAGTCACGGCCAGGGCTTTGGAGACTGAGAATGTTGCTGCCTTTTGTGCTGGTCTTTTCCTAAAGTATAGCTTCCTGTGGTTCATCAGTCCTCTTGAGTGAAATCAGCCTCGGTGTGTCTTTGATCAGGGGGGCGTGCAGTGTCATACATTAAGTGTGGTCCTCGTTGTAAATTAGCCTCGGTGTTTGACTTTTATTGCGTTTCCTGTATTTTGACAGCTACGTGTACTATACCTCATAACTTATGACTTCATAAAGCAATATATGCACTCATTCGGTATTTATAAAGATGTTATGTCATGTAAACCGGAGGGTTATGAATGCCTCACAAAGGATTTCGGATCTCACAGTTCATGTGAAGTGTGACCGAAGGAGTTAATCCGCAGTGTGACCCCTGGCAGCTGGGAAGAAAGGAGAGGTTTCTGGTGCCGCTTTTCAGAAAAATGAGAACTCTTAACCTCGCCATGATCTCCGAGTCTGCTCGGCCCATGTGCACGCTGAGCCCTTCTCCAAATGTTAATATTTACATCACAAAACAAAAGTGTTCGAGCGGTGGCTTGGCCACTCGTTAGTCCAACGGTTAACTTTGAGCTTCCGCCGGTGTGTCGCTGTCAGAACGAATGAGCTCATCTGAACTGCACGACAGTGCTTTGAGGAGAATGACTGCATGTGGCCGATGTGGTAGAGTGTACAGTCAGTAGATTTAGTGCTTTTTGGTGTGGTGTCTTAGGCTGCAGTTTTAGCAAAATGGCGGTACGTGCAGCATGCGCAGTTTGTTGCGGTGAGCGAATGCGCGGGGAGTGTTTATCATGATGGCGCTGCCGGTAATGACCCACAGCTGTTCTATGTGGCTGAGAGGGAGGAGACTTGGCCCTAATCAGTTCAAATTCATTCAACTTATTTGTACAGCGCAAGTGCATTGCCACAAAGCAGCTTTACAGGGTATGGAGCCTTAAATCCCCCGAAGAGCACGCCAAGGGCAACAGGTGGTAAGGAAAGACTCCCTGAAGGGCACTGTGAGGAAGAAACCTTGAGAGGAACCAGACAGTGGGAGGAGCCAATCCTTCTGGCTAATCATGTGCAGTACGTGGGGAATGAAGTCACCCAAACCGGAGCGCTCGTCCGTCGTGAGAGGACAAGAGCGCGTCACTCAGAGTGTGATGGTTTTTAAAATGCCACAAAATGCTGCGACGCGGTGAC
Organism: Aldrovandia affinis; assembly: GCA_029706075.1. Taxonomy (NCBI): domain Eukaryota; kingdom Metazoa; phylum Chordata; class Actinopteri; order Notacanthiformes; family Halosauridae; genus Aldrovandia; species Aldrovandia affinis. The sequence continues at coordinate 716,598 of JAINUG010000006.1, forward strand.
ATGCCGTAACGCCGGCCCTGACATCACTTCTGTTATCCATAACGCTGACGTTTCCTTATCCGAAACCCTGCCGTTCTCTAATCTGAAACCCTGCCGTTCTCTAATCTGAAACCCTGCCGTTCTCTAATCTGAAACCCTGCCGTTCTCTAATCTGAAACCCTGCCGTTCTCTAATCTGAAACCCTGCCGTTCTCTAATCTGAAACCCTGCGGTTTCCTTGTCAGCATGCCGTTCCCCCTTAGTCTGTTCCAGGAGGAAGGGAAGAGAGGAAGAGACCAGGAAGAGAAAATGTTGTTATGCTGTAATCACTAAACCACTTTTCTAATTCTAAACCAGTGATCGCCGTCCCTGAGGCTCGGTATGTGGGACGTCTTTATTCAGCCGCACGGAGAACGGGCATAAAAAGACACCGAGCGAGCAAGTGTCCGGTCAGCGTGCGTGGCAGAGCGTGACCGTGGCATTGGGGAGACTTTGACCGCAGGAAACGCTTTGATCAGGGCCCGAGACGGTGGCGTGCGACTCCGCGAGAGGAGGAATGTGATGGCACTCACGGGGGTTCACTCGTTTGCTGGCACTGCAAACTGATTGGTCAGTCAGTCAGTCACCATGGTGACTTTGCAAGTGTGCAGAATGTGAGCTCTGGGTTCATTAAACTGACTGTTTTGATACTGAAAAAAGTGGACACTCCATTGTGACACTCAAAAAAGTGGGCACTGTATTGTGACTCTAAACAATGGTGGCTGCCTGCATCATGACAAATTGCCGGTGTGTTCTCTCCTTTCTCAGCACTGCAGACACGGGCTGTGTGTGAACAAGGAGATGGAGATGAGGCCTGTACACGGGGAGTGGGGCCCCTGGGGGCCCTATAGCGCCTGCTCCAGGTCCTGTGGTGGGGGCACCCGGAGCACAGCCAGAGACTGCAACAGACCTGAGTAAGACTCTCAGACTCCTGAATCCCTGTGACTCTCTGGAGTCTTTCAAAGTAAGACTCCAGACTCAGTAAAAACCTGTGGAAAGATTATATCCTTTCTCCCCTTTTGGAACCCTCTGACACAAAGATACCTAAGACACCGGACACAATCAGATGCCGTAGAACTTATAAACCTTAAACTCTGTATGACTGATGAATCTCTGAATGACTCTATAGGACTCCCAAATATTTTTGAGTCTCTGAGTAAGACTCCTGAATCCCTCTGACCCTCTCCCCTTTGTGATTTGCGTGACCTTTTGAGATGGGTGACCTTTGACCCCTCTCCCCCACCTATCGCAGGCCCAGAAATGGAGGGAGGTTCTGCGTGGGTCGGAGGATGAAGTTCCGCTCATGCAACACGGAGCCGTGCCCCCGGGACCGGAGGGACTTCCGGGAGGAGCAGTGCTCTCACTTTGACGGCCGGCACTTCAACATCAACGGCCTACCGCCCACTGTCCGCTGGGTTCCCAAGTACAGCGGAGGTGAGTGTGTGCGTGCGTGCGTGTGTGTGTGTGTGTGTACTGCAGCAACGGGGCAGCGTGGAGAACTGTGCTTGTGTGTGACCATTACTGCAAAGTGCAAAAAGACCAGAGCATAGGCTGGACAGGAGATATACTTTATTAATCCCCAAGGGGATTGTCACACCATATGGCCCATAGTACAATCAATCACAATCAATCACAATCAATCACAGTGGAGTCACGCCAGTATTTCTTAGTAAAGCAGGTACACATTGCTTGTTTGTGATTGTCTGTTATCAGGGTTGGGTGTCATTTCCATTTAAATTCAGTTAATTCAGGAAATGGATGTGAAATTTAAACCCTGAATTGAAAAATGGTCATATGTTCTAATGAGGATTTTTCAATTAATTTATTGAATTTCAATTTGAACTTCATTCAATTGACTCAGTTGAAATGGAATTGACCCCCCAACCCTGATCACAGACGATCACAAACAAGAAATGTGCACGTGCTTTACTGGGAAATACTGTCTCCATTGTGGCTATTAACCCCAGCTCCCATCTTTTAGAGCCCCCTGATTGGATGATTTCTGTCTGGTGGAAAATGTCTGGTATGAATCCTTCATAAAATGTGTGGTCTGGTATTAATCGTTCTTAAAAAGGAGGAAAAACTCTATAAAAGTTTATTTATATTTCTATACACGCAAAGATGTATAAAAAAAGTTAGAAAAAAAGTTAAAAATAGAGTGTGCTCTTTGGAAGAAGGGCTTTTTAAGTATGAGAAAGAATGACCAACAAATGATGCATTTCAGCACAACCGAGGGGAACTGAAAATTTAAAATGGTTTTGAAAGCCAGGATCGGAAAAGACATGAGGCAAATAAGAGAAAAGACACAGTCAAAACAATAAATACATGCAGTTGTTGCACATGCCTGTGTCTTACTGCCAGAATGCCCTGAAAGCTCTCTCACAGAAATAATGTGAGCCTGATTAAAAGGCTTTTTAATCTCGGCATACCAGCCCTCGTAAGGAATCAGGAGATGTACCCCCGAGTCATCACAATAAACCTCGTAATTAAGCTGGAACTGCGTCAAAAACATTTCCTGTTCAAATGGAGGCACTTTTCGATGTTCTAATAATTACTAGTCTCGACTGTTTTTCAAAAATTCCAAAAGATCAGTTATGATTACAATTAGGAGACACTTTATTGGCCTTGACGTCTGTTCATCGTTCATTGAAGCCTGATCTGAATTCTGATTGGCTCACGATTTGGTCATGTCCTGGTGCGGTGTGCGAAGACGGATTGAAGCTGCTGAAGGCGTGCGCGTATTTGACTGACCTCTCTCCAAGCACGTGATAGCTTTAACGGGCGCTGTGTCTCCCCCTTCCTTTCGCAGTCCTGATGAAGGATCGGTGTAAGCTGTTCTGCCGCGTTGCTGGGACGACGGCGTACTATCAGCTGAAGGACCGTGTCATCGACGGAACGCAGTGTGGCCCGGACACTGATGACATCTGTGTTCAAGGCCTGTGCAGGGTACTGTTTTCATAACAGCTCATCTGTCACCTTCACTTCTATCAGGCCCTGTTTAACTGTAGATAGGTCTGTGTGTATAATCACACACACACACACACACACACACACACACACACACACACACACACACACATACACACACACACACACACACACACACACACACACATATACACACACACATACACACATACACACACACACACACACACACACGTATACACACATACACACACACACACACACGTATACACACATATCCACACACCCACACACATACACACACACACATACACACACACACATACACACACATATACACACATATCCACATGCCCACACACATACACACACACACACACACACACACACACACACACAGATATACACACATATATATACACACATACACACATATGCACACGCACACACACGCATATATACACTACCGGTCAAAAGTTTTAGAACACCCCCATTTTCCTGGTTTTACTGAAATTTAAGCAGTTCAAGTCCAGTGAATAACCTGAAATGGTACAAAGGTCAACGCGGTAAACTGCCAGAGGTTAAAATTTTTTATTTAAACATAATTCTTTTTGAGGTTGCCTAATGTCCATTTTTTGGCAGTGAGTAGTTTCCTACACCATCAAAAGGCACTTGGAAACTGGAGGAAACTCTGACAGGAAGAGATCTGGCAGACCCAAAGCCACAACAAAATCAGAAGACAAGTTTCTGAGAGTCAACAGCTTGCGTGATAGACAGCTTACAGGACAACAGCTTCAAGCACAGCTTAACACTGGTCGAAGTAAGGAAGTCTCAGTTTCAACTGTGAAGAGAAGACTTTGAGATGCAGGTTTGACAGGTTGAGTGGCAGGCAAAATAAGAAAAAGAGGCTTGCCTGGGCCATGAAGCACCACCAGTGGACTACTGAAGACTGGAGATTATTCACTGGACTTTAAATTTCAGTAAAAACTGGAAAATGGGGGTGTTCTAAAACCTTTGACCGGTAGTGTATACACACACACACACACACACACACAGATTTACAAATATATACACACAGACACACACACACACAGATATATATATTGTCAGTGTTATGCAAAAATGTCATATTTCATATGTACATCATAACTCCAAATCATCGTGACAAAACCATAATGCTGTGTTGGTAAAGGGAAAAAGTATATATTTTTTTTAGATCTGAGGATTGTATGTGACACCGGCAGTATCTGACATCACATCATTGAGCTGAACCTTATCCTTGGGAAACTGTGGAGGGAGGAGGGGGAGCAGTACTCAACTCGTCACTCACAGCGAGTTGATTTGAATGCCCTCTCCTGTTTTCCCTCGCTCTTGTTCCCTCGCCTCTCGTTCTCCCAGCAAGCGGGTTGTGACCACGTGCTGAACTCCAAGGCCCGGAACGACAAGTGCGGGGTGTGCGGCGGCGACAACTCCTCTTGCAAAACTCTCGCCGGGACCTTCAACAACGCTCAATACGGTGAGCCTCACGCATGCAGGGCTCCCACAAAGTCTTTACGCTCACCAGATACTCTGCTGCTGCGTTCCTTCTGTCCTCTCCGCTTCTTAACTTAACAGCTAACTAACTACAACTTCTGGTTGGTGACAGTGCCTGGCAAGAACATTTAAATATGAGAATATATAATGAAAATAACAGGCCATTTAGCCCATCAAGGTCAATTATCTACAGTCTAGGGCAGGGCTGTTCAAATGGCAGGTGGGTCAAATGCTTTCCATTTGGGGTGGGGGGTGGGGGAGGCTGGGACTTGAACACCCATGACCTATTGACAACTCTATGTAAAAAATAACTTTTTAATTTTTTTGTTTTGGATTTTTTTTAAAATTTTCTCCAAATCTGGTAGCCAAATACACCCTCTAATTATTCCGATTTACCCTCCCCACACGAGTCCGCCACTCGTCTCTACAAGGCAAGCTAATTCTCCAAGTGCACCGAACTCCGCTTCCCTCGAGACGGAATTTGCCTACCCACGTTCTGGAGACTCCCCTACGTGCTTCCCCTGGGGCGAACAGCCAAAAATGCCAAATGCCCCCGATTGAGGCTGATGACCAGGGCTGGTCTGGTAGAGAACGGTTTTGAATCACGTCCCTGACAGGCAGCACACACCGTATTGGACAAGCAAAAATACGTTGCGTTAGACCACTACACTATCCACCACCCCACAACATTTGTCTTTAACTAAGTTCCACCTATGCCACTTTGTTTTTCTGACAGAACTCAACCTGAGACATCTTTTATAAATTCACTATGTTAATCCCGTTTATGAAGCTTTTCCTAAGCTTGAATAGATGATCAAAATGAATAGATCCTCCTAACCTTTACATGTGCTATATTACAGTACAGAAAGTGGTTACCACAGTACTAGTCCTATGTTTCGGCTTCAACAGTAGAGAGAACTTTCAATGTTAATAATACAGAGCTGAGTATCTGGTGGGTCTAACGAATCTGTGGCTCAGAATCTTTGTCAGCAATAACCCTCAACCCTCTCTTTATGTCCGTCCAGTGCAACGGGGCAAGAAACTGATTCTAGATCAGTCAAGTTATTGAACATACAGCAACATTCATTTATCTTCCTGTTTAACTAAACTGGACAGTGGATTGTTACAGAACAGTATTGCGCTGTACAGTTTTGTCAATAAGCGTAAAAGTCGGATATGTTGCACAGTGAGCTTAACCGGTGATTCGGATAATGGCAGCTTTTGATGAAACAGAAAGCAGATGATCGAATTGCACCCGCGTCTCAGTGCTGGTGCTCGAGTGTTTCTCTAGTGACATACAGGTAACTGCCAAATTAAGGGAAACGCTTGTGTAATTGAGGGATACTGGCGGCTCTGTTATGGTGTGGGGTGCATTGGTTTAGTTCCATAAAACACCTTAGAGGACAAGGTAAACACCAATAAATACAAAGCCATTCTGAGAGATCACCTTCATCCTATGGTGAAGCATTTCTATCCTGATGGGAGTGAACTCTTCCAGGATAACCAGGATAACCCATCCACGGGGCATGAGTGGTCACTGAATGGTTTAATGAGCATGAAAACCATAAACCACATGCCATGGCTGTATCAGTCACCAAATCTCTTACCAAACTGAACACTTTCTGGGCAGATTCTGGATCGACCAAGGTGCATTGAAGCTGTTCTGCTAGCTTGTGGTGGCTCAATGCCCTATTGAAACTTTGTGTTGGTTTTTCATTTATTTTGGCAGTTACTTGTAGCATAAGTTCTTCAAAAGCAGCAAAACCAGCATTTTCAATACACCCTAAATATTTATTTTTGAGTCTCTGTCAGTGCCTGTTGAGCCGCAACCTGGTTTTTGATGCAAGTATGTATAACCAAGAGAGGGCAGGATTATTATATATTTTTTTAAAGAATTTGTTTCTAATTTTATCCCATTTTCTCCATATTTAGTAGCCAATTAAACCCTCTATTTTTCGTGTCAACCCCCCCGTTCGCTGCCGTAGCCCTGTGACCGGCAGTGACAGAGGCGAAGTATCGTCTCCTCTGAGACACACCACTCCCTCCCTGGGGCGGACAGCCAATTGCCGCCGCCTAGTGGCACTCCCGGCCAGAACCAACTCTGGCGCGGCCGGTGGAATCGAACCCCGGTCGCAGTGGCCAACGTCGAACATTGTGACCGCTAGACCACCCGGGAGGCCCGAGAGGGCAGGATTTTGACATGGTCAGACTTTGGTGAAAAACGTATTTGAAATACTTAAACTCGTAAGATGGTCAAATTGGGCAGTTCGCTGGATTGCACATGAATTACACTACCAAAAAAAAATCTTTTGGCACTGGAGAGTGAAGTGTGCACTTTTGACAACACAAAACATTCCTCAAAGTGTATGACCGACTCGCAGAAGTAGCCCAATGCCAAAGCAACCCTGACTATTACCTTGCATCCAAAAAAAGTCCTTGAAAATCCTGCATTCATCCTTAAAATGTCATTGGAAAAAGTCAAAAACCATACTTGAGCGGGAACCTTGGGCCATGGAAACGGACCTCTGGAGCACTCCCTTCACGGTTCTGGAGGAGGAGCTCGGATCGTCTGTGGGAGGAGAAGCCGACAGAGGTGCTCTGTGACATTCTCTCCATCACGTAAACGAGTTAGCACCCCCCCAACCCACCCACCCCCTCTGATTAGGAGCATGCCTGTGGCCCCCGGGGAGATGCGGCAAATTCCTCCTTGCAATCCGGTTGGCTCCTCTCGGATGCCAAGTTTGGGTACGGTGGCGGCTCTCGGCCCACCAAGCGACCTCAACAATCCCGGGATTGTAGGGAAGGCTGGGGGGAGAGGACGAGGCCTGTGGTCTCTACTGAGAGCCTAATCTGCGAGACCCCCCCCCGCGTTTGCATTCTGCGGCAGGGCAGAATGGGTGGTGTGTGTGTGTGTGTGTGTGTGTGGCCCTCGTTCTGGACTGGAGTCTCAGATAAGTGTAGAGTTTGTGGTTTTCTCTACAGGGGATTACTTCAGTGGCTTTTTGGGTTCACTCATTACAAGTACTTATGCTCTTACACTGTCAATATTGGTTAGAGAGTGGAGTTAATAAAGGAGAATAAAGAAAGACACACACACACACACTTCTGCACAAAGGCTCCGCTTATGCCGAAATGTCTTTTGGGTTTGTTTTTTTATAGTTTCAAGTTAAGTTGGACCGCACAATAGTGTGCAACTTATCTTATTTTCCATTATTATGAGTTAACCAGCTAATCTGCCCATTGTGTTTTGTCTCTTCATTGAGAAACGTATTTCACTTGGAATATACTTAGTCACCAGTGCAATTGATCATATCAATCAAAATATTAGTCAGTGTTGATAGATCAACCCCCAGCAGCAGAAGTAGCGTAACACATTTAGAAACATTCTTGGGTTTCCATCTTAATTGAAGGGTAAATGTAAATCTCAATGCTGATATTTGATGGACGTGAGGTGCAAGCTTTACGAGTGCTGCCCCCGAGTGGTAAAGCCGGGTACAACAGCATGGGCTGTCTACTTTGTTAGGAAAATAATGGACAGGGATATTACAGGGGTGTTCACTTGTAATTGCAGATCATTTTAATCTGAGAGCAAAATGATCTCTCAGGAGATTTAGGTCAGTACTTCCAAGTGTGACATGTTATTCCAGAAGATTGGATTGTGCCCAGCCTAGAACGTGAACCCTGTCAGATCAATCAAATCAGTGTGGGACTCTTTAAAATGCAGTCTGCTCTGTTTGCATGTGAGTGTCTGCTTAATTCTCAGCTTTTTCTTCTTACAGGTTACAATGTTGTTGTGCGAATCCCTGCAGGAGCGACGAACATCGACATAAAACAAGTCAGCTACTCTGGAAAACCAGAGGATGACAACTACCTCGGTGAGTGTCTCAGGGACAAGCTCGTTAAACACCTTTCCATATCTTGTGCAGTGAGGAACTTTGTTATAACAAAAGTGTTCTAACATCAAAAATATAACTACAGGTATAGTGATTGTATTGACAAACCAGCAATGACATACAGGTAACTGTCAAAATAAAGGAAACACCTGAAAAAATGAGGGTGCTCTGTTATGGTGTTTGGTGCATTTTCCGGGCATGGTTTAGTTTTTTTTTCTGATTTTATCCCGTTTTTCTCCCAATTTGGTAGCCAATTACACCCGCTATTTTCAGGTCAATCCGTCCCTCATAATTTGCTGCTGTAGCCCTGTGACTGGCGGTGACGAAGGCGAAGTATCGTCTCCTCCGAGACGGCACTCGCCAAGCCGATGACCGTTTTCCACCACCATCAAAAAGTTACAAATCATGGAATCTCTCATGGAAGAATGGTGTGCATCCCTCCATTATAGTTCCGGACACTTGTACAATGAAGCTGTTCTGGTGGCTCATAGTGGCCCAATACTCAATTAAGATAGGTTATGTTGGTATTTAATATGACCGTCTGAAAAGAGACGTGGCCTACTCACACCAGTTTTCAGTAAAAACCTTTACTTTGAAACTGATTGGCCTGCATTCAGTCATCATTTCTCCTCAACTGTCACTCAAAGTTAAATGCAAGTCTTACTTTTTTATTCTCAAACACAGTTTGGTGAGTTGATTTTGGTGGTCACTGAAGTTGCCAAACTGTTTGTAAAAGTTAAAAACAGAGTGTTGATTGAATCAGGGCCAAAGATAAAGACAAAATATCGATTGAATCCAGGCCAAAGGTAAGGACAAAATGTTGATTGAATCTGCGCCATTGTAGATATGAAAATGTGATGCATCCCGAAAATGTGACAGCACGTTCCTCTGCTGCAGCTCTCAGATACAGAAAGCTCTGGCCCGGCCAGAGGCTCCTCTCGGTTTGCTGCAGGGACAGTGTGGATAAGTGAACTGACTGACCGCGAGGCAGGGGGAGGAATGAGGGTAGGGAGAGGTGGTAATTAGAGACATGTGTAGCTGCCGCAGATGAAAGCACATAAGGGCTTAGGGAGATGGGTGGCGATAAACGCCCCTATGTGGAAATTTGTTAGTGATGTTGCAGGCTGACGCAGGGCTTGCTTTCATCCTCTCCTGCCTTTTACTCTGCAGGAGACCCCCTGCTGCCCCCCAAAATTGTCTCGTAGAAGGCGGTGACAGTCGGCCGACAGTGCCGGCTCTCGTTTTAGTTGAGGAAGAGCCGCTGAAATTCTAAACCCGTCGTGTGGAGGCTCGAATGTAAACAAGATGTTTCTCGAGACTTAAACACATACAGGCACTTTGACATGGTCTCTGACGTTGTAATTACTGCATATTTTTGAAAGATATATTCTGTTAATTCTTTGCGTGTGTTTGTGTGCGCGCCTGTGTGACTGTGTGTGTGCTTGTGTGTATTTGTTAACGTGTTTCTGTTTGACAGCCAGTACTCTAAGCTCTTCTGCGTGCTGAGTAAATTCTTACGTTAAAATATGTTCCGTTTGATTTGACCACATACTGTATAACAAAAAAGAAATGCTTAATAATTATTTCCCCAAGTAAAGGAAAATGAATGACTGCAAAATACAGCATGCTCTGTTCTTACATAGTTTGTGTTTTTTTTGTGCGTTTCCTTTTTTGTCAGCATTATCCGACAGCCAGTCAAATTTTCTCCTGAATGGGAACTTGGTAGTAGCCATGTTCAAAAAGGAAATCACTTTCAAAGGAACTGTGATTGAATACAGCGGATCAGACACCAAAGAAGAGCGAATCAACTGCACCGAGAGGATCGAGGATGAGCTGGTTCTTCAGGTCGGTCTTCAGACCGCGAATGTTGTGTAGTCAGAACACAGTTTGGGTGCAATCCAACCGCTAACCTATGTTTCCTCGATGGACTTAAGCCAGTGTTTCACTTTTGAAACACTCGCACGTCCGTCTTTAGATTATGCGAAGCAGTGGTCCTCAACTCTGGCAAGGTGGGCGGCAAGGTGTACTGGTTTTAGTTTTCACCTTAAAAGCATAAATAGATTTCAAAAATCAAAAATCAGCAATCAACCCAAGAAAGCAGGTGAGGTGGGTCATATGTGTAATCAACTGCTTTAATGAATCAATTGAGTCCTGAGTCGCATCGATAAACCAGCAGACCCTTCGGCTCTCCAGGACCAGGGCTGGGGATCCCTGCGCTACAGTTATGGCATTTTCCCACCGACAGCACGGTACGGCACGGCACAGTAACCATCCGTACCCATAACTTTCCCCTTCACGGGTCCAGTCCCTGTGTCCTTTTTCCAACTCACAACAGAACTGTGAAGATAGGAGGGGTTAGATAGGAGGAGTTATCTGAAGTGACAAAAAAGAATGTGACCGCTATGGTGACATTAGCATTGACATGTTAACATTCCAGCTCAATTCACAAAAACAGAACACAGGTTTCCCCGTAACATTAGGTACAAGTTTCTTACCTCTACCTAGATGTTTGGGAGTCATGTCGGGGGCAGCGAACGCAGGAGGTACCATGCAGTGACTTCACACTAGGCTATATAATCTTTCATATTTATTATTTGGCGTTGGTCTTTCAATGAATTGCCAAGATCACATTTAATACCTCATATTTCTTACATCTGTAGCTTACATTTTTTCAATCATATTAAAATGAAAACATTAGATATATTTGTCTTTGTGTTTACATCTGTGCTTTTATGTAGCTTGTCACTGCAAGAATATGTCCAGCACGAGCCAAGAGTAGTAGTGAACAATATATCGTATTCCAATCGCTATCCCGATATGAGCATTTGCAATATCATACCGCCAAAATTTGTGAGCTAAAATTTGTAAGTCTATAGCAACGCTTGATGCTGGGTATGTTTTGTTTTACATTTGTTTTTGTTTTTACATTTTAATTTGTTTCTTGTAGCTTTGTCTCCCCAGAACCTATTTACCAAATTCACATCCCAGTCCCAGCCCAAGCAAGCATTTGAAAATGCAACGCCATATGAAAAAAACTCTAAAAGGCACAACGGTGAAAGAAACAGTAGGACAGCTGTGTTCAGTAATGTGATTAAGAAGTTCAACAGAAATAGTTGAATAATGTTTTTCAACATTTCTGTAGGCTAAACTAATATTGGGAAAAATTGTATTGTTTTGATTCCCTTAATTCACTTAATATAATGCCTATTCTATGATGTCTGGAACACATATATCAATGATACATTTTTTGTTTTGTTACATCGCGTGCTATATCGCAATCGCAATATTTAGCTTGAGCATCGGAATGCATCGAATCGATTCCTATAGCTTTCTAAAAATCTATGAATGTGACGAATGAAAATGTTGTACTATGAAAATGTATATTCTAATTGTGTGAATGAAAATGACAATACTATAGCCTTTGTCCTTTCAAAGAAAATTTCATTTTCATTTTATTTCAGTTTTTGTAACACAAACCTAACTCATAGAATCACGCAAACCTGATAATAATGCCAAACTCGATATAATACTTTTCGAACAATAACCTACCAATAATCGAAGTGAAGCAAAAAAAAAAAAAGCATGGTGGTTATGTCTGACCCGGTCTGAGCCGGTAGCATGACGATTCTGTGAGGATTGCCGTGCCGTACCGTTCTGTCCGGTGGGAAAATGTCATTAGACTGAGGTATGGGGGTGATCTATCCAACCTAAATACCACTATGTCCTTATTCAGCATTATCTTGAGTTGAACGGAAATGAATGGAAAGAATTGAAGCTGAATAGTGATCACATGACAGTTTGCTTAAACATTACACTGTGGCGGTGTAGCATAGCGATTGGAGAACTGTTTGCAACTCCGAGGTTGCAGGTTTCCAGGTAGATTACTGCTTTTGTGCACTCAAGAAAGATATTTTAGTTCCTCTGGTATTTATCCAGCTGTATAATGGGTAGAATTAGCAAAAAACTAAACATGTAAGGTAACTGTTTAAGTGAGTTTGCTAAGCAAATAAAGGATAAATCAAATAAAAGTAAAAAGAATGGCCTAAAATTCATAGCTCAAAGTTAACGGACGAAGCGCCCTTTAGCAGATAGATTGCATGCCTCCCTTTTTATTGGCCAGCTTCATTGTGAAATGTCCTCTCCTCTTGTTTTTGACCCAGGTTTTGTGTGTTGGGAACTTGTACAACCCTGACGTGCGCTACTCTTTCAACATACCCATCGAGGAGCACAAGGAGGAGTTTGTGTGGGACCCCTCCGGCTCCTGGCTGGCCTGCAGCCGAATGTGCCAGGGTACACCTCGGGAGGAGTCCCATCCTGATTCTCTTCTACCTCATGTCTTGCTGAGAGCGCCCCCCCCCCACAGTGCAGGGGCAGAGGCAATGGGGGCGGGGTGGAGGGATGTGGGGGAAGGAGATTGAAACCAGATCCTGACCAGGGGGCATGGGAATGTGACAAGTGTCCCCGCTGTGGCCACACCTGGTCATCAGCGCAGCACAGAGGGGCAGTGTCCCGGGTTTGGCTGCGGACGTGTGTCACCCTTGCCCTGGGGTCCAGGGTCCGGGCCCTGCAGCTGGCTGCGCAGGTGTCCAATCAGACGGCAGTATATCACTGACACGGCCAGTCTGCGCACTCCCCCAGCCAGCACCACCATCCACTGGGGCCTCCCAGGGGCCTTCGCAGGGGCTCGCCCTAGTTCCAGTTTCCCCCTCCCTTTTTTTTTCAAAAACGTGTTTATTAATGTTTTTTTCTTCAAGCCACAGTGTAGTGACACAACCCAATAAGAGTTTTATGGAGATTAGGCTGTAATATTGTGCCTCCACAGGAATGGAATGGCATTAGCATTAGACATTATTTTTAATATTCTGTGCACATGCTTCAGGGTTAGGGAATACCATTAAGACACAGGGAAGAAAAGAAAAAACATTTCAAAAGAGGATAAAAAATCTCAAAAGTTTTGGATCAAATCATTTCAGAGGAGAAATACGATCTCTGGCTGTTGACCTACTTCCAGATGTGTGCTGCTGCTTTTTTGTTGTTTTTTTGGTCTTCTACTGTAATTCGAACCTTGTGCGTCTGTCTCTCCCTGTGAAGGTGAATGGAGGCGCAGGTCCGTGTGTGTGCGGAAAAGCGACCGCCTGGTGGTGTCAGATCAGCGCTGCGAGCATGTGCCACGCCTGGGCACAGCCACCGAGCCCTGCAATAGTGACTGCGAGCTCAGGTGAGTGCCCTCTGGTGGTGAAGGAAATGAACGTGCCTCTGGTGCTGTGTGTACAGCAGGGATCTCAAACTCCAATCTTGGAGGGCTGCAGTGTCTGCTGGTTTTGGTGTGTTTCAGCACTTAAGTGCTTATTCCTTTGATAGTCCACACACCTCATTTACAAGGGTCGCAGTGGACCTGTAGACAATGCGGCCCTCCAGGACTGGAGTTCAACCTGCAGACACTGCGGCCCTCTAGGACTGAAGTTAAACCTGCAGACATTGTGGCCCTCTAGCACTGGAGTTAAACCTGCAGTCACTGCGGCCCTCCAGGACTGGAGTTAAACCTGCAGACACTGCGGCCCTCCAGGACTGGAGTTAAACCTGCAGACACTGCGGCCCTCCAGGACTGGAGTTAAACCTGTAGACACTGCAGCCCTCCAGGACTGGAGTTAAACCTGCAAACACTGCAGCCCTCCAGGACTGGAGTTAAACCTGCAGACACTGCAGCCCTCCAGGACTGGAGTTTGATCCCTGGGAGAGGGGCTTTTACTTCTCTAGCATGAAGAAATAAAGGGCCAGGTTATATGAAGGAATGCAGAAAACCATAGGCAGCATTGCTTTGAAAATGTTATTTTCTGGGAAACATATTGGTGAAAATCGCCATGAAATAAATAGTTTTTGTTTTTTTAAAGATTTTGTTTCAGATTTTTTTCAATTTTCTCCAAATTTAGTAGCCAATTACTTGCCAAGTCGTCGACTGTAACTCCGGTACACAGAGCCACTCCTATACGCAGCAAACTCATGTGGGCTTCCTTCCCCCCTCCCTTGGGCGGACAGCCAATTGCCGCCCCCTAGTGGCACTCCCGGCCAGAGCCGACACTGGCGCAACCAGTCGATTCGAACCCCGGTCGCAGTGGCCAGCATCGAACGTTGTAACCACTAGATCACCCGGGAGGCCCGATATCAATAGTTTTGTACGGTGACAGATTTTAGGAATTGATGGCACAAGGTACAAAGCTCCTACTGAAATGCGCTTTATTGCAACGCAGACAACGGGAGCTTCTACCAACAGTTAAAGGATCAGGGTATGATATTGGCCATGCGTTGGATAGAGAGGGAGTTGAGTGCCAACTTTTAACAGGGTGGCCCGTGCCGTCTGATATCTAATCCAGACCGTGCTGGTGCTGGCAGCCCTGCGGGACTCGTCGGCCGGGAAGGGAGGTATTTCAGTCAGCGGGACGTCCGTGTCTCATTGCACTCCAGCGATCCCTCCTCTGGTCTTTCGGGTGCCCACAGTCTGCCCGCCCATGCCTCCCCCCGACTCAGTCTGCCCGAGCTTAACGTGTAGACTGAGGTGTGAAAAGAAGCAGCAGCTGACATCTCGTGTTTCGGAGGAGAGCCCATGCTTTTCTACGCTCTTCCAAATGGACAGAAGTGCTTTGGCTCTGAGGAAACGGCAGTCTTTTTTTGTGCTATTCATAAAATGTGCTTATAGCTACAAAGCTCTATGCAACCAAGCTGTCTTTATTCTTTGTGTTTGTCTTTTTTGAAGTCACCCGGGTAATAGTTCCTCTTGTATATGACTGCCCTGGCTGTTGAGTGCCAATTCTTTTGTCTTTACAAAAGCTTGGCTGAAGCAGGTCTGGTGCCACCTTTTTGACAGAAGCAGTTGCACATGCAAATAAGGCATTCCAAATTGGAAGAACCGGGGGGGTGGTTGGCGTGGCTGATGCTGGTCGCTCTTGCACGATTGACAGGTGGCACGTGGCAGGCCGGAGTGAGTGTTCGGGGAAGTGCGGCCCCGGGTTCCGGACGCAGGACGTGCAGTGTGTGAAGTACAGCCTGCTGAAGAGACAGAGTGAACGCGTGGAGAGCAGCGCCTGTGGCCACCTGCCCAAACCCCCTGGGAGAGAGCCCTGCCACGGAGACTGCCCGCTGAAGAGCTGGCGCTACGATCCCTGGTCCCAGGTCAGTGTAGAGATGGTGCTATGAGCCCTGGTCCCAGGTCAGTGTACAGCTGGCACTAAATTAGTTGGTATCTGGACAGTGAAGAAGTGACTGATCCCAGGTCAGGGAAGAATTAGAACTAAACTAGCTGATCTCAAGTTGGTGAAGAAATGGCTGATTTTCAACTCGTTAACTACTTAACAAGCATTGATTAGTTGAATCAGGTGCGCTGGTGGTGGAATTTAATGAATACATGGACTGGTTGGGGGTCCCTGAAGAGAGGTTTGGGAACCACTGGCCTAGATCAAAATAATGGCTTGGGTATACAGAAGACGGGAGGTGTTGGCACAGCTTGTTGGCATTCGCAGCCATTGGGTCAAAGGCCATTCGCTGCCTCGCATGGCCTTGGGTTTCCTCTGAGGTTCTGCAGTGCCGTATGCTTTCAGTGCTCCAAGACCTGTGGGCCAGGCACCCGGACTCGAGGGTCGTACTGCATGAGCAACCTGGGCCGGCGTCTGGCGGACCGCGAGTGCTCCGAGCACCTGAGGGTGGCGACAGAGAGCTGCAGCAACATGGACTGCCCCGAATGGACCACCAGCGAGTGGAGCGAGGTAAAATCAACTGGCCTGGACACAATGCAGTCACCCAATCAGGAAATCAATCAATCAATTAGTCAGTCAGGCTATTAATCAATCAGTCAATAAATTAATCAGTCAGCCTATTAACCAATCAGTCAATCAATTAATCAGTAATGCAGAGAAGCAACATAATGTAATATTAGAGATAAAACATGAAATTGAATGAATAAAGAGGAGTGAAGATAGAATGACAAACAGAGAACGGGCTGTTGAGCTGATGAAGAACAGCAGAAACGTCAAATTAAGTGAGATGTATTGAATGTCATGCATCACCTGCCCCTTAACTGCTTTTAGCTTCTCTTTGGCTTCTCTATCACACATTTATACACTCTCTCGTTTTATTTGTATCTATCCCTCTCTCACTTTATCTCTTACTTATACATTCACACCCTCTTTTTTATTTTTCTCTCTCTCTCTCTTTCTTACACGCACACAATCTCTCACACTGTTTATTTCTCTCTGTTCATCCCTCCCTCCCTCCCTCCCTCACGCAGTGTTCAGTGTCCTGTGGGAAAGGCGTGCGTCACCGGCAGGTCTTCTGCCGGCTGAGTCAGGAGACCCTGGGCGAGCACCTCTGTGACCCCCAGACCCGGCCCCCGGCGGTGGGGGGGTGCCAGCTTCCGGAGTGTGCCTCCTGGCAGGCCAGTGCATGGGGCATGGTGAGTCCATTAATGCCCGGGGGAGGAAAGGGGGGGGGGGGGGTCATGGGGGGGAGTACATGTGGGATAGGACGAGGGGCTCAGTGCCGGGCCCCCTCCCCCCACAACCAGATTTATTCCCTCAGGATACAAGGACGGACTCGAAGCGCACCCCAGGGAAGGAGAATTCCAGCGTGCGCGCACATGGCCGTAACTCATACAGAGGCGTAAGGCTCCTCCAACGCTCTCCCAAAGAACTATCCGTCTCCTATAAATCCACTCAATGTGATGGTCAAACAAACACTAGTAAAACAGAAGCACGTCCAACCAGTGCCTTTTGAACATTTGTATCACACTGCCTGAAAAGCACTATATACATAATTAATTATATTGGTTTATTGCTTGTGTATGTACCTCTGTAGTAAGAAAGTAGTCAATTTTGTATTAAAACAAACTTGTAACTCTCAAAAGCAACCAAATTCCTCCTCATATTTAGATTTTACTGGTGATAACTTTTCACAGAACAACGCACGCTATTCCTGCCCTATTGGACCTAAATGTAACTAACATTAACTACATACACTATATGGCCAAAAGTCAGTGGAAACCTGACCATCACACCTATATGGACTTGTTGGACATCCCATTCTAAAACCATGGGCATTAATATGGAGTTGGACCCCCCTTTTGCGGCTATGACAGCTGCCACTCTTCTGGGAAGGCTTTCCACAAGATTTTGGAGTGTGTCTGTTGGAATTTGTGCCCTTTCAGCCAAAAGAACATCTGATGTTGGTCAGGCACTGATGTTGGATGAGAAGGCCTGGCTCGCAATCGGCGTTCTAATTCCTCCCATAGGTGTTCAATGGGGTTGAGGTCAGGGTTCTGTGCAGGCCAATCGAGTTCCTCCACACTATGCATTTTTCTTCATTCAATAGGAAAGCTGTAAACTGGCAGTAGCTAGCAAGCCAGCTACATTCTTTTTTGACCAATACTCGTAATAGCTAGCAAACATTTGGTGCCTGGAAGCACACAGACCTTGGAGACTTGGTCTCGTGTTGGTTTAGCAGGTGCTGAGCTGTGCGCTAGGTTCTGTTTGCCAATGTGGGTTTGCCTGTTTCAGGTGTATTGCTCTTCAAAGGCAGGATAAGGGGCAGGCCCTTACTAGAATGCTCTTTGCTGGACTTTGCAGTGCGCGGTGACCTGTGGCCATGGCTACCAGATGCGTGAAGTGAGGTGCGTGTCCGGTGTTTACGGGGAGAACTTGGACGACCGGGAGTGCAACGCAGCCGCCAGGCCCAGGGACAGCCAGGTATAAAGACTTGGGCATCTCGCCACGCTCCTCTTCCAAATAATCCTCTTCTAATGGCGCCTGACCTCCCGAATTAAATTGTTTTAAGGATCAGATCAATTCAGCTTCCTGGGCTGTTACTGATATAGAAAGCGCTGGAAAGAGTGGTTAGTAGATGTGTGTTTGCAATGTGGCTGAGACGTTGCTGAGGTGGTCCCAGGTTTAGTTGTGTAATTGGTCCTGTGTAGTTAGAAGCTGTGTGGTTTGGGAACAGGACTGTGAGCTGGCTTCCTGCCCCCGGGCACCACCGTCCCCCAACACGCCGAAACCTGACGTCCAGGGCCAGTTCATCACTCAGTGGAGATTCGGCTCCTGGACCACGGTGAGCACCCTCTCTCCCTCTTTTTCTCTCCCTCTCTTTCTCCCTCCCTCTCTTTCTTTTTCTCTCTGTTTCCCTCTCTCTATTTCCCCCTCTCTTTCCCTCCCTCTCCTTTTCTCTCTCTCACTCTGTTCCTCTCCTTCTCTTCATCTTCCCCTACTTCTTTCTCCCTCTCCCTCTTCCCCTCTCTCCTTCTCTTTCCTTCTCTATCTCCATATCCCTCTCTCTTCTCGCTCCCTCTCCCTGTCTCTTTCTTTATCTCGTACTTCACATTGTTTCCCTCTCCCGCAAATGAAAGCCAGATCTTCTCTAAACGCAGGGGGATCTGGTTTCAAAGATGCTGCAGTAGTCCTGTCAGGTCCAACCAAGACGCTGTGCAGACTCGCTCGTTCAGAACGTTTGTGTAGCTTGTGGTGTTTTTGAAAGAACGAGCACTCTCTGTCTCTCTCTCTCTCTCTCTCAAAAGCCAAATTAAGTCCTCAGTCCGCTCGTGTTGTGCAAACATGACAGGCGGTTTATGTGATATCGTCGTGTGTTATGGTCATTGCTTTGAGCACTCTGTAATTGCCCATGTATTTTGCCCGGGCGATGTTTGCAATTTCCCCATCCAGTCTGTGAAAATTATGGTCTCTTTGAGGGAAGCGCAGATGTCCAGAGCGGACTTTACTGCAGTGGTGCTCGCTAAGCTAAAGTGCCGGAAAAGACCTCTGAAGTGACCTGTGACTGGACGGAGGCTCTCTCTTTTACGTGATCCGGCTTTCCAAAAATCCACCTCTGTTGCGGAGATTGCCGCCACAAAACGCAGGTTTTTTTTGTTGTTGACATTTTTATGGTGATGGAAGTCACATGAATAGATTGTACTATTCGTGTGACTTTAACCCCTTGTTGACGATTGCTGCAAATTAGCCTCAAACCCCTTAAGACCTTAATACAGCAAAAAATTAATTTAAATTTTTTTTTAAATTCAGGCAATAAGGGGTTAAACTCTGTCTAAGACACGTTTGCAAAGTTAGTTTACCTCAGTTTAGTAATAATTATATTTAAATTATGGTTTAAATGAATTTGAGGTACGTTGTGCCAAAATACGGTTCATCTTCAAACTTGGGGGGGTTCAATTTTATACACAATTAAAATTGTGGAAAAACGACACTTCAAATCAATATGGATCTTGTCAGTCTTGAGAAGGGGTTCTTAATCCTGGTCCTGGAGAGCTGCAGGGCATGCTGGTTTTTCCTGTCACTCAGCCTAATTGATCAATTAAAGCAGTTGATTACACAATAAACTCCTCACCTGGTTTCTTGGGTCTAAATTGGTCACTGATTTTTTAAGGTGAATACAAAAACCGACATACCCTGTGGCCATCCAGGACCAGGATTGAGAAGCCCGGTTCTTGAGACTACAGCATTGAATGATTCTCATTGGTTGAACGAGGCTCTGACGAGAGAACGTTCTCCGTGTCCGACTCTCTGTGGTGATCCCAGTACTGACGTGCAGAGATGGTGGCCGGATTGCGCACGTGGGATTGACGCATGCATGTCGCCCCCTGTGTGTGTGCCGCAGTGCTCCGTGTCCTGTGGGAAGGGCAAGCAAGCACGCTACGTCAGCTGCCGGGACTCCCACGGTGGGGTGGCGGACGAGTCCTACTGCGCCCACCTCCCCCGTCCCCCAGAAAACTCAGACTGCTTCAGTGCCTGTGGCCAATGGCGGACAGGGGAGTGGTCACCGGTAAGTCACAAACTGCCGGGTTGTTGTCAGTGAGAGATTAGCCCCTTCTCAATTTGATGCTAACTCTCTTCTGTAGTATTGTGTCACCTGTAGGGTGTATAATAGTCACTGGCTCTCCTGTTGTACTGTGTGTCACCTGTAGGGTGTATAATAGTCACTGGCTCTCCTGTAGTACTGTGTGTCACCTGTAGGGTGTATAATAGTCACTGGCTCTCCTGTTGTACTGTGTGTCACCTGTAGGGTGTATAATAGTCACTGGCTCTCCTGTAGTACTGTGTGTCACCTGTAGGGTGTATAATAGTCACTGGCTCTCCTGTAGTACTGTGTGTCACCTGTAGGGTGTAGAATAGTCACTGGCTCTCCTGTAGTACTGTGTGTCACCTGTAGGGTGTATAATAGTCACTGGCTCTCCTGTAGTACTGTGTGTCACCTGTAGAGTGTATAATAGTCACTGGCAGTCACTTCAGCTTCATTGCTCCTGGTGTGTGGGTGCTGGTGGCATAGCAGTAACTGGATAGCCAAAACAGGCGACTCCAAATTGGGGAGAAAAAGGGAAAAAAAGTTTAAAAAAAATGTAATAATAAAAAAAAAGGCTGAGTAAGCATGTCCGTTTAAAGCGATGATTTATTGTTTCTGATTTGGGCAGTGTTCGGAGACCTGTGGCGCGGGCCGATCCACCAGGCAGGTGATGTGCAGTAACTACCACCAGCAGGTGGAGGAGGGGTTCTGTGACCCGGACGAACGTCCTGGGACGGAGCAGGAGTGCAGTGCCTCACCCTGCCCCTCCATCTACCACCTGAGGCCCAATGACCAGCCCGACCACCACTACAATCCCGGGAACCACCCTGGCCACAACAGCTGGAACGTGCCCTCTGCAGACCACCAGTGGAGGACTGGGCCTTGGGGAGCAGTATGTTCACCACGCACTCTGTCTCTTTGCTGGGTTATTTACCGGGTTTTTTTGCTGTGTTTTTGCAGATTTTCTGAGTTACTGTGTTGATAATATGTTGCTGTGTTGGAGCTGTGGTGTTGCTAAGTTGTTGCTGAGTTGTTATTGTTTTTCATCCCTGAGTTGGGGTTACTGTGGTGTTGCCATGGCGTTGCTAAGGTGAATGCACGTGCTCCATGCCCGCAGTGCTCCAGTACCTGCGCCGGGGGGTTCCAGCGCAGGGTGGTGGTGTGCCAGGACACCGAGGGCCGAACCACCCACCACTGCGAGGAGAGGGTGAAGCCAGCCGAGTCTAAGAGCTGCGACTCAGGGCCCTGCCCACACTGGGTCTATGGGACGTGGGGAGAGGTGAGGAGAGAGACCAGGCTGCTAGCAGCTAAGGACATGGCTACTCACTTACTGCCACTATGTTTCTAAGAAAAGAGCTGATTTTAATGATCATAATGATAATTATGAGGCACCACATTCACTGGATCTACTTCATAGTATGTATTATTATGTTTCTCCATGCCAGTTATAGGAACACTTTTGCCGAATCAGAATCGAGCATTTAACCAAGACTGTATATATCGCCTTTCACAAAACACTTGAGGGGTGTCTCAGCCCAGCCACTGCCAAGTATTTTTGTGCAGTGCAGTGGGGTACTTTGCTAGTTGGTAATGCAGGGCTTCACTGTCATATGTCCCAGGAAAGGGGTTCACAGACAAAAAAGAAAAAAAAAAGCTAATTACTGTCTTCTCGGTCCGCAGTGCACCCAGACGTGTGGTGGTGGGAGCAGGACCCGGTTCGTGGTCTGCCAGTGGTCGAACAGCCAAAGACTAAATGACCACAACTGTGACATTCTGGACAAGCCGCTGGGCATGGAGCGCTGCAACATGCAGCCCTGCCCGGGTAGTGTGTCGTGGCACAGACGACCATGGAGTCCGGTACGATAGTATTTCTTTTCTAACCCCAACCCCCCACGCCCCCTTCTCCTCATTGCTGTGTGGTTATATCGGCAAATATCGGTTGTGCTTGATTACAGGGGAGTGTATTTCTGGCCAAGCCGGTAAATATGTTTTTTAGCAAATCTCTCGGGTAATGAGCTGGGAGACTGGGGCCTTACCCAGGCTTTCTCTCAGTGACACGGTGCTGGTTAAAACAGAGCTCACCATAGCAAATTATTAGACGCACACAGATCCATTTTCATGCTAGGGCTCCAAATTAACCCTACAAATTATTACTGTAACTGTGTCCCATAATATGTTGCGTTTTTTTTAAAACACAGACTCAAATTATGTTTACTTTGATATGTGAAGCGTGAACTATACTTTTTTTTGTGACTATTGTCTCACCCTGTAATCAATGTGCACAAGTGTATATTTGTGTATAAGAGTTTTTAATGTCATTGCCATTATAAAAAACAGCAACAAATGATGATTGTTTTGTATATTGTATATGTAACTTTGTACAGTATTATTTTATTTTAGCAGTTGGAACAATGATGGTGATATTTAAACTTTTTTTTTATTGATTTAATTTTTAATTTTTTATAACTGGTGCTCACAGTCAAGTCTGTTAGTTTTCTTCATAATTAATGTCAGTTTGTACAGAGGAAAATATTTTTGAGCCAACAGCACGTTTTTAAGTATTTCTTTTTTAAATTGATAGTTTTTGAAAATCAAGTTAAATCAGTAAGTAAACACGAAATGCAGTCATTTGGTAGTTTCTTTCCATTTCTGCTCTCTTAGGGGCCAATTCTGACTTGAGGAACATTTTTGCGCACTCTCAGATGCGCAGAGACGCACATGAGAGATGCTCGTATTCTGAGATTAAATACGCGCTCGCGTAAGACTGAAGTGGTGGGCCCGTTCTGGGTTGCACTAAATACACACGTCCACCTCAATTTCCCCCAGAGTTCCCATTCCATAGTCTCATTCCTTTATAAAGCCATTATTCAGTGCTACAAGGCATTGGGTGACTTTAATTATAAAATAGTATATATAATAGTATATACAGGTAACTGTCAAAATAAAGGAAACACTTGATTAAGTAAGGGTTCTAGGAGCTCTGTTATGATGTGGGGTGCATTTTCATGGTACGGTTTGGGTCCACTCAGTCCCTTGGAGGGCGAGGTAAATGCCAATAAATACAAAGCCATTCTGAGTGATCACCTTCAGCCTATGGTGGAGCATTTCTATCCAGATGGGAGTGGTCTGTTGCATCCCTTCAAAAGAGTTCCAGACACTTGTAGAGTTCATGCCAAGGTGCATTGAAGCTGTTCTGGGGCCTCTTGGTGGCCCAACCTCCTATTACAACACTATGTTGGTGTTCCATTTACTTTGACAGTTACCTGTATGTTAAGGGGTGCGATTTAAGTTAAAACTGTTGTCTTCCTAATGATTACATTAATTTTAATAAATTAACTTTATATTTGTTTATCTGACTACAAAGAGAACAGTAATGTGCGAGGCAAAAATGAATTAGACTACCCGCCGATGGTCGCCGATAATTCCAAGTTGGCATGTTTTTTAAGCAAAAGAAACAAAGAGTTTGAGAACTTTGACTATTAAGAAGATTATTATTATTGTTGTTGGTTAGTGTTGGTTCTTAGAGAAAATGTCAGTGTCACTCCTTGGATTATTACACTTGCGCTCCTTATTCCACCTTTCAGGGTACATAGCCTGGTCAAGTGGAAATATGGCTAAGCTCCAGGTCAGAATGCACGCAGCACTGGAAAATAAACAATAAACGTTACAACCCTTTTTTTTAAATAAAAAGTGATCTCTGCAGTGGCTGCTTCCAGGAAAGGCACGTAAATCGTTCTGCATCATAAGAAAACAGTGTTATGCGTCCCATAAGTCAAGTCAGAATAGACCCCATAGAATGTAATGAAAAGTATTTTTATAAGTTTTATAACCAACAAAATGGCAATAATAGGGATGTTTGGCGTGTTTGGGATCAAATGCTGCAAGTTCATTGCTGCAAGGAATTCATTATTTATCAGCAAAAACACTTGATTCAGTAGTATTAAATGAATTTTTTTACTGATGCAGCTGAAATAATTTTAGGCAACTTGTATACTGAGAGCCATTAGTAATGAAACAACTTCATTTGGTTACTGTATTTTCCCAGAATTATGTATTCACAAATTAAAATGTAACGTTCCTTTGTAGAGAACCATGTACAGAACAAAAGGTTTGCAGATGGTGGGAATATTGGCATATTTATATGCCTTTAACCATAGACACCCAAAGTAGGGTTATACAGTACAATCAGTCATTATGGCTGAAAAATAAATACCACAGAGTAGATATCAAATATCTATCAATGTAATATCAATAATATAATATATGCCATTTAGCAGACGCTTTTATCCAAAGTAGTGAATGCGTACATTTTTCAGTATATGTGACCCCAATGGGAATTGAACCCACAACCTAAGCATTGTCAATGCCATGCTCTACCTACTGAGCCACACAGAACCATCAATGTAATGTCAATATTGCTGAAAATATTCTGTCCACAGCGCACAGTTGTGTATAGAATACTGTCAGCTACATACTGTCAGCTCCTGCCCTCAGATGTCCAATAGCCATTTTATATACAGTCATTTTATTATGCGCATCATAGCTTTGCTACATCAGAAAATGCAAGAATCAAATAAATTTATTGTATTATCTATGTGCCCTTCAGTATGTGTATATACACAGGTATATATACCCAGCAAGCCCAAAACACATCATTTCAAAGTTTTACAACATTGCAATAAGGTTATGTTAGGTTGTGATTGGTAGCAACATTGTAGCAACTTTTGAAAAAAAAAAAAAATTTATAAAGCCACCCCCAAACTACAAATGTCCTACATTGTAAATAGGTCCAGATCGCACTGATATGTTTTTTTCCCCCTCAGGATTTTAAAATCTGCTTTAAAATCACAAGAACACAACTTTCCCACAAACTAAAAATAAATGTTTTAAGAATGTTATTGGGCTAGCTGGGTACATATTTATGTATATATACATATATATACAATCTTGTTCAGTATTTCCTATTGTGGCAAAATTCCAAATTTGACTGCCAAGTTCTCTCATTATTATCATTTCATTAACAGGGATATTTAAGATGTGAAATCACCTGCATTGGCTTCTTAAACTGAGCTAGTGGAGAATCTTACATCTGCAAACTGCTTACAGGTATAGTAGAACCTCTGAGATACAAATAGGAGTGGGGAGTGTCCAGATCGCTGAAATGTTTGTAACTTTGGAAGCGTCAAGTATGCACATTATTATTATTTCTTTCAAATATTTTCTTTCAGATTTTTCCCCATTTTCTCCCAATTTAGTAGCCAATTATATCCTCTTTTCATGTCAACTATCCCCCCTCGTATTGTGAGCTCACTGCCGTAGTCCAGAGACCGGCAGTGACAAAGGCGGTGTACCGCCTCCTCCGAGCCGGAACTCGCCAAGCCGTCAACTGTACACACATTATTGTAAACATTTGAATCCTTCACTGGTTGGAATCATATGCTTACATTATGGTGGACCTATCTTTTATTAGGCTACTGTACACTGTGTAGCTATACTGCTTAGTTTACGTTAATAACCAGTAATCAAGCCACCTGTATTTTGGATCTTATTAGAACATGAATTACTTTTTTTTTTCTTAAGTCTATTTTCAAAACGATGCATCTCATTTTCATTGACCTGCTATGTTTCAACTCTTATGCAAGATGCTTGACTTCTTTTTTCTCTCTTCTCTACGCGAAACTTTGTTTGCTTTCCCGCAATAGTGCTAATATTTGCCCTTTTGATAGTCTAATTTTTTCATTTACTTCTCCCATTTTTACATCAGTGATAGTAAGGAGCTCGATATGCTCGTAATTGCGTATGCTACTTCTGGTTTCATACCACGTTCAGTTGACTGGTCAATCCATAACTGAGGTTCGTATCTCTGAGGTTCTACTGCATGGATTCTATGGCAGTGATGCTCTCATTGTCTGTTCTGCAGCCATTCAAAATGCCTTTACTATAAATCACTTATAAGTGCACTGAACAGACTCCAGCAGACAGACTGAAAGGGTCTTTTTAGTTTCTTACACAGATAAGAAGCAGTGCCTCCATTGGCTTACCTCGTGTTAACATATGATACAGGATTAATGCCAATACTTATTTATTTTACATTGAAATTGAAGGCCTCATTTCAGTCATTTTGCTTTGTCCTCTCATTTAGGCAGTTTGTGTTTCGTGTTTTTATTCAACCGCATTGTTGTTTGCCAACCTCAATAATGTTGTGTAAGACATTTTAAAAAGTAGCTCTTTGCTTGATTCATTTCTCAGAGCTAAAGACGGAAGTGCATTTGCACAAACAGACCTACCAATGCAATAAAACTATACTTTACTTGTATTTTATATCTAGACTTTATTAGACATACTTGTTATCAGACATGAATTTTTGCAACAATAGCAGTTATTTGGAAAACTTGAGATCTCAGTAGATCAGTAGATGAAAATAAGTTGAACTCATTTGAACAAAAATGAGAATGGCAGTCAAAAAATACCATGCCTCCACTGAAATGCACAAATACCTCTTTCATATGACTTTGCAGTCATTTGTTGCTGTTTTCACGTATGTTCTGTTTTGCAATGGGTCCGTTTTTTTTGTTATATTTCTGAAGGAGTTTTCACATGAAAGTTATTTATTTGTTTACAGTAGGTGCATCTTGGGTATTGTTCCTTCTGCTCCGATCATGGCTTGGCAGCAGGCCATGTCTATGAACACTCTGCCCTTGCCTGTGTTGTGGGACAGCGAGCTTGTTTGTGAAACGCTATCTGGCTCCTGTCGTGTTTCAGCCATCTCCACAGGGCTTTCCTCGGTCTGTCTGTCTGTATGTCTGTGTCTGTGTCTGTCAGCCTCAAGACACTCAGCCTATCAAGGCTTCCTTAGCATCACTTGGTGCCGTCATGGGCTTTAATTTGTTTTAATTTGTTTAAATGTTTTTTACCCATGATGCTCAGTAACCAGGGAGGTTACTTCAAAAGACTTTTGTTTTGTTTTAGTTTTTTTTGTCAAATGTATTTATTTTGCTCTGATTATAGTGGTTTTATATATTTAATTCATGCACATACAAAAAAAACACTTAAACATGTTGAAGTAGCTTTTTCCCACTGTAAAATATTAAAGAAACTTTAAAGGTTGTATCATTTGTGTTGTTTTTAATACAGTATCACTGGGTGATGCTTGGCACATGTTCTTTCTCAGCATGTGGTTTTGCTCTGTAACTTTCAAACAAGAGCATTCTACCCTAAATTTGTACACATAAAATATAAGGCCTCATGAATCGGTCCTTTATGCTAGTTTTTCATTTTTATTGGGTTCCTTTGGGGAAATCATAGGGACACAAAGATTTACGTTGTAGAAACCAAATGTGTTGAAACAAATCTGGCACGGTAACATGGTTTTATTCGCCAACAAAGATGGAGGTGATGGCTTTAAGTTTGGAGCTATTCATAGCACTGTTACTCAATCATAAGATGAAAAGCTACGGTAACCCAAAGATGATAGAAAGATGATAAACAGAACTATGGTGTGTCTTTTAGACTGTTGAAAATCATTTCACTGAATACATTTCAACTGGTTAATGAATTTGCATCTTTGGTGCCTGTGCCACTTCTCGTTGGAAACTTGAATACCTTAAAACCTTACATACTTATTAATATTAAAACAAAATTATGATAAATAGATTTATGCTCATAATAGTGACATGTTTCCACATATTTACAACTGCGTATACATTTTACGGACAGTCTCTCATTTGAAAATGACGTGGAATAAAGTGTATTTTTCAACGATAAACAGCAGAAATGAGAACCATACCAAGACTTATGAGTTTTGTATTGCTTGCATATGCAATAATTTATACAGATGCCTGAAATTGGTAGCTACCAAAGAGGTGATCTAATTAGAACACAGCAGGACATATTTACCTAATCAGGAAGCTGGGTATTTAAGAGAGCAATAGTTTATTTAGGAAGCTTGTAGATGAAAACCACACAATAAGATGCAATGTTAAGTGATGCTGATACGTCTGTAGTGACCCCTTAACTGATTTATTTTTAAAAATAAATGCATTTTAATCAAGTGTTTACTCTGTGAGGAAGATAATTGCGCCCAGTTCTGGTGTAATGCAATACTGTTGACTCATTAAAAAAAATTCTGTATACGTTTCCTTTACGTCTGATCATGTTAAATGGGCTTTCAGCACAACTGTTTTGATATTAGTTCTGTTCGACCAACGTTGACCCGTTCCCCCGATTGGCCTTCCTTTAAAACAGGGTTGGCTTTTAATACAGCTTTTAGAAGTATTTATGAAGTATGAAATGTGAGCTCAAAAGATCAGCCTCATGGATTTGCATATAATAAATTACAAGGGCAATAACACACAAGGGTGGACTTTCCATTTGTTTCATTTTATTTATTTATTGTAATTATTTAACGTCCTGAACAATTCTATCATTGCACATAACTACAAAATCCAAATTTGGCATTGGCTGGGACATCTGTTTGCAATGTTAGTAAATAAGCTTCCACTTTAGTGCACTTGGAAGGCAAAGTATTGCCTTAACAGAAATGATAGTTGAATTTATCAACGCTGACAAAATGTTGTCATTGAATACAATTTTAACCCATTCAGACCTAAAATGCCTGCTAAAAACGCCTATTAAAACCTAAGCAATTATTCTACACAACCTCTTAAAACCTGAGGGTTTTCTGGAAAAATTTCTAAAAAAAGCCGACATCAACGTGCACTTCATTTCCCCCACGTCTATTTCAGCGAATCACAGCGCATTTCATTAATCGCAAAATCGAAGCGACCTAAACGTCACTCCAGGTCTTAATGGGTTAATGACCATGGCATTGAGTAAACAACAACATTTATAGCATTTGACTGAAGGAATGGACCATTATTTTATGTGTCTGATATTACGTAGTACCATTAGAAAATGACGATAATTTCTTCAGTTTTACACACCCATTGACTGATTAATGTCCATTATGAGATGTAGAATGTACTTAAATCCATTTTAAATTATGTAATGTACATATGTGTCATTTTTTTTAAAAAGGACATTCACCCTTTTAGAGAACAGCAGGTGAGAGCTGATTGTTCTCACATCCTTTATCAAGATTGTTTTCAAATGAAATAAATATAAGCCATCTGTGTTTAGCTGTAACGTAAGCATTTATGCATGCAATTCTTAGTTAAAATACCCGGCACAAAATGTAAACGGAAATCTGTACTTTGGTTGAACAGCAAATCAACAAAATCATTCCCAACTCCCCTGTTCCTCATTTCCTCCCATGTGTTTGGTGACAGGAGACCCTGTACTAATCATTAGAATGCTTTTTTTTACTCAATGAACTGAATAAATGATGGTAAAATTAGTCATGGTTTGTGCATTGATTGAATATTTTATCTGGCCCTGACCCAATCCCACTGTTAGCGCTATAGGAGTAAAAATGTGCTCTTGTCAATTAAATGTCATGAATAAAAGATACAGTCTAAAAGATACAGAATAAAACAGATACAAAGATTGGGAAGAGAAACAAAAAGCCCTTTTGAAAAAGATGAATGGTTCATGACTTCATTCTGTACCAGTATATTTGACCTTAAAACTTTAAATCTGCACATCCTTGAAGAACACTTCCTTTAAGAAAATAGCATAGGTGTCAACCCATATGGTTTGCCCGTACAAAATCTTTTTTTCCCCCCAATTATTTTGGAGGTGTATGGCTGTATGAGGCTGGGATATGGGAAATCTGATACGGTTTATCAAAATGGTGATTGATTAACTTGGTCTATTAACTTGGTCTATTCAATTGTAAGTTGTTTCAGTCGTAGTAAGCATGTCAACAGTATTAGCCTTTCCATTATTTAAATTACATTGTCCTAAATTGTATAATTTGTCATACAAATGGACAGATTGTATCCATTTGACTGATTGTAAACCATTGATATATGTTGTTTTGTGCACCAACATTAACATTCATTTTTGCACAAAGTAATTTTCTAACTGTATAGGTGAAATGTTAATTAAAATTGACCGGGATGCATGCTGCCCACTGCGACCGGGTTTCACCGGCTGCACCAGCTCTGCTCTGGCCAGAAGTGCCACTAGGGGGCGGAAATTGGCTGTCCGCCCCAGGGAGGGAAGCCGATACGAGCTTGCTGCGTGTAGGAGTGGCTCTTTGTGTACCGGAGTTACAGTTGGAGGCTTGGCGAGTTCCGGCTTGGAGGAGGCGGTACATCACCTTTGTCACTGCCGGTCTCAGGGTTAGGGCGGCAAGCTCACAATATGAGGGGGTATATGAAAAGTTGACATTACATACGAGAGTTGACATGAAAAGAGGGTATAATTGGCTACTAAATTGGGAGAAAATGGGGAAAAATCTGAAACAAAATATAAAAATTAAAAAAAGGTGCCCTGAACTAAAGCCTACCCATTTCAGTTGACGTGGCGATTGGCATGTCCTCAGGTTCGTGATGCAGCCTTGGTGTTTAGGGGACCATTACCCAGATTATCAGTTAGCCATATGTGCCTTTTCTTTTCAAGACTTTTTTTTACAAGGTCGTGTCTTTGCGAAAACAGACATAACCTTGGGCAGGACGCAGGATGTGGCAGATGGCTAAGCTTAGATTTCTGCTCTGTAAAATGTCTGAAAGAAATATCGCAACTGAGGTCACTGTGTCCTGTGGAACATATTGCGATGAATGGGCTTGTGAGGGGTTTGTGGTCTGTTTGGAGAAAAGAAAAGAAAAAAAAAGCCTAGTCAGTTTTATGTTTAATACCACAGGCATGTTTCCCCATTCTTACTAAATCGGGTTGACTTAATCCCAGGGGGCATAATTGATGCAGAGGTTTTGTCATATACATTATGTACTGATATCTGGATATTTTATATCATGTCATGGCCTTAGACTGCTGCACTGATCGTTAGTAATAGGTTAGAATAACTTACGCTAATGTTATGATTTAGCTGGCTATACTAGTAAGCTAAGCCCTCCAGCTTTATGCTGTTTTAATTCACGTAGATAACTAACCAACCATAAAACCCATGGTTATTTTCAGTACTGATGTTAACAGGACAGACTGAAGCAATGGTCCTGTATTTTTTTTGTAATTAGCTATCATTAGCTATGCTTTACAGCTTTTTACAGTTTTACACATTACTAGCAATACCAGCCTTCCTATGGTTTAATCGTGTTAGCTAGCTACAAAGTAGGCCAGTTTCCTCCCAAATAACCTAAAAAGATAGCTAGCTACAGTAGTATTGGTTGCTATAAGCTATAAGGCTGGTTTATAATCAGTCCTCTGTTCACTCTTGATGCTGATGATTTTGTTTTTATCAACTGTCATTCCGTTTAAGGACTGGCTGCAGTTGAGTATTTAAATATGTTGAACTTTGACCTGGTTGCTGCTCCGTTGTTATGGCTACCTTCCAGGAGCTTGATAAATTGCCCAACAGTAGTGGGATTAGCAAATTAATGTTGTTGGGTTGTTAGATTACTGGGATGATAGATAACTCTGTCAGTAAGAAAGAAAAATATCTATTTTTAGAGAATATTCTTGGTTCTATTGTTTAACATCCATGACTCTATGCACACGACTGAGCATATGACTTTGAGCATATGAGCATTACCAAATTTAAAAGCAAAATGCCTAGTTGGAAATCGATCAGCTAAAATCAACTTGTGTCTGTAATTAACTAGCTGTATTGAACTAATGGTCTTTCAATACACCCACCCACCTGTTACTGAGGTGGAAAAATCTAATCACGATTACAACACAATACATTCACAAAAGATTTTCCGGAGCTGGGCTGGACGGGTTGGATTTATTGGTGCACCAGTGTATCTTAGTCTATACTGATTAATTTAGCTGTTATACATTATAACATACATAATATAAGTGTGCATCATGGGTAGATATAAATAATGGAGTAACCTTAACTGAAACTATATTGCAGGACTGTTCAAGGACTGAAAACAGTGTTGACACTGTGTGCTACATTAAGTGCTTTCATGTGTAGACTAAAGTTTGTTGAAAATCTTTGCCACTAGATGATGTATGCTTCATAATAGAAATAGCTGGATTTTATTTTAATAATTAGTCTAATCTTACAGTATTCACAGGTGGCAAAGCAACAAACATATTTATTTTATCTGCTAGGCATACATGTGGACTAGGCTGAATGCGGTTTGGAGAGAAGTAATCGATATCGCACCTAAAAAACATAGCTTTTTAAAAACAATTGTTTGAGTAATTGCAAACATTCAAAGTTTGTTAGTGCAATACAGACTAACCTGGTGGTTGGTTGATGGTGATGTCATTGGCGCTGGAGGTGCAGGCTCTCTGCTGTCACCTCTTTCAGAATGAGAACATTATTTAATAGTGATGAATAGTGGAAAAATTTGAGTTTTGCTATGTTACTGAAAATGTGCAAATAAGATGTCACTGTGCATGCTGTGCTCAAATAGTGGCAGTCTAAAGTTTACTGCTGTGGTCCGTAACAGTGTGTGTGTGCGTGTGTACATGCACACACACACACACACACACACACACAGACACACACTCATGCATGCACATAAGTTCACTTTAATTTAACATTGAAAAAAAATTTTTTTACAGTACATATGTTGTGTCATTTCTGAAACAGAAATAAGTTTCTCATCATTTTAAAATTAAAATTAATTGTCATAATATGATTGCGTTACATATGCATGTTAAGCTTTTGTTTTTCTGGTGGCGTAGTAATGGGAATTAGTTATGCCATAGAGGCATCCCTCTAGTCAAAAACAGTTAATAACAGAACTTCATAGGTATTTAGGCGTATCTTTGTGGCAAACCAGAACCCATCATTTCTGTTTTGTTTGGGTTTCACACTGTGAGAGGTGGATGGCTGACCCTGACTGATCTCTATCCTCATGCGCATTCCCAAATCAGACCCACATGCATAGAGTATAGACACACTGGAACTGAGGCTCGTTTTTGCCTGTGGCCATGTTGGGGTAACACTACCAGCATGTCACCTGAGGGGTCAGATGGTCGTGACATTGCTGATGCTGTGTTTTCTGATCCATCCTCATATCCCAGGTCAGATCAACCTCCACCGTCAGCTCCAGGGAAAAGCTTTTCCGAGATTCTAGCTATTTTCAAAGGCACGTTTGTTTGTCAAGAGTTGTTTAAAACCGGGGTGAAATCGTAATGTCGGCTACCTTTTGGCCTTTCTGATTTGTTTATTCATCTCAATCGAGGAAAGTGGTGTTATTGTTGAGGTGCATGGCTTGACAGCGGATGACCCCTGGCTTGTTCAAGGGGGAAACCTCAGCTTGCTTGCTGCACATACCTTGTCTTGAATCTTCTGGATGAAAAGAATTCCTGATGAAAACATAATAGCCCACACAACAACAATTCTTAGTTAACGTCACAAAAGTCAGTGTGAAATTGCCAGATTTTTTTTTAAAGTGGACATTTTGTTCATATTTTTCATGTCTCCCCCCATAATTAGATTTCCTGTTTATTGTACTGTAAATATAAAATGTGTGGCCGCATATTTTATTTCAAAATATAAAAATATGATGTGACCTGCCATTGGTTATGTGTTCATTTTTATTGTAAACCTGAGAGTCATTTAAAATACTGTCATAAACATTTAATGCATCCCAGGCAGGCGTGGTTCTTTTATGTTATTTAATTGTTTAAAGTACTAATCAATCTCATGAAGAAATTGTGGAAGCATGATTAGTGTGAAAAGTGTGAAAACTCCCATATTATATTTCAAAGTGATTGACTGGGGGAGCTACTCATTAAACCAGTGATAAATTACATATAGTATAACAATATTAGTCTTCAATGGTGGTGAGGCTTTCATTTACATAATTGACTCCTTGCTACTTGAGAGACATCAGAATAGGTGCATGGGCGACATCTGTAGGTTTGATGACACGACCACTTTATTTATTTATTTTAAAGCCCTCTATACACCCTCTCTTTTTCATGTCAATCCCCCCCTCGTATTATGAGTTCGCTGCCGTAGCCCTGTGACCGGCAGTGACAAAGGCGAAGCATCGTCTCCTTCGAGACGGCACTCGCCAGGATGTCAACCGTAACTCCGGTACTACAGAGCTACTCCTATATGCAGCAACTTTCCTGTCGGCTTCCCTCCCCCCTCCCTGGGGCAGACAGCCAATTGCCGCCCCCTGGTGGCACTCCCGGCCAGAGCAGACTCGGTGGAATCGAACCAGTGGCCAGTGTCGAACATTGTAACTACTAGACCACCTGGGAGCCCTACACGACTACTTTTATCCCTCCTGCAACTTTGATAATCAGCGGGAATGTTTAATACATTTGTTGGGTAGGAGAACAGTCTTATAAGGCAGTGCTCAAGTGCAGGGCAGAGTGATGCAGCCGTTCAGGAAGATTTTTGTTGACAGGCGATCCAGCTGTGAGCAGAATCTGTGGGCCAAAATGAAAGGCGACACTGAGAGCAGTCTGGAAGCATTTATCTGGGCTTTCCCTGGCTGGCGCAGTGTGATCAGAAACAGAGCGAATCGCAGATAGTCTCATCCCCTGCCTTTCCCAAACTCTTACACACGTTATTGGTAAGAGTTTAAAGCCTCAAATCCCTTTTGTAATTATTATTATTAATTTTTGTAAAAAAAAATTGCCCACTTGATTATCACCTATCTTGATGTGGTCGTGCCTTAAGAGGCTGACTGTGTATGTGTACATCGCTATGTCAGTTCGGTGGCAGGTTTTGGGGTATAACACAAAACGTTTTACATCCATTTTTTTCCTTGATTTTAGTTCTCAAACAGCTCTATTTGCTGAAAATGTCTTGTGACTCAACAACAAACAATGTTGTTTCAAAATTTCAAAACTCCATATGATTAAACATGATTTTGTGTTCCTAAATGGGAAAAAGTGGTGTTTTTTTCTTTTGGTATTCCTGAGAGTTCAGTTGATTGGTTTTGACCTGCAATAATAATTTTTTCTTTTAAATTTTTATTATTAATAAATAAATAAAAATGACACTGAGTTTCCCTATGAATCCATGCATATCCCAAAACTCTGAGTTTTGTAACTGCTTCAGCTGTGAATATTTCCCCGGTGTAAGTTCTATGTACAAAATAAAGGAAACACTTCAGTAAATGCAGGATACTGGGGCTCTGTGTGCATTATCCTGGCATAGCTTAGGTCCACTCAACCGCTTAAGGCCTGAATAAACTTCACTTTATAAACACGTACACGTATGCGTACCCTACGTGAGTGACATTGTTCACATACTGCACTGTGTACTTTATGTCTGTCTGGATGTTTAAAAGCCATATCCACTAGGTGGCAGAGAAATTGCGTAGGTAACGTACTGCTGGTTTGCCAGCTTATTTACCATGTGGATTGGATGACAGACACAGATATGCTTTATTAACGTACGTTACAAATGTTGTTTAGCTGCTAACTTTATCAGAATGACCACACATGCTAACTAGTTAGCTTGTTATAAATGTCAGTGTTTTAGCTGGTGGCCATTTTACATATGCGTACACATATTTGAAGTGAAGTATATTTAGGCCTTTGGAGGGTACGGTAAACACCAAAAAATACAAAGCCGTTCTGAGTGATCACTATCCTATGGTGAAGCATTTCTATCCTGATGGGGGTGGTCTCCTCCAGGATGACAATGCCCCCATCCACAGGGCAGGAGTGGTCACTGAATGGTTTGATGAGCATGGAACAAACAATGTAAACCATATGCCATGGTCATCTCAGTCACCAGATCTCAAACCAATTGAACACTTATGGGAGATTCTGGATCGCCGCCTGAGACAGCGTTTTCCACCACCACCAACAAAACACCCAACACGCTATTGAGGCACTTTATGCGGGTGTTTCCTTTAGTTTGTTACCTGTAGAGTATTTGTTTCATCAGTTGAAAGTAGCATGGTGGAAAGACAGCATGGTGTAGATCAGAAGGCCCACTCCCCATCTGAACCAATGCTCTTCTCCAAGAGTAATTCTTTTCGGGAGTAATTGCTAATATCTTTTAGTGGCTCAATGTTGACTCTTTTGCCAGACTTCACATTGCAGAATAATGTTTGGCTGCAGTTGATTAGCGATTTGTTGATTTGTCAGCCATAGTGCCCTGACTCTTTTAGGATCCAGGCAAAATGTGCTTTAAAGGCATTCCAGCATAGCGCATTTAAACCAAGCATCAGCACAATGATCGCTTTGCTAACGGAGTTGAGTCCACAAGCATGCAAGTAATCTGCAATTTACATAAAAGAAAAGAAAACCTTGTAGCGTAACCTAGGTAACTCGAGGCACAAAAGGGTTAAGTGGAGATCTGTGAACAAGGCAGATTTTTGTCGCAGTCCCGACGACCCACATCACCGCTGTAATGCCCCAATAAAACAGAGTCAGTGTAAACACAGTGCTCAGCGTTTAGGAATGTGTTAATGAAAGACAGGCAGAGCAGGTGTCTTGCTTCAACAACCTCCTTTTAAAAGAATACAAAATAAATTAAGAAAACATGAGAACTGAACACGATCGCATGCGGTCCCAGGACCGAAGGCGTAATTTATCTCTGCGTTAAATTTATTTATGCTTTCTTATCAAACGTGGAATCAGGGCAGGGTACCTTGCAGTCGACGTGTAGCTATGACCAAGCATGGATTCATATAAGCCTTGATCACGTGACATCTCTTCCCAAACTTGCTTGAGTCTCGGCGCCGCCATACCCTCTTCCTGGGTTGCTGTTAGACCCCCCACCAGTGGTTCTCCGAACAGCACATGGGATGTGGAAATAAATGGAGCTGAATGCCAGCTGGGGGCAGCCTGGCCAGGCATCTGTATAAAGGGGAGTTTGTCCTTCCATCTTGATTTATGGGGCCCATAACTCAATGTATCTCTACTGGCTGGTGTTCTCTATACAGTAGAGATCTGACAAGACTACTGCTTCCATGATTTACTTGAGTAATGAACATTATTTGGTTAAAGCAAACTTGAAGTTGTTTTCATTGCTGAAATACATTCCAATAGATTTTTTACCAGATCAAAAATTATATTTGTTTACCCGCCTTTTTTAACATCCTAGTTATTTGAGAGATTTGAATAACTGACTTGTCTTTTGTCCTGCTTTGTGCACCACAGCATTGCACATTCACACGGCGTCAATTGTGTTTGTGGAATTCGTTGTGGGATCGGGGTAAGCTTGTTTTTTTTGGGTTGTTTTTCCTCTTGAAGATCTATGACTCTTTAAGCCTGACATTCGCCCTCCCCTTCCAAAACATTGCACTTACCAGCTGTTCCCACGTCCACAGCACATGCTGTTTTGACTTCTGAAACCTCCTGCAAAACAGAACCTTGAATACCAAAGAGGCCTTCAGTAACCCCCAAGAGCTTTACACTTTGTAAACCATTTTATTTCACCTTCTCTCAACATCTGATTGAGATTCAAGATCTGTCTTTGAATCTGATTTGAATTTGATCTGACCACGACTTTGAATTCCCTATAATCACAGCTGTATGTCTGCCCTGCGAAAAAAATCCCTGAGGTTTCTCTCGATCGTTCTGAAAAACAGCGAGGTTTTTAAGATACTATCGCTTGGAAGAGAGTTATCACTGGACGGTGGCGTGTGTACGGGATCTGTCTCCTTGACAGGGGGGTTTGCATTTTTGGAAGCGCTTCATAAAAATGCAGAATTGTGATGCTGTACATGGCTCTAGATCTGCTTGTTTCCTTTGAAGAGACAATGCAGTTGAGGTTACCATATGCTTAGGATTATCAGCACTCTTCTCTGCCTGCTCTGTGTAATGTGATTGGAATTCATGCTTGGCTGCTTGCAGTCCTGTGCCAGTCTATGATCCCGTCTTGGTTAAAACAAATAAATATAGGATATATGCAAATATATGCAATCAATTTTTTGTCCTGTATCAAACGTCATAAACGGTAGAATCAATTGTAATAAACACAAATTCTCATTTTTATATTTGAGCACAGTTTCCTTTTATGTCAAACCAGTGAAGGAAGCGTATTTGAAACGTATTTTCCCTCAGGCATAGCAGTCTCAAGCTACAACCGACGAGCTTAAGCTTTATCGATTTGAATGTGTCTCCGCCTTTACTGCAATGCTCTTTGAAAGAACATAACCCATAGCAAAATACACACTGTATGCTTAAGTAAAGAAATTACAGTTTAAATTGCATATATGTGATAGAGGCTGTTCTGTCAGTTAAACATGAAGAAATACAATGTGTTACTTTTTGGATCTCACAGAAATGCAAGCATTCACACACATACACTCACACTCATACACACACACTCACACTCATACACTCGTACACACACACACACACTCACACACATACTCACAATGTTACTGTGACTGTTACGGTGTCTGACTGTAAAATGTGTCTCATATCTCATAGCACCAGCTTGACTCTGCACCTTACATCTTTAATTATTATTATTATTATTAGTATCATTATGAATTACCAGCCCATAGTGATGGAGAGGAAAATGTCTGGCTCATCCCAAGGCATCAGGCCCTCCCCTGGCTTTCAGAAATCATGCTCTAACGCACCTGTATACGAGAAGAAGAAAAAAACTTGCATCAATACTGATAAAATCAGGTTTCAGCTGCCTGGCTCAATGATTTTCAGTAGCATTTATTGGACCATGAAACAAGTAAACTGTACTGTCACCGAATGGCATTACAGCTCAAATTTTTAGATCTAATTTTAAAAGGCTCGTGGTATTTTATCAGTACTATTGTCCCAGGGATATCACTTTCATAGCAGGCCAGTGCATTTAATAAACTCAGATGAATAAACCGTTTTCCAAAACAAATGTTTTGCAGATGTTGAAATTCAATAAACGGAACAAACATAAAAATGTTTAGCACTCTAAGGTTGCATTTAAAGAGCATTGAAATATGTTTGCTGATGTAGCAATCGGTTAATACCATTCATCTATCTCTGCATTTGATTGAATAGCTTTTGGTAAACAAAACATGTTGTTTTGGGATTTTAATAGGAGTAGAAATTTGGTTTGACAATGTGACATTTTGTTAGTATCATTGCTGTGTCTACCTTTTGGTTGAAGAGCCTTGCCAAACAAAATTGCAAATGTGTTATTTGAATAACGGTAGAAATTGAGTTTAATGATGTAGCGCATTGTTAATATCATTGCTGTGTCTGTCTCTGATGACCGTTGCTTAAGAAAACTGCAAATGTGTTACATTGGGGTTTGAGTAGAAGTAGAAGTGGACAATTCCTGCCCTTCGTGTGTCCTCATATAATAGCAGATATTATTTCCAGATGGTCTTCAGCTTATACTAGACTGAACTTGCCTAGTCATGTGGAATTAATTGATGCAACAACCTAGGTGGCTGGCGCTGCCAGGAAGAGATAGATTTAAGAGCTTATTTTCCTTTTTTTAAATTTGTTGCATTTTTTCTTTTTTTTTAAAGGATCTGATATGGAATTATCACCGGGAGCATATCATATGTTATACAGTGTATATATTCATGTATACAGCACCTGTATTTACTTAAATCATTTTCATGATTTTTTTTTTAAAACATACTTTTAAAAATAAATATCTAGCTCTCTATATTCAAGCTCGCATGTTATTTTGAAACAAGCCAAGTCTAAAACATTCTACGCTTTAGCATATCATACATCGTATCTTGCAAAATATTGACATTACAGTGACATTCAAGGAGTGTTCATAATCACTGAACACACTAAAATCTTCGTACTTAACATCAGAAATTCTGTCATTGTGCAATTTCAGCTATGCAAGTACAGTATGTTCTCCCCCCCACTCAAAGGCAATATGTTATTTACAGTGCTTTAATTCATCAGACGTATTTGTACAAGTTATTTGAATTAACAACACACCCTACTATGCCAAAAGCAAGTAGTTTAGCTTAGGTTTGCTAGCTGCTACAGTGCATGCATACAGGTTCTGGTCTGGCTTGGTATGAGGTGTGCTGGCTTACCTTGCTGCATGTGAGCCCCAGGTCTGTGTGACTGAAGCCCCAGGCCACTGCCTCTCCTGCCGTCTCTCGCTGGAAGTGAGGGTGTCGTCCTCTTTCCACTCTGCCCATTACCGCCTCTGATTAACTAATGGCTGACAGATGAGGCGGGGTTTTTTTGGGGGGGGGGCGAGAGGAGGTGGGGAGGGGCGTGACCCCCTCTCTAAAGTCCTCTCCCACTGGTTACCAGCAGATGCAGTTGAGTGAAGGAGCAGAGCAGCACTCGTCTGTCTCGCTGTGGCTGAAGTTTCCCCCCCCTTTCTCTCCTTCCTCCCCTCCCCTCTTCTCTTCCCCCTTCGGCTGTAGAGGAGGAGCCTCAGACTTGTTTGGCTGTTTGGTTTCGTCTGGGAACGGGAGGGGGGGCCAAGGACGGCTTTGATGTCAGCTGACACCCACCCCCCTGCCCTGGCCTGTGTTTAAAATGCCTGCATAATTACAGTGTGTACGAATCATACATACATGTAAAACATCCATGCCCATTGCCCCCAAAAAGAGACAAAAAAATCTGTTTAGAATGTTTGCATTTGCTTAAAGGTTTAAAAGTTAGAGGCATATTGATCCCCCCAAAAAAGCAGCATAGAGCTATTCATGGATTTAGGATTTAGAGAGGAGAGGGGGGAACAGTCAGTAGAATATCTAGTTTTATGTGTCTTTGTCCCAGTGTATATTTCAATACCACTGGACCACCAACGATCTTAGCTGATTGGTTCCAAGTGGCATGTTGTGGCCTCAAGCTTGACCTCTCCTGAAATACACACAGTTAAATCCAAGGTTGATCTCCAGTCAGTGGAGTGCACCATACCACCAGATCAGAGAAGTCCTGGGCTTGGTGTTATATAATATTCTCATATCACTACGAAGAAACAATACTATGTTATGTTTATTATGTGGGCTGCAAAATGTGCATAAACAAAAAAAAGAGCTTTATGCGTCTTGTGTGTTTCGTGCAAGTACTCCCATTGTGCTGGAATAGACTAATTTAAAGGACAGTTTGTCACCAGAGAAATTATGGCCAGGATTCAAACATGTGCCTCTAACAGAGAAATAATGGCCAGTATTCAAACATTTCAGCAATCACCAAAATTAACTTTCTTTGTGTTTGTGAAGAAAAAAAGACATAACTCTTGCTTTATTTGTAAATCAAAATTAAGCCTAAGTGGCCATTATTTCTCTGTTAAGGACACATGTCGATTTTTTTATTGCTGGCTGGACTCCAGTTATCTTTCAACAAGTGACATTATAGTAACTGTATTTCCATTTTCTGTCCTGCGGAAGGCCGTATTGCCTCTTTTTTATTTGTTGTATTTTTTGTGTGACATTTTTCCTAAAGTTTTCTTGCCAGCTTGAAAGCAGATGATGGTCTGTCCTTGTTCATTGATGTTTAAAGGAGTATTCTCTTTGAATCTCTCTCACTATCTTTTTATCTCACTTTATCTCTTGTTCACTCTATTTCTCTCTCTCTCTCCCCTCTTCCTTCTCTCTCATCCTCACTCTCTTTATCTGTCTCTCTCTGTCTCTCTCCTATTCTTACTCTCTCTTTCTCTCTCTCTCTATCCCCTCTTCCTTCTCTCTTATCCTCACTTTCTCTTTATCTCTCTCTCTCTGTGTCTCTCTCTCTCTCTCTCTCTCTATTGCTCTCTATCGCTCTCTGTGTCTCTCTCTCTCTCTCTCCCTCTATTAGGGCATATCTTCATCTACATAGTGGGGACTAAAGGCATGTTTTGTTCAACCTCAAGCACTATGAGAAAAGAAGAATGTGATCAGGTGGCTGTTCCACTCACAGTTCATAT
Source organism: Aldrovandia affinis (assembly GCA_029706075.1). Classification (NCBI taxonomy): domain Eukaryota; kingdom Metazoa; phylum Chordata; class Actinopteri; order Notacanthiformes; family Halosauridae; genus Aldrovandia; species Aldrovandia affinis. The sequence continues at coordinate 758,603 of JAINUG010000006.1, forward strand.
GAAGTCATGTTTGCTTCACAGCAGATCCACAAAGCTCTGTAAATAGCAGCTGTGGCATAGGAGAACCTTAGCAACACTAAAACCCGCATTCAGTCCTGCGATTAGCTCCTAGGAGCACAGTTTGGCACGTGTTATTTTCTTTTTAAATTACTCTGTTTTTTGTTTATTTATATGATCACAGGACTCGTAACGTTGCACAACGAATGAAAATCTATAACAGCTGCTCGATTTCATTACTCAAAGACAGCTCATTGTGGTTAGATTTAATCTGCCTCCACTTGTTCTTGCAGTGTGTGTCACTTTTGTGCCCACAGTTTGACACATTGTGAATGGGGGAATGGTCAGTTACTGGCAGACATGGGACCAAGTCCCTCTTATCCAAGTCACAAGTAAGTCTCAAGTCATTTGGTCCAAGTCTCAAGCAAGTCACAAGGAGTGCGATTTAGTGAAACACTCCTAATGATTTCCTTACCTCAGAGTTTTTTTTGTGTGCCTCATATATGCTCGTAAAGGCAGATAAAAGGGTACAAAAGTGACGTATGCGCAGTACTGGCCCGCACTGTGCATGTGTGCCAGACTATTCCCCTAGACATCACATTGAAATGATAGGTGTAACCATGGCCAAATTCGTAAACATTCCCTTTTTACAAGTTGTTGCATCTACAAAATATGAGATTTGAAAGGGTCTTGTCTCCGAGCCGAGCACGATGTGGCCTCATAATGATTCCACCATGGCTAAGGACCCTCTCAAATGGGGCGCTTGATGCTGGCACTGCAAGCGCTCTCATTGCAACCGGAAAAAGTGCAGGGAGGGTTTTACTATTTGCATCCCAAAATGAGAGACAACCCTGCCCACTGCAAAGGCCAAGATAGTTATTCAACTGTGTCTCTGGACTGCCCATTGGTCCGAAGGCCCATTATTCCGAAACCCCAATAGATTAGTCCGACAGCCTGTTATCCCGAAAACAAAAGCCCACTGCTCCGAAGGCCCATTGCTCAGAAAATACACTCTCCCTGGAGTTTTTTGCCCTTAATATCTTAGTGTATTTTGATGTGCAAACGTGAAGATACCGTTTACAAAATGCTTGCTTTTTAGTGTGCCCATTGGCTAAAAATGTCAAGGTTTTAAAAATAGGTTAATTTCACAAAATACACAGCGTGACACTTACCCATTGAAATTCCTAGGCGTGAGGCAGATGTTTTTCTAACTTTTGGGGTTTCGGAATAATGGGCTGTTGATACCCAATGTCCGTGAACACTAAACGTTAGCTAGCTAACTAACTTTTCCCATTTGGAACTTCAGAAATATTTTTGAATATCCATGCATGACATGTTTGTTACGATGTGAGTGTAAAACAGAAATAGTTCCAGTTAGCCAATTAAAAAAATAATATCCTAAATTCACAGTCGTCAGCAGGACGATCACTTCAAAATCAAAGGTCATCCTTCTTAATTTTTTAGTCGTCGAGACGATAGGACGACTGCGAATCTGTGCCCCTGGCTAGCTAGACATTCTGCGCAGATTTAGCTAACATCAGCCCTCACAAACACTTACCGATCCGAATGAGTCTTCAAATGATGAACAAAGTTTGATGTTGTAGTCTGGCTGTCAGAAATCTTTGATGAGCAGGTCTTGCATTCAGCAGTTCACCTTTTTCATTCACATGTGAAATGTTTGAAGCCAAAAGTGATGACTCTTGGCACAGTCGTGGCCGCCATGACGATCTGATCTCATCTGATCATACTGTGTGTGTGTAACCAGAAATACTATTTCTGATATAGTCTACAGCGGGAGGGTGTAACAAGTGATTCTCGTTGAAATAAAATAACGTCAGGTAGCGAGGAGCTTGACTGACAGGGTAGTCATCCAATCATGACAATGCCATTCCCAGTGTGCGCTCGCATACCGGGTAACGTTACACTGACACTTGTAATGTGAACATTGACAACGTTGAACATTTTAATATTTAATATTTAATATAATATTTAAACTGAAATCATAAAATGAACACAAACAAGTCATTCAAGTCATCATGTCTCAAGTCAAGTCAAGTCACAAGTCTTTAACTTCCAAGTCCAAGTCGAGTCTCAAGTCATTTATTTTCTGTCAAGTCAAGTTGCAAGTCATCAAAACAGTGACTCGAGTTGACTCGAGTCCAAGTCACATTGACTCGAGTCCACATCTCTGGTGACTGGTTGTTTTCACTGCTCAAATATGCTCTTATGAATCAGTTAATAAAGAGTTATCTTATCTATCTTACCAGACAATATGCATTCAAGAAACATGCACACTCTTGTTAACAGTACTGAGGGGCCATAATACTGGCTCCTTATTAACAAATATCATTTTGGAATTAACAAAAATGTGTTCTGGTCTGCTTCGTTCAATGGTCTGCACCTTGTTTCTTGGGGCAAGCGTTCTTTATCTTAGAGATACAAAACTAGTGCATTGTCGCCAGCCAAAGAGACGCGACTGAGGAAGCATGTCAAATGCCCTTCTGTTTCTTCCGTCTCCCTTGGCCCTGGGGACAGGCTGTAGTGATTTTCATTTACCGTTTTGATGAGAGTTCTTTGAGAGTTCTGATTCTAATTCACAGTGTTCTATTCTGGACTTGTACAGTTCCTTTGAGAACGCCATAAGCAGCCCTTCATGATGTCATCGATTAGAATCAACTAGAATGTCACGGCATGTTCTAGAATAAACATATTCCTCCTCAAAGGGTTAAAGCAACTTCTTGAGTGTAAATAACGCTGATGTGGCCTGAAAAAAATGCTCACAGAGATCTGTGGCTCACACTGTGCAAGAGAGAGAGGCCCAAACAACCAGACATACACCAGGAGGGCAATGAGTGGGTCAGATAAGCTGGGCTGACCTTGTAACATTCAGAACTTAAACTATTTCTCTGCAGTGTTGTATCCAGCTGTATGTTGTAATGTTACTATCTATTGAAGCATTCTGTTCTCTATCTGTGTTGATTCTATATTGTACCCTCAATGGGATATCATAGCCAGTTTAATGTGGATCCACTGTTGATAAAGCCCCCACAATGGTATACAAAGAGTTTTTGACAAGATTGTGGAGACATGAAATCCAAACAGACTTTGTGTAGATTTTGTGACTTTGTGTCAAAGTCACAAAACAAAGTCACACAGACTTTGTGTTGTGGGGACACAAAGCTCACACAGACTTTGTGTTGCAGAGACAGACTTTGAGGGACACGAAACTTTGTGTTGTGGGTTGTGTAGACGGGGGCATGAAGCTCACACAGACTTTGTGTTGTGTGTACATGAAGCTCACACAGACTTTGTGTTGTGTGTACATGAAGCTCACACAGACTGTGTTGCGTGGGCATGAAACCCACACAGACATTGTGTTGTGTGTTGTGGGGACATGAAGCTCACACAGACTTTGTGTTGTGCATTGTGTGAACCTGAAGCTCACACAGACTGTATGTTGTGCATTGTGTGGACATGAAGCTCACACAGACTGTGAGTTGTACATTGTGGGGACACGGACATAAAGCTCATACAAACTTGATCTCCTCCGCAGTGCTCGGTGAGCTGTGGCAAGGGGACAAAGCAGCGGGACGTGGTCTGTGTGGATGAGAGGCAGGTCCAGGTGGAAGAGGAATCCTGCAGCCACCTGCAGAAGCCCCGAGCCATGAAGGTCTGCAGGGCAAAGAGGTGTCCTGGCTGGAAGGCCAACCAGTGGAGCCAGGTACAGTATGCAAGATCTGCACAGTTGGGGCCAGGTATGTGCAGGTTGATCCAGATATGCAAGCCTTGCCAGCTCCATACAGGTATAGAACAATGCATGCACAAGTAGAGTGAGCTATGCTCAGGTAGAGTAAGCTATGTTCAGGTGGAGCGAGGAATGCGCAGGTGGAGCGAGGTATGCAAGCTGTCCAGGGATATGGCCTCAATAACAGCCGGTATTTTTTGAAACGCAGCATGAACCATGGAAACCAGCCAGCACTGAATTTAAAAAAGATGCTCGACTGCTCTCTTTTCACGCGCAAACTAATATTGCAGGCAGGATTTTCAGCATGTTAGCCGATTGTTTGGAAAACAAACTCAGGCCTGTGTATCTAAGTTTACACTCGGCACTGGATGCTGGGGCTGCCAAGCACAGCTGCTTCCAAGTATTCTCTACAGCATAAACATGGTTAGCATCTCATACTGTAAACAGTGTGGTTTAGAGAGGCACCACAGTGGGCCAGGTGTAGTCACAGGTCTGCCAGAGGGCGTGATTCTAATGAACTTCTCAGACCCAGAGCGACGGGACATGTCATGCCAGAGCACCAGTTTTCTTTCATGGGGTGCGTTAATCCCTCTTAATTTGTTCAGGAGGCGGGGTGCCATCCGCTCTGCATTCAAATGAGCAAGTGCTTTCATTCCAGTCTAATCTAGCCACAATGCACTTAGTCCTTAAATGCGAGTAAAGATTTAAAGCAATAATGCACAGCTTTATTTTACATTTATTTCACTCAAACCCAAACATTTTGAGTTTGTGATAATTAACAGACATCTACTCCAGAGGTGTCCACAAAGCCCACAGCAGGCCTGAGAGCTATCACTTAACGGCTGTTGGTTTTCATCTGGCTTTAGTGTTGGAGGGACGGAACCTGGACCCGTGTCAAGGAAACAGAAAGCATTTCAAATGGATTAAACCTCAGATGCACTAACCTGTGGCTCAGCTTTGGAGGAGACAAAACACTGATGCCAAAAAAGCAAGTCAACCTTTCAACCTTAATGTCACTGCAGCCTTCTTGAAGAGGCCACTTTGTTCCGATACAAGCCCTTTCATGCCACTGCAATTGGAGGGAAACGCACGCAGGACACAGTCCAGATAAGAACCAGGAGACGAAAGCACCGCCAGGCTAATAGCACAAAGGCTTAATGGAGCCGACTGGGTGCTGTCAGCCTCTGCTCACAGACCGGCCCCACACAGGGACTGAGTCATGCCAGGACGAGCGTGGCCCGGGCCAGCTCTGGAGGGGAAGCAGTAATTAGCTCACTGTGAGTTTGAGGCATCTATGTCATGTGAGGACAGCTCTGCAGTGCAATGAGTGGCACAGAGAGTCTGTACTGTAGTGAGGCAGTCAGTGTACATAGAGCACAGTTATTACACTCTAGTGAGATAGTAAATTCACTTAGAGCAGTTATTACACTGTAGTGAGATAGTAAGTGCACATAGAGCAGGCTTATTACACTGTAGTGAGATACTAAGTGCACTTAGAGCAGGGCTATTACACTGTAGTGAGATAGTAAGTGCACATAGAGCAGGCTTATTACACTGTAGTGAGATAGTAAGTGCACTTAGAGCAGGCTTATTACACTGTAAGGAGATACTGGCTGTGTCTCAAACGCAAGGCATTACCTGTGTCATTCATAGGCAGCTGCATGGCTCAAAAGGAAGGAAGGACTGAAACAAGATCAGTGTTTACTGTGACAGCTGAGGGCTTCCGGTTTAACAGCTAATGATAGAAAGTCTATATGTTTTTCAACAGTTTATTTATCTAGCTTGCTACTTTGTTCAGTAAAACCAAACTGATGATTTTTTTGTTGTTGTAAAACTCGACAATCATTTTTCCTGATCAGTTGAACACAGTTTGCTACCAATTACCATCAGACACCACCTCCATGCTAATAGACTTTTTGGGAGGGTTGCCAGACAAAAGTCTGGGTTGTTTTGCATCTTGTGTGAGAAGCCAGCTCCATACAGGTGTAGATGCGCAGGTGGAGCAAGGTATGTGCAGATAGAGCGAGGTATGTGTAGATAGAGCGAGGTATGTGCAGATAGAGCGAGGTATGCACAGGTGGAGCAAGGAATACACAGATAGAGCGAGCTATGCGCAGGTGGAGCGGGGTATGTGCAGATAGAGCAAAGTATGCGCAGGTGTAGCGAGGTATGCGCAGGTGGATTTACAGTATGTTAGCACATCTTTGGAAAAGGCGATCAGGTCTCAAGTGACAGAGGAGTTTACAATGGACAGGTAATGTCACCGTGGTTTTATTTGGAGTGACTGACGATCAGTTCTGCTTAAAGCAGTTCTGGGCTTTATCCATTCTTAGAATGATGCCCACACACTCGCATATGGATAAGCACAGACTGACAGCACAAACCAGACCAGAGGAGTGTGAACGCCCCTTCCACACGCAGAGCAGCCCTCTCCGAACTTCCTCAGGGTTCCCGGATCATGGGCCCCTGCCCGGAAGAGATCACACACCCTCCCCACCCCTGCATACCGCTGTAAACCATGACATCAATCACCAAGAGAGAGAACAGTGGAGCCATGCTTTATATATCAACATCCCTGTCTGTGAGATGTATCCACCCACAGTTTTAGCTTCTAGATAGGCCGGCCTCCCCCCCTGTTGTAGGGGGTTTGGGTGCGGAGGAGTTGTAGTAGTTGTGATGGGTTTATGACAGTGGTATTTACCCTACTGCTCTCTCTACCCAAAACCTGGTCTCAGCAGTTTTAACCGCACGGTGCAGAGCATGCTGGCGCTGTTCCTCTCCTTTTCCTTTTTAATCTGCGGGGTGGGGAGGGGGTGGGGGTACTGCTGAGATGTCGAGTTGGAAAAGGGCAAACCCTGTTCTTGATTCATGGGGTTTAAATGAATGCCATGGGCTTCAGTAAAAGGGACCTCATAAAAGTAGATAAAAAATAAATAAATGAATAAATAAAAAGTTCAAGAGCATCAGTATCAGCGATCTTAAGCATTTTGACAGCCATCTGGCTCCACCTCACAGTTAGACTCCAGTTTGTCTCCGGAACAAACACACCAGGCAGATAAAAAAACAAAAAAACAAGTGTGCGTTCGGCCTCTTTTTCCCTGTGTTTTAGACTTTTGAAACCAGGCCAAGATTTCACCCTGAGGCCTCTCGGAGAGAGCTCCCCAAACCGAGCCCTTGAGCACTGTGTAAAGGGCAGCGGGATAAAAGGCAGAAAGACAGACAATAGAATGAGGAGAACTTCAATGCAGGCGACGCACAACACAAAACCGGGGGGAACGCACCACACTGGGGGTTTGTTTCGTGTCGGGGATGGTAGGAACGTCACAATAACCTCCCAGTTTGATCAGTTAGCAAGAGGCTGCCGAGTATGCAGGCGAGGTCAAAACAGGCTTCAAAGAGATGGGCGACGTGATAAAGACACGTGCGCGGTGGGGTCGGTCCACGTAGAGCACACCCAATGAACGTTCGGGGCGACCGTTGTCTCAACACGTCAAAGCACTTGACGTTCCTGCATGGAGACTCAGGGCCCGGTTGTGGCGTGCTGAAAGCAAGCGTACGTGCGTCTCAAGTCAGAATCTGACATTGAGGGCGATCACATTTACTGTTTTGTGCACATGTTTATGAGACGATAACAACAATCAGAAAGGCTGTGTATTCTTTTCATAATAAAGCATTTTATCTGAATGACAATGGCAGCCAGTGAGCTTATAGACGGATTGTTTTACTTTTAAACTTATGATGGCCCTGATTCCATTTTTGCCTATTATCAAGCATGTAGGTTATTCAGAATATGTTTTCTGCTCATATAAAGAGAAACTATGAATGGAATAATGCATTTTGCATGAATCGTATTCAATTTTGAATGCTTGCACTCTGAATTCTGCCACGTTTCGAATGTGCCCTGCATGTAAATGTAGTCACTGAACCCTTCGTGAACTTCTTGGGTTTGTTTATACAGTACATGAACTGGTTCTGAAGAGTTGGGAAATTATGTGGTAAGCACTGTACTGTACATACCTTGACCTCATTTTCACAAGAGCAATGCCAGAGTGGCACATAGTTAAATCTTTAATGCACATTTAAAGCTTGCTTACTCTTCCAAAGGCAGTTTATTTCAGCCAATCGGAGCCACAGCCCTCTTTCTCTCTCTGTCTCTCTCTCTCTTTCTGTGTCTCTATCTCTGTGTGTGTGTGTGTGTCTCTCTCTCTCTCTTGTTCTCTCTCCCTCTCTCTCTGCCTCTCTGTGTGTCTCTCTGTGTCTCTCTTTCTCTTGCTCTCTCTCTCTCTTTCTCTGTGTCTCTATCTGTGTGTGTGTGTGTCTCTCTCTCTCTCTTGTTCTCTCTCCCTCTCTCTCTGACTCTCTGTGTGTCTCTTTCTGTCTCTCTCTGTTTCTTGCTCTCTCTCTCTGTCTCTCTCTGCATGTGCCGTATAGTGATGGCTCTGTGACCATCCTCTGCTTGCAGTGCTCGGTGAGCTGCGGGGTGGGGAGACAGGAGCGGGAGGTGTACTGCAGGCTGAAGGGGGCGGGGCGGGTCGGAGAGGACCAGTGCGACCCCCTCGTACGTCCCACCAGAGCCCAGTCCTGCTTCTTCCCTGAGTGTCCCTCCCAACACACGTGGGCCGCTGACGTGTGGCAAAACGTGAGTCATTTTTATTATTACAATTCCTTTTTGTCTATTATATAGTAATAATAATAATTATTATTATTACACATTTTATTTATGAAGCTATTTTCATATACCTAACGCGCTGTACAGAGTAAATGTGGTTGAAAGTTTTCATTTTTGTTATAAATCTGATTCCCAATGTGGAAAAGAAAAGGGGAAAAGAACAAAACAAATGTCATTAGGCAAATCGAGAGAAAAAGAAATAAATATGAGAAGAACAAAGCATCCAAATAAATAATGTTTCCCGAAAAGGGGGGAAAGTAAAAAGAACAACAAATATTGAAAGGCAAGAATCAGTGATGCATCTGAAGATAATATATGCCCATATATGACAAAATAATGAATATTATCAGTAATCAGGAATTTGTCAGGAATTTTCCTGGTGCTTAAAGCATTACTAAAGTATTCTGAATAACCATTTGACCCAGGTCTGGTCTGTCGGTCACACACCTGTCGTTTACCATGCTGAAACATTTTTGGCCCCTCCTGCCCAGTGCAACGCCACCTGTGGAGAGGGTACTAGGACCAGGAGAGTTCTGTGCGTTGATGGGGCCTCGAACCCGGCCCAGGAGGCCCTTTGTGAGCCCTCCTCCAGACCCAGCCTGTTCCAGCCCTGCAGAAGCGTGCCCTGTCAGTATGTGTGGATGACCGGAGACTGGTCACAGGTGCGGCATGCCACCCATGGCCTTATATACACCTTGGCCCTTTTTTTACATAAACTTGTATCCAACTCGCCCATCGCTGACGATCATGTAATGATCTGATGTTCTGTTTATGACCTCTACATTGGTTTACTCTGTCTGCATGCTGGATATTTTTGATATTATTAGTAAATCCCAGTGATGTGTGTATATGCATATATGTTAGGATAAAGTCTCTTTCAATTCATTCAGATGCTCTGGGATCAATTTATTGATATATTTCTGGACAATGAATTATTAGATATTTTAACAAGATGAAGAATGCATACAAACGATCGGGTAGTGGGGGTGGGGTGGGGTTGTGGAAGCAAAAAAACAAAGGGTTGAGGTGGGGGGGATGGGCTCCATATCAGCAGTACAACTTGATTCCACCAGATACTACTTGCATGCTGTTCTCCCCAGTGTTCGGCCAGCTGTGGTCCAGGGTACCAGCAGCGGATGATCTCCTGCTCAGAGGTCCACTCCTCCCTGGACCCCCGCTCCTATGTCCCCCAGGCCTCCCCCACGCAGACTGCCCCAAACCCCATCCTCCTGACACCCGGCACTGCCAGCTCAGGCCCTGCCCCCCCACAGCCTCCTGGAAGACTGGGCCCTGGAGCAAGGTGTGTGTGTGTGTGTGTGTGTGTGTGTGTGTGTGTGTGTGTGTGTGTGTGTGTGTGTGTGTGTGTGTGTGTGTGTGTGTGTGTGAGAGAGTGTGTGAGAGTGTGTGCATGCATGCGTGCATGCGTGTGTGCGTGTGTGTGTGAGAGAGAGTGTGTGTGTGTACATGGGGGATGTGTGCTGTAGGTTAGTGGCTGTGTGTGTGTGTGTGTGTGTGTGTGTGTGTGTGTGTGTGTGTGTGGGCATGTGTCTCATCACATACTGTATTGTTTCATTGAATACATACAGTACTTATTTATCATTACAAAAAAACCTCTGCTGACAATAAAGTAACGACTGGAACACAAGTCTGTGGGTTTATGAGTGACTGAGGTCTCTGAGTGTGATGTGCGTGCGCAGAGAGTCTGCTCTCCATACGCATGGCCGTGGCGCGGCTGACCGCGTTTATGTGTCCACTGTACCGCAGTGCTCTCAAACCTGTGGAGCCGGAATCATGGAGAGGACGGTGGAGTGCCTCGGCTCTAAGGACCACCCCTCAAAGAGCTGCCGTCCAATCGAGAGGCCCGAGTCCAGGGCGGCCTGCCGAGAGAGAGAGTGTAAGGCCCTTTAGCATGTGTCCCGCTTCAACAAACACATTTCTTTTATCAACTGGATTTTGTTGAGTGCTGTACGCCAGCAGCTGTTGTAGTTTTCGTGAATGTACGGTTTGGTGCTGGCCATAGTTCTCAGCTGTTTTTCCTGCCAATTGTTAAATGCATTGTATGGTGCTACATAGCAATTTGTTCAGTAATAATTTGTTGAAGAATACTCCCGCACACTGTCAATCTTCAATTAGAACAATAACTTAATCAAACAAAGCGAACATTTTGGTCTGGGACTTGAACATGTGTCCCTTCTTAAAGACAAACGTGCTCAGGTGCCAGAACACTCTGACGAAGGTCTGCTGACCGAACCGTTAGCTCTTTTTTTTTGTTTTGTTATTGTTCTAGTAAAAATTGGTGAATTTTGCAAGAGACATAATTTATCTGAGTATTCTTAAATGTATTCAACATCTCCTCTCCAGGCACCTGTGGTTTACTGTACTATATGTGTGAACATCAACACTGACAAGTTCAGTAATAATTTAAAATGACATTTGTTTCCACGCTGTATGCAACAATTTTATTGCTATTTTAGTGTGTTGATAGTAAAAAAAAAGACTACTTATTCCATTATATCAATACAAAAAATAAAATAGGCTCAACATATAATCCTTTCCATGACTTTCTTAACGTGGTTCTCTTTAAAGAATAAACATTCACTAAACATTCAGTTCTTTCAAAGCGGTGACAGACACATTCAGATTGCCCAAGATACGCAAGACTGACTTTCACTTTTAAACTGAATCACGTGACTGCTTTAAGACCTGAGATTTGAATCTTTCAGACGAGTCCAGATGTTCAGACATGCCATTTGTTCTTCTTGGGCAGATTGTTGTAATTTTCCTTGGCAAATGTGTAGTTCGGAAATTAATATGGCATGGGCAGATTATACACGAGTCCCCCCCAGTCCAGAATGAATACCAATCAGCAGGGTCATAGCAGTCTTTGCCTTGAACCACAAACGAAGAACAGCAGAGTGAAAATGAAAAAGGGAGATTTCCATGTATGGTGCTGGAAAAAAATGGATCTGCAGCACAGACGACGCAATTAAACTGTCAGCGCTCTCCTTCCTTGTCCAGGCCGCAGTGGTTCTGCGGTTTATGTGAGGGGAACACGCAGCGTTTCGACCTCAAGGGAGATGTTGGCTGTAAGCACTGGCACAGGACCAGCTGACTGTACCCAAATCCTAACCTTAACCGCTAGGAAGAAAAACGCTAAACTGACTTCAGACCCACGCTCAAGGGCATGCTTTAACCCTGTGAGGAGTGCTGTCGTGCTATGACGTTTATCGTATATTAGAACATGCCGTGACATTCTTGTTGATTACATTGTGATAACATCCTCAAAGAAACGTATAATTCTGGAATAGATCACTGTGAAATGGAACTAGAACTCTCAAAAGAACTCACTCATCAAAGGGATAATATGACGCACTTGTTTCTGAAATCGCAGGTGAATTGTTCACCACCTGCAGAGAGGTTCAGGTGAAGGAAGAAGTCCGAAAAGATGGTGAATACTATCTGAGGGTGAAGTCAAGAATCCTTCAGGTGGGTAACCCGACAAAGAATCTTCCTAAATTGAGGTTCACGAAGAATAAAATATTTTTTAGCTGCACCGTCACAGCTCCACCAGTGCGCCTGAAAATAAGACAAAGAACTGGGTATAAGAACATCTAGGTTTATCCTGTCCTAATCTAGAGTAATCTATGTCCTAATCTAGGGTAGAGGAATTTCAGCCACTCTAAGAGAGAAGTGAAAGTTAAAAACATCCTTTTTCAGCTTTTTCAGCTTTTTCTTCCAATTTGGAATGCCTTATTGAATTCTAAGCCTCGCCTGTTGCAACCTCTGGGAGAGCGTAGACAAGCATGTACTCTCCTCTGAAACACGTTATGTCAGCCGCCACTTCTTTTCACACCGCAGTCTACAAGTTAACCTTGCACAGACATGAGTTGGAGGAAGACATTTTGTGCCAGATTTACTAAAAAATTAGCAGCACTAAAGTGAGGGCTCTTTTGCTGTCGCAGATACCATCCATCCATCCATCCATTATCTAAGCCGCTTATTCCTGGTCAGGGTCCATCCATCTGGAGCCTATCCCAGCATTCGTTCAGGGCAGAGGCAGGAATACACCCTGGACAGGTTGCCAATCCATCGCAGGGCACACACACCATTCACTCACACACTCATATACCTACGGGCAATTTTAGAATCTCCAATTAGCCTAACGTGCATGTCTTTGGACTGTGGGAGGAAACCGGAGTACCCGGAGGAAACCCACGCGGACACGGGGAGAACATGCAAACTCCGCACAGAAAGGCCCCTGGCCTGGATTCGAACCCGAGACCTTCTTGCTGTGAGGTGACAGCGCTATCCACTGCACCACCGTGCCGCCTAAATGAAATGCCCTCATTCACAATTTTGTGGTAGGAGAAGCCCATAAAAAAGGGTACAAAACAACATGGCAGGCTTACACGTACAGATCACAATGCGCCAAGAAATGGGTACGGAGCACAAGTAAGCGAGGTGGACCACGAGAAAAAGAAAACTTTAATTTACAGATCAGGAAATAGAAGTAATGGTCAACGAGGTACAGTCACAAAAAAGTTCCATCACGAAAAAAAAAAATCATTGGGCGTAACAAAACCAACAGCAGATGATGTAAAGAAATTATGACATGACGTTAGGCGGCGTCCAAAAAAAAACACCTGCCTACAACATATTGCACGGAAATAGACACCGGCGGTGGTGGAAATAATATTAGAATAAGAACAAAGAATAGACACGGCTGAACTTGAGCGTCTGAAAGTAAAACTATTCACGATTCATTCTATACCCTCTTGACCGCATATGCACAATATGTTCAATTGTTCAAATTCAGAACTTTGTTTTTATACTGACTGCTAGCAGTACCCTTTTACTCTTTTTCCTCTGTGTCTTCTCCTGGCTCTAATGACTGCTGCCATGTACACCCCAGGTATACATATGCATGAACAGATTTAACAGTGTCCCTAAAGAAAAGGCGCAGAGTGACTGCTGGGGTTCATCCACACACTAGAACAGTGCCTTTACAGGATGCAGACCGTGGGGCTCATCCACACACTAGAACAGTGCCTTTACAGGATGCAGACCGTGGGGCTCATCCACACACTAGAACAGTGCCTTTACAGGATGCAGACCGCGGGGCTCATCCACACACTAGAACAGTGTCTTAACAGGATGCAGACCGTGGGGCTCATCCACACACTAGAACAGTGTCTTAACAGGATGCAGACCGTGGGGCTCATCCACACACTAGAACAGTGCCTTTACAGGATGCAGACCGTGGGGCTCATCCACACACTAGAACAGTGCCATAACAGGATGCAGACCGTGGGGCTCATCCACACACTAGAACAGTGCCTTTACAGGATGCAGACCGTGGGGCTCATCCACACACTAGAACAGTGCCTTTACAGGATGCAGACCGTGGGGCTCATCCACACAATAGAACAGTGCCTTTACAGGATGCAGACCGTGGGGTTCATCCACACAATAGAACAGTGCCTTTACAGGATGCAGACCGTGGGGCTCATCCACACAATAGAACAGTGCCTTTACAGGATGCAGACTGTGGGGCTCATCCACACAATAGAACAGTGCCTTTACAGGATGCAGACCGTGGGGCTCATCCACACACTAGAACAGTGCCTTAACAGCATGCAGACCATGGGGCCCATCCACACAATAGAACAGTACCATTACAGGATGCAGACCGTGGTGTTCATCCACACACTAGAACAGTGCCATAGCAGGATACAGAGCGTGGGGCTCATCCACACAGTAGAGCAGTGCTTTAACAGTAGTATTTCTGGATTACATTTTTATGAAAATACCCCCAATGAAGGCTTACAGCTTTTTTTTAAATGAAGATATTTTTTACTTTTATTCATCTCGGATATTGGCTGAAATTCCTTTGTCCACTAAATTGTGGTTCATAGCAGTAATTTGTGATTTTACCATTTTTTTGTTTTGTCTTTCAGATATACTGTGCTGAAATGCAGTCCAGTTCTCCAAAGGAGTATGTGACCTTACGTAGTGGTCAGACGGACAACTTTTCTGAGGTTTACGGGTACAGGTGTGGGTTATTTATTTATTTATTTATTTATTTATTTATTTATTTATTTATTTATTTATTTATTTATTTATTTATTTATTTATTTATTTATTTATTTATTTATTTATTTATTTATTTATTTATTTAACGGGGACTATAGAAATTTCAACACAGATGTTAGTGCATGCAGCATATTGTATCAGTTTTGAGCTCAAAGGTTAATTTTCATTTGTAGTCCCTGGGTCACTATGAACAATATGGTTATGTATAAACTTTCATATAATAACAATAATAATACATTTTATGTTTATAGTGCCTTTCATTTAATAGTGAAAATCTCAAAGTGCTTTACATGGGAAATGTAGTCAGTTAAAATAAAAATAAAATGGAGGTTCCATACATACAATCTCAAAACAAGTGGTATATACAAGCAGAAGCAGGGCTTTAAAATACTATTGAACAACAACAGTAATGGCAGAGGGTCAGTGATGATAAATAAAACAAATATACAGCATAAAAGCATTAAGCTACAAAAGCTTTAGAGCAGAAGATTGTTTACCTATTGCATATGAAGCATGACGGCAGGTGTGTATGTAAGTGGGGTGGTTTGTCCTCCTCAAAGGGGTGTGGTTTGGGTTAACCTGTGTGATGTCACATGCTCCTCCCAGGTTGCAGAACCCATTTGAGTGCCCCTTTAATGGGAGCCGGCGGCAGGACTGTCTGTGCAGGAATGACTACCCGGCTGCTGGCTACACCCTCTTCCACAAGGTCCGACTGGATATCAGCGCCATGCGGATCATCAGTGAGTAATGACCAAAACCTCATGAATCAGCAAACATTATTAAAAAAACTCCCACAATGTTTTTCCCTTTGTGAGTCTGTCTGTCTGTCTGTCTGTCTGTGTTTGTGTGTGTGTCTGCCTGTATGTCTGTGTCTGTGTCTGTGTGTGAGTGTGTGTGTGTGTGTGTGTGTGTGTGTTGGGGGATGTATGCTGTAGATTTGTTCAGACATGTGTGCTGGAAATAAAAGACATTAAAGTTCACATCACTCAGAAAAGGGACGATTCTCAGGAGGAGGCTGAACACTGATCTTCCTCCGATGGTTTTTCTGATGATCACGACGTGGAGCCTGGTCTCTCCCCGGAGTGTGTTGAGCTCGGATTAGTGCACATTGGCCACGTTTAGGGATTCAGGCCATCTCCCGTACCTCTGTGAGGCAGGGGCAGTCTGGCCCTCAGGGCACGCGCCCCGCCTCAGCCTGCATGACGCTCCTTTGATTTGTGCGGCGAAAAAACAAAAACTCAAATAATAATAATGAGTTCAAGATGACTGGAAGATTAAGTTGCTGAGCTTTTCCAGGAAAATGTCAGAGTGCTCCAATTCACATGAGCTATAACCAAGATAGATAGATAGAGAGAGAGAGAGAGAGAGAGAGAGAGAGAGAGAGAGAGAGAGAGAGAGAGAGAGAGAGAGAGAGAGAGAGAGAGAGAGAGAGAGAGAGAGAGAGAGAGAGAGAGAGAGAGAGAGAGAGAGAGAGAGAGAGAGAGAGAGAGAGAGAGAGAGAGAGAGAGAGAGAGAGAGACAGAGACAGAGACAGAGAGAGGGAAAGTGGGACAGAGATAGACAGACAGACAGAGACAAAGAGAGGGAGAGATGGAGAAAGAGAGGGAGTGGAAGAGAGATAAAAAGAGAGTAACATCTTTGCAGCATATCTGTAATTCACAAACGTGCAAGACTCCATGTTGTGTGGGTTAAAGGGGGGTGATCAGAAGAGGACGATTCTGTTGGGTCTTATGCCGTTTACTGCATGTAAGTGGGGCAGTGGGTTATTTTGCAAGATCTATAAACATAGACTGAATAACCTCCAAACTTAGGTCAAACAACTTGATATTTAAGCACAGGGTTAAATACCTTAACACTTTAGACACCAGTAAATGTTCTATTTGATATTTTCACCAATATTCCGAACAGAATTCTTATTTTGTGCGACATACATTTTGGGTAGTAAGATGCTTTGTAGAAAATGATACATTTTACATTTTAAGCATTTAGCAGACGCTCTTATCCAGAGCGACTTACAAGATGTGCATTAATACAAGGTAAGAACAATCATAGTTAGCGCACAAGATCAGTGCAGTAATACAGCAATAGACATCATTGCAGGCGTCTGCGTATCATACCTGTAACACTGGGAAAGAAAAGTGATCAGAGATTCAAAAAGGAAACAATTTTTCCAATACCTTGTTGAGCCAGGTCGACAATGTCACAGGACAGGGTTAGAGCTCCTCTGCTCTTAACTGGTCGGGAAAGCCACTTGATTGACCTTTGATTGATTTTGATTTGATTTGATTTGATTGATCTTTTTGATATTTGTTTGAATATGGTGTCACATTTAGCCCTCCATTAAGGGTCAATTGAAAGAGAAGGGTACCATGAAACTACCTGAGTCAAGGGGGACATTGAAACTGACCAGCCCGGGGTGGTGGGGGGGGGTGTAGTTTGAAGGGCTCTATCTTAGCAGCCAGGCTAAGACATCTCAGACAGTCCCCTGAGTCTCAGATGAAAAGTGTCTCAGATCTCTGAAACTTAGTGTAGCGGTAACCAAACGGTGGATCAGGGGAGGGGTGGAGGTGGGTCGAGAGATGACACAAGAAAACAAAATCCTCCGTCCTGGGTATATTATAAATATTATACTTATACAGTCAAGCCGGAAAGTCTGCACACCCCTTTCACCCTCTCCATGTTTCTTTGCGTTACAGACTTATTCAACAATAGATTAAGTTCATTTTTTGTCTCAAAATTCTACACAAAATAGCCCATAATGACAAAGTGAAAACAGGTTTTTAGACATTTGTGCTAATTTATTAAAAATCTAAATGTAAAATATTATATGTACACAAGTGTGCACACCCTTTGATATGACACCCAAAAGTGGGCTGAGGTGCATTTTGTTTCCACTGATACTGCTTGAGATGTTGACTTGATTCTAGTCCACCTATGGTAAATTCAATTGATTGGACATGATTTGGAAAGGCACACACCTGTCTATATAAGGTCCCACAGTTGACAGTGCATGTCAGAGTAAAAACCAAGCCATGAAGTCCTAGGAACTCTCCATAGACCTCCGAGATAGAATTGTGTTGAGGCATAGATCTGGGGAAGGGTATAAAAACATTGCTAAAGCATTGAAAGCACCCAGGAGAACAGTGGGCTCCATCATTGTGAAATGGAAGAAGTTTGGAACCACCACAACTCTTCTTAGAGCTGGCCGTCTGGCCAAACTCAGTAACCGGGCAAGAAGGGCCATGGTCAGGGAGGTGACCAAGAACCCAATGGCCACTCTAAGAGAGCTTCAGAGTTCCTCTGCAGCGAGGGGAGAACCTGGTAGAAGGACAAACATCTCTGCAACACTCCATCAATCAGACCTTTATAGTAGCACTTGGCATTCAGGCCAAAAAGTTCAATTTGTGTCTCATCAGACCAGAGAATCTTTTTCCTGATGCTCTTAGAGTCCTTTAAGTGCCATTTTGCGAACTCCAGGTGGGCTGTCATATGCGTTTCACTCAGGAGTAGCTTCCGTCTAGCCACTACCAAAAAGGCCTGATTGATGGAGTGGTGCAGAGATGGTTGTCCTTCTACCAGGTTCTCCCATCTACCAGGAAAGTGCAGACTTTCCGGCTTGACTGTATATTATACTTCCTGTGTATAATACACTTCCCATTGATGTTCACACTGGTCAAATGAAACACTAAACCTGTTGCATGCACTGTATCGCTTACAGGGTACATGCACCTTTCACATATGTATGATAAACATCTGCATTTTTAATTCCATATTAGAGCATATGTCAGGCTACATTTTAATAAGGGATGGGGTCACAGAAAATGTATTGCACATTAAGTGGGTCATGGGGCTCAGAAGGTTTGGTAACCGCTAGGTTGGTGGATTTAGCGCGAGCGGTGTTACAGTGCTGTACTGTGTGGAAACAGCAGGGGGCAGTAATTGTTCTCTCCCACCTTCCACAGCCACAGATCTGCTGTTCTCTCAGACTCCTCTGGGCCGAGCCGTGCCCTTCGCCACCGCGGGAGACTGCTACAGCGCCGCCAAGTGCCCACAGGTAGGAAATGCTGACTCCACCCACATACTGAGAGGTTCAGGGGTCAGGGCTCATTGAAGATACCTGGGTCATGGATGAGCCCCATGGTCTGGTATATAATCCAGACCTTGCCAGTGCTGATTGTGGCCAGCAGCCCAGCAGGGCGATGTATAATTGGCGGTAACGTCACCCAGGGAGGGAGGGATTGGGTCGGCAAGCTTCTCCGTGTCTCATCGCAAACCAGCGATATCCGCTGGTCAGTCGAGTGCCCACAGTCTGCTGGTATGAATCTAGACACAAAGTGTCTTCCTCTGACTCATGTCTGTGCAAGCTTGACTTGTAAACTGCGGTGTAAAAAAAAAAAAAAAAGTGGTGGCTGACATCACGTGTTTCAGAGGAGAGCGTGTGCTTGTCTACGCTCTCCTGAACTGACAGTGAAGGTTGCAACGATCGTGGCTTAGAATATGATTGAGCATTCCAAACTGGGAGAAAAAAAGGCGAAAACAATGAAGGCCACATGGGTCTGTCCTTTGGGAATAATAATAATAATATTTTTTGAAGTGATTTCATAGCCCCAAATAAAACAGAACTCAGATAAAACTTAGGGTTCCCATGCTCCTTGAAAGTCCTCCATTTAGTAACATGAAATCAGGGACTTGAAAATACAAATTTTAACAGTTCTTTAAATGACTATAGAGAGATTTTGGAGAATTCTGAATCCACATTCTACTCAAAATTGTCTACGTAGAATGGGGTTTGAAAGCGCTGATCCTCAGACAGCATTCATTTTCAGGAATTTCTGAGCCCATTTTTATATTGCTTTATTGATGAGGTGTCATATTCATGAGATTGCTTAACTGTCCAGTTTTTTTATGGGTCCTTGAACTTGGCAGAATGGGACCTTGAAAAGTCCTTGAATTGGTGGCGCGGGTAGGTGTGGGAAGTCCCGTTGCTGTGCTAAGCGTGGTTTTCATCACTGACTTTAAGAAAGTGTGATTTTTGGGTCCAGATTTTAATTCAAGGCTCAATCTCTTAGGGCCAGTTCAGCATCAACCTCACAGGGACCGGACTGAAGGTGGCAGAGGCAGTGAAATGGGCCTCACAGGGTAACTACGTCACAGTCAAAGTGCACCGGTCAGAGGTAAGGAAACCAGTGCAATGCGCCCAATGCATTTTAAATCTACCATTCGGACCGTAAGGATTTAGAGGCTTTTGAATAGCTTAAATCCAACATTTAAATAAAAACTTTAGAAATAATTCCAGACAAAGGGATGACTGATTGATTGAGAAAGCTCATAGTAGTCCAGATGTTGTTTGTCGAGTAAATACATGCTCTGTACTGTGGAATATTTGTATTTGTGGTTCTGTGTGGCTCAGTAAGTAGAGCATGGCGCTAACAACGCTTAGGCTGTGGGTTCGATTCCCATCGGGGCCACATATACTGAAAAATCGATGCATTCTTTACTGTAAGTCGCTTTAGATAAAAGCATCTGCTAAATGGCATATATTTTATTATTTGTATGTTGTGCATTCTGTAAACCTGAATCGTCTGACCATTCTGTAGGTATTGGGAGAAAGCCTTACTGTGTGTTTGAGCTTGTTGCTGTTTTAAGCCCCCGCCAGTTGCATTTATTTGCAAAGAATGAAAGGAAGGCCTCTCGTTAAGTTCCTCTTCATTGCTTGTTTTCCTGCTCTCCGAA
Organism: Aldrovandia affinis; assembly: GCA_029706075.1. Taxonomy (NCBI): domain Eukaryota; kingdom Metazoa; phylum Chordata; class Actinopteri; order Notacanthiformes; family Halosauridae; genus Aldrovandia; species Aldrovandia affinis. Next base: position 778,840 of record JAINUG010000006.1, read on the forward strand.
CACACAGGATGGGACCAGGATCTACGGCCGCTGTGGGGGCTTCTGTGGGAAGTGTGGCCCCCAGTCCCACTCCGGCCTACTGGTTCAGCTGCAGTGAGGAGGCCGGGGTGAGACCCAGGAACCAACCATGAGAAAGCAAATCCACTAGGGAGCCAATCAGCTTCACCCATGAACACTTGACCACACCCACTATTATTATGGTGCCACTGTCCCTTCTGGCAGCTATGTACATTAGCATGCAGGTTGTCTCCAAATAATGAATTATGGAGACAGGCCAACTTTATTTGTCTACTTAATCATTACCAAATATGTTTGTGCATTCGGCTACGAAAATCAGACATGGTTTCAATTAAAATCATCTAAGTGTAGGTTTTTTTTCTTAAAGGGACACGTTCAGATGCTAAGCTGATAGAAACAATCCGTCACACATTTTGTTTTGTTGGTTACTGATACGTTAAGTAAATTATTAATAATCCGTCCAGTAGTCTTAAATGAGAGAATTGAAAAGAGTTCCCTCTCTTAAAAATAAAAAAAACCTTAATAATAATATAATTCATGAAACAATCTCTTCTGTAAGATTAGTCAGTTTTTTGATTCTCAAAACAAAATGTCATAATCCAGGGTTATTTTATCATCTAAAGTACACATTCTCTCTCCTAAATGTTCCTCCTGTTTCTGACTGCTTTACAGTTCTACCATACCCACACCAATCAGCTAAATCAATTCTCTCACTGTGGCAATTATTCAAATGCTATTTTGCTAAAGTGACTGTTTGTTTGTAAGTTCAAAGGGAACCATATCCTTTTGACTAAAGCGGTGCTTTCTGCATTGCATTAGCAGCCCTGTACTGCCATACCTGAATCTGTTCCAATTTATCCAAATTATCTTCTGAATTACCCATGTCTGGGTTCCCAAAATGTGCCTTTTCCCCACATTTTGACAAGTTTCCAAGTTATAGCAACAGGCTCAAATCTCTGGAAATGTGGATGCGAGGTGAGGCTACCTATAATTGAATCATCTTGTTGAGTGAAGTGAAGTGACATTGTGTGGCCAGAAAGGTTTGTGGTTGTCAAATAAGTGTATATTCTAAATAACCACTTAACAGACTGCCCTCACGTCAAAGCTGAGATGTGCTAAGCACTCCAAATACTGTTATTGAACTGTAGTCTATGCCACTGTTGTTAAATACTACTGAAAAAGGAATCCCTTCACACTGGATGACAAGATATGATCCGGTAGACTGCTAGGCTCAGTGAAACGCTATATCCTTTCCGGGCATGTCCTCGGAAAAACTTGATAATCCACATCCACTTGTACCGTGTTAATGTCTTTGTTTTAGAAAGGCTATTTTAACACCGAGGAGAGCATGGGATAGCCTAGCGTTTTAAATTTGGGCTTCCATGGGTCAGTGATGGAATGAGAACTCAAGATGGTGATTATTTGGTGATAGGGTTAAGAACACAACATAAAGGAAGTGGGGACCTATCAAGTTTCGCCAGAATATTCTGTATGATAAATTACTTTCCCCCCATGGTGCGTGAAAACCCTACCTCTGACAAGCATGTGCATACATGAGATGCATTTTATTACTACGGTGTAAAATATTTATGTTTGACGATATTTATTCTGTAATGTTCATGTAGAAACATCCAATATTGATTACTGCCAGGTGTGAAAGCCATTATTTTATTGTATGTTGCTCAAAAAGGTGTTACATTTTGCAGATGGTCAGGAACCAGACTAACAGAGTAGGTTTTTAATGGTGCTTTTAACTACTGAAATTACCTCTAATTGAAAAGAGAACTTAATTAAGGTTGGAATTGGCCTTTACAGAATCTCAAGACTAACTTGAGGTTTCACATTACCGTGTCATGTAATTCCATTTCACAAAATACCCAAGGTACCTTACAACACATGTAACGCTGTCCTCAAAGTACATGGAGGTTTTTTTTTAGCTTTAACCAAAGTTTTTTTTTGTTGTTGTTGCATATTAGAAAGTTTATATTTGACGATGCAGCTACATTTAATTAAGGAGTAAAACACCCCTGGTTGAAGTCAGTGAGCAGCTAGTTCAACTTTGGCTATCATCATTGTTTGATAGGCAATTCTACTATGAGGTCTGTATCAGAAATGAAAAAGAATACTTGATGCACTATGTGCCGTAAACTTTTGTAGAAAATGTAACGTTGAATGCCTGCTATCTTTTTTTCCTTATTCATTAACATTTAAGTTTTTGTAACTTATAAAATATTTGTATTTGTATTATTAATTCATACTTGAAATGTGTAAACTGTGCGGTAAATATGAAACGGGCATTGTGCCTGGATGAAAGGGTGCTTTGTTTGCTATGTATTATCCAAAGATTTTTTATATATAATGAGTCAGGTGTCCTTATGTATGTAGTTTGTATAAAATGAATGATTGTGCTATGGTTGTGGATACTATGAGGACATTTTTCATGATATTATAGATCTGGCTACTCTACTAACAGCAATTGGAAAAAAAATGTAAGAATAAAAAATGATCTTGCTTACCAGTGGTTTGACTTTTTTTGATCCCCCTACTTATATGTGTGTATTTAGTTTGTGCATGAGAACTTATACAATATGTATGCACTGTAATGTGAATACACAGATGAGATGCAATGGTAAGTTAATCAGTGTTTTTACAACACAGCGGCTTGAACGGGTTTTCTTAATGTTTCATAGCAGAAAGAACATAACAAGCACTGTTTTTGATAAAGAAAACACAAAAAGTTTACATTGACATTGTCATATACATTTATACTTTAGGACTGTGACAGTGTGGCATTTTCACGGTCTGATGACCGTACTACTCAATATCACGGTTTTCGGTATATCTCAGTTTTTAAGCAAAAACAAAGTATCACACAAAGATTACAACTCGATCTGTTTATTGTATGGCTCTCTGCAGATTTATATTCCATTTATTTGAAATATAAAACAAAAAATGAAACTGAATATAGTTCACTCCTTGTAATTGTATGTTTAAGTCAATAACCATATACAGTATATAGCCCATACAACACAATGCACAGACCTACTCTCAATAATTAAAAATATTATAATCAGAAAACAGAACTGTCAAATGAGTAGCACTAGATGCAATTAGGCCTAGCTTTCCTTTTAAAGGAAGGTTTTTATGTAAGAAGACTAGCATGTTACATTTTTCAGGTTTTAGGCTGGAAGGGAGACTGAATGTGGCCAGAAGATGCTTGTTGCAGGGATGCACAGAATTTCACAGTATCAAAGCACTAGCATAATAACTTTGGTGTTGTAAATAAGTAAAGTTTGAAACAAGCGAATTAAGCAACATTTTGCTTTTTCACGTTATTAGCTTATTGGATCTAGTACTATTTTTATCTACACAATATTTTTTTCTGATTCCAAAGTGAGTCCACATGGATGAATGAGTTCGCTTTTTGGGGGATACAATTTGTCATTACAGACCGCCTCGGCATCGGAATCAGCGTCGCAAGTTTTATAAGGACTGCAAACTGAGATTTATGCCATGTAGCTAGCTAGCTAATAACAGCTACCTACCAGGGAGCTGTCTGCACGTGCGCAATCGCGTTGTAAATAAAACAAAATGCACAGCCAAAGAGGTGGTGGGATTAAATGACATTAGCAGACAACCTAGGTCCAGTATTATATTATTTAATATGGGTTATTTAGACATTTTAGTAGGGTAATGGTTGAAATATTTTTTTCCCTGCATGAAAATATTTTTGCCAGGTGATTTACTATCACAGTATTACGTTAAATGTATGATAGTAGCCTACTATTTCATATTTTAATATCATGGTATACCGTCACACCCCTAGTTTACATAGGCTACTATTCTTTTTCTGATTATTGGGCATGTGGAAATTATTAGTTTGGCTATAAACACTTAATGCAATGCATCTGATGCTTGTTTTCTTACATTGTAACAACACTTTTGCTATGTCCCTGACAAATAAATAGTACATTTAGCAGACGCTCTCATACAGAGCGGCTTACAAAATGCTAGTTTTTCCTGGGCTTCAAACTGGGCTCGTCTACGTCGAGTCGAGATGAGCCTTTTGTTTCGGGTGAAACGGAGTGGCTTTCCCACCCCAGCATTAAGAAAGAAAACACCACAGGAAAAGAGGCATCCGTAATGACAGTAGTGAGAGGCCCTGCCCTGTGCAGGCGATTCTCATAAAAAGCAGCTAATGACGGATAGTAACCATGAAAGAATTCCGCTGGCTGCAGTCAACGGGTCTCAGAAGCCTCGGTGCATTCCTTCACAACATCCTGGCTGCAGAGAAATCTGCTCCTTTGTTCTGTTTGGTGTCTGCTTTTCCTCTAATGGGCTCCGATTGAACAACTTCATAGATTAGGTATTTATTTTTCTGAGAAAACATGGATAAACCTTTATACTGCACATTTTTGGGAACACATTTCAAGTATTCTTTGCTATGTTTCCCCACTGTAGTTGAACGCATATCTATGTCTTACTATGTGGTAAGCAATACCAATATACAAACAGAAACAGAATATGTTGTATGATGTGAACACTGTCAAATGCTGCCATTATTGTGTTTGAGAGTATATTTGTCACACCTCTGTGTGTTTGCAATGGACTCTAGCTAAAGCATCAAGGCTCATGGAGAGTAGGCTGAAGTTACAGTGACATCGGAATGGTTGGTTTTCATAAATGCTCTTGGTAGGCTTGCCATGATTTCATGTACTGGTGGGAACTGAAGAGGTGAGATGAGATCTGGTGTACATATGTGTGCGATTCGCACTTTTGTGGCCTTAAACCTTACCCTCTAATCTCAATTGTTGTTTCATTGAGATGTCAAAATGTTGACATTTTCCTCAGATGCTTTGTACTTCCATAACTGCTGTGGACATTTTCAGAATCCAGTTTCAAGGAGTTTGAGAGGTCAGCCATGAGATGGGAAGTGGACTGCAGTGTGTATGGTGTGTGTTGAGCGTTCGTCTGTTAAGTCTGTGGCCTGGAGATGCACTCTCAGGGGAACAGAGTGGAATCAGGATGGGTTGGTTTATGGCTGGCTGTCTCCCACTGACTCCCCCCCCCCACTTCTCCCGATGCACGGATAATGGTGGGATTCTGGGCCCATTCCAAGATACCACTCTTTGTTTTCCTTCCAGTTCACACAGTAAATATGTCCCCCTGTATGTGTGTGTGTGTGTGTGTGTGTGTGTGTGTGTGTGTGTGTGTGTGTGTGTGTGTGTGTGTGTGTGTGTGTGTGTTGTGTGTGTTGTTTCATCACTGAACTTGTTTTCATGATGTACTCATGACTCTTTAATTGGGATATAAAAACGTATTTTCAAAGCACTAATGGAAGACATGAAGAGATTAATTATTTTCCAGATAATAAGAAGACTTCGCATTTTTACAGCACTGTAAATGCATTAGCAGTGTAATTAAAATAATCAAAAACACAAGGTGAAATTACACAAGTTTTAAGCATAAAGTGGGGGTAAAGCGCAAAAGAGACAGATAATGGTTCTCTGGGTCATTCTTATGTTTTGCCCTTATTAAACGCATCCAAAAAAGGAAAAAATAACTTTCAAAAGAGGAAGATAGTTTGTCTTTTCACAATACCCATGGTTGTCATTTCACATATATTTTTATTGTAAGAGAATGTGGTTTGTAATGGAAATGCTATTTTGCATGTGCAGAGCTTGTGTGGGGTGGCTTTTAAAATGTAGTATGGACTTTGGTAAACACTGCCCTCTGTTGGCTACAAATGTACATAGGAAATTAATGGCAACAGTATATATATAAAAGTGTAGATCGACACTACAATTTCTTATTTGTTCACTGAGGTAAGGTGGCTAATGTGGACAAGTATGCATATAGCTGTATGTGCCTGTGCGTGTGTATGTGCAAGACAATACTGGGCTTACATGAACCTGAATAGTTGCTTATCACATTTAAGTATGACAAAGAATTTATGTTTGAATCTGAAGAGCTAAATACCAAGACTTTTAATGACACACTTCTCATACATTACAGACTCTAGGCCAATCTAAGCTTCTATTCATTTATATTCTGTTAAATTTGCATATTTATGAAAAACATATCATATCAGTTTTTTATTCTGGCGTTAACAGTCTTCACCTTACTGTCCCGGACACCAGGTGGCGATGAAGCATCAGGAAAATATCCAATGAGTAAAAAAATGCCAGCAGTCCAACCTGTGGGAATTGGCGTGCGCTGTCAAGACACGAAGGCATGAGGACGCGCTGAACAGAGCGTGTGAGTTTGAATGTTTTCAGAATTGTCGCTAGCTGACTACGCTCGGAAAACATCAAACATGAAAAACCACGCTCAGCACTAACTCTGCTGTTAAGAGAGGAGTCACATACACCAGACCAGCATTTTTGACATCTAGTCACCGTGTAAGCTGCATGTAGCCAATAGTATATAATTTTACACTGTAAAATGCATGTATATCCATATAGTCACTAAGTATAGTGTATAAGCATAAAGACAGTTTAAAATGTATGTATACCCCATATAGCCATTATTTACATGCACAGTGGGTATACAAAGTATTCACCCCCTTTGACACTTATAGTACCTTACTTCATGGAATCAAAATGTATTTAATTTTATTTCTTGCAACTGATCAACACAAAATATTATATAATGTCAAAATAAAAATAACTATGCTAAGGCTTTTTCTTAATTAATTAATAAATAAAACAAAACAGACAATAATTGATTACATAAGACTTTAGAATAGAATCACCTTTAGCTGCAATTACAACTGTGAGTCTATTTGGGTAAAACTAGCTTTGCACACTGCAATTTTTGCCCATTCTTCTTTACAAAATTACTCAAGCAGGGGGTGAATACTTTTAATACCCCTTGTACATCAATGTAGTCACTTTGTAAGGTGCATGTGTATCCATATAGTTTAAAATGTAAGTGCAGGTATATCCATACAGTCACTGTGTAAGATATATTCCCAAGTTGCTTACTGAATGCTCTACTGAATGTTTCTACTACTGAGCAAAATCCACAAGGTGTTGTTATCACTCTACTCTCTCCCCTGATCCGGTGTGATATTTATCATAGTCGTAATTGCACCTTTCCTCTTTTCTCCCTGGCTTCGTGGCACTTACCAAGCCTAGTCCCAGGGGATTTCTGTCGGCACAGTACCCAGCTGCCCAGAGTCAACCCCCCACCCCTGCCATGTGTTAGCCGGATGCCGCTGGCCCGGACCCTAGCACTGGTTCCTTCCCCTGCCCTGCCCTGGTATCTGGAGGGATGAGGTCCACCCCACCCCTACAGTACACTTAGATGCCGAAGAATGCCCTTCTTCCTCAAGAGCCTCAAGGACAATTTTTTTTCTCTGTATCCCACCATTTTCCAGGAGTTCATCTTGATCGCCTTTTAAGGGGTCAGGGAATATTTTTCCAGCTTCCCACATTGGCTCTAATGGTTTTCTGTTTTTTTGATTCCCTCTGGAAAATGCCAATTGTGAAGCGCTGTGTGACAGCCTGTTTGTAAATGGCGCTATACAAAAATAAAGATTGATTGACTGATTGATATTTTTTGCAGTCAAAAGCATCTTCTGAGTAACTACACATAGAGTGTAATGTGAATATTAGTTTAGTTTGGTATCATACACACCTCTAAGTACCATGATAACAATTCACATGTATGATCGAATGTGACAGCACATAGTTTATACCTCAGAAAATATGGAGCCATAAAGTATGATTTATAAATAAATGGAACTGTTTAATCAGGACATTAATCATTTGCCTACAGCAGTTCATTAGAAATAAATCCAAAGTATGTGTTGAATATAACAAAAATAGAATGAATTCTAAGTTCATTCCTAAGAAAGGGAAAGTCTGCAGAACTGCATAATGTATCACTTTTATTTGATGCCAAACTATCTTGTTTCATATCCAAACTATCTAATTTCATATTGTAATCTAAATATTGTATTAAATACATTGTTTCCGGTGACTGTACTCTCAAATAGGTTGTCATGCATGTACAGGCCATTCACATAGCTTACATTTGACATATTATGAATTTCTACTTCTGGGTCTGCATTGATGAAAATCAAGTGTTATGTATTTTTCTTAAGGGCACTGCAAGCGAAGCTGACCTAAGATTCAACGCCATAACACAAGCCTGATCACAAGCCCCATAACCCCCCCCCCAACACCGCCCCACCAATGGTTTCATTAGAATGGCATTACATTCAATTTGGATCCGTGCTTAAAGATTGGGCATTCTGAAACTAAATAAAAGGTTGTTTTATCGAGTTAGACATAATTGAACAAAATACTTGCCATTGGACACGGCTGTTTGCTGAAGTCGGCTAACTTTGTGGCTCAGGAGGTAGATCATGGCGCTGACAACGCTTAGGTTGTGGGTTCAATTCCCATTGGGACCACATATACTGAAATATGTTAAAAATATTCATTCACTACTGTAAGTCGCTTTGGAAAAAAACGTCTGCTGAGTGGCATACATATAACTTTCCATTCTTTTAAAAAGGACCTTGGTTTGTTGTGTTGTGAGACCTGTTAAGTCCGAAAACATAAATACGAGTTGAAAATCAAATGTGCTGTGTGTACATGTGCTCACCACAGGAAGAGACTGCTCTCACACAAGGGGGTTCTGCTCCCACACAAGGGGGTTCTGCTCCCACACAAAGGGGTTCTGCTCCCACACAAGGGGGTTCTGCTCCCACACAAGAGGGTTCTGCTCCCACACAAAGGGGTTCTGTAGATCTTATGTGTGCATGAAAATGAATGCTTATTTGAAAACCCCAGTAGCTCTGCCTTTGAAGGAAAGCAGGGGGGTTCTAAGGCCAATGAAAACTCAGTGGCAAGAAGAGGTCTATTCTGTATATCGGAGGTGCTGATGAGCAGAGCCGGAGCAGGAAGCCTTAACACGCCTGAGTTGTCAGGAACGGTGTCAGAAAACCAGGCGCGGACCCAGGAATGCAATAATGTTCTTTATTGCAAAAACAATAGGCAATGGTCAAACAGGAGCAATCAGGGCAATACAGGAATCCAAAGAGTGGTCGGGGACAGGCAAAGTTCGTTCCAGGCTTCAGGTGTGTCAGAGGCAGGCAAGACGTGGTCAATGGGCAGGCGGAGGTCGATAACAGGGAATCAGTCCAGGGAACACAGAGAGGAGTAGGGCAGGAACCACGAGGAGCACGAACAGGTGGATCGGGAACAAGACTGAGACAGGAATAAACACGGAAGCACGAACACGGAAGCACGAACACGAGGAAACAGAACACGAGGAAACAGAACACGAGGAAACAGAAACACGAGAAACAGAACACGAAACAGAACACGAGGAAACAAGAACACGAGGAAACAAGAACACGAGGAAACAGAACACGAGGAAACAGAACACGAGGAAACAGAGGAAACAAAGAAAACAGAACACGCTGGAAAGTTGTGTAGGCATAAGCAAAGCACAAGACAATCTGGCAACGAACATGGGAAAACGCACAGCTTATATACATTTAGACATAATGAGAAACAATCAGGAATGAACACGAATGCAGCAGACTGCAATCAGACACATGAGGAATAAGTGAAAACGATAATACAATGACGAAACAATCTGGTAATGAACATGGGAAACGAACAGCTTAACTACATCAGACATAACGAGAAACAATCAGGAATTAACACGAATGCAGCTAACTGCAATCAGACACATGAGGAACAGGTGAAAACGATAATACAATGACGAGACTGGAAACAGGTAAGTGAAAGTAAAAACACGGACTGGACAACCAGGAAAACATGGAATAAATTACAAACACCTAATTACGGGGAACACGAACACGAGACGTGACATGAGTGATGTGAGACGGCTTCTCGTTTAAAAACAAATGATAAACGTGGATCAATTGATCAACACATTTCCAAAAGCAACAGTTTATTTGGAACGCAACTCGCTCTGTATAGGCATTGGTGATCTCACGTCTGGACTACTGCAATTCCTTGCTGGCAGGCCTTCCGGCCTGCGCCATCAAGCCACAGCAACTAGTCCAGAATGCTGCCGCTCGTCTGGTGTTCAACCAGCCGAAGTTCACCCACGTCACCCCTCTACTCTCCTCTCTGCACTGGCTCCCCATCGCAGCACGCATCAGATTCAAGTCACTGGTGCTTGCTTTTCAAGCGGCCAGAGGTACTGCTCCCCCATACCTCCAGTCACTCATCACTCCCTACACACCTCCCAAAACCCTCCGCTCCGCCTCCTCTGGTAAACTGACTGTCCCTTTCCTCCGGGCGCCTGGCAGCCGCTCCTCGCGGTCTCGCCTTTTCTCTGTCCTGATCCCTCGCTGGTGGAACGACCTTCCGCAATCAGTCAGGACCACGGAGTCACTTGCGATCTTCCGCAAGAGACTCAAAACCCACCTCTTCAGACTCCACTACCACTGAACTCTGTCCATCTAGCTAAATTGTCTTCACCACTGTTTACTTGTTCAACACTATACTCCCCCAAAAAATAAAAAAATAAAAGTAATTCACTAACCTTTTCCTTCCTGGTGTTACAGGTATGGTACGCAGATGCCTGCAATGATGTCTATTGCTGTATTCCTGCACTGATCTCGTGCGCTAACTATGATTGTTCCTACCATGTATTAATGCACATCTTGTAAGTCGCTCTGGATAAGAGTGTCTGCTAAATGCTTAAAATTTAAAATTTAAAAATGTATAAATCAGTTTGCAGGTTGTGTAACAATTTTCAATCATGTATTTTTTTCAACAAAAAAAAAAAATGTAGGTACTGAATATGGACAACAACAAACGTATCAAATGTATCATGGGAATATGGATGTGTGAGCTCATGTGAGGTGATATTTAGGTGTTGCGTTAAATGACTGAACGTGTCCGTCTGAACATGTGACATGTGTGTGTTCCTTCACTCAAATTGGTCCCCTGGAAACCCTGGGGATCCATAAGGTTCCATCTCATGGTGACGATGTGTTATCAGCCAAATAAATCAAAAACAACAACAACAAATATAATTTTTTATTATCTTTATAATGAAGGATTATATATATCGTTATATATAATAACAGATGAGAGAGGAAAGTGGGGCCATATACATGGAATATCGAATGCCTGCGTGATTGGTTGGGTTTGTCAATACCTATGTTTCCAAAGTCAACTTACAATAAAGTCAAATGTTTGGGAAAATGCAAAAAAAAAAAAAAAAAAAAAAAAAGGCTAAATCAAGGTGGGCAAGAAGGGAAATTATAGTTACATTGATTGATAAGCTCATGAACGTTAGCTGAAGACTGTTCTTGTGCCCCTGTATGAGATGGTTACGGTGGTCTAATCTATGAATTCGTTTATACAGCTAGTTAGCTAATTGGGTCGGGGTAATTAGTGGCAACAAAAACATGCATGTCCACCAGCCCCACAGGACCAGAGTTGCTTGCCCCTGCAGGGAACTGCACATTAAGGTAAATGGAAATAGTTATTATTCACCAGAAAACCTATCCCTTACTACACCTTGGCTGCATTTTGTGTGAATGATTAAGGCCTAGACTCTGCCCTCAACATTTGATCTTAACTTTGACTTGAAAAATAAATACATGAAGTATCTTTTATTTTTTTATTCCTCACAAACACAGTCCAGAGATTGCCCAAATGAACTCGCTAAAGTATTGCTGCAACGCACTAATGGAAACAGAGATAGTGTGTGGCAGTGGGATGGAATCAGGCTTTGGCTCAAGTTTAGTCTAATCCCTATGTGATTTGTCCTGAACTCTTGAGCCACAAATTAAAGTGAGTATTGTGTTTCTTTCCCCCCACCGCTCTTCTTCGTGTAGATGTGAAGAGTCTGTTGGGAATTTGTAATAGGATTGTTGCATTTTCTCTGTGGCGCTCAAACAGTAGGAATCCTTCTCCCATGCAAATGCAAATGGCCAAAAGCCTTCAAACTTGGCATTTCGTGGCATTTAACATTATATTGGTCTTAAAAAATAATTTTCCAATTGCAAAGACCATGGGGGTTGGGTGAGCTTTCAGGCTGGAAAAATGTTCTTGTGCAATGAAACGTAAATCTGCCCAAAAATAAATGCAAAAAAAATTCATAATAAAATGGGCTGGAAACAGAATGGCTGGTTTAACTCTACAGTAAAGAACAGGTTGTGTTGTGTCCGACACATCCTTTGCCAGCCTCCCAGTGTCACTGATGGAGAGAGCCCACCCCACGTTAAGAGAACAGAGATGCAGCACGGTAATGAGGGAGGGTTCGGCGAGGGAAGCTCGTTATTTTTAATGGCTCTTTCCGTTCCTTTCCTAAAAGGGTAGGCCGCATTGGACCGCTTTTATTTTTTAACAACGCGCTGTTTTTAACGTCACTTTTAGCTGGCTCTTTCAGCCCCTACAGCAGAATGGAGGACTTTGTTCTGCAGGGCCCCTCAGGGGCTAACAAGAAGGGGGCACGGCCTTGTTCAGCTCCCAGAGGTGGGCACAAACCCCTGAGACAACCTGATAATGACTAAATATATATTTTTTCAACTTAACAAACTTTCCACTGAACAAAAAAAAAGGAAAAAGGAAAATCTAATTCTCTTCTCCTTTCCTTGGAAAAAGCCAGTAACAGCTTGAGACGGTAACAGTTTTTAATTAAACCCTATTCAGACTACAAATGCTGTGGGGAGACTTGTGGACCTATAGATTTAAGATTGACTGAAGATATTAGCTTGCTAACGGTAGAGTTGACTGTTGACACCAGAAATAGAGATCTTTCTGCTATATTGCTGTTAGCTATCACTGAATGCTATGCCACAGGGATGCGTTGAGTGTGGTGATGTTATTGTAGCATCCAGACTATAATATACAGGAAACTACCAAAATAAAGAAAGGCATTTCAGTAAATGAAGGGCTCTGGTGGCTCTGTTGTGGTGTGGGGTGCATTTTCCTGGCATGGTTTAGGTCCACTCAACTCCTTAGAGGGCAATGTAAACACCAATAAATACAGTCATCCATTTTATGAGTGTGAAAATGATGTAAACCATATGCCATGGCCATTTTAGTCACTGGATCTCAACCCAATTGACACTTATTGGAGATTCTGGAGTGTTGCCTGAGACGGCATTTTCCAGCACCATCAACAAAACACCAAATGATGTAATTTCTCATGGAAGAATGGTGTTCATTTCTTCCAGTAGAGTTTCATGAACTTGTAGAATGCACGCCAAGGTGCAATGAAGCTGTCCTGGTGGCTTTTGGTGGCCCAATGCCCTTCCAAGATACTCTGTGTTGATGTTTCCTTTATTTGGGCAGTTACATATGTATTTGTACATGTGTTACAAGCACATTGCAGTATATTTTCACACAACTTCTCAGCAATTTCTCAGTCATTTTGCTCTCTTCAAAAAGTTCATGAAGGCTTGTTATGTTCTAATCTAAAGAGTATCTAAGCATAGCAGACAGTGTTACACTGATTCAGTACTGGTTACACTGCAGAAACCTCAGAAGCACATATATACACATGCAGATTCTTTCTATACAACATCCATAGAATCCTCCCCGTCCTCACTCCCTGCTCTACTCTGCTTCTAGACCAGGCCCTGGTACTGTCACATCTGGACTACTGCAACTCCCTCCTCACTGGTCTCCCTGCTTGTGCCACGTAACCCCTGCAGCGACGTATCCATTCAGGTGTTTCTTCATTATATTATGGTATTGGATTTATCTCAGTATTTGCAATTCTAGAATTGACATGGATTACTCGCAGTAGCGCTTTAATGATGCTGCTCATACACTCAATGGTCTGGGATTGTTGTTAGCCAGATGTGTGTCACTATTGCTCATAAAACTCATGTGGATGCACTTGTTCTAGTTTTGGAGGATGCAAGTAAGTTGGATAAGAGCATCTGCTAAATGACTAATGTACATACACACACACGCACATGCATACACACACACAAACACACACACACACCTACAGGACTCCAACACGTTACAGCACACATAGCTGACAATAGTGAGAGCAGGTGAGCCTAGCTTTGCAGCTTTTGAAAGTTAAATGTCACAGGGCTGTTTGCGCTGCATTATCAGAGGATTCCATAAGCTAAATGCAGGTCGTGTTTGGGAGCTTTATTTTCCCAGAAACAAAAACTAAAGCGTATTTACATTTTTTTAACATTTTTATAGGTGTTGAAAACACACCTGGGATTTCTCCCTGAGGTATGCAATGGCTGACACTGTCCTCTGTGTTTGCTCCAACCCAACACAAGTGCTGCCTGAGCCACGAGGCCTTGCCTATCAGAGCACAATTAGGCCTGCAAAGCTTTTTTTTCAAACGTTACTTTTGGACCAGAAAACAATTATGACGTTAAGGAGACAGCAAAAAATAAAATAAAAATAAAAATAATAATTTGGCTTCAACGTAAATATGAATCCATGTCTCTCTTATGAAAATGTCTCTCTTAAAAAATATTTGTCCGAATTCATTTAAAAAGGCCTTCGTTATAATGGCATGAAAAAAAGGTTGAGGCCACTATTGCATTTGGACCAATTTCCAATACGGGGAACCCAGGATAGATGAAAAACAGAAGAAGGTTTAAAAAAAACACAGTGTATGTGTATTGGTCACATCTGAAAGCTGCTTTTTTTATTTCGTTCCTTTTTTTCCCTTCTCTTCAGAACATGGGGAAACAATTTCTCTCCCTCAGCACCGATCCGTAACCCCAGCTCTGACAAAGAGCGGCCTCATCAATCACCCGTCTGACTGGGAGCGGAGAGAGCCTCTCCACTCTGAATCCACAGTGTCCATTTCAGTTTCTCTCCGTGATAGATGGGCGGCCGCTAATGCTGGCATGCCGCTGCCTCTCCAATCATACTCTCCAATAATTCCAGCACTGCGAGCATCAAATCAAGCACCCCATTGCGAACCCTGACACATTATCGACGAAAATACAAATTTCACGAACCTTTACTTAAATCTGAACATAATGCTACTGTATACATACGCAACAAATAGATCATTTTGCAGTATGTTGACAATGATGAAAATAGCAGCATCTCTTCTCATTTTAAAGGGTTGGCGTTATGCTAACTAATGTCTTCACTGATGGTGAAAACCGCATGGTTCATATTAACAAGGTATGCAAAGCTGAAACTTGAGTTAATTATTACCATACTGGTATGCTAATGTTAATCCCCACTTTAACCATTACAATTCTACATGCTATGAGCAGGACTACATAACCTTAGTGTACTGGACGCACAGACATAGTGTAGCGTTTCTTTACAACATGCTCGGTAAGTTAAAATGCCTATTTGATGTGTAGCTTGTGCAGTTTTCTGTGAATTACACCAAAGAGTTATAAGCATGTTCATGTAAACTGTGACCGAGTTTGGACTGCCATCTGATGAAACTGTTCCAGGAACATTGTGAACTTGTGCCCTGAATATTGCTGCTTCAAAATCTAGTCGATGGACGTTATTGCAGGTACTCTTCTTGCCCCCGACCATTTCAATTTGCATCATAATTACACAACACAACCACTTACTTACAGAAGGACATTTACTAACACAACACAACCACTTACAGAAGGACATTTACTAACACAACTCAACTACTTACAGAAGAACATTTACTAACACAACACAACCACTTACAGAAGGACATTTACTAACACAACACAACCACTTACAGAAGGACATTTACTAAGGCCTTGCTTTAAAAAAAATTATAACTTGGTTTGTGGACCCCAAAGAAAATACAAATGATCAAACTTATCTTTTTAAAGAGGGAATAGCTGTGCTCAACCAATGTTTTAAGACAGTTTAAAACAGGGGTGTCAATCTTATCCGAGCAGGACCAGAGTGCAGGCTTTTGTTTTAGCCCAACACTAAAACACCTGATATAACTAATTCACTAACCATGGTCTACAATGAAGACCTTGATTACTTGATTCAGGTGTTTTGTTAATGCTGAAGGGAAATGCTGTCTCAGGTGCCGCTCTAGAATCTCCTATAAGTATTCAATTGGGTTGAGATCTGGTGAGTGAGGCGGCCATGGCATATGGTTAACATTGTTTTCATGCTCATCAAACTATTCAGTGACCACTAGTGTCCTGTGGATGGGGGCAATGTCATCCTGGAAGAGACCACACCCATCCCATCAGGATAGAATCACCACAAGATGAAGGTGTTCACTCACCTTGCCGTTTACCGTTCCCTCTAGTGGGCCTAAATTCAGTGGACCTAAACCATGCCAGGTTTTATTTTTCCAGTTACCTGCATTTGTTAATGATCTATTTATTGACTTTATGATCATATTTTTTATTTTTAAAAGTTTTAAACAGCAGTTATTTTCTACAACAAATGCTGCACCCACACCGACAGTTATCCCCTGGTGATATCCAGCAGAGTATCCAGAGCAATTTTTGGTTCAGGCGGTCATTGGAAGTCTACCATCTATGCAAATTATTACAGATTTTTTCTCCTTCCACCTTAGATCTTGGTGCGGTTTACACACAGCTGTCTCCGTTGTGAAACTGAACGCTCTGGAAAATTCACAAATGAAGTGGAGAACAACGCTATGAAAGACACAAGGTCCGCTCTGCCGTCACATTGTGCGTCGAAAAGGCTGATAAACATGCCATCTGTTTGTCTTTGGCAACAAAATGTGATAAATGTGTTTTCAAAATGAAACTGTTCCAATGCCCATCATTCCTATCAGGGCTTCTTCCAAAAGCTTTGTGTAAAAGTTGTGTCTATGCAAACCTAACACACTCTCTAAGGATATTTGAGTATGCATAAGAAACCATGGTCGGTATAGTAGTGCTTCATTATGGGGATGTAAAAAAATCACACATACAGAAAAGCTAATATTAACATGCACTCAAGACAATTTTATTGGATCACAGTAGCTCACTCAAGGGTCGGCGAGCGAATCGTGTCTCTTGTTGCATTGGGATCCTCGGTTTGAAACTCTGGCAGACCAACTCCGTTACACATGCAATAGCCAGTAAAACACAAATACATCCGCAAGCATTATGAGCTAAAGAGGATGGATTTCCATAGGGACGACTCATCATCCACCTTGATATGTCATCGAGGCAAGCGTTGGTGCATGAAGCAAACTGCTCATCAGTAGGTGGAAAGGAGAGGAAAATTGGAGTATCATCAGTGTAGCAGTGGTAGGAAGTGGTAGTGGTAGTCTCTGGGGGACTCATGTAGTAAGGCTGTGGGATTTTGAAACAGATCCATGCCAGGTCACCAAGAGCGGTCAGCGAGGCAGGATGAGAGCAGAGAGATCAAGTAGAATAAGGACAGAGAGGATGCTTTAGCAGGTTTAAGTGCCTCAGTCACAAACAGAAGAGCCGTATCGGCTCAATGGCTTGTCTTGAAACCAGACTGATTAGGGTCAGGTACGTCATTATCAGTGAGGTAGCATATCAGGTGGTTTGATACAACACACTTACGGGGTTTAGAAAGGAAGGGGAGGAGGGAAGGCTGGTAGATTTTGACTGCAGAAGGGTCCATGCAGGTCCGTCTCAAGGGGTGGTGAGTCAACCTATGCGAGGCCTAGCTGTTAACATGATGACATCATAGACTTAGCAACGGCTTAGCAACCATTGTTTATAACAGCTAACCTGTCATTTAAGAAATTATAATTATTATTTAAATTCATTTTTCCCCTCTCACCGCGGGGCCCCATGAAGGGCGGGGCCTGGGGCAGTCACACCGGTTTCCCCCCGCCCCCACAAAGATGGCCCTGGCTCCATGGATGGTTTTTTGAGTAAGGGAGTGACTCAATACTTCTTAAATTCACTGGGGAGAGGAGTTGAGAGGCCTTTGCTATAGTGAACTGGCAAATCTATATGTAATAATAGATATCTGTCATGAAGATCTTATGTGAATCCAATGTGGATATTTGACTTCTAAAGATAAAAATAAGGATTTGGTGATTTAGTAGCAGTGAACAAACACTGACAAGGAGGTGTATACTGTCTAAACACTAGGGGACAAGCACTTAATCTAATTAAAATGCAAGCAGGCAAACTGCCCTTAATAATCTGTCATGTTTAACATGGCTGGCAATGTTTCAGATCACTTTAAAGCTGAATTCTGTGATCTTTTCACAAGTCTGGGATTTGAATGTTGGGATGTTATATGTGTTTGGTCAAATGTATCAAACACATGTTGAATATTTCCCCCACCTTTAGCAGAATTAATTTAATTAGAGGCTTGACCCATTCATTATAACCCAAGTAAATAAATAAATAACAACAGTAGAAATAATGATAATAACAAAATGAATGCTTTCTCAACAGAATATATTTTTCAATTCTATAGGCTACTGGTTATAACCTGTGGTTATTTTCCAGACTGATAATCCTCATTAAAATGAAGGAGGATACTGATATAGTGAGAGACAGAGATGACTGAGCCCACACAGTGAGAGGCATCCGAACCCATTCCAGATGTGTTTGGAGATAGCGGTGACATGCAGCCATAGCAACAAGGGCAAGCGATTCCTCTTCACCTGCACCTACACACCACTCATCTACAGCTATTGTCAAATGCACAATGAACTTCAAGCTCCCCTTCATTCCAGGGAGATAGGCTTTAGACTTTCCAATAGCCCTTAAACTAGCCAAATGACCTATTTTCTTCAAAGGCCACTCCACTACATGTACAGGAAATCATGGTTCTTGTCATAAATAAAATTGGATTATAAGTTAAACACAGGGCGGGATGTTTAGCCTTATGAAATATTTAATTTTGTGTTGACACGCATGTGGATATTAAAGGAATGTAGGACAAATGTTTGATGTGTGTACACCGTGAGGTTGACGATGTGTAAGATGCTTATTACAGCTTGAGCTGGGATTTTTTTTAGTGCATCTGATTTATATCAGATGTGAGGATACAAATAGGTAATTTAATGGCTGTAGCTCTTTATTAGAGAGTACTGATGTGCTGAAAATGACAGCTTTAGTTATTTGTTTGCCAAAGCCTGCCTTCACGCCATCTTGATTATTGCAGGGGGGGGGGGATAATGTTTATTTAGGCTTTGCCTGAGAAGGGCCTTTTCACCTGGAATTTGGAAGCAAAGACCCAAATTAAAATGTCTGCAGATGTGCTGCTGGAAGATGATCACAGAACGGCAAGGGCTCTGAGGAATCTTCCTCCTTTCACCCCCTCCTCTCTGGGGTCGGGCGTACTGTGACTTAGGAGCACGAGAGAGAGAGATCAGCCTCAGCCACCTCAGGGACCACCCCACACCCAGCCCTGGCTTGGACCTTAGGGTACGGGCGTGTATGGGGATGGTAACCTACTGAATGCATGTGTGTGTGTTTTTTTTGGGGGGGGGGTGTAGTACTAGTGCTATTAGGCAGTGTAGTATAATTGTTAGGGAACTAGGCTTGTAATGCAAAAGTTGCAGGTTCCCAGGTGAAGCACTGTCATTGTACCCTTGAGCAAGGTACTTAATCTGAATTGCTTCAGTAAAGTATCCAACTGTATAAATAAATGTAAACTGTGTAAGTCGCTCTGGATAAGAGCATCTGCTAAAATACCTGTAATGTATGTGTGTGTGTGTGTGTGTGTGTTTTCCAGTAGGAAGATCATTACCTGGGAGGAAAGAACAAAGAAGCTTAGAGAAACGGGGAAGGTTGGGGTCACGGGGAGGTTGCAGGTTTGAATCCTGCTATGGTGTGGTATCTTGTATTCTGTAAGATGCTTAACCGTAATCGCTTCAATAAATAACCAGCTCTTTAAAAGAGTAGAATGTACAACATAAGCCTTACGAATCGCCTTGGATAAGGGTGGTTACCTTTAAGTAAATCAAATGGTCATTTTATACAAACACGGATATCAGGTTTAAAAACCCTAAGCTCCCCACACCAAATGAGATAAATGAACTTTTTTTTTTTTCATCCTACATTTTTTGTTGTTTTAGAGCCCACGTCACTGCCCATTTGAATAGTGGGGACAATAAAGACAAATAATCCCAGCTTCACTTGAAGTAATGAGGAAGAAAGTAAAAGGGTGTTCATTGTTTAAAACCAACACGTTTCAGCATATAGCCTTTCTCAGGGTCTCATCAAACAACGGGGAAAAAACGGTGCTTATAAACTATAGGCTAATGTTCAAAAATGAAATTTATCCAATGGGAATTAAGGAGAAGTCTTGAGATGGACAACCTATGGCATACAGTACATCCACGTACCTTCGGAAATGAGCATACAGACTGCAAGGCATCAGTCAGGGCAGTAAGATCAACAGTGAGGGCAGTAACCATGAGATGTCAAAGTCGAGCACCAGGTTCCAGATAGCAAAGCAGCTAAGCCGATATACTGTATGACCCTTACGCTAAGTGCCTGAAACTGAAAAAAGTTTACTAGCATTACGGCTCCTAACATCCAATCAGGACAGGATTTGGTCAAAGTGTGTCCTTAACTTTGGCTTACAAATAAATGTGTCTTCATTTTTATTTGCATTCATACCTCACAAGCATTTGTTTGGCAAGGTCATTGTGGACATTTCTGAATGTCAGAAACTTGAAAATTGGTATTTAATCTAGAGTGCAAAGTTAAGGACAAATGTTTTGATTGAATACAGGCCTGTGTTTGTGAAGGGAAAATAAAGGTAAAACTTTGAATCATGAGTGCAAAGTTAAGGAGGAATGTTGGTTGAATTCAGGGCCTGGTTTGCTTGGGAAAATTTAGCCCACAATTTCCAGTTGAGATTGAAAGAGAAGTATGTATTCAGAATCAAGGGGGGAATTGCAAAATGCACAGCTAGCCTCTTGTTTAAGCCAGTCAGCACTGTGTAGACAGGACAGGAGCCTGAGTTTGAGCATGTCTGGACACACAGACAACAGGAGAAGTCAAGAAGTAAGAGGTCAGAAAGAGGGGGTCCAAAAATGTTCCAAAATCATTCAAACGAAAACAAACTAACTAAAACCAAAAGGAATGGGGTGCAGTTCGTTCTCTAAACAGCTGCAATGAAAGCAAAAACTTTTTCTGGCTATAAGCTCAACTTCATTGTTTTGGAACAAGCAGTGTCCCTAAGTGTTTTCAAGCTGCCAATTCGGGCCAAAACACACACATTCTTGTTATGCAGACCATGGAGGATTTGCAGATCTAGAGAAGAAGATCACCTTACTGTAATGATAACACGGCGCGT
This sequence comes from Aldrovandia affinis, assembly GCA_029706075.1. NCBI lineage: Eukaryota > Metazoa > Chordata > Actinopteri > Notacanthiformes > Halosauridae > Aldrovandia > Aldrovandia affinis. Next base: position 800,028 of record JAINUG010000006.1, read on the forward strand.
GGGCAGAGACATCGGGAGGTACATTCTCACACTGTGAGAGAAGCGGGCTCCACTGGGCTCATCTCTAAGGACAGTGATTGGTTAATGGTATCTTTCAGGACAGTGATTGGTTAGTGGTCTCTTTGGTCAGTGATTGGTTAGTGATTGAAACAATGTTCTCAAATTACAAACAAACGATACCACGAACAATGCAACATGGGATAGCAAGTTTTGGTTATGGTTTTTTATATAATGGAGAAGGCAGCTGCATTTCTGTTGAATCAAAGTATTTTCAGCTCTAAATGGATTATTATTAATAGCTTACAAACAGAGGTGCATAGACCAAAATAATGTAATTAACTACATTCTTAGAAGGTCTGCAATCAATGTTTTTCAATGCTTTCCTCAAGTTGAGTCTAAATATTCAAACATTTTATTTTATAAAAGTATAATTTTGTTTTCCACACTGATAAAAATCTGCTGGCAAGAACAGATTTTAACCTAAGAAAGGTGTGCAAACAGTCTCTTTTTATGAACATGCATCTTTTAGGGACTATATATATATATATATATAAACTTGGATGACATAATGAAAGAGTACAGACCCCCCAATAGAAGATTGCTCAGGGAGCTATACTCTCGCACCTTTCAGAAGTGAAGGATTGATTTGTTCCGTGCTTCAAGAGATTCTCATTCTTATTACAAATTGCAAGGCCAAGTCCTTCATCTGCAGCAGACAAAGAACAGCATTGTGTTTTCCCCCAGATTCCAACTTCCCTTTTTTCATGGGCCAAGTTTATAGCCGGGCACAGCAGCTGTGCTACTGCGGCCCGACTGAGTCAAGGTTTGCTGTCTGCACTGTCAATACGGCCAGACCAATGGTTCTTACCATTACTACTTCTCTTGTTGCAATTTCTCATTTTAATTTCTGTTTAACGAGATGAGACATCGAAGTGATCTAAGCATGCGTTCCTTCCCTTCGGTATTAGCTGAATTGTAGACGTGACCGCAGGCATTTCTGTCCTGACGTGAAAGAGGACAGGAGGAAGACTTCAGTCGCTGGGATCAAAGCTCTTTGGCGTTGGCCGAGTGGCTCACACCTTGACTCATGGCCTTTTTCATGTTATTGTAAAATAACTGCTTTTATTATGCAGGAACTGTGCTGACAGCAGGCATCCGTATAAGCCTCCATTGTGGGCGTGCATTCTTCTCTGTTTTGGATGTATAAACACTGTCGCTGTATCTGCAGGAACCAGGGCCAATGAGTAAATTCACACACGATGGGCTCCTTTCTCACACAGTTAGTGAGCTCACCCGGTACAGATGCAAGTGGGAGCCTTCCAAAATATTTCAATGGTGGATAAACTGGGAACATGGCTCCCCTGAAGCTTAACCCAGGTCTTGCGGAGTGAATTCCTTCAACTGATCTTTTCCGCAGAATGGGCAGGCCTGCTCAGACGTGATAAATGTGAATACGTTTGTTATTTCTTCCACGGCTTTCGAAATACAAAATGTAATTTCCTCAGCAGGGCCCTCTCTTCACCGTGTCATTCAAGGTCTGACAGTGTGCTCCCTGGGAGTGGATCAAGAAGCAGTTGAACAGAAATGGGGAAAGAAAATCTTGATTTACACAGGGATTTAAAAATGAATGTACTCCACAGCTGTAGGCCTATCTAATTCAATCAAATTGCATTTGCTTTGAAGGATGTGCCTTAGCAGATGAGAGTAGCATATTTTCTGTAAATTTGTGTTTTTGCGTGAGGAAAATTGATACTGTGGACAAACTGCAGCCTAAAAACTACTGTAGTCACCCAAACGACTGTGAAGCCCTGTGTGACAACTGGTTTGTAAATGGTGCTATACAAACACAAGGATTGGTTGACTGACTAATTGAAACTACACACTGAGGCAATACATAAAAAAGAAATGACTGCCATTTTTAGACTTTTTTTTAAACCACTGAGTTTCTGTAAACATACAATCAACTGGAACAATTGGTTATCCCTTGACAATACAGCAGTTGTAACAATGAATATAGTGCTATAACTATGTAACTACAAGTTGGGTCGTGTAATGTAGGATACCGCAGGCCTATTTAAATGTTAAGGATGCTAGCAAGGTGGCATCCCGGATGGTGTAGTGGTAAGAGCGTCCGACCAGGATGTATGTTGCCCACTGCGACTGGGGTTCAATTCTACTGGCCACACCTGCTCGGCTCTGCCTGGGAGTGTCACTAGGGGGGTAATTGGCTGTCCACCCCAGGGAGGGGGAGGGAAGACGATATTAGCTTGCTGCGTATGTGTGTACCGGAGTTAAGGTTGACGGCTTGGCGGCTTCCGGTTCGGAGGACACGGCGCATCGCGATTGTCACTGCCGGGGGGATAGTTGACATTAAAAAATGAGGGAGAAAAATTGTGAAAAAGCAGAAACAGAAAATAAATTTTAAAAACGAATGCTAGCAAGGAGAAGGACTATTATTTTGTTCAATCTGACCCAGATTTACACAACAATGAATTAAAAGAAAGAAACATTGTTCTAGTTTTTAAAATACTTTTGTCTTTGTCAGCACTGCTTTTCTTTTCTAGGAAAAGTAAATGGCTATGGCTGAGTTTATCCTGAAAGAGTCATTTGTTTAGAAATGTCATTTTAGCTTTTTAAGAGCATGCTTTAAGAGGTATTGATGGTAACGGCTTCCAAACTATACTGCAGCTCACATTTAAAACAATCACAGTCAGATTGAATGTGAATGATTTTCAGGGTGAGCACATAGGAATGTTTTGTATTTATTTAATTATGGGTTAACAAGCCAGACAGATACAGTATATGCTAAAGGAATCAAACAATCAAATAAGTAGGTCAAATGAGTTTAACTCATCATATTCATTCATTTGAATATGATGAGTTAAACTCATTTGAGCTACTTGAGTCAGATTATATGATTTAGTGTCTGTATTGTTTGAATGGCAATAATTATGTGTAAATATTATGTGTAGTCTATTGTTCTATTGGCTAAAAAAGAAGAGTGCATTTAGGTGGCATTGTGGAGTGAAAAGGGATTCACAGGGCCATGTACGTATAAGCTAAGCTTGTGGTTAGGGGAAGAATTATAAAAAAGTGAAAGTATTATACATAATATGCATACTGCAGGGGTGTCCAATCATAACTCAGAAGGGCCGATGTGGGTGCCGGCTTTTGTTCTAGCTCAGAGCTAACACACCCGATTCAAATAATTAAGGTCTATATTGAGGATCATTATTAATTGATTAGTTTATTCAGGTGTTTTTGTGCTGGGCCAAAACTCAAGCTCTGACAAGATTGATCACCCCTGGAATGATATCCCTGAAAATGCATTAATTCACAACTTTTATTTCTTTTTTTTGCACACTTATGACGGGAAAGGGCAACTTCCCCAAGGATTCCGTTTTGACTTGCTGATTTGCCGATCGACGCATCTCGATCGGCAAAAGGAAAGGAAATAAGAATTAGGAATCCTTCTTCAGTATATTTAATATCCAAGGGCAACTGAGTCGGTTACTAAGAATGTGTCCAGTGGGATCAGAAGTACACACGGTATTCCTCCGGTATTCAAAATTGTGCTTATTATACAGATTTTAAAGATTGCACTTATGCTTCCTTGACACACTTCCGAGCGCCAGTCTGCAACTGAACTGTGATGGTCCGTCAGGCCAACGGCGAAGGCTCCAAGCGTGCATGGTGGCTCGCTGCCAGATGATTCTTGGTCTTTCGAGGCAAACAGATGGCATTGTTCCAGAACCAGATACCGGCTTTACTCTCAAATCCCTCGTAGACGGCTCTGAAATTTTAGCTGCACACGGAGGATTCGAAGCCGAGCAGGATTTGACAAAAGATGACATTGGGTCGAGAGTTTTGTGCGATGACGCCCATGGGAATGCATTATATGGCTGTCACAGCACATTAGCGGAGACACCAAGCACTTTCATGTGTGGATTAACTTGTGCTCATCGCAGATAATGGATCGTCGCTTTCACTAATCCATTCTCCCTATTGATTTTTTTCCTTTAATTACTTTATGCAAGTAAGCAAATTTTAAATAACGCCAAGAATGCTGACGTCCAAGAAAGAGATACAATGGGTTTTAACAAGGCTAATCAGCTTAATGTATTTTTTTAAATAAATGCTGATATAATGACAAAGACCTTTTTTAAAAAATGTTTGTTTATTTGCTATACAACTGGAATAGCTAAATATCTTGCCTGTATTTTAAATGAATTAAATGAAATAAAAATAAATAAGTATGTACACTAGACAACAAAATCTGGTTTATAGTTCAGAGAGGATTTAACATCTACTGTCTGCTTCACATGAATATTTCATCTGATCAGTTGCGGAATCCACCTTAGAGCAAACGCAGTGCTTTGAGGAGAACATGCAGAGAAGTCATTAAGTATTAATGACTTATTAAAACTCAATTTTGTTCCACACACCAACTGCAGTCAGTCAGAGCCGGCAGTCCCCAACTGATTACATCAGTCATATAAATGCTTATGGGAAAACAACACAGCCCCGGTTTAACATGGAAAATGTGGTTGGTGAACCTAACCATGCAGGGATTGATGAACTTTTCCCCTGACGACGTCTAACATTTAATTATGTTTTTTGGAACATCAGCAACTTCGCTGCATGAATGCATAAATAAATGAGAGCAGAGCGATATGAATATGCTGTACGCGGATGATAAGAAGAAGCTCATATCTTGACTGAAGTGCGGGCGACGGGCTTCCCTCTGTGCGTAGCTCTGCTGGGTCAGCACACTGAATAATATGATTATTATTATTATTGTTATTTTCATGAGAGACGAAGCAGAGTAAACACAATTAACATGCAGACTTTAATAGCATGGCACTGCTTTGTTTTTCTTAATGTTGTTCAAAACAAGTGCACATCCTAGAAATGTTCCTTCTAGCAGTCCTGTAGACCTTTTAAGGCTTGATCTCTATAAAGCCGACATAACACTCTCATAATGCAGCGATAATATATTTCATAGTTATTTTTAATCTCGTTGGAAACATTTGCTGTAAATATCATGACAGTTTTATAAGACATTTGTCATAAACTGTAATACACTAGCATGACTAGTTATGACAGTCATGTCAGCTTTATGGCATAATGCATTACACATACACATATGTATTTATATTATTTATACTGTATATATACTGTTTATAAATATAATACAGCACAGCTGTATATAAATAAATACAGTATAATACACACACACACACACATATACAGTATACTGTATATCAAGGCCGTAACCATGGAGTCAACATTGGGGGGGACATTTAAAAAAATATATCAGCTAGGCTATATATTGGGGGGGACATTTTGAGCATATCTGAATATTGGGGGAGATGTGTCCCCCCCAATATATATGGTCGTTTCGGCCTTGCTGTATATACAGTGCATCCGGAAAGTATTCACATCGCTTCACTTTTTCCACATTTTGTTATGTTACAGCTTTATTCCAAAATGGATTAAATTCTTTTTCCTCAGAATTCTACACACAATACCCCATAACGACAAAGTGAAAAACGTTTTTTAGAAATTTTTGCAAATGTATTAAAAATAAAAAACGAAAATATCACATGTACATAAGTATTCACGCCGTTTGCTATGACACTCAAAATTGAGCTCAGGTGCATCCTGTTTCCACTGATCATCCTTGAAATGTTTCTAGAACTTCATTGGAGTCCACCTGTGGTAAATTCAATTGATTGGACATGATTTGAAAAGGCACACACCTGTCTATGTAAGGTCCCACAGTTGACAGTGCATGTTAGAGTAAAAACCAAGCCATGAAGTCCTGGGAACTCTCCATAGACCTCCAAGATAGAATTGTGTTGAGGCATAGATCTGGGGAAGGGTATAAAAACATTGCTAAAGCATTGAAAGCACCCAGGAGAACAGTGGGCTCCATCATTGTGAAATGGAAGAAGTTTGGAACCACCACAACTCTTCTTAGAGCTGGCCGTCTGACCAAACTAAGTAACCGGGCAAGAAGGGACATGGTCAGGGAGGTGACCAAGAACCCAATGGCCACTCTAAGAGAGCTTCAGAGTTCCTCTGCAGCGATGGGAGAACCTGGTAGAAGGACAAACGTCTCTGCAGCACTCCATCAATCAGACCTTTATGGTAGTGGCTAGACCAGCGGTGGGCAATCTTACCCTGTGTGGGCCGGTGTGGGTGCAGGCTTTTGTTCCAACTGAACAGTGACACACCTGATTCCACTAATCAAAGCCCTGATTGAAGACTTTGATTAGCTAATTAGTCAAATCAGGTGAGCTACTGCTCGGCTGGAACAAAAGCCTGCACCCACACCGGCCCACACAGGGTAAGATTGCCCACCCCTGGGCTAGACGGAAGCTACTTCTGAGTGAAAGGCATATGACAGCCCACCTGGAGTTTGCCAAATGGTACTTAAAGGACTCTAAGAGCATCAGGAAAAAGATTATCCGCTCTGATGAGACACAAATTGAACTTTTTGGCCTGAATGCCAAGTGCTACCATAAAGGTCTGGCGTGAATACTTATGTACATGTGATATTTTCGTTTTTTATTTTTAATACATTTGCAAAAATGTCTAAAAAACTTTTTCAACTTTGTCATTATGGGGTATTGTGTGTAGAATTCTGAGGAAAAAAATGAATTTAATCAATTTTGGAATAAGGCTGTAACATAACAAAATGTGGAAAAAGTGAAGCGATGTGAATACTTTCCGGATGCACTGTATATATACACTACCAGTCAAAAGTTTTAGAACACCCCCATTTTCCAGTTTTTACTGAAATTTAAGCAGTTCAAGTCCAGTGAACAACCTGAAATGGTACAAAAGTAAGCGGTAAACTGCCAGAGGTTTTTTTTAAAGTTTACGTTACTAAAAAATGAAAAATAATGTAAATCTTTTGCCAGTGAGTAGTTTACTACACCATCAAAAGGAACTTAGGAACCGGACAAGGACCCAGACGCAGATTAGGATAAGGCAAAAGAGTAGTTTAATGGGAAGCAGGGGTCAAAACCAGGAATCAGAATCTCGAAGGTACAAAAACGCGAGGCAGACAGAAGTCAAAAACAGGCAGTCCAAAAAGTCAATAACAGGTAGGCAGATAGGCAAACAAAACAGAATCGCTAGGCAGGCTCGGGGTAGTCAACAGAAGGGGTGTCTCGGAAGGAATGCAATAAACTCTGGCTGTAAGAAGGGTAGGCTCAGGGAATAAAGAATCAGGACAGCACAGGAAAGAACATAGACACGAAACTTATACAAGCAGGGAAGGGAACACAATAGGACTCAGGTGTGACTGGGAGGAGGGAGAGGAAGGAACACAGGTGTAAACAATGGGAATCGTTAATCTAATAACGAGGGGATTCGCTAATAGAATAACGAGGGGAAACGAAAGACATGGACTGGGAATCGTACAAACATATAGACAATAAACGACCTGGGAGATCAGGCAGACACGTGCATAGTTAGAAGGGGAGGAACGCAAAGAGAGAAGCTGCGTGCGAATGAAAGGGAAAGTGAAAAGCTAACAGGGATAGGATAATGAGAGAGAATGACAGCGATAGTCAGAAGCGTGAGATAATTAGTGACTAGTAGTGTTAGTAACTTAATCTAAATCCCTAACGTTAGTAGATTAGTTGATTAGTACTATACACATCTAACTAATATATACAAAGTGCAATCTAGAAAGTAAGAAGGAAGAAAACCCGAAATGATTAACTTCCCGAAGTGCATGACAAGACAAGGAGTGGATCTAGAAATAAACGGAACAAAGACAGACAGGGACCAGAACATGACAGAACGATGAAAATGCAATACAGAATAAAGAATAAAGAATACTGAATGAAGAATGATAAACAATGACTGATAACAAATAAACAAAGTACAAAAAACAACAGAACAGACACTCAGAACATGACAACTTAGAAACTGGAGGAAACTCTGACAGGAAGAGGCAGACCCAAAGCCACAACAAAATCAGAAGACAAGTTTCTGAGAGTCAACAGCTTGCGTGATAGGCGGCTCACAGGACAACAGTTTCAAGCACAGCTTAACACTGGTCGAAGTAAGGAAGTCTCAGTTTCAACTGTGAAGAGAAGACTTTGAGCTGCAGGTTTGACAGGTCGAGTGGCAGTAAGAAAGCCATTGCTAAGATGGCAAAATAAGAAAAAGAGGCTTGCCTGGGCCATGAAGCACTGCCAGTGGACTACTGAAGACTGCAAGAAGGTCATATGGACCAATTCATCTTCGGTTCATCATGCAGGATTTTAATACGCCATTGAGTAGGTCGAAAGGATGGTTCCTCAGTGTGTGACATCAACTGTCAAACATGGAGGAGGAAGCGTGATGGTCTGGGGCTCTTTTGCTGGATCCAGAGCCGGCGATTTGCACAGAGTGACTGCTAACCCACGTTAACCCCATTACTTGTCCCCTGAAAAATGTATTTTTTTATAACTCTAAAATGTACATTATTTTTCCGTTTTTGGTAACCTAAACTTTTTTTTTTACCTCTGGCAGTTTACCGCTTACCTTTGTACCTTTGTACCAGGTTATTCACTGGACTTGCTTAAATTTCAGTAAAAACTGTTCTAAAACTTTTGACCGGTAGCGTATATATATATATATATATATTGTGGCATCCCAATGGGCTGCACTAGGAAATGGCTGCCTGGCCTACAACACATGTGCGCCAGGAAACACTACATTTCCCAGCAGACCACAGTCACACCTGAGCCAAGTGAAAGTGATGGGACAAACGACCAGCTGAAAGCCATTTTGGAGGCCTATTTAAAGGGCTGAATCCCCTTGTTCTGAGAGAGGAGTAGGAACATGAGTAGAAAGGAGTTGCTGAGTGCTGTGTGTTTGGAGAGAGAGAAAATACCTGTGGAAGTCGGTTGACCAGCCAGGATTTAAAGAGTGTTGGAGTGTGCTTTTGTGTTTGTTTGTTTGGAAATTGGATTGCTTTGGATAACGACTACGGACTGGATTGTGGACTTGGACCTGGATTTTGGATTGGAACGGACATTGACAAAGAGATAAGGATTGCGGACTTTGTGTTTGTATTCCCCTGAAGACCCCACCCTTTGTTTTGTGTTTGTTCGTCTAATAAAGCATCATTTTGCTTATATTACTGCCTCCTCCGTGTTGTTAAACTTGCCTACGCCCTCTGCAAGGTCCGTGTGTGTCGCCCAATCCCTGGGGACACCACATATGGTGGAGAATGCGGGCAGAGGGCATCACTGATAGGCAAGAGGAGGTAGTGCAACAGGATTCATTTTGGGAATTTTTGAAAGAAAAAGGCACGCTGATGGAAGGTGACTGGACAGTAGGCCCAGCCATGGAGGCTTGGAACAAGGAGCAGGCCCAATTGGCACAAAGTGGTGCCCCATGGTGCATGTGCTGTCTGGAGTATGGCCACCAACCCAGTGAGTGTTCCAGGAGGGAAGAAGTGGGCTGGAAAGACCCAAAGGAAGGAAAGGTCAAAGAGAAGAATGGTCACCCCTGATCTGTGGTGCCCCCTAGGGAAAAGAGGGAAAAGATCCCAGGTAGGCCACAAAAGCAGCATATAAATGAGAAAGATAAATGTGCTGTTTTGGAGACGGAGTTGGGAGAGGCGCATGATGTAATCAAGGGCAAACAGGACAAGATCCACAAACTGGAGCAATGTTGTGACCAAAAGAAGGACCTGGTGAAGAACCAGAGACGGGGCGGCCATGGTGGAGGACCAATGGCGAGTCACCCTCCAGGAGGTCCAACGGCTGAAGAGTGCCCAGACTGAGCTGGACAGGGCAAAGGTGGAGTTGGGGACCTCAGAGGAGCGCCACCTGCTGGCAGTGGGGCAACTGCTGGAGGAGCACAGCAACTCCCTGAGAGTGCTGGGAATCAGGGCTGGGGAGCTGCAAAAGGACAAAGCATCCCTGGGCGATGAAGTGAGGCAGATAAAGGCCCACAACCTGGCGCTTGAAGAAAAGGTAAGAAGCCTATCCAAGATGTTGAAGGAAAAGAACCAGCAGTGTCTGGACATCCAGGAGTCCCAAGACCAGGCCAAAGAGGAGTATGCCAGGGCCTTGGGTGATGTACAGACCAGGCTCGAGCAGAAGGAGGCGGAGCTAAGGAGAGCAGCAGAGAACTATGCGTCCGAGGCAGAGCAACTCCGGAGCCAAGTGGAGCAAGAGCGTGAGGGAAGGCGGGAGCTAGAGGTACAGTTGGAGCAGGTGAAGACCCTTGCTTTACAAAGAAAAGAAAATGTTTTTGCCTTGCAGGAAATTCAACAAACTACCTCTGCAGCACTCCTGATTGAACAGAGGAAAAATGAAGAGCTCCCCATTCTGAAAGGGCAACTGCGTTCCTTAACCAGGAAGCTGGACCAAAAAGAAGCCCAGCAGATGGCCACGGAGAAATCTTGTTGCGAGGTTTTAAAAATTCAAACCACAACTCTGCTTGATCTGCAAAGGCGACTGGAAGAGGTGAGCGAGGAACTTCAATATGTAAAATGTGTTCCGGTCATGACAGATTCTAGTACCCAGGTGGAGATCTCGCAGCCAGTGGAGCTGACAGGAGATGATGACCAGATGGGGGAATCGAAGTGGGAGCGATGGTCCTCAGTCCCCCTCAGCCTGCTGGACCCTGGAGGGGAACTGGAGGAGCAGTTTGCAGACGAGGAGCTATGGTGGGACCATAGCGTGGAGGAAAGCCTCTTAGCAATAGCAGAGGCCTGGTGGACCACCCAACCCCCTCCTGAAGTGGTGAGTACATCTCCTTCCCTGAAGTTGAGGAGCGAGAGAAGAAAAGCAGATATTGGAAATTCTCATATGAAGAGAAAAGGGAAACAAAACAGGCTGCCATATAAAGGAAAGGAACATGGGAAACATTTATGGAGAGGAAATGTAAATGTGGAGAAGAGCTTCAAGGATACAGCTAACCACCTGTCGAAGAGTATGTTTTCCCCAGTTACCCCACCTGACCCCCTGAAAGATAAAGGGACGTGGAAGAAAAGGCCAAAGAATGGACTACGGAGTAAAATGCTGTACAGGGTTCGCTGGAGCAGCCATGGAAGGCTGGTGAGGACCAGAGCAAGAGTGGTAACCGTTCTGTCCATGGAGCCCAGAGCCAGTACCCACATGTGGCCAGTTGGGGGCAGACAAGGTGAGCAACTTGTGCCATTCCCTAACGGCGTGCAGATGCTTTTTCAGGCAGGGAATGGAGATGGAGTCTGGACATTTGATCCCGGTGGAGCACTGCCTGAGTGGACCTGGAGAGGGGGGGCCTCCTGGTGGCCGCTGGACATAGGCCGCTCAGCCCTCCTGAGGTCAGAGCTGAGGAGGAGGGTGTGTGGCATCCCAATGGGCTGCACTAGGAAATGGCTGCCTGGCCTACAACACATGGGCGCCAGGAAACACTACATTTCCCAGCAGACCACAGTCACACCTGAGCCAAGTGAAAGTGATGGGACAAACGACCAGCTGAAAGCCATTTTGGAGGCCTATTTAAAGGGCTGAATCCCCTTGTTCTGAGAGAGGAGTAGGAACGTGAGTAGAAAGGAGTTGCTGAGTGCTGTGTGTTTGGAGAGAGAGAAAATACCTGTGGAAGTCGGTTGACCAGCCAGGATTTAAAGAGTGTTGGAGTGTGCTTTTGTGTTTGTTTGTTTGGAAATTGGATTGCTTTGGATAACGACTACGGACTGGATTGTGGACTTGGACCTGGATTTTGGATTGGAACGGACATTGACAAAGAGATAAGGATTGCGGACTTTGTGTTTGTATTCCCCTGAAGACTCCACCCTTTGTTTTGTGTTTGTTCGTCTAATAAAGCATCATTTTGCTTATATTACTGCCTCCTCCGTGTTGTTAAACTTGCCTACGCCCTCTGCAAGGTCCGTGTGTGTCGCCCAACCCCTGGGGACACCACAATATATACACTGTATAAATATAAAACACACACACAAACACACACATATACTGTATATGTATATATATATATATATTTACATATACTGTATACACACTGTATATAAATATAATCTTATATTTCTTCTTCAGTCTTCTTAAATATGACGGCATTATTGCTTTGAAATATTTTCTCATTTCTGGTGATATCAGAGATGCACCCACACATCCATGCATCCGTACCAAAAGCCAACCCACGCACCGTGTCAAAGACAAAGTCAGAAACATTGTGTTTCAGAAGAGTCACCTCGAAATAGTCATTAATACCACTGCATCCATCAGTCCTCCCTCCAGTAAATTGGCAGAGGTAATTTGCCATTCATCTCTTGGAGCTTTTCTGTGAATCTGGTTTGTGCGGAAGAGCAGCCTTCCTTTGGGAGTCTGCTATATGTCTCAAACAGTTACAGCACATGAACAAAATATTCACAGAAGTACAGACGGAAAGCTCATGTTCGTGTTCCCGTTCCCATCTATAGTTTTCTCTTTTTTTGCTAACTGCATGTCTTGCCAGCCACCCCTTGAGCTTCACATGGGAAATGCCCAAAACACACATGATCCCGCGTGAAGTGTGCTTGATGTCTGACACCCGGCAACAGGAAGCCATGGGCTTGAATAACAGTAGTATTTCACCTACTGTAACTTTATATGCTATTATTACACAGGTAACTACCAAAATAAAGGAAACACTTGAGTAAATGAAGAGTTCTGGCGGCTCTGTTATGGTGTGTGGCATATTCTCCTGACATGGTTTAGATCCACTCAACCCCTTAGAGGGCAAGGCAGATGCCAATAAAAGCCATTCTGAGCGATCATCTTCAACCTATGGTGAAGCATTTCTATCCTGATGGGAGTGGTCTCTGAGACAGTGTTTTCCACCACCATCAACAAAACACCAAATGATGGAATTTCTCATTAAAGAATTGACTCTTCGCTAAACCACACCCCCCTTAGTTATTGTTGCTAAGTCCGTCAAGCTTTTGGAGCCAGCATGGCGCTCGCACTGTCGCTAACTGCACTTCCTGGAGAAATATTGTCAAATTTTTGGAAAATAGAAAAAGCAATAGAAGCAGACAGAACGGTCTACAATATGCATTTGAAGGTTATATTCAAGATATCACACTGATTCAGCAACAAAATGACGTAAAAATAATTAAGATAGAAGCGAAAGCCTACAGATCAGAGTAAAAGTGAACCACCGCATCACCTGGCGATTGAGACAGAGGACAACGACATTAAGGAGCAACACTGTTCCTGTAAAGCTGGGTAGGTCTCTATTCACTATTACAATCATTAAAAAGCAAAAGCAGTAGGCCTATATAACGTTACATTCAGTAGTAAGTTAGCTAGCATTAGCTAACTAACGTAACATTAGTAGCCTATAGTGTGCTGTAATGACATTACTCTGGTTAGCTCCACAGGTAGCTCCATAACCTGGACCTCTGTAAAGCAAAAAATATCAGCAGTGTGTCAGCCCAGCCCTCCACAAGATTTGGGTACTCGGGACTGGGCTTCCCATTGACAAAGTGCTGAAATAGTAATGAAAAAATAGTATTACATTTTGACATCAAGGTAACGTTACCCACAGGTTTTTTAAAGCTTGACTGTAACCTCTTAACGTTAGCAAGCTGGCTGGATCACGAATAACAAAGCTAACATTTAGTCTAACTTTACCAACGTTGCAACCCGGAGCTGTATATCCAGACCGTAGCCACGTTAGCTTAGCTGGCTAACACTTTTCAGGATTTGATTTTGGTTTTGTAAAGGAAAAAAAACGTATATCTCCTTCCAACCTCTCTGGGTAACGAGTGTCACTGTTACAAGTGCCCCAGGCACAACGTTTAACCATAATTAGCTAAAAATCCACAAAACCAGCTTGAAAATGAAGAAAATCTCACATTTTCCCGTCAAAGTCAATGGAGTGCAGCAAAAAACTGTCGGACCTCTGTCGGAGTCTGTCAAATACTGCGCTGTGATTGGCCAGTCTGCGTTTTGGGGCGTGGTTTAGCGAAGGGTCAATTGTGTTGCATCCCTCCAATAGAGCTCCAGACACATAGAGTTCCAGAATCTATGCCAAGGTCCTGTTCTGGTCTCAATAGGCCAAACGCCCTATTAAGACATTTTATGTTGGTGTTTCTTTTATTTTTGTAGCTTTGGTAAGTTTCTGGGAAAAGCATTCTGATTCTGTGATTCTGTTCATGTACCATGTGTTACTACATACATTATTACATTATTATTACATTACATGACATGACACCCATTCAGCAGACGATTCTATCCAGAGTGACTTACAAAAACAGACAGAAGTCCAGAAGTGCATTTAGAATAGGTTGATAAGAGCAGCAGTAACTACAGAAAAGGAAAAGTGGCAATTTGGCAAAGAAGCTAGGAAAGAGATTTGGGGTTGAGGGGGGCTAGATGCAGTCTGAAGGAGTTGGTCTTTAGTCACATGATGGTAGACGGTCAGTAATTCTGCTGTCCTAATCACCGTGGGAAGCTCATTCCACCACTAGGGGACCAGAACACCCATTAGGGATAAGACCTTTAATTTGATGTACTGTAAGCCACAATTTTAATTCTACCTTTAATTCTATGTACTATAAGCCACGCTTTTAAAAAAAGATTTTGTTTCAGATTTTCCCCAATTTAGTATCCCTCTTTTTCATGTCAACTACCCCCTCGTATTCTGAGCTCGCTGCCATAGTCCTGACACTGGCAATGACAAAGGTGATGTATCGCCTCCAAGCTGGAACTCGCCAAGCAATCAACTGTCATTTCAGTACACACAGAGCCACTCTTATACGCAGAGAGCTCATATCAGCTTCCCTCCCCCCTCTCTGGGCCGGACAGCCAATTGTGGCTCCTTAGTGGCACTCCCGGTCAGAGCCAAACTGGCACAGATAGTGGAATTGAACCCTGGTCGCATTGGGCAGCATGCGTGCCATGCGCTCTTACTGCTACACCACCCGGGAGTGTAAGCCAGGCTTTTAATTCTACCTTTAATTCTATGAAAGCCACACCAGTATAGGGATAGTGTACCTTGGACTTCCTTTCACTAAGCTGTGCTTTACTCTCTCTGGGTATTCTCCCACATTCCTGGTGTACCACAGTCAGAGTCATGTGACATCAGATGTGCCAGTCATCCAGCTGTCTACACTATCTGAATGCCCTGTCAGTCAAAGAAACACGAGAATCATACATGTTACCAGAAGGGACAGATTCACGAGAACTGAACCTCACGATTCCGCACTTACCCATTGTATATTGGAAAAGTGAAACTCTGTTGATGTTTGTCCGAAAAGACATGTCAGTTTGCTTTTGTTAAAATATTTATTTACGAAAGTTTCTGAAAGTTGAACTGAAGGTGTAAGATCCGATTAAGTCGTCTTCAGTTTCACATTTCATTTGTGTGTTTGTGTGTGTGTGTGTGTGTGCGTGTGTGTGTTTTTATTTTTCTTTGGCATTTAGATACCAGTCTCACATTGTTTCATCTACCCTCTGGACTTTAAATTGTTTTAAAAATCACGAGTCATTTATTATTTACAAAGTCATGGGAGCACACCAGGAGAGTAACAGGGCATGAAGTTGCTCAGCTGAACTCTGCTTCAGTAGTTCAACAGAAAGGCAAAACATTTTTTAATGAAACCCACTTTTGACTGAAAGATGATAACATTCCATCTGAGCTTAAAACAAGTTCTGCTTGAAATGCTTGAATCTGATTCACAGTAAACTGTATTATCCATCCAAATTTTTATGATAAGCATTTAGCAGATGCTGTTATCCAGAGCAACTTACACAGTTTCACTTTTCTTACATATACTGTACATAATTACATATATTTTTTAAATAGACTGCTCTCTCTGTGTTGCTATAAACCTCAGTTAAAGTAAATGGAAAACCAATAATAAAAACAGCAGTAATTGGAAACTTATTAGAACATTCATATATGTTCATATATTCATATATTTATGTTCATGGGGCAAGGGGCTTTACGATGACCCGCTATTTTTGGACTATTTTGTGAAATGTTATTACTGTATATGTTTGTTTGAGGAAAGGCTCAGGTTTCTCCCCGTATTACAAACTGTATGAAAAAAATATACAACATATTTCAATATGAGCTACTCTCACCTTTCACATTTGGCCTTCAATTAACCGTTTGAAATAGTTTTTTATGTCTGTTGTTGGTGGTGAGATTAATTTTGGTTAATTGATTAATGAATCCCCACCAGGGATCAATTAAGTATATTATATTTCATTGTGTTCTACTCTCCATGCTGTGATCATCCTAACTCCGAGAGAACGGTTTGTTGTAGTCCAACGCAGACTGTAAGATAACAACATGGGGGTTAAAAATACCCCAGGGATGAACTCAAGGTCACATCAGCGCATTTGTCAAAGACACTTCTGCCCTTATGATTAACCAGGCTAGTGTTGGTGCTGCCTTTATCTGTGGAACTTTCAAACTCTATCCTCTACACTTTAAAGGATTTAATAGCAAAATAACACAGAATAAATAAAACATGATATATATGTTTTTCAACTATTTGGTTGTAATTTTCCCATTTTGCTCTGATCCATTGTTTCAAAGGAATTTAGTGTTATGAAATATTGATGGACCACCCATGTACTGTTTTGAAGTCTCTTGAAAATATTTTACAGATTTAACTGTGTAAGTACTTAACTGACTTAATCCAGGGATTGTGTTTATTTTTTTCCCAATCTTCCTGACTGTGTGAACTATTTATATTTTAGTATTTTTACACCACAAAACTTACTGAGCATGTTTGTTTTTGCCCCATTACACAGGCAATGGTGAATATGTGATGAGATCCAAGCCACCGAGGAAGTAAACATCCAGCCATGCCCTATGTGGACCGCACGTCACCCTCTCCTACCCAGTAATACACAGACATCTGCCAAAATAAAGGAAACACCAACATAAAGTGTCTTAATAGGACATTGGGCTACCACGAGCTGCCAGTTCAGCTTCAATGTGCCTTGGCATAAAATCTACAAGTGTCTGGAACTATTGGAGGGATGCAACGCCATTTCTCAATGACAAATTCAACTATTTTTTTCTTGTAAATTATGAATGATTAAATGATTAAATTAAGTCACTTTTTTTACTTATCCATAACTGACCATAAATCCATAACTGATGGACTCCTCAAGAACAGCATATCCAACTTTTTCTGTACAATAGAGTATGATATATATATAAAGGGGGTCCGGGGGATGATGGGAGTATATTTCTTGAGGGTAATGGAGAGGAGCTATCTGTTGTAGATTGGTGTCCTCATTACACGGACACACTTTCACTGGCTCTCTACATCTGGCCGCCTAATCTTCCCCTATATCTGATTGGCTACACAATCCGTTGCACAATCCCCTACCTAATTTGATTCCTCAAGTTTGTCATTGTAAATGAGAATAGAGCTCTCTAGATTTGACCTACCTGGTTAGAAAGAAAAAAAAAGTAAGGTACTTTTTTCTAAAGTAAGGTATGTTTCTATGACAACCCAAAGGCATGAGACTGGGCCAACCTTTTGCATGCCACTTTGCCCTTAATCTGACCAGCACAATCAGTCTGTCATCTTATGGGGAGACAAGTTCAAACTGCAAACACAGTTCAGACATTTATCAGATCTTTTTTTTAAATACAGAATTTCTAAGAAAAAAGAGAGGGAGGGTGGTTTTAAAGATAAAGACCAACTTTATAAAACAAAGGAACTTTACTCAAACTCAGACAGTTGTGTGAATTAGGTTTGTCAATGTAAGAACTACCACACTTCACACTGCTTTACCACACTTCTGTTCATGTTCAACAAACAATTAGCAAAGAGCAGTTACTTCTCCTCTTTCGCTATGTTTGTTACAACCTTGATTAATCTACTAAAGTGATTATTGTCATTTTATTTCAGAAATACAGTCTAGGATTCCCTGTGACACAATGCATGGTAATGCAGAATATTGACACCGGACTTCAGAGAATAATATATGATACATGCCATTTAGCAGACACTTTTATTCAAAGCAACTTACAGTAATGAATGCATACATTTTTCAGTATATGTGATCCCAGTGGGAATCAAATCCACAATCTAAATGCCATGCTCTACCAACTGAGCCACACAGAATCATTAGAGAACCACCAGAGAAATACACACATCAATGTGTGTATTTCCTGCTGTATTGCTCTTTGGCACAGCAATGACTCCAGAGGCAATGGGGGAGTTTGTGTTTTGTCTGTTAAATATTTGTTTAGCTTTTTTGCTGCTTAAGCGCTTTCTATCGTGCCAATCCATAGATATCATCTTTGCATGACTTATCAAGTGCGAGCTGCGTTTAGTAAATCTGTGCCAAGTTGCTTGCGTGCATGCAACATGCACAGCTTTTTCCTGGTCCTCTGTGTCCCCAATGCTATGGTTGACATTGCAACCAGGCCTTTGACATCTTGGTAGGTGCATAATGCAGGATAAATCTGTTCAAATCTTGGACAAAACAATTATGATTTAAAAACCATTTAATGTGCAGAAAAAAAGCTATTGTATTTAATAATGTTGCTATGTGGAAAGGTTCATTTAAAAACGGCTGCAGGTATCTGCCGAGATAAATGAAGCACTGTTTTATGTGTGCATTTAGTCCTGTCAGGCACCTTCACCCTGAACTGGTTCTCTAATGTATGAACATAATAATGACCTTGTGAAATTGTGCGCACATAGAAGAGCCTGAGGGTACAATGCCAACCGTTTAAATACAGGGCATTTCTTCTTCACAGGAAGGCAATAAATTGTACTTTCCTGACTTGAAACATGACTCATATCGGTAGAAAAATCCCCATGTCAACCGCAGAGCTATTATCCAAAGCTAGCTCTGTGGTGCTCAATGACAATTAGGAGAACAATGAGCGCCAAGTATTTGGAAGCGCTTTGGCAGGGGAATGAACCTGTATCCTACCATGGTTATGGTCCTGAAACCAGTCAGCACTTTTGTGAAAATTACATCGATTCACTCAGCCTTTCTCCTCAACTTTGACTCACAATTGACTGAAATCAAGGAAGTTCTGGCAAATTCAGCGATCGTTAAAAATGAACCGGCTAAAAATTTGCCGTGTTTGTCAAGAAAAAAAAAAGAATATGCGCATTTGCTGTTCAGTGAAAGTTGAGGACAAACGTTGATTGAATCCAGGCCAGTTGTTCTATGTTTGCTTCCTAGTCAATACCAGATGTCATGGCATTTTCAAACATGAACTGCGATTATGCTCTTTATCTGATCTGTCATCCGAGTAGAAGGCTCATTGTCATGTAAACTTTCAGTAACCCCCCTCAAAAATTACCTTTAGCTGTACACTACATTGTAGTTTCATGTACCATGAAAGAAATTACCCTACAGCAGAAGACTTCAATGACATCAGTGTCTGCTTGTAAACATATGCAGGCTCATTCGAAGCTGTGCAGCACGTCTAATTGCGTTCTCTTGTATAATTTTATGCAATTAGCATTGATGCAGTGTCTTCCCGTATCCTTCAGGACATTTAAAAGATCCATGAACTCCTGTTTTCCTTGGATATTCCCGCTAGTCTTTTGTGCCCTCAGGGAGCACTAAACCAGTACAGAATGTTAACTATTTAAAGAGGAGGAATTTACAACCTCTGTGAAGTGAATGCATATTAAAAGGTGCTGTGAATATTATGGATGGTATTCATTCTAACAACTGTGGCGCTTTACCTTTCATTTACGAGTAACGCAGTCATTTACTGAGCCTCAAATAGGCCTGGATCCAATAAACATTTGTCTTTAACTTTTGACTAACAAATAAATGCAAATGTTTGGGGAGTTCAGTAATCTCCCCCAAACAATTTACTCTCCAAACTGTGTTTGTGAAGAAAAAAAAGAACTAGCCTAACACTTTTATCTGTGAGTAAACATTAAGGACAAATGTTCACTGAATCCATGAAATCGTTACGATATGCTAGTGTATGAAAGTGTAACTCTTGCTCAAATTGATAATGAATGATAGACCTCAGCAGTTGGACTGGTGGTTAGGCTTGTAGTTAGTTCCTTGCAAGAAGAAATGACAGCAGAAATTGGAGTGCTTGTGTTTGTTTGGGTGGGGGGATAAGGGGAGGTTAGGTGCACACATTTGTTCACTCACACACAAGCACACACATGTTCACACACCACACAAGCACACACACAAACACACACACGCTCACACACATGCACACACTCACACACACAAAAGCACACAAGCTAAAACAGACACACACACACAAGCATGCACATACACACACAAACACACGAAAGCTCACATGCTCATACAAACACACACACACGTTCACACACTCACACACGCACACACACTCAAACTGTTTTGCTGATGGATTTTAATTTTAAAAAGCTCTCCTACAGGAGCACATTGAACAAAGCCCTCTGCTGCATGGGTCCCATTCATTGACCGGTAAACAGACCATATGTAGCATTTCCATTTCCCATAGTGTGGCAGGGAAAGGCCAGGAATCTTCCCAGGCTGTCGGACAGTCACTTCCCCGCATACGGCACCAGCCAGCAGGACCCTGGTACTGCCGATCCACACTTCCCACGTGTGCTTTAGCCCCGAAACATCCTGGCCCAGGGGCTCCACCCTCTACTGGAAGTTGACTTATGCCCATACTTGTGTCACAAAAGTTTCACTTTTTCCTAAGTTGATTGCAGTTCCAATCCATTCCTTTATAGTTGAAGACCAGGAGTTTTAAGTCCCTTGGCTTGTAAAAATAGATATCGTAGAAACTAAACATATGAGTCGGACGCTCTACTAAATCACCGCATACAATAGCCGAATAGTTTTTTTAAATAATATTCTTTATACAATAACATTATCTACTAAGTTAGCCAAAAATAAATCATTGATAGTAATTATAATTGCTCATTATTTGCAGAGATTCTTTCTCCATTCAGTTTTTTTCCAGGATATTAAATTGGCGTATTGTTCACTTGAGTAAGCATTTTCATATAAAAAGTATCTAGTAAATCAGAACAAAACTACTTTCTTGTAGTCCAGCTAATAATTTATTTATATTTTTATGCACAGGTACCGCAATAACTGCCTGTTGTAATTATTGCGATTGTTGTGTTGAATGAACGACAGGTAATAATTGTAACAATGTGTTTTCTTTTCTGATTTAGACTGGGGAAACACAATTGTGCTTTGTTCAGTCTATGCTAATACTTGCCAATTAGCCATGAGAGCTCAAAGCAATTTCCGTCGTTTTTAAGGTCAGAATGTAAAAAACCCACAGCATAATTTCAATGTGTTTTACCACTCACGTCCAAGGGAGTAATTTTTTAGGAAATTATCATTTCAGGGTGAAACGAGCCATGACTTCATTTGTGTAAGTATAAGTAGCACTCCAGGCTCTTGGTCTCTCTCTCTCTTAGGGATTTGTGGTTTATCCGTGAATGCACTAACAACTTGGGCAGTCTTGTAACGTTTGAAGCTCAGCAGTTACCTCAACGTTCTTGAATACGATCCACTCGGCTTTCAGTACACTGGTCTCAAATAAACCGCTGCACTGTTCTCTTCCACTTCTGGGTCAGTGTGCCGGGGGGAGGCGGTGCCTTAATGCTGGGCCCTAACTGAAAGCGTAGAGCTGAGTATGGAAGGGGTGGCGTGCAGGCTCTTTGAATGACCATTTATGACGATTTATGGAAGGGGGTGCCCTTTTTATGTGAGATACCTATTTTTCTTGGGTATGGAGCCTGCATTTTAGTGATTATAATGCTAATTAAAAAACACACATTCAGGATGGGACTTTCTGAATGGAGGGGCAGGGGCTTGAGCCACCTTGAGCCCTACCTGTGCACATAAATATTACTTTCATATGTGTTGCTTGACGAATATTTTAACTGGGAATCCAAACTTTCTGGACTAAATTAGAGTTGTTTTATTAATGTAGGTTAAAATAGATAAGAAAATGGTCAAATACAACTTTTACTGGTTTAATTAATATGTGGTTATGGCCTAGAATGAGACACATCATAAACACCCTTCATTTTGTGTGGCAATGTACACAAATTGTACAGTAATCTGTAAGTGGTTTTTACCATCATTAATTATTATTATTTTTGCTTATGCTTCTATATTCTTGCCAATTAAAGTCAAAATTAATTTAAAAAAATGTTTTAAACTTCCGCGTACCACTTTATTAAAATTGAGAAGTCTGGAAATTAAGCCTAAAAATGACTTTATAAGTGAGAGATAATGGTTGGCAGATGAAAAATATGACTAATTCACAGGACATTCACCCATTATGTTGGCCCATTCACTGACAAGGCTTCCAACACACAGTGCTTTGATACCTGCTACTGCACTCAAAAAGATTATTCAGAGAGTTAGTAAATAAAGCTTAAACTAATAAAGTAATTTCAGTTTGCTACATTTACTTGAAATAGTGAGTTCAGCCAAAATGAAAATACAATTTTTATCTTGATGCATTATTATATTTGAATGCACAATTTTGCATCAGCTCAAATATTGAGTTGGGTCAACTCAATTACTACACTCTACGTAATGTCCCATAGGCCTTTGCAAACGTTACAACAATGGATTATTATCTAGTAATGTTAATGCTTTACTACTTGTACACTTGTGGAATTATGTTGTATGAAAGTTTCTCTCTCCCCTGTTACGGAGGGTTATTGTGTGTGATCCTTTGTGTTGTGCACCATGATGGTATGTGTATGTATAAATAGTGACCCCCATGTCAATGCTATATATATATATATATATATATATATATATATATATATATATATATGGTATAATGGAAAAGCAATCATTCCTGAGTCTTGATTCAGTAGTCACTGCTACTTGGGACTGCTACAATTTGCATGGATATTTTTTAGTAGAACAGAAACAAAAACGTATATATTTAGGCATTCAGATGTTGAAGAAAATCATTTTGGTGGTACTTAATTTAGTTGTGTTAGTCTAACAAAATGATGAAATGAATATTAAGTAGGTTCAACTTAATTTATCTTTCAGATGTTGAAGAAAATCATGTTGATGGCACTTAATATAGTTGTGTTAATCTGACAATGATAGGCTTGTAGCATTTATTTATAATACCCAAGTTGGGTTTACTTGAAAAGATGCATGGGAATTGTTACCTCAATTTTTTAAAGTAGATCCAGTATATTATTTTGTGTGTAACTATGTTGGTCTGCTTGTCAAGCCGGCCATGCCTCCCCATCATTTTGACAGCTAAAAAGGCAGCACAGGTTTTTGCCTTGTGTTTGACTCTGTTTGAGTTGTCCTTTGGAATCATTGAGGATTAAATTGTCCGGTTGTGAGATCTTCCTCAGTGTTGTTATCCCTGAAATACAAACACGGCTCTCTTTCTTAGCCGAGTTTTGTTTCTAGCGCTGTTCCAGCTGCGTGTTTCTCTCAGCTGGGAAGGGCTCTGCTTTCACTTTCATCCTGTTTCCCACAACACAGCTGATTAAATCTGGTAAACACAAGTCGTGTTCCTCTGGAACAAGCCCTCCAGATAGTCAAATGGGGCCATTCAAGCCGTGAGTCTTGGAAACAAAAACCAGGTGCTGAGAGACAAAGAGATCAAAACATGACCAGAAGTTCACGTTTGCGGACATTTGACTTTTGACTATTGAGTGTATCTTTACGGGGAAAACATTTTCTTCATCAGAGGAAAAAATGTGGAAAGATCCAACATCGGGAGACACAAGCTTGTACACATTTGGTTAAACAGGCGCCCTTGACCTTTTCAGAAAGAGGTTTTGTGGAGGCCTGCCTGCGTGTGGGTCCCCTGTAGACCTCTAAAATCACATGCAGAGCGGATAAGATTGATCGCTCATGGGGGCTAATCTGGTCCATACCCTTTTAACCATGCAGTTCTGTGCTCCTCCATGACAGTTTGATATCATAGGTAGGGGACACTTTTAAGGGCAGGGACAAAAATCAATGTCATTTGTGGCTGGCAATCTCTTTAACGTCATTTCAAGCGTGCACTGTTGTCCTTATTACTGGCATGGAGGGAGAGTTGTGAATTATTCATGAGCCATTTGATTCAATTTCCATTCTTTTTTAGCTCATGGATTAGAGGTGAGCGGAAATATTAAGAGCAGTTCAAGGCTCTATCAATATGGACATGATTTACAGGGACATGTTAAAGTGGGAAATTCAATGACGTTGTTAGAGAGCAATGGGAAGATTGTCTCACATTCTCTGTTACCCCCAAATCAACCTGACTGTAGCGCATTCTAGTAATGAGAAGCACAAGGCAAAAATAACTCATAATAATAATAATAATAGTGGAGATAGCAGATAGCGGAGGTTTCGAAAAACCTCCCAACAAACTGCGCTTGCGTTTTGTTACATGTTTTGTGTTTACAAACTAAAAGAACTGCTCCACAAAAATGAAGAAGAACATGGGCAGTGTTTTTCTTGGCTGTGGAAACTGCCCGACCCTTTTTTGGTTATGTTTTGCATATATAAATAGATCCATATCATTGTTAGACCTTATCCTATAGGTAACAAATTTTGGAGGGGGGAAAAATTGCTTCGCAGAAGATGAAAAGATTAAAGAAATTCAAATGAAGATGGAGGAAGGTGAAGGCAAATTGGGGTGAAGTAAGGTAGAAGCATTGGTAAGTGTTGTGTATTTTGTCCTATATTACTTATGGTAATAATACTGCAAAGCAGTATGGGTAATTGTGTGTTTGGCTTTTTGGAGTGTGCTGCAGATCTATTAAAACGGTTAAACTCAAGTCTGTCTCCGAATTATAAATTGTTATACAGGTGAGGTTACAAATCCTCAGGATATAACAGTAATAAAGTACACTTCAACATTAAAAAAGACAGTTGAAAAAAAAACTGATTATATTATATTTACTGCCCCAATAAAAAAATCATAAAAAAATAAAGATCAAAGAAAAAGAGAAAGATGGAGGAATCCAATGTGTTATCAATATAACTGTAATACCTTTTCTTCGATCTTAATTTTTTAATGATTTTTATATCGGGGCAGTAAATATCAGTTTAATAATACATATACAGTACCTCTAAATTATCAAACTTTTTTTTTCTCCAGAAATGTTTCAGAAAGTGCAGGACAATCTCATTTTACTTTTACAATGAAAGAGTCAACCCTTAAATGCCAAGAGAATCTTCCATTTTTCATGGATATTGATTAAACTCATCAGGTGGGAACATCCAAAGAGAGTCGTTTTGCCGCCGCATATTGTTTGTATTATAAAGCACCCCCACTGTGAGATTAGCGAGTATGCGGTTTTTATGCATTTCAGGATGCCGGATCTGAACGTGTAGGTGGCCACGCCGTTAATTCCTCCCAATCGCTCGAGGTGCTTCCCGGACAATGTACGGCATTTGGCTTTTCACAAAGCGGTAGTGCGTACTTCACTGCAGCGTTGGCAGCAGTTCGTCTAGGAGTAGCCTGTCCATCTGAAGTGTGCGGTGAGAGCCAGATCACGGAGGGAATGTAGAACATTCATACGCTTCCAGTGAGTCATTTTCCTGCAGGAGTGCCATGGAGGTGCTGAGTGATGCTCCACTTTCCCGCAGTGAGAGGTGGAAGTGTGTGAGTGTTGGAGGGATTAGAGCAGTATCTCTCCACTTGTTCTGTAAAGAATGGAGATGGGGGGTGGGGGTTGTGCAGGGGGGAAGAGGAAGAGGGGGGGGCTAGCATTATGACTGATCACTTCATCACACCCGCAGTGGACCTCTTCCAAACCTCAAACACACACGGCAGAAAATGGCCCTCACTCTCTCTCATTCTCTCTCTCTCTCTCTCTCTCTCTCTCTCTCTCTCTCTCTCTCTCTCTTCTCTCTCTCTCTCTCTCTCTCTCTCTCTCTCTCTCCCTCTCCGCGCACATTTCATGCTCAGCCCCCGGTCCTCTGAACAGCCGAGATTCGCCATCACAAGCGCCATTGCACTTTTCAACATTTCTGCCCATGAAATGTAAATTTCTGCCGCATTTCAGAACGAAGGCCCTTTTTTTTTCTTTTGTAGTCCCTGATGAATCAAGGGAATGTGCCCCCCTCTCCAAAAAAGAAAGAAAGAGCAATGAAAGAAAAAAATACAAAATCAGTGGGTGGGGGGAAGTGGGAGTGTTTTTCATTCTGGATCTGTGAGCAGTGGATCATGTTCCCTCTCTTCTGCTGTAAATCAAGCCCGGGATTCTAGCAGCTTGAGCTGTGGTCTGGGCTGGGCCTTGCCCTTCTCCGGGCCCTGGTTTTTGCCCAGCTGTTTCTCCTCTCAAGGTCCCCCAGCTATCTGCTGATTCCACGCGCCTTTGATGTCAGCGGGCGCTGAGATGCCGTTTCGGGGGGGATTATTTTGGCTGGCGAACATAAACCTTATCTCCCATCGGGCGGCTCGAATTAAAGTTTAGACAAACATGAACTTTTTTTTTTTTTACTTCGCATTAGATGCCAAGAGGCCATCTGTTAGTCTTTCTTTTTTTTGTCGAAGAAAAGGATGGTTCCCCTCTTCTTCTGTAGTCAGACGACGGGTTTCCTGCGGAAGGGTCCCAGTGCGTTGTGACCCGCTTAGACCTATGGAGTAAAAACAGCTTCCTCAGTCATCCTCACAAGGCGGTAAATACTACTTTCCTGTACGATTCCCTTGAATAACTTCGACAGGGTTTTTTGGGGGGGGTGTGAGGTTGGGTAGGATGGGAGGGGGGGGGGGGTGTAAGTAAAAGTACTCATTGTAGAATCTTTTTTTTTTTTTTTCAAAAAAAAAAAGAATCTATTGAAAGCCCTGTCATGTCTGTCTGTTGGGCAGCATGAACAAATTCTTAATTTGGAGTCTTCAGTAACCATTATGTCATACAATGTAGGTCCTTGCCTTAGGGCTATCATGTGGCCCGGCCTCTTTGCTTTTGTGAGTAACGTTTCCTTAATCTTCAACAGATGAAGAGCTAAACCTCTCCCAGCATTTATTTATTTTTCCCATAGCGCTGTCAAATGGGGATATAACAAAGACGGCTATTATTTCATCACAATTGCCGTAGCCCTGTTTCGTTGCACTTATGTTTTTTTATACCCACTGCAGTGTCTTTTCTGGCCAAAAGAACTCAGGGAGCACATGTAACGCTTAACAGTCTGCGTTCAGCTCTGCATGCTGCGTTCTGTTACACTGATGAAATTCCCTTTTCATTTGTATATTTTGTTTCGTATCAATTCCAATTTGCTGGAAATCTTCTCTTTGTCTTCTCTTTCCCCTCGGCACTGCACCAAATATGAAGGACAGCATGGCAGGGGCGCATAGACAGGAAAAGAGAAAAGAGAGGAAATATTGCAGTGTAGTGAGCTGAGGGAGGATCCAAGCTAACACAAGACGTTTCCAGAGCATTGTAGGAACACTCATACATACAATCTTACTGGCAACATCCCGTTACCATTTAGTCACGAAAAAAAAAAATACAGGCAACTGCAAATAAACGGCAAATAAAGGAAATGTGGGATCCTTTAAACGAGTGCAGTACTGCAAGTGTCCTTCAGAAAGGGTGCCACGGCCCGTTCCGGCAGATAAGAACATAAGAAGAATACGAAATGAAGAGAATGGGCAGTTCAGCCCATATAGGCTCATCATGTCCTAATCTAAAAGTATCTAGTACTGCATCTGGCCTAGACTTGAATAGTCCAAGTGTTTCTGCCTCTACTGCCCAACCTGGCAAGCTGTCCCAGGCATTGACACCTCTCTGTGTAAAGAAAAACGTCCTAATATCCATGCAGAATTTGCCTTTAATTAATTTCCACCTGTGGCCTTTTGTTATCTTAAAAAATCTTTGATAGTTCACTTTTTATACCCCTTTTAGAATTGAAAAATCTCAATCAAATCCCCCCTAAGCTTAAATAGATTGAGTGCCTTAAGTCTATCTTTATAAGTTTTACCTTTCATATTAGGTACCAATTTAGTTGCCCTTCTTTGAACTTTTTCAAGAGCTTCTATATCTTTCTTGTAGTGTGATGATTCTTGTCCAGAATCACACAGTACCCTAAGTGAGGTCTGAGAAAGGCATTATATAACATTAATATAACCTCCTTTGATTTATACTCAATACTTTTTGCTATGTATCCCAGAATCCTGTTGACCTTTTTCACTGCTGTAGCATACTGCTTTGATGCAGATAGACTTTGATCAACTACACTTCCTAAGTCTTTTTCAAATTGAACACCTACTAATGTTTCTCCTCCCATAAAATACCCATGTCTTATGTTTTTATTTCCCACATGCATAACTTTACATTTAGCAATATTGAACGTCATCTGCCACGTTTCTGCCCATTCTTGGATTTAATTTAAATCATCTTGGATTACTTTAGTCAATTCCAAACTGTTTGCCAACCCCCCAGGTTTAGTATAATTTATCATTTATGTAAATAAGGAAGAGCAGAGGTCCCAGCACCGATCCCTGTGGTACTCCACTGCCCACAGCACCTAGGTCAGATACGACCCCACCTACTGTTACTCTTTGTATTTGCCTTTGCAACCAATTATGAATCCACTCTAAAACAGCTCCTGAAATTCCT
The DNA here is from genome assembly GCA_029706075.1 of Aldrovandia affinis. Lineage (NCBI taxonomy): Eukaryota > Metazoa > Chordata > Actinopteri > Notacanthiformes > Halosauridae > Aldrovandia > Aldrovandia affinis. Next base: position 828,565 of record JAINUG010000006.1, read on the forward strand.
ACTGAATTCATTTTAACAATGAGCCTCTCATGTGGTACCTTGTCAAATGCTTTTTGAAAGTCCAAATATATAATATCTAAGCCTGGTTCAAGTCAACACGTTTTGTAGCCTCTTCAAAAAAGTCCAGGTTTGTTAGGCATGACCTGTCCTTAAGAAAACCATGTTGGCTTTCCCTTAAAATACTATTATTTTTCAAGAAATTAGCCCCCACCCCTCCACCCCCAACCCAGCTGGAACTGTCCTAGCCCCTGAGTGCCCCCCCCTGGGTTAGCAAAGTGATTTTTGGCAGTTACCTGTACATGGAGAAATGAAAATGAAAGTATTGAAATGCCAGATTCTTTTAACATTGCTAACTTTCCTGAAAAAATGTACACCAACGACCATCCACAATTATATTACTCTAAAACTGGAATAGTAATAATAAAAAATGTTCTAACATGGTTCCTGCAATGTTTCTTGTGACCTAAAAAATATTGTCAAAGGGACATGCAGGAAACAGTGCTGGGAACACTTGCCCTAACCTTCCGGGATTATTATGAGAACCAAATATTGTTAGCTGGGAAGTTATGAAGATGAGCATGTAGGATGTATCTGAGGCAAGGATTAACTTTGTAGGCATGAGTCTAAACTCTAATCTGCCCTGGTCTGTAGTTACAATAAACTACACTGTGCTCAGGGCGTGTGCTGATGAATCATTAAACTGCGGTAGGTGGGAAATGTTTGCTTACAGAAGATAGAGGTATGATAAGTGCACAGTTTTATCATTGTGACAATATTCTCCAGATGACAGGATATGAAAAAAAAAAACATTGGCCTGGATTGAAAGTCAAGGACAAGAATGTTTGATTGAATTCAGGCACCGTTAGGTCAGTTTTTACAAATTCAAGGCAATGCCAGCTTGGGAATTTAATAAACAGGACTACTTTTATGATTGCATTCCCTTCTTTCATCTTCTAGAATGTGCCGTCTTGTTTTTGCTTGTGAGTGCAACCTCAAAATGAGTGTTTATAGAGTTTATATGTTTATAAAGTTTTCACACAACCGTCGTAATCTCTTCACTTTGTGCCTGGAAGGCTTACGTGTCCTTGCAGGTTTTTGTGTCGTCTTCAACGACAGGCACACGCCTTTAAAGATAATATTTATCTCTGACATAAAATAGGATTTAATTTCATAAGAGTATGTCAAGCAACAATGTTAAGAGTCTCAATAAAAATACATTTTGAGTATGATTCCGGGTTGAAGTGATTCCACCGGAAACATTCTGGTATTGGCAAGAGACATATTGAAATGACAGTTTAAACTTTAAACTCAAGAACACTCTTAAATGTGTTATAAAGCCTCTGAAACGCTTATATAACATCTCCATCAAGTTACATAATACTTGACATAGTTATTTAGAAATGTTCGTGACACCTTCATGACAAGCGATAGGCATTGCAATATGTGTAACAGCCAGTTTTCATATGCGCTGCTCTAAGGAGGGAGAGATCACACTGTTACTCTGCAATTGTGTGTAGAACAGAGAATGCTAATGCTGTTGGGCAGTGTGCCACCGATTTCCCACTGGCAACACAAATGGCAGAAAATGAGAGAGGCTAAGCATGCTGTAAGTTATATTTGGTAACATTGCATGACGTGGAACCAATTTGTATCTCCTTGCTACGTGTGATTCATTAATGCAAATAATTTTTAAAGATGTTCTTTGGTTGTACCAGCATTCTTTTAATATTCCTTGCTTCCAATGGTCTGCCCCTTGTTATGTAAGGTGTGCATTTGCTCCATTCTTTATTTTATGTTCCCCAAAAACATTTTGCAATTGTCTTGTCCGCATTTTGGACCTCCTCTACATCTCCAGTACGCAGGCATATCAGTGTTACACTTGTGATTATTTTTCACCAGCAAGAAATGTGTCAAGCATACACAAAACAACCTGCCTGGTATCACACCTTTGCCTATTATATAAGCGTGTTGTCATTCACACAAGCACGTATATTTCACACATAATTTTTGTTACAAAAATAAATCAAGTTTTTCATATAACCAATGCACATTTTAGAAATGGGCTAATAGGCCACCATAATCAGATGAGCCCAAAAATGCCACTTTCACATCAAATCTACCTTTTCACAAAAAAAGACCCCTGAAAAATAGGCACTTTTGCATAATGTGAAAACATTTCTATAATACGCTACGGTTATTTTTACTTTATCATTATCAATGAGAATGCAGGGGATCTAGTGATAAAGTAAAAATAATAACTGATTGTACAAGTCTTTTCCAACTGCATACTGTTGTGATAAGTGGATCTTTAATAACCACAGTAGGTCAGGACCTCAGTTTAACATCTCACCTGAAAGATTGAAGAGGTGTTAAAACTGTACAGAGGTGGCTGAGAAAAAAGTTCACTGTTCTTATTGAATTTACTGTCGTACCAATGTTCAACCAAGCTGAGGCAAACAGCAGAGAGAGAAACCTAATGCTGACAGGCCCCAAATTTCACAAACCCCTATACCATGCTGGGGAATTCACCTCATGTTCCAAATCAAAATGTCAGTCCCGTGTCAGTGTTTTGTCAAAATACAGAAAAGAAGAAAAAAATTAAACTGAGGCAGACATTGGAATCGAACTTGGTTCCCGTTTCACTTTTTTTTTAAAGTAGGTTAGCAAGCCAGATTAATTAGCATTGAATATGTTTGAGAAATTAATTTTCTCCGGGGAATGTATGATATCACTGAGATGTAAATTAAACCACAGCTATGCAGTATGTGTTTTCATTAGCTGCTGAAACATACTCTGACTTGTGAAACTGCTTTCAACAGATTGAGGTTTTCAGCTTGTTTTATTGGGGACAGGATAGTTAAAATGAAAATGCATGCAAACCTTTAGAGGATGTTTAATCAAATGAACATCAGCTAGATGTGGTTTAAGGTTACACTGCGGTTGTTCTGGAGAACACGTTGCCTATTCTTACTTATACTTACTCTAATATTTGTTGTGTACTGTATGATAGTTCTACAGGTTCAATACTTCAGAAAACGAAGGGTTCTTGTGACTGGTTTGAGTCACCTGGTGTAGTGAATGTAAATGGCTTGAGTAAATTGAGTGATCACCTTCATCCTATGGTGAAGCATTTATGTTCTGATGGGAGCGGTCTCTTTCAGGATGACAATGCCTCATCCACAAGTCACGAGTCACTGAATGGTTTGATGAGCATGAAAACAATGTAAACCATATGCCATGGCCATCTCAGTCACCAGATCTCAACCGATTTGAACACTTATTGGATATTCTGGAGTGTCCAAAATGCGGACAGCATTTTCCACCACCATCAACAAAACACCAAATGATGGAATTTCTCATTGAAGAATTGTGTTGCATCCCTCCAATAGAGTTCCACTTGTAGACTCTATGCCAAGATGCATTGAAGCTGTCCTGGTGGCTCGTGGTGACCCAACACCCAGTGCTTAATTTGTGCCGGGGCTAGCCGGGGCTCAGCCCCGGCAAATGCCAAGAATCCGATTTTGCGCCCCTTACTCAGAATCAGAGCCCCGGGCTCATAAATATCTAAAGTGCGACAACAACGCGTATTTTAAACTGGTATTAAACAGCGTTACGTCCAGTGAACATTACAAATGTAAATAGAATGCAGAAATGCAGCGACACAGAGGTAGGAAAAGTTTACCCTTTTTCCTCCGCGTGTGGTTGGGGGAGGCGAGTTGAGCACTGGCATCTCTTATTTTACAAATTAAGCACTGCCAACACCCTATTAAGGCGCTTTATGTTGACGTTTTCTTTATTTTGGCAGTTACCTGTATTAAATATAATGCTGTCCCTTTTGACTCGTACCTCAGAGGTCTGGAAAAGCTCATACTCTCCAATAAAACAGCGGTCATTGCTGGTGCACGGGCCCTGACCATACGGACTTCTTTTAGAAAAAAAGGCACAGCTCACTTGCCAAAAAGATTTCTTTTCTACCCTTATTGAATAACTGAAGATCTCCCCTGCTAAAAATATGCTCCATTGAAATGGCATCTGTGGAATTTCTCATGGTCCCAGTGGTGATTTCACTTTGGTCTTTTGTCTTTCGATCTCTCCACCACTACTTTCACAATCACAGGCATGTGTCTGTTCGACTGCCAGGATGAAAGAGCCATTTAGTTTAGATGTGTCTGTTAAGATTTGAACCCTGCTCTTTCTTTCTGTCACCCCCCCTCTCATTCCAATTGTTTTTTGAAGCCAGACCATTCTTAGTGGGGTGTGGGCACAGAAACAAAACAACAAGCATTTATCGCCAGAACTCTTTCGATGCACTCTTTCCTTGGTCGATAAGACATCTGCAGCAGATGATATCTGTGCTGCTTACTCCCTCTCTGTTCCCCCTTTGGAGCAGTTCCTGCACCCCCCCCAATCACATTCAGAGGTTGCTCCATGCTCAAAGACAAGCTTTTCATTCCTGTGATGCATGTTTCAGACTCCTTAAACTGATTTAGCTTTTGTGGAATTCTACTGTGATCTGCCGAATTACATGCGTGCATTTTGCATCATGTGTCCGGAACGCTCAGGTCTGGACTGAGTAGGCAGCCAGGAGTGAGGTTACATACAAGTAATTGCCAAAATAAATGAAACACTTGAGTAAATTAAGGGTTCTGGCAGCTCTGTTATGGCATGGGGTGCATTTTACTCGCATGACTTAGGTCCACTCAACCCCTTAGAGGGCAAGGTAAATGCCAATAAATACAAAGCCATTCTGAGTGATCACCTTCATCCTATGGTGAAGCATTTCTCTCGGATGGGAGTGGTTTGATGAGCATGAAAAACTATGTAAATCGTATGCCATATGCCATGGCCGTCTCAGTCACCAGATCTCAACTCAATTGAACACTTATGGGAGATTCAGGAGTGGCGCCTGAGACATTGTTTTTCACCACCAGCAACAAAGCAACAAATAATGGAATTTCTTTCCATGGCGTTGCATCCCTCCAGTAAAGTTCCAGACACCATCCATCCATCCATCCATCCATCCATTATCTAAGCCGCTTATTCCTGGTCAGGGTCGTGGGCTGGAGCCTATCTCAGCATGCGTTCCGGGCGAGAGGCAGGAATACACCCTGGACAGGTCGCCAATCCATCGCAGGGCACACACACCATTCACTCACACACTCATACCTACGGGCAATTTAGACTCTCCAATTAGCCTAACATGCATGTCTTTGGACTGTGGGAGGAAACCGGAGTACCCGGAGGAAACCCACGCGGACACGGGGAGAACATGCAAACTCCACACAGAAAGGCCCCCGGCCTGGATTCAAACCCGAGACCTTCTTGCTGTGAGGCGACAGCGCTATCCACTGCACCACCGTGCCACAGTTCCAGACACATTTAAGTTGTTCTGGTGGCTCATGGCGGCCCGACGCCCTATTAAGGCGCTTTGTTGGTGTTTCCTTTATTTTGGCAGCTGCCTGTACCTGAACATCCCTTTACCTGGAGAATAAAGGTTATGTATCCTTATGTCTCTTTACCTGGATTATAAAGGTTATATACCTGTATGTCTCTTCACCTAGAGAATAAAGGTACCTCTCTTTATCTTCAGAATAAGTCTTATCCCATCATCCCGCAATGCCAGCCTTGCTTATCAATGTCCTGAATATGACCAGTGCTTTTCTTGGCAAATGTAATGCAGAATGTGTTCTTGCTGTTCTAGTGTGTGATACCACGTTTTACTGGGGGGGTTGTGTTATCACAAGCGAAAGCACTTTTTTAACACTCAAAGGTATGTTTGCCTCAACATTCCGAGACAATGTAGGCACTCCACTGGAAGTTGTGGGACTACTTTACATACTAACACACCATAGAGCAAAATACAGCAGTGCTAACGCTAATCGAAGGAAATGACTAGGAATCCGGAGAGTGGATTTCTGAAACAGCAAGGAAAACAACAATCCCTTGCAACTGTGTACAACATCCACTGGAAGCAGAAATCACCATTGTGCTTTGCACAGGAGAAACGTGGAACCATGTGATTTGAGATAAGTCCTTCAGTTTGTAACCAGCAATAGGCTGAATAAAGCATGTATTGTGAGAGAATGGTGGACTTTGGAAGCCAGGTAAGGTGAATGCGGGGGTGAAGTTGTGTCAGCTGCTACTGTAACGTAACCAATTCCATTTGAAGGTCAAACAAAATTGTAAATTTGCTTTCTAACATCACATAGACAGTCTGGTGATTTGGATTCCAAGGGGAAAGCCATTTTGAGATGAGTGTAGTCCGTCACTTTGACTTGGTTTGAGTTTTTAACTGCATAGCTACATAGCCAATGTGAGACATATAGCGGAGAGCAAGGCTGGGCATAGAGGACATTTATCTACGATTGGTTTTACTTTCAGAAGACAGTGGGAATGATTTTTTTACAGCGTATTGTTGGATTCTGTGAAGGTGAAGTGGTGATCTCATGAGGACAGTAAATATGAAAAGAACTGAATAAATATTTCCATAACGCTGAGGTTGCACACAACGTCTGGGATGGCTATAGATTTATGAACTTCAGCTTGTTTGAAACTGTAAAAGAGCTCGAGTCATATCTCCCTGTGGTATGATAAGATGCAGAAGGAAAAGTTGTAAACCTTTTGCAGAACATCCGGGAGAGATCTGTGGTAACATGTGGTTTCCGAGAATATGTTTTTTTTTTTACATTCATAAATAAAGTGGGTTGAACATTCTGTGGTCAGAGCCGAGGCTGGCCACGGCTGATTTGAAACGCTAGGAAATCTTTTACAGAGCCCGGTGCTGGACGATGTTATGATTGGAGGAAGCTGCCTTTGAGCACGGATGACTGATTCTCAATTCGTTCACGATTCGCAGATTTGATTCGTTCTCGGCTGGTGTGGCACATACCGCAATGTCTTTATACGCCCAAAATAGTGTTGAATCCTCTGTGTAGAATCGTCTGCATTATCAGCTTGGACGAGTAAAGAGAAAGCCGGTGTGAAAGCAGGAATCAAAAGGGACCCATGTTGGGGGCCTCCGATAGCGTAGCGGTCTAACGCACTTGTTTTGACTGGTGCTGTATGAGTGTGAGCTGCCTATCACGGTCGCGGTTTGAAACCCAACTGTGACTGGGGAGCCCCAATCGGAGATAGCATTTGGCTGTTAGGAAAAAGCAATAATACTTTTTTTTTTTTAAAGGAACCCATGTTCTGGTGCAAGTTAAGAACATAACAATACATAATGATGAGCACAGACCATTCTGCCCATCTAGGCTCGTCATTCCCTTTCGTCATTCCCTTTCATTCTAGAAATCCAGTACTGCATCAAGCCTGGACTTGGATACCTCAAGTATCTCTGCCTCTACTACATGATCTGGAAAGCTGTTCCATGCATTGACAACTAATTTCCACCTGTGCCCTCTTGCTCTGCTTACTGATCCGAACTCAACTTTAAAAATCCTTTTAGGTCCTATCATGGTCGCGGTTCGAAACCCGACTGTCCCAGACCAGCCCTGGTGGGGAGCCCCAATTGGGGGCAGCGTTTGGCTGTCTGCCCCAGGGGGAGGGGGAAGGGTTAGCCGGCACGAATTCGTTCAGAAGTGCATAAGGGTGTCTCCAGAGCGTGGGTGGGCGAATTCCGTTTTGAAGGAAGCAGAGTTCGCTGCCCTCTGAGAATTATCTTGCCTCGTAGAGAGGAGTGACGAATTCATGTGGGTAGGGGAAATCTAAACAAATAGAGGGTATTGGCCACTAAATTGAAATAAAAACGGGGGAAAAAAAGCATTTTAAATTAACTTCCATGCATCCAATCATAAAAAATTCAAGCATTTATTTTTCAAGTTTTTTTTCTTTATTAACATAGGTTGGATAGCTCAGCAGTCACCCCAAAGTTAACTTGAACAAACTGTGTTTGTGAATAAAAAAAAGTCAAAGTTAATGACAAAAGCTGACTGAATCCAGGCCTTAGTCAGATGCCAGAACCAGTGAAAGGAAAATACATATTACCATAAAATCCAATTGTTTCAAACGGCCCCCAGGTGTCGTAAATCTCATTATTCCACATACTGTACCTTCTTGTAACCCAAGTACATGGGGAGGTTCCATACATGGAGCCCTCATGAAGATTTAAACCCCTCAAAAACATGATTTGGTCTCCTGTCGGGACCACTGGCAGCATGGGTGGCCTTAGTAACTTTGACCCCCCCAAATCTCAACCCTAACCTCAAAGTAATGGGGGAATGGGCAATAGTTGAATTAGTTGAGGCAGTTTGTCGGGAGGAAAAGCAATTTGGGAGAATTGTATGAATATATAATTTACTTACCAATATCAAATGATTACATATCACCAATTGGGAACAAGCCTAGCTTGGGAATTTACAAAATCCAGCTTCATAGCTAACATTAGATAGGTAGTCAGCTGTGTCAGTGCAGCCAGTACTTTGGCTAGGCATCTAAGGCTAGCTGCATAGCGCTGAATGGTGTTTGTAGGTTACAGTTAACATTTGTGATTTATGTCTGCAGCTTATTTCAGGAGTCGTGCACTGAACAAAGGAAGATCCTTCCTGTCACCCCAGAAGATTTTGAATGTTGAATCCCCAATTTTGCGTATTTGTGCTCAAGTAAAATGTAAATTCACTGCCACAATCCAATCCAATGGAAGGAAACGCAGCAAAGAAAATGTGTGGTGGATTGATAGTCTTTACCATTCGTTGTGACTTGTCAATATCCATTTTAGGTCTGTCTGTCTGCTCGCTTTTATCAAAGCAAACTGCAGGCATTATATAGAGGTGTTGAAGGGGATCAAAGCATACCTTTTCTGCCTTTTCAATGACAATCTGCAATCTTTTTAAGAAACTATTTTAAAGAGAGAGAGAGAGAGAAACTGCATATGTAATGTGCTTCCATTTGGCAGGGCGCCAACTTAGATTCCTGGGCATGGATCTTTTTACAACTGCAGTTTAGAATGCTATCAACAGATCTCTCTTAAAGTTGCCAGTTTTTTCCCCTCATAAGAGCTTTGATTTGTGAGTTAATCATATCAAGACCTGCCATGTTAAGGACCAGACTCTTTGGTACCTCAGTAAATTTATTTTTTATCTACAAAAGAAGGATATCAACACTCAAAACTCTTGCAACGTTTCCAACTGTTTTTCCAGGCAAGGGAAAATCACCAAGATCAGGAGGATTTGGGGGATTTCTTGTGGATATAAATGAATGTACAAAATATGAATCCCGGGAACCCAACGGTTGTTTCCGATGTGATGTGTGTTCTTAAAAAGACAACATTATTCAGGCTTTAAAGCTTCACATCTGTGTAACTCTTCCCTCTTACTCTGTACATTTATTCTAAAAAATGTGTCTGTCACGGTCTGTCCTGTAATATATTCATTTTGTGGTTTCCTGCTTGGCTTCCGATTTTGATTCTAAAGGCGGAACCAAGCTCACATCTTGGAATAGGCATTTATCATCTTAAACTTTCCCACAGTATCTGCATTGCTCTGGAGTTCCAACACACCGGCCAAGAATTGAATTTACTGCATTATGCCATAATCACTGTTTTAAATCTTTGGATTATTTCATTGAAGATTTGATCTGAAAAATATATATATATTGATTGTTTTAATAATTCTGACACATTTCCTGTCCCTCCCTGCATTTGCTCAAATGTTTTATGTTATAATCCTTTGTTGAAGGAATAGTATTCCATGTACAACTTCTCTCAAAATGACATTAAGCAAACAGACAAACTTAATTTCAGACGTACCTCACCATTCACCACATGAGTTTCAAAACAAGTACAATATAATGCACATCTTGTAAGTCGCTCTGGATAAGAGCGTCTGCTAAATGCTTAAAATGTAAATGTAAATGTAAGTATTGCTGTAGGACAGCTTCACTCATTAGGCACACTCCAGTCCTGATGCGAACCCGGGGCAAGATTTTCTCTGTGTCAGACGGTAGCTACTTTACTGCAGGGGAATTACCAGTGTTTGCATTTGAACTTTAGGCAGCCTTCCTGTCAATAGCTGATTGTGAGCATCTCTCGATATTTGAAAAAAAAAAATGCAATCCTTCCAAGTTAATCTACTTTACTACGATGGGATAGCAAAGAGACGTTCATCCCATTACATTACAGACATTTACCAGACGTTCTTTTCCAGAGCAACTTGCACAGTTGATATTGCATACAATCCATTTATACAGCTGGATATTTACTGAAGGAATTCAGGTTAAGTACCTTGCTCAATGGTACAGCAGTAATGCCCCACCTGGGAATTAAACCTGCAATCATAACCATTCTATTACACTGCCACCCCACCACAATCATCACCCATCCAATCCCCTCCCCTCCCTTCCCCTCTACTTTCCTCCACTAACAAGGCTTGTGTGCACTAGAACCTTTTCCACTTAACTCTGCATGAATAAAGGAAAGGGCAGACAAAGTGACTGTGTGGCTAAGGCGATAGACTGCTAGTACTTAAAACATGGGCTGAATTTCAATATGAACATTTTCAAGTAATTCCATTTAAATTCATTCAATTTATTCAATTAAATTGACACAATCAATAAAAAATCTATTAAATCAACTGAAATATGTGGGCCCTGCATATAAAGGTCTCGTTCATCACTATGCCTGGGTCTGTATAGAGCAACCTCATCTCTGCACTCCTTCTCTGTGTCATTCATTCGGACAGGGGCAGAACCTGATTTCACACCCAAGTTCTGCCTGCATTCACCTCTGCCCCACAACCCCCCTTCATACCCTTCCTGAAACAAGGAGGAATGGTCAAATGCTAGTTCCAAGAAATAACATTTATAACAAAATTCTGTTTGGACCAGGAATAAATCTCTGAGCTGCTTTTTTCATTCGGATATCATCTCTGTACCCTTCAGGTGAATGTTGCTCGCTTCTGTAGAGCGGGGCTTATCTCGTCTGAACAGAGGTGCAGCTCAACACAAGTCCAAAAACTCACCCTTCACGGCAATTTTTTTGGAAGTGGCTGTTCGGGAAAAGGAGGGGGCAGCATGAATTTCTCTTGCGTGTGTTCACAAGCCGGTTACTATGGTGATGAAACAGCCAAGACTTTGGAAGACGTAGCTGATCAGTTGACCGGAGAGAATAAGTCCCAGGGGGCTCCTAATCAAAACTGGAAAAAAAAATCTATTTCCCTTTTAAGGATACCTTGCTTGTCTTTCCATATTACACATTTTAGACTTTCAGACAAGAGTGAACCTTTACTAGGGAGTAGGGATGCACCGATATGAAAATTCTGGACCAATACCGATACCGATAATTCAAATAACCCAATCAGCCGATATCAATCCCGATATTGATGCCGATAATTTTTTATTTATTGTCCTATTTGTGCCCTGGCAAAAAAATATATAATTCTGCCCTTCATTATACTTTTCAATGAGCACAAATTCAATCATACAAATGTATGGAACAGCTTTTATGGTAACATTCTTTCACATACTCGTTGTACTATGCTACATGTCTTACTTATAAATGGCTGATCATATTTGATTTATTAAAATCCTTGCTTGAGTTGCCTCTTCTTAAAATCTTACTGGATCATTTGTTACAAATAGCAAATCCATTGTCTTTCTCGGACACCTTGTAATGCACCCACACAGCCAACATTTTCTTTGGCTGTGTGGGTGCATTACAAGGTGTCCAGAAAGACAATGGATTTGCTTTTGTAACAAATGATCCAGTAAGATTTTAAGAAGAGGCAACTCAAGCAAGGATTTTAATAAATCAAGCCATTTATAAGTAAGTGAATGCAGGCAGAACTTGGGTGGAAAATTTACAAATGTCGATGATTGTGGTTAGGCTATAACATTGTTGCGTGGAGGAGAATAATTCCTGCATTCGTTTTGGCCTTTTTCCATCCAAAACAAACAACACAGCAACACAGCCAATCACAGCTACCCTTGATATGAAGCGCAACTTTACTGTAGTGAAGCCAGAGGGAAGAATCATCAAAACGCCAAACTTGGAGCTAGCGAAGCATGGAGTGAATTTGTTCAGCCAGTAAACCCACTAACTAGGGTAGGCCCAGACTAAACGTGACAACGAGATTGAAGACGAATCAAGTTTAGCCACTAAGAAAGGCTGCATATCAGTGGTGCGGGGTTACTTTGGTTACAAACGAGATGACAAAGACCAGAAAGGAAGCGTGTATATATACAGTCAGGTCCATAAGTATGCCATCTGTACTCCAGCACAATGGATTTGAAATGAAACTATCAAGATGTGCTTTATGTGTAGACTTACATTTTTTCTTTTTTTCTTTGTGTAGACTTTCAAACAATTCATTATTTAATTTCAACTCCAATATGCTGTGGTAGACAGCTAAAATAACAATAACTTTGTCAATGTCCAAATATTTATGGACCTGACTGTATACATCTTTGTATTTTTTTATGCAAAGTTTGAACTTTATACTTGAAAACTTACCGCACATACAAGCATTGAATGTTAAATGAAGTTGTGTTTGAATATCTGTATATACTCATCTTTTTTCCGCATACAAATGATCATTTCAATATTGTTATCTAAGTATTTGGTCAACATACAGTATCATGGTAATTATTTTGGGCCATATCACCCAGCTCTAGTGTGCATCTTGTGCAAGACTGCGTGGAGTGCCAGAGTGCTCGTGATAGCTAGTCAATTGCAGCATCGTCAGAGGAGTGAATTAGGCATGGTTTCAGTCCGTTTAGCCTGTAAATAAAAGATTCTGCCATTCCATTCGTTTGAACATTTAGACCAGATTGACACAACAAAATTGACGGATAATTATCGGCCACTGCCATCAGTAAATTTGATATTTTCAGCCAATAAGCTGATTGCAGTCAACAAGGCAAATATATCGGCCGATACTGATAGTCACCACTAACCTTTACCTATGCTTGGTAATATTGCGAACATTTTAATTGTTAAATATTTATATTTATATTTTATTTAAATAGCTTACTTATACAGATTGATAATATACAGTAATGTTATACAGATTCAGACATGCAAATTGCCTAGTCTCTGCAGCCTGTAGTGGATGTTGGATAAGGACTGTCAAAGTTTATCAATTTTATTTAACAAAGGTTCTGCAGCAAAAGGCTGGTTAAAAAATAAATAAATAAAACGTTTGGGGACCCCCTGATCAGTGTTAAAGCCCGCTGAGGGAGTGTAGAGGGGTGAGGGCCGGCTCAGTAAAACCTGTGCCGGGATCTGGGGGACTGTAATCCTGCTGTTTCTGGGCTATAAATCGTGGCGCTTTGGCAATGGCATCCACCTCCTTTGGAATTCCAGGCATACCAGACAGCAGCCCTAGCCCGGGCGGGGAGTCACGGGACGACCAGTGGAGTGGGCCCTGGGGAGCTCAGAGGCGACTCTGACCAGGGCCCGGCCAGTCGTTCCTGGAGGTGACAGTAAACGCTGCTTATGGACTAGGCCCATGTTACACTGTCCAGGCCTCTACTGGAGGGGGTCAGGCAGCCCACTCTCACAGACTATAATAGGGCATTACTGTGCATCTGTTTGCGTGTATGTGTGTGTGTATGTGTCCATGCATGCATGTGTAAGTATGTGTGTGTATGGTATGCATGTGTCCGTGCATACATGTGTGTTTGTGTGTGTGTGTGTGTATGTGTGTGTGTGTGTGTGTGTGTGTGGGCGCGTACGCGTGCATGCATGTGTTTATGTGTCTGTGTCTGCATACATCAGTGCATGTGTGTGTTCTTGTGCGTGTGTGCATACAGTACGTCCATGCAGGTGTATGCGTGTAGCTGCATGTGTGCATTTGTGTGTGTGTGTGTGTGTGTGTGTGTGTGTGTGTGTGTGTGTGTGTGTGGGCTTATGCCTAGCCCAGATTTGCAGTGATTTTTCATGATTTAATGTTTTAATAATAACTGTGTGTGTGTGGGAAAGAGAGAGAGAGAGAGAGAGAGAGAGAGAGAGAGAGCCTCAAGAAAGAGAAACAAGCAACATTTCAATTTTCAATTTTATTAAAGAGACTGTTATTAATGAAGCACGGTAAACTGTGTAAACATCTCCGAAGAGTCCAGAATTCGCCAAATAAACAAATTATTGCTGTAAAATAAACCGGTGAGAAAATTCACGCTAGGCTCCATTACATTTTCCGAGACTGAGTCAGCATCTTCAAGCAATTATGGCCCTTGAAACATTACAGAGGGCTATAAGTGCATAAAGCAACCTAATCCCACATTAGCCAAGGTGTTGCCTGGCAACCCAAAGAGAGGGGGCAGTGTATTCTGGTAGCTGGTGAAAATTGGGTTAAAAGAATTACCTGTACTTTGTGGCACAAACCGCAAGGGTTTTTTTTTCTTTTTCTTTTTTTCTTTGGTTCTCAGATGAGCGGTGCATTCCCAAACACTTAAAATCTATAGGTAGATTTACGATTTACTCTCACCCTTTACAAGCTGACAAATTAGGGTGCATACTTTCGTGAGAGGAAGATTAATATTGTTAAAGCAATAAAAATTCTTTATATTATTATTCTAGCCTCTAAAATTAAAAGTGGAGTGATGGGAAGCGAAGAGAAAAGAAGAGAAGAGAAGAGGAGAAGAGTGTGTGTCATGCATTCTCTCCTGAAACCACGGCTGTCACTATTCCAGCGTGTTTCTGGATGTCAATTTTCATTAAAGCCTGTCTGTAGTGCTGTAGCGCATGACTTCAGGAGAACAATTTTAAGAAGCTGGGAGGGTTAAACACTGAAAAGCAGCAGCAGAGACATTCCATTTACAAAACAGCATAAGACATTTGTGCTGTAATAATTGAGATCTAATGAAGGAGATTTTTTTATTGTAGTCCCTTCTTTTAAAAAGTCATGATTTTCACATCTAGCTTGAAATGCCTCTCCTGTTTCACGTTAATGAATTAATCTCCAATGATCAAAAAAGTCATAATTTATTTCACGAACAGAACTTGAAGATTGTCATCAAGCATTGTAATTACAATGGTCAGAGCTACCTCTGGCCTGAATAATAACGAGGCAGAGCCCTTCCAGAAACATTTGTAATAATGCGATTTTAAATTTTAAATTTTGCTCTAATTTAATTGTGTGCTCTCCGTCCTCACTATCTCCATCTTGCTGGTTATAAGCCCTTCTGTTTGAGGTTCCTTGGTGATACACGTCCTTCCGTGGCCTTAGTCTAAAAAACACCCTTCTCACACAACACTTGTGGGTCCTGCTTTACAGAGAGAGCCGTGCAATACAAGTGGAGAATTTGAACCCTGCCGCCCACTCTTCCTCCATGTCTCCATACACACACACACACATACACAGACTCACCTTCCTCTCCAGTGCTTTGAGTTACTGCCTTGGATCTGTCTTTTTTTGTGTGCAGGTTTTTAAAAAATATATATTTTAAAGACCCGCTTGTAAATTGCTAATCCGCCCGTGGGCCTGCACTTCCTGAAAGAGGCTTTATTGCAAACAGGTGGGGGGATTAGCATGTAAATCCTCCCCAGTATTCAGGTTACCCCCGCGACAGCGAGGATGATATAGGTGTCTGTTCTGGAGCAGTGACCAGAGCGTGGATAACATCTGTTCTCTTTGACACCCACCCCCGTCCTGCTAGATAAGGGCCAATGAAGTCACAGGTCTGTCTGTGAACTCCCAGCGTCAGTAAAGGCCTTCTATTAGTGACTTTACTAACAGGCGTCCAATATGAACACATCTCCACAGATATGGTCAGCATTTGCCATCTGTTTGCATTTTTCACAGTCTGGAATTTAATCTGCGACATACGGTTCCGGTCCATGAAAGTTATCATTAGCTCATAATACACGAGGAAGTGTAGTGTTTGTTAAATCCTTAAGACAACGTGCAGTTTCCAGTTTATGCTTCCGTTACAACCATGTGTGTGTGTGTGTGTGTGTGTGTGTGTGTGTGTGTGTGTACATCCATGCAGGTGTGTGTGTGGTGTGTGTGTGTGTGTGTGTGTGTGTGTATGTATGTCCATGCAGGTGTGCATGTGGGTACATGTGTCTGTGTGTGGTTGCGTGCATGTGTGCGCTTACACCTAGTCAAACATATTAAGTCCTGGTGTCAAACATATAGCCAACTAACAATCTAGGCAACTAATGATATAAAAAAATATTATTTAATTATGAATACTTTTGATTTTATAATAAATCGTTTTCTTGTAAGGTACTGCAACATTTTCCCAGCCTAACTTTTTTAACTTTTTGGTTTGCTGCTTGAAAACATAATTATTGCCATTTGAGGGCTAAGATAAAAGGCTTATATCTTTCCCTCCATCAAAATATTAGTGTATAATTTGTTAGAAGGCATCCTTTGAACATAATTTTATGGAACTCTGAGTGCCATTGGCTGGAGCAGACTACAATATTTTAGGGTCTGAAAGTGACCCTTGGTTCTTCAGCTACTCTGCAGTTAATGGGATAGATAACTACAGACAGATCCCAGGTTGAATTCCTTTCTGTAGGAGAGCAGACCCACAATGCATTGCATCAGTGAGTGAGACTCACCGTGGCTGAGATTCTGACAGTGTTGTTTCGTTGTGAAACGTCATTCCATTAAAAGGCTGTAGGAGATACCAATCTTTGACATTTTGAGGATTTTGCACAACATTTCTTATGAGGTAGCCACAGTAAACATCCCTATTCCTTTATTCACCATTCATAAAATATCTGTTTAATTAGCAAGGGGATGCATAGATATATGAATAGGATTCATATCTACAGATAATAGTCATAGGCCCGGATTCTGTCAACATTTGTCCATAACATGGACTTACGAAGAAAGGCAAATGTTGCTTTTTTCCTCAAAAATACAGTTCAACGATCACCAAATGAATTTGCCAAACTGTTGTGCATTTAGTTGTGAGTCAAAATGAAGAACAATGATTCATTGAATCCAGACTGCACTGTTCACTGTGAGGAATCCCTGAGAGAGCTACTGTAATATCTTGCTGGCTGACTTATCGGCCGACAAGCCACTGCAGGTTGTCCAGAATGCTGCTGCACCTCTGGTTTTCAACCAACCCAAATTCACACTTCACTCCACTACTTACCACACTTGGTGGTTCTCTGTGGCTCAGTTGGTAGAGCACAACGTTGGCAACGCTTAGGTTGTGGGCTCAATCCCCACTGGGGCCACATATACTGAAAATGTATCCATTCACTACTGTAAGTCGCTTTGGATAAAAGCATCTGCTAAATGGCATATATTATATATAATATTATTCATTGGCTCCCTGTAACAGCCCAAATCCAATTAATATCACTGGTTTCTCATTGACTGGTGCTTTGCAAGTGTGAGCTACCTACTGCGGTTGCGGTTGCGTCAGTCCGACTCTGGCCGGGAGCCCCGATTTGGCCGGTGTCAGCATTTTGCTGTTCGTCCCAGGGGTGGGGAGAGGCAAAGTTGGCACGAGCTTACCGAGGAGTAGTAGGGCATTCCTGAAGAGCAGATGATCGAAAGTTCTGTCTCGGAGGAGGCAGATCGTTGCCGACCTCAGGATATTAGCTTGACCCGGAGGATGGGCGGCAGGCTCATGAGGGGAGGGCGAATTGAAATAAATAGAGGGTTGAATTGGCTTCTAAATTGGGGGAAAAACAGGGAAAACTTTGAAACAAATCACTGGTGGTGGCACACCAGGCTGTGAGGGGTACTGCTTTCTCCTACCTCCAGATACTGATCACACCGTACACCCCAGCTACACCTCCTGGTATGACCCCAGTATTGAAAGTAATTCTCATGCATTTCCTGTGTTGTTCAGATTTCAATCTAAGGCAGGGGTCTCCAATCTTATCCGAGAAGGGCCGGTGTGGGTGCAGGCTTTTGTTCTAGCCCTGCACTAAAACACCTGATTCAACTAATCCACCAATCGTGGTCTTCAATCGAGACCTTCATTAGTCTTGTTTAACAACAAAAGCCTGCACCCACACCGGCTTATTTCAAATGACTAGTTTTCAAGCAACAAATTTTTAAAAAGAAACATTAGACCTAATGCTCTTAGCCCAAACAAAAGTGCAAAGATATGTCCATCTTACAGGCCCCTAACATATCGGCCCACTTAAGATTGTTTTCACGGATTGCACAAGCTCAGCTCATAACAGTCATATTTACATAATCTTATACACATAATCATAATTCATCAATGGATGAAATTAACCCACAACCCTGGGATGGCTGATCCCAAGAACAGATTGACTTGATTCTGTTGACCCGCCACTCAAAGCTGCCCTGTTTTAAAACAAACAAAATACCAGATATCTCTCAAGACAAAAAAAAGAAGCTTTTTGCCAGCCTACCAAACACGTTACATAACTCTTAACTACTGTGGTAGCAGCTTAACATCCCACTCATTTTTCTTGGAAGAATTTTCCACCTTCTTTTCTCCCTAATTTGGAGGAACACAATGAATTGTGCTTCTCAAGTCACTCTGTGTACTCTGCACCCACACAATGAGCACTGCAGCTGAAGAACGTGCACTCCCACAACCAGTGACAATTTATACCCTACAGGCCAAACACAGTACTACAGAAAAGCCGGTGCCTATATTACACCCTACAACCAACACAGTACTGCAGGAGAGCCAGTGACTATTCTACACCCTACAGGCCACCAAGTACTACAGTACTGCCAGGAGCCAGTGATTATTTTACCAGGTCACACACAGTACTATTCTAGGCACCCTTACATTTTACGTCCTACAGGCCACACACAACACTAGAGTAAAGCCAATGACTATTTCACACTATACAGGAGACAGCCAGGAGAGCCAGTGACTTTTTACACCCTACAGGCCACACACAGTACTACAGGAGAGCCAGGCATGGTGGATTTGTTGATGCAGTGTCGAATGCACAGCTCATGCCTCCATCACATGATCATCAAAAAAACATTTAGTCAGGCCATCCTACCTGCTACAATTTAGGGAATACTTTAATAGTATAATAGAGCGATGATGATATAGTCATAGTTTACGTAATAAATAGTTCATAATTTGATCTAGTAACTATGCTTGCTGCTAATATTGTAACTAAACTTAGCAAGCATTTATGCATTGTTCAAAGACTAGTTAGCTGGCTAGCTATCACTTGCCATGAATTCAGTGTTTCAACTTGCAACTTTATCAAAATTATTATTTTAAACTTTATTTAAAGTGTTAAAAGCCTGTTTTAATTTGTATAGAAATGTCAGTATCCCATATATAAATTCCTTTTCAATTCCCCCAAATTCTCAAAATTATTGCATATGGAAAGTATCCTGTTTTGAAAATTCCCAGAATTTTCCAACCCTGCTCTTGTACTATGTGATGTGTTGTGTCCGGCAAGCTGTCTATTGATTAATGGCAAGATGTTGCTCCCAGAGAGTGGGAGCCTGTTTACTTGTTGTGTCCTTGTGCTGTCAGCAATTAAAATGGAAGATTGTTTTAAGATTCTGATTATTTACACATTGTTCTGTCCCATCATCTCACATCTGAAAAACGTTGACAATGTTGACATTGTGGAAACTGACATTTGATGACATCCGCCTCAAGTTATATAAACACTTCCTGTTGACTAACAGAGATGTTCATGTGGAAATATAAGAATGGAATACACAGCAGAAAACAGCTGAAAGCAATAACACCCCCACTGTCCAAGTTGGAAAAACAGACTCTGTCAAGTAACTAAATATTAAACAGAGAACTGGGGGGAGGAGACGTTACACATGTTGCCAAGTGTTTGTTTTTGCGTGAAACGAAACGTGTTAGCTTAAATGAGCTTGGCATGAAAGGAGATCGGGTCTCTTTGACGACAGCGATTGGCATGTGTAACTGAAAGGCTGCCTCCTTACGTCGCCAAAGTTTGGGTAAGGTTCCCCCTTGGAACATATTCTCCGCCACTGATACTGGGCCTGACATTGACCTCGCCTGGCCCGTACCCTAAACCAAACCTAAACAGACTCTCGCCATATCACCAGATGCTTACATTAGTCCTGGCTTGATTCCCTGTTTACAGATGCAATAAACTCCTGGTGACCCCTGTGATATTTTGTCTGTAACCCTACCCAGCCCTGAGCTTAGGGTTATGGGGCCGTCTGGCTTTGAGGGAGGTGAAGGTTAAGGCCCCGATTTAATGCTCTAATTTTTGGTTGTCATGAGGAGATCTGATGTGGAAATGATTAGCGAGGTTGAGCGTCAGGTTGAGCTCCAGGTTGCCACGTTAGCATTCTAGGAGTGCAAACATTTTTAGTGTTTGTTTGTTTGTACATAAAAACACAGGTGCAATTGGAACTACTGTATGTGAGGTTTTTAGTTTTTCCCCCCCTAATCACATCCTTTCAGATTAATCTGTTTGTATGTGATATTATATTGTTGTTACGTAAAACAAGATCCTGTCATGATTACCTAGAGCTTATGGACCTCTTCGTATTTTTTTATTTTTTATTTTTGTTTCTGATTTTATCCCAATTTGGTAGCCAATTAGACCCGCTATTTTATGTCAATCCCCCGCTAGTAATGTGAGTTCGCTGCCGTAGTCCTGCGACTGGTAGTGACGAAGGGGAAGTAACGCCTCCTCTGAGACGGCACTCGCCAAGCCGTCTACCGTAACCCGGTACTACAGGGCCACTCTTATGCACAGCGAACGTCATGCCGGCTTCCCTCCCCCCTCCCTGGGGCGGACAGCCAATCACCACCCATCTCATCTCATCTTCAGCCGCTTATTCCTAGTTAGGGTCGCGGGCCAATCACCATCCCTGGAGGCATAATCTATTATTTTGATTATTATATTTATTTTAGTGTTCACATTTTATTTTAGTAAAGAGAATAGAATAAGAATGCAAGAATAAGAAGGTTGAAGGAGTGTATTTTAAATTGTATCATTATTACTGCTGTGGTCCTAATTATGACTGACTGATAGCTTCAGTATTGAAGGTGGGAAAGATATCTTAACCCTTTGAACTTGCAAAACATTTAAGTACAACACATTTTAATCCTGAGCTTGATAGATCCTAAATGAACAGTTCCCCTGACACTGATTCTGACAATGGATTTATGGTCACTATACTAATCTTATCGTTACCAATATGTCAGCCAGCATACCAATAATGGTGTATATGAGTAAGCTAATCAGTAAGATGTCAGCCAGCTCATCACTAATGGTGTATATGAGTAAGCTCATCAGTAAGATGCCAGCAATCTTATCGTTAATAAAGCCAGCTCATCACAAATATTATATCAACTAGCCCATTACTGATACTGATCACTCCATCCTAATATACCAGCCAGCTAATCAATAAAAACCATCCACTAAAAACCAATCAAACCATCTGCCATCCATGCTGCTTCTGAGTTGAACGTATTGTGCATACTCAGAACAATTGTGTATTCAGAGTTACATAATTTATTTGATAAAAGTCTCTTTCTTCTTAATGAAATAGAAAAATCGATGAATCTGGACAGCAGTCCACAAGGAATGACACTTTCACATCACAAATCACACAAAGATTTCTCTGGAAAATTTCGAAAACATGTGGATCGACACTCTTAATTTGTTTTCTTTAGCAAATTAACTTAACACACAACTCCTGTGGTAAAAATGTGGGGGGATTTGGTGTGGATACAGTCCCTTATTAAAGAAATGAGCATGCAGTCTAAAGGGATGGGGACAGGAGGGAGGAGAAGATTACCACAATCTCTCATGGGCCGAATCTGGGGTTATGCTTCCTCTCGAATCCGAGCCCTGGAATGTACAGTCTAACAGCACTGATAATAAAACACATGTGGGCACGCAGTCCAGGGGAACGGGGAGCAGGGGAGAGGAGGGAAGGGAAAAAAAACAGGTTTATTTTTCTACTCCTGGGCCGGTATATATCAGAGCACTTTCAAGATGTCAAAATCTTTCAGAATTCCGGGCTTAAAAAGTTCTTTGAGAGCGTGCCGTTTTCTTGGAACAGGAAGAACTTTGTTAAATTGCATATTTTAGCCATTGTGAGGCTTTCTTCTCACGTAAAATGAAATTCCAAGGTTTTAGTTTTTTTTTGCTTATTTAGTTTTATTGTATTTTTGAATACTAAATGTATTTTTTACAAAAGCTAAAAAGCTTGCCCATACGTCTGTCATATACAGTAAATTAATGCTAACAAGCTAAGGAATTAAATTACCGAAAGGTTGAATACTGAACACTGCAACTGTAAAAACCAAACTGAGAGGAGAACCTTCCTTTATTTCCCAAATATCCACAGGATAAAAGATTCTTGGCTGGATTTACCCATGCCAAAATTTTGCCCACAGTTCCTGTTGTTAAAACATAAGAATACATAATGATGAGAGAACTCATCATGTCCTAATCTAAAGAGTATCTAGTACTACATCTAGCCTGGACTTGAATAGCCCAAGCGTTTCTGCCTTTAACTCATTTCCACCATTGACAACTCTCTGGAAAAACTTCCCAATATCTGTTTTGCCTTTAACTCATTTCCACCTGTGGCCTCTTGTTTTGCTGACCCCACTTATCTTAAAAATCTTTGGTATTTTACTTTGTTAATCCCTTTTAGGAATTTAAAACCTCAATCAAATCCCCCTAAGTCTCCGTTTCCTAAGTTTAAATAGATTGAGTGCCTTAAGTCTATCATCATAACATAATCAGTTTTAGTTGCCCTTCTTTGGACTTTTTCAAGAACTTCTATATCTTTCTTGTAGTGCGGTGCTCAGAACTGCACACAGTTATATAACATTAATATAACCTCCTTTGATTCATACTCTGACAAATCCTGGCATTTTTCATATAACATTTTTGAATATAACCTCCTTTGATTTTCAAATACTTTTTTCTATGTATCCCAGCATCCTGTTGGCTTTTTTTCACTGCTGTAGCACACTGTTTTGATGCAGAATCCAGGGGCACACACACCATTCACTCAACTACAAATTCCTAAGTCCTTTTCAAATTGAACACCTACACGGGGGAGAACATGCAAACTTTCTCCTCCTTCTTATAAAATACTCACCACCGTCTAATGTTTTTTTTATTTCCCACATGCATAACTTTACATTTAGCAATATTGAACGTCATCTGCCATGTATCTGCCCATTTTTGATTTTGTTTAAATCATCTTGGATTACTTTAGTCGATTCCAAACTGTTTGCCAAACCCCCAAGTTTAGTATCATCTGCAAATGTAACAATTTTGCTACTAATGTCCATATCAAGATCATTTATGTCAATAAGGAAGAGCAGAGGTCCCAGCACCAATCCCTGCGGGACACCACTGCCCACAGCACCGAGGTCAGATTTGGCCCCACCTACTGTTACTCTTTGTATTCGCCCTTGCAGCCAATTTTTAACCCACTGTGAAACTACTCCTGCAATTCCTACTGAATTCATTTTAGCAATGAGCCTCTCATGTGGTACCTTGTCAAATGCTTTCTGAAAGTCCAAATATATAATATCATAAGCCTGGTTCAGGTCAACACACTTTGTAGCCTCTTCTAAAAGTCCAGGAGGTTTGTTAGGCATGACCTCCCTTTGAGAAATCCATGTTGGCTCTCCCACTTAAAATACTATTATTTTTCAAGAATGATTCCAACTTATCCCTAATAATACATTCCAGCATTTTACATTCCAGCATTTTATGCAAGTTAAACTGACAGGCCTATAGTTCCCTGGGTCCCCCTTCTTATATATTGGAATTATACTACCCTGCTTCCAGTCATCTGGTATTTCTCCAGTGATTATGGATTGAATGAAAATATCTGTCAATGGTTTATATATAATTTCCCCAAGTTCTTTGAGTACTCTGGGATATATGCCATCTGGGCCTGCTGCCTTATTTGTCTTAAGTTTTTGTATTTTCTGTAGTACTTCTACGTCCCTTAATTCCAAGTCCTCCAAAACATTCTGTACCTTGTCTATACATTTAGGCATATTTATAACCTCTTCTCTAGTAAAGCTCTCCACAAAGTAACTGTTTAGTGTGTTTGCAATATCCTTATTATTATAAACCAAAGTTCCTTCCTTATTCTTAATGCACTTAACCTCATCCTTAACTTTCCTTTTTCTACTACAATATTGAAAAAACTTCTTAGGATTACTTTTTGCATCTTGGGAAATTTTAATTTCAAACCGCCTTTTAGCTGATCTTATTTTGTTGTGTTAGCTAAGATATTTTACCTCGCTAATTTGCACTGTAGGGTCTCCGATAGTGTAGTGATCTAACACACCCGTATTGGCTGGTCCTTTACGAGTGTGAGCACACTTAACTGTGTAATTTGAATAGCATCATTATACATTATTATACAAGCTCCACTAGTATTTCACAACATAACAGCAGACGTAACCATTTCTAAATAATTTGTAACATATTAAAACAACTGTTTATAGCTTTAGTGAGTGCATTATCTTGCAGGGACCTGAGGAGCCCATTTTTACAGGCACAGACTGTAATGTGGCAACCCACGCTGTGTTTGGGTTGTCAGATCATCATCATCATCATCACAGGGTATAAAATCCAGATATGATTTGATGGCACCTATTTGCTTTGACATTATGGCATGTATTTAATCAACGTTTATCCTTAATTTACTCACTAACAAATAAATAAAAAGGTTATTTTTGTCTGTTTCAAAAACACAGTTTGGCGAGTTGGTTTGTGTGATCGCTGAACTCACCAAACTGTGCAACAACAACAGACTACTGAATTGTTTCACCCATTTTTAGTTGATTAATCTTCAGACTATTGTTTAAGTTAATTGATGTGATTTACAAATTAAATGATATTTTAATGAAGGACAGCCCATACTTTTCTAGGTGCTTCACCAGATTGTGTGGTGAGACCAATTCTGAACTAACACAATCTCAGCTGTGCTCTTTAACGACTAAAATAGGCCTAAAGAGAAAAACTCAAGCAGGCCTCCCTGAGCGTTGCAATCACTCTAAGATAAAATCAGATCTGAAAGTAATCTAAAAGAGTCTATCTACACAGATATACAACCACTGAAACTCTTTCATCCTAGTTACTCCAAAGCCACAAATGGCTCAATTGACTCTCGACAAACAGAGAATGTGACCACAGATTCTTTCAAACAACCAGATGGTCATTTCACGCATTTCCTTCCGTCCTCTCTGCTTCCTAACCACAGGAGGTTTCTGATTGGCAATATGAGATTCCAGCGCTATATTGAAGCTTATGAATATTCATGAGGAGGCATGCAAGGAGAGGACATCCATGGCCAGAGTATAGTCCTCATTCCACGCTTCTTCAAGAACATTCACTCTATTAATTCAATTAGGAATGCTTCGTCTACAGTGGTCGTCAGACAGAGCCTTCAGTGTTACGAATATGGAGCAGGCCATCTGGTTGGGGTAAAGAATCTGCGATGTGACCCCGGCTGATTGGTCGGCCCTTGGATGCGTGCTGTAGAGCTCTGTGATCACAGAGCGGGAGATGTTATCTGGACGACGGGGGGGAAGTTAAGAGCACGCTTCTCATCAGTTCTTGATAACCTAAGTTTAACTGCTGCCTTGGATTAGGCCTGAACCTTGTGTGTTCCGGCAGGTACCGGCCATGATCAAAGCTGTAACTTACCTCAGTGATCCCGCAATTCTCCCAGCGATAAACAACCCTCCGTGACAGACGCTGCTCGCTTTGGTTTCCGTTCGACTTGAAAGGGGCCTGGGAAAAAGTTGCCTTTTCCCCACTGATATTATTATTTTCTGTTATTTTCTATTATTATTTATATTTCACATACAGCCTTTCCCCTCTCTCTGTCCTCACTTTCTGCCAAGCGTACAGAACATAAGGAAACCACATTTTCAGTTGAATTATTATTCCCTTTACTTATTGTTTGTGCTTGTATTTTGTGCTATTGTGTTCAGTCTCTGGGACAGTGAATATTATTGTAGGCTCACAGGGGGGATTTCAAAGTGAAGGTGGGATCCATCCAGTAGACCATTCAAAAGAACAGACACGCACACATACACAGCCCAAGAGTGAAACAGATAAACTATAAGAGAGACTGAAATATTTAACGCATGCATGCAGTTGCATAACAAAATTATACTAGAAAATAATATGTTTAAGGGATAAATTAGGGCTGGCAGCACCCATGTGATTAATTGTAAAGTAAATAAAATGTATATTTTTTTAGATCTCACGCCTATTTTCAACCTTTGAGAGCTGCAATAATTTCTGCTGGCACAGTTTTCAGATTTGAGTAAATAAGTGGGAGTGACATATGGTGGCAAACTTGCCACAAGAAGAAATAGCACAGCTGACGGCAAAAAAGACGGCTGAGACTTGACACATGCGTCGGCTACATCCGTGTCTTATGAACAGGTTCTCCTACTCTCTAGTACAATTGTAAAGAAAGTATGAGGGCAACAATATTCCAAGAAAATGTTTTTAAAAAATCAGTCAGACATACTTTGAGAGGTCAGACCTCAGGCTTAGACTGAAATAATTTCTTATGTGGAGTGATAATACCAACAAAGAGGCAATAGCACATGACCTGGGGATATCTTAATGTTCATTTTAAGTGGCTCTAAAAATGTGGGGCTAGCCAGATATTATCCTGAAATACATGCAAACTGTGTAACTGTGTGATGATCAGGTTTCCTGAAAATTCTGAAAATGTGGAACCAAATTGGAAATGTTTCTGTCCTTATTATCACTGTAGCCATAAAATGACTGGACATTGTAAGAAGACATCATTCACAGAGTAGTTGGTAGTAAGAGTACGTTATGGAGAGGTTAGTGTGTAAACACACTACAAACATTCTACCCTGCATTAATAAAGGGTAATAAACATGTTATTACTGTTGAGTTTGACTACACTAGAGTGGTCTGAAGGCCACACCCTAAAACAAAAAAGATGAAAGCCCTGGTTAAGGTTCATAATTATTGTTTAATGTGATATTATTTCCTTTAACATGACAGTCTACCTTTAATTTTGTCTTTACTTTGTCTTATAGAACACCGACACCTTAAAATATTTGAGTGTACTTCAATAATTATTTAATGGAGGAGTTAATCCAGTGCTCAAAATACTATTTGTTTTTTTTGTATCAGTTATTTTAATGGTTTTGCTTATGTTTCTCCCTGTATTTCCTGTCTGTGCTTACAGTATATGCAGCAGGAGAAGAAAAGGTAGGACATGTTTTGTGTTTGCATCCATCAGTTCTAACGCATTGTCAACACACCGTTTGCTTGTCAACTTGAAGACACAGACATGCAATGAACTTTTGAAATGTGCCAATGAAACATTACAGAAATAGGTTACTTAGCCTGAAGTGAAGCAAATATAGAGTGGCACTGCACTGTGCCATTTATGTAAAAGAGCCATACCGCTTTACTATAAGAAAGCCACTAGCCACAGCTGGAGGAGTTATGAAGCGATACAGAGACATGAGGTGTCAGTCTCAATAAGCTTCAGCGTGCTACTGTAAACCTGAGAACTGTATAAATTCATAGGAAATTAATTGTGTTTGTATGGTAGCACTTTACCCAGCAAAACAATATATTTATTTATTTATTATTTTCAGTTTTTCTCCCAATTTAGTGGAAAATTGTACCCTCTATTTATTTAGATTTGCCCTCCCCACACCAACTCACTTGAGAATTAGCGACCTGAGAATGAGCTTTTCCCTACAAGGCAAGTTAATTCTCAGAGGGCAGTGAACTCCGCTTCCTTTGAGATGAAATTTGCCCAGCTATGTTCTGGAGGCACCCTTACGCACTTCTCAGCGAACTCGTGCCAGGTCACCCTCCCCCTTCCCCTGGGGCGGACATTCAAACGCCGCCCCCGATCAGGGTTCCCCACCAGGGCCAATCTGCCACAGTTGGGTTTCGAACCGCGACCGTGATAGGCAGCTCATACTCGTAAAGGATCAGCCAATACAGGTGTGTTAGACTGCTACGGTCAGGGCCGTCTCAAGGGGTGGGCGAGACAGCTCATAATCCATACACGTATTGTTTTTATGATACACGTATTGTTTTACGATACGTGCATTAAATGAATACACGCATTGTTATGTTACACACGTATGTTTTATGATATGTGTATCGATACATGGTTTTTTATGACGCCATCACACACATTTTTTAGGCATGTTCTGATTAGAAAAGGGCATTCCCCAAACTGTTGCAACAAAGTTGGATACAGGTCTGGAGAAAATGTATTCCTGATGCCATTCTGGAATATATTGTGTGAAGAACTGAATGCTTATGCTACTAGTTTCGTGAAAAACAGTGATTTCACCATTAGTCACTACTACGTGAATGCATGTTACAGATGACAAGACAGAGGTTAGTGTTACTGTTATAGTACGTGAACGCATGTTACACATATCAATGTTTTGATCACAAGAGTAAACTATTAACAAAATAGCATTTAATAAAAAAGAAAATCAGTGAACACATGCAGTCATCACGACACTAGGCCTACATAAATACATAAATAAGACAACGAATAGCCTCGTGATTTGCATAAAAAGCACATGTCTACTTTGCATAGTGGGCCTAAACAGCCAGTGGAACAACTCAGTAGCACAGACACATAATGGTTTGTTTTAGTCGGATGACAATAATAGCTGAGTTAAAGTTTTACAGACTCAGACAAGATCACGCACAAACCAGCCATAGCAAACTGATTGAATAATTAATATACCATTACTCTGCCCATTTAATTAAAATATTGTAATAATCAATAGGTCAGCTCCTTTGGGTGCACTTGACTCATGATTTGGGTTTGGGTCTGCGTTAGTATGTTTGTCCTCATCAGCAGCACTAGCCCCCTCAGCTAAGCTGAAATCAGCACCCCCCTCCTCAGCTAAGATGACTTCAATGCTGTTTTCCTCTTCCTCATCATCGTCATCCTCTTCTTCCACCAGGTTTTTCTTTATGAATCAATCCAAGGAACCTTTCAAGCTGGCATTTATTTCTTCTCTTTTCTTTTTCTTGATTCTTTTTTTCGCTCCCGTCTCATACTTTCTAAATTTGTCTCGATCCCTGCTGTTGCATGCCAATTTACCACACAGTCAGGCTTGGCCATGGGTTGCACCTGCAGACTGTCTGCATGTGAGCAGCATAGGGATCGCTACTTCCTACTTCCTATAATGTCAACTTTCAAAAACTCCATAAACTTAAGCTATGTATTCCCTGTGTCACAAACACACATATATTTTACATATCATCACCTTCTTAAAATAATGGCCTAAGTCATATTTTCAGGTTTTTCAAAAAACAGAATAAACTGAACCAAATATAGAATATATTATATTTATTAATCATTTCACACAAAAAGGTTATGACAATATATGACTACTGACATACAAATAACGCTGTCTGTCAATTATGTAACATAAGAGGATTAGATTACTTAGGCCAATTTACGAACATGCCGTTGTGACTTAGGCATTTTAAACCTGACTTAGGCCAAATTACTTCTCGAGTAAGTGACTTAGGCAAGCAGCCGCCATCTTGAAAGCTTGTAAAATTGGCTAAGTCACATTGTCTTGTGACTTAGGCAAAAAATAAAATGGCCTAAGTCACACTCTTGACGTAGGCCATTATACTACCGGGGTAGGAACAGCATGATCTTTTCAATTAAGGATGTAGGCAATTTGACCACAGGTGGCCAGCATCATGAAGAGATGACTTAGGCAAAAAAATCATTTTCCTCAAAAAATGACTTAGGCCATTATTTTAATACGGTGACAATATATTATTTTATATATAAAAATTATAATAACAATAAAATTAATTAATTAATTTCCCCTCTCACCACGGGGCCTGGTGCGGCCGCACTGGTTGCCGCCTCCTAAATACGGCCTTGGCTACGGTATTGGAGGCCCCTGCAAAACAATATTTTTAACCATAGCAGCAGCATTCAACATGTAAAGTGAGTGGATTAAACACCATGAAGAAAGGAGAGGGCTCGGCATTTAGAAGTTCGGTTTTTCTTTCATTGCTGTTTGTTCCACAGACATGTGTCTTAGTTTATTAGTTTATTCAGATTGCTATTCTTCTTGGGGGCCACTTAAAAACATGCAATACAGAAAAGACAGCAATAATAGCAAGCACATGACAAACTTATCACATAAAACAGAACCTTTAGTGTTTTTATAGGTCTGAGTTTCATATTTCAAAATTAAAGAATGCAATTTTGTAAGCCAGCCCAATACAGGGCTCTGATTGTGTATATGATTTAGAATGTATATGTGTTTGTGTATATGTGTGTATATGATTTAGAATGTATATGTGTTTGTGTATATGTGTGTAAATGATTTAGAATGTATATGTGTTAGTGTAGATGTGTGTACATGATTTAGAATGTATATGTGTTTGTGTATGCGTGTACATGATTTAGAATGTATAGGTGTTTGTGTATGTGTGTGTAAATGATTTAGAATGTATATGTGTTAGTGTAGATGTGTGTACATGATTTAGAATGTATATGTGTTTGTGTATATGCGTGTACATGATTTAGAATGTATAGGTGTTTGTGTATATGTGTGTACATGATTTAGAATGTATATGTCTTTGTGTATACTGTATGTGTGTATATGATTTAGAATGTACATGTGTTTATGTATATGTGGGTACTGTATATGATTTATAATGTATATGTGCTTTTGTACACATGTGTATATGATTTAGAGTGTATTTGTGTTTGTGTACACTACCAGTCAAAGGTTTTAGAACACCCCCATTTTCCAGTTTTTACTGAAATTTAAGCAGTTCAAGTCCAGTGAATAACCTGAAATGGTACAAAGGTAAGTAGTAAACTGCCAGAGGTTAAAACAAAAAGTTTAGGTTACCAAAAACTGAAAAATTATGTACATTTCATAGTTATAAAAAAGGCCCTTTTCAGGGAACAAGTAATGGGTTAACGTGGGTTAACAGTCACTCTGTGCAAGTCGCCGACTCTGGATCCAGCAAAAGAGCCCCAGACCATCACGCTTCCTCCTCCATGTTTAACAGTTGGTGTCACACACTGAGGAACCATCCTTTTGCCTACTCAACAGCCTACAAAAACCTTTCAAAATTTCAAGATTTCTTGCAGCCATCAAAATGTCAAGATTCCTTCCAGCCATCAGTAGTCCACTGGCAGTGCTTCATGGCCCAGGCAAGCCTCTTTTTCTTATTTTGTCATCTTAGCAATGGCTTTCTTACTTTGACCTGCAGCTTGAAGTCTTCTCTTCACAGTTGAAAATGAGACTTCCTTACTTCGATCAGTGTTAAGCTGTGCTTGAAGCTGTTGTCTTGTGAGCCGCCTATCATGCAAGCTCTCAGAAACTTTCCTCCAGTTTCCAAGTGCCTTTTGATGGTGTAGGAAACTACTCACTGCCAAAAAATGTACACTATTTTTAAGTTTTTGATAACCTAAACTTTTTTTTTAACCTCTGGCAGTTTACCACTTACATTTGTACCATTTCAGGTTATTCACTTGAGTTGAACTGCTTAAATTTCTGTAAAAACTGGAAAATGGGGGTGTTCTAAAACTTTTGACCGGTAGTGTATATGTGTCTATATGATTTGTGAGCCCTTGTGAACACAGCCTTTGCATTTGTGCATTACAGTCTATGGAGAAGAACACAAAAACAGCGTAGCTTTCTTTCTCCGAATGGTAGCCTTATGATTTTAAATAGTATATATATTTTAAATATCAGTTGGAACAACTTCACTGTAAATGAGAGAACATCATGCAATGTTTGTATATGTTCTTATCTTGTGTGTTGTATTTGTATTTTGATTTGTATTTTGCTGAGGTGTTTTTAACATGAATAAGCATTTCATTGTTGCAATGCATTCCCCTGTATTGTATACATATGACAAATAAACTTGACTTGACTTGATCAGATTTTAGCTCCAGGAAATATAACTCCCCCCCTTGCAAGCCTTGCCCTGAAAGAAACAGTGTTCGAAGCAGCTGAACAGATACTGTACTGTACTTTTAAAACCCACCATCGCTGTGGACACCTGTTTCCACTTAAGCAGCATTCCAGAATCCACTTACTTAAGCCAATAAACTCCACTTGGGATATTGTGTAAAAGAACAAGCAATCAGCTTGCGTTTTTTCTCCAGCGAAAGAATGTTGATAGTGTTCCACTTCATGTTGAGAGCATTTAGGGACTATAAATGTGCATCTTGTATTTCGGTCATATTCTTACCCCACGATGGGTTCACATTCAGCTATGGAATGGGATCAGTGCAAGGGATTGAGCAACTCCAGCCAGAGTCAGGTCAAATAGATATCTGCACTCTATTTTTACAAACTGAGACCACAGGTTATACCATATGGCATGCAAGCATTGTGAACAGTTTATTAGAGCTTGAAACAAGCTCGAAGAGTGACCCTTCCTGAGCACCATGGGAGAGTCCAGAAAATATTTGACCAACCACAAGCTCTATTAAAATGAATCGTGAATTCCAATAAAACATTCCCCATACCATCAGAATTGGATTATGCTGCTCAGACCTGGGTCAACTACATATTTGAAATACTTTTAACTGTTTAGATAGTGATAATATTTGAAACACTCCCAGATCATTTTCAACTAAATGAAACTGGTTACTAATCAAAATGTAAAATCATATGAAAGATGTATTTTGTTCAGAACATTGTGAAAAAACTGTCATTGTCTGCATGAATTTTACTGGTGTCTCAAGGGTTAAAGTATTTCAAATAACAGCATTTTACCCAAATCTGATGCTAGCCTTATGGTTCTCCCTTTGCCTGGATCCAGGTTTTCTGGATGTTCTGAATGGAGACGATATTGAGAGGATTATTGATTTCAGTTGTTGTAGTGTGTAATGTTTGTTGTGTGTGAGTTCTCAGACATTTTTTCTTAAAATGTCAGTTTTAATCATAAATGGAAAAAAGGATTTTCACTTTAAATGCTCCCAGACCACCCGGCTGGAGGAAGCAGGGTGAAAGAGAATGTTTCTGTAAAAACATTCCTCGTCTCTATGACATCATTTCAAAGGTCAAGTGGATAGTTTTAGGGTCTCGGGGGTCAATGTTTTCTGCCATAATTCATCATATCAGATGCACAGTCATGTGTGGTTTCACTACTGACATGGGCGAGACAGAAACTGTGTGAATCCATTTCACATTATCCAAGACTGTACATTTTACAGCCCTCGTTTTACAACTTGTGGCAGGATTTCACACTCTGTAGACATGGGCTTTTGTCAGCATGGGCCTGCGGTAAGTCTCCCTGCTGGTGATTTCTTTGTTTTTAAAATTAATGTTTGGAGCAAAATAAATCTGTTGTGTGATGAGTTATGTATATTCAGAAATATTGACATGTGTTTGGTCCTTAAAATACTTTATTCATTCATATGAAATGCGTTTCAGCCTAAATTACTGTAGGATTGCTGTGCAAACCTTAAGCACACATGCAGTCATTGCCTTGCTGAAAATATAACTGCTTTGCTTCATATTGTTAGATAATGTATTACAATCCTTTTATATGAGAGAGATATCATATGGCCATACAGGCCGATGTAACTACGGGGATTTGGCTAGTCTCATGTTTTTTCATCATCATCATCATTACCATCGTCATCCTCATCACCATCATCATCATCATGCCAATGTAACTATGGAGATTTGGCTAGTGAAATCTCCATAGTTACATTGGCATGATGATGATGATGGTGATGAGGATGACGATGGTAATGATGATGATGATGAAAAATCATGAGACTAGCCAAATCTTCATTGTCATCATCACCATCGTCGTCATAATCACCATCATCATCATCATCATCACCATCACCATCACCATTATCATCATCATCACCATCATCATCACCATCATCATCACTATCATCATCCTCATCACCATCATCATCATCATCATAATCACCATCATCATCACCATCCTCATCCTCATTATGTAGTATAAAAGGAAAATCAAATATCACGCTGATTCACCACCAAGCAGCCCACAGATGTGTTTCCATTTAGCCAAGGCTTTAGAGGGATTATCATCAGCAGGGAGGAAGGGCCAATTAAATATTTATACACAGCTCATCAGTGGCATGCCAAGTCAGCCTGGCCATCACCAGCACGGGCCCATTAATGCCACGCCCCGGGGTGAGCAGGCTCCGTCCAGAATGGCGGCTTACTGCGCGACCCCAGGCTGGATCAGAAAGAGCCTTCTGTTTTGTAAACAGGGGAAACGTCAAAGCGGGAGTGGGGCTGACGGAACCCAGCCGTGGTGCACACTCGAGTGGGAAAAGCCCTTCGGACGCTGCTTCGGCTAATCCCGCTGCCACTGAGCGTTGGAGCGGATTAAGTGTTTAAACCCCAGTTCGCTGAAAAGGTCCTCCTGTAAAGCAACCCCACCGTTAAATAAATAGCGACCCTGCCCCCGGCTCAGCCGGGTTTAAGCGGTAGCGTATTCTTCTTTGAGGGGATCCGAGGCCGACGCTAAAACCTTTGGGGCTAATGGACAGTTCGGTTTCCTCAAATGACCCTCACTGCGGAGTCAGTACGCCACTGGGTCTTAACGGGGTTTCAAAGTCATTCATAATGGAGCAGGGATTACATTCAAATGCATAAATGGAATGGGCGCACATTCATACACACATATGCAATCATACATACACACATACACACATATACAAACAATACATACATCCCTGCGTTCATACGTGTTTACATTACAATCTGGTATCACAGCCCAATTGTCAAGGTTACAGTTCCAGATACAGTAGTCCCAAGGATTTTTTAAGATGTTATTTTGTTTTCTATGCATGAAACAGTTATGGATTGGCGTTATGGATTGGTTCTGGTATCCCTACACAGAATCACACCACACACAAAACTAAGTGATGAAGATGTAGTCAGATGCTTTTGATTATGGAACAAGAGATCAGCATTTATGATTATCGTCTCCATAACCTTTGTTCTTCAGAATTAAGGTAACTTTGGTCAAGAGTTTCTTTTTGGCTCTGTTCTCCTCTTTCTTTTACGGTTTTATCCTAAGTCCTTTCACATTCCAAAAACATGTGCATAGCTGTGAAGTAAATGCGACAGCATGTGACAATATGTGGAAATGTGTGGTATTCATGTGAATCACATTTGAAATGTCCAAAAACACATGTAATTCACACGTGCAGAATTCATTCGATTTTTCTATAAATGTAAAGTCAAACTGGTAATTTGGTAGAAATGTTAATCCCTTGCAGTTCTTAAGTATATTTTATTAATGTCTTATATCTTTGACATTATTTTTTTCAACTTGTCAGGGTATGGTTCATTTTTTAACAGAAAGGGCTATGCTGAGCTTTGTCGCCATCAGAGACCGTAGATCATGGCTGAAAGCATTATCCAAGTTACCACGACTTCGAAAAACATTGCCGGCGTCAGCTGCATGTTATGTGTCACTGGAGCCATCTTCAAATGTCAAATCAGCTGTCCTGAGACAAACCTATTGATTGTGAGGGGACTATCTCCTCTGTGTGCAGTGCTTGTTGATAGCTGTGATGCGAACGCATTACATTGACCCAGCATTGTGACAGTGCAGGCAATCCGAGCACAAACAACAACAACAACAAAATTAAGTGAACTGACACCGTCCTGCAGGTCGGGGTGAGGTCACTGTCGTAACGTGATCGATCCGAGTCCCGCCATTGACAAAACGCACTCCAAAAAATTTGCTCTGTCCAGGGCTGGCCGGATCTTGACATTCATAGGCCCTAGGCCTTAGGCCTTAGATTCTAGAGTTCTTAGATTTAAAGTTCTTAAATTTAACATTAGATTGGAGATATGATTTCATTTCGCGTTGTTTATTTTTTATGACTACTAATAATAATAGTAATAAGGATCCTGTGTGATGAACATATATTTATTAGGTGTGTAAGTGTAATATGAATTATGTTGAAAAAAATCAAATAATATCAATATGAATATTTTCTCCATAATTCCGGGCCCCATGCGACATTTGGGCCCTAGGCCCAGGCCTTGTCGGCCTATGTGGAGATCAAGCCCTGGCTCTGTCTCCTGATTTTCATTGAAAACCAACCTTGAGAAGATTCCATCGCCAGACCAAATCCTCTTCACTCCATGAACACTGTTCCCTGAAGTCGACGTTGGTGAGATTTATTAGCCAATTCACTGAGCCTGCAGAAAGCAAAGATGCCTTTCAATGTCATGTTTTCAGAACTATACTTTCTATGGCCTTTGGCCTTTACTTATTGCACACAAAAATGGTGTCATGCAGACTTTGAAAGAATGTCAGTGATTCACATATACAGACACAGTGTGTGTGTGTTTCTGTTCATATGCAGCCACAGTGCGCCTGTTTCTGTGGTGTGTCAACATTGCTGTTGTGTCTTGCTGGTAGGGTCTTTGGACAGGGATAACCGTGGAAACCCCTCTGGAAAACTCTGCTACCCATCACTGTCTAAAGCTTGAATGTACACATATTGACTCATTGACCACTATTGGTCATTACAAACTCAGACGTTGAGCTGGCCAGAGGAGGATGGGCTCCCCCTTTTGAGTCTGGTTTCTTCTTATTTGTTCTACCAAGGGAATTATTTCCTTGCCACTGTTGCCCTATGTTTGCTTTCACTGTGCTTTAAAGCTGTTGTGAATTTTTTTTTGTAAAATGTACTATACAAAAACATTTTGAATGATTGAGTTTTGAATAAAATGCCATACCTCTGTGTAGCCTTCTCAGCTTTTTCCTTAAGTCATTTGTGTCATCAAGTGTTGACTGAAAATAAATATATGATTAAAAAAGAGCTGTGTTACTGTACCACACATTCTGAAGATCAGGACAGTCTTACTGTGTGCTGTTGCATGCTGGATTGCAGCTTTATTGGAGATGTTGATAAAAAAATTTTTAATGCACATCTTGTAAGTCGCTCTGGATAATGCTTCAAATGTTAATGTAAAATGTCAGATGTTATTTTTTTCTCCCAGTTTGGAACCCCAGATCGTATTTGTAGGCCCATCTCACCTCTGCCATGTCCTTTGTCCGTTCTGTAGCACGCAGACAGTCACGCACTCTCCTCTGTAGCGCACGCTACCAGACATGCATGCTTTCACTCTGCAGTCTGTTGTATCCTTACAGACACAGGGGCTCATAATGAATTAGGAGGAGACGGCAGATAAGTGCACAGTGGGAACATTTATTCTAAGTCCTTCTCAAAGCTGCATTTTGCAGAGAAGATTGAGGAGAAGAGCAAACGTGACAGCTACTTTTTATATGACTGAATAACGTCACATTTCTAACAACCAATGTTATTAGAAAATACACCTCATGTTTCTTTCAACATATTATTCATGGTACACTACACATTCCACCAACTGTCATTGTGTTGGAGGATTACGTGTCATGAAGCAGTTGGTTTAGGCCAGAGGTATCCAATCTTATCCGAAGAAGGGCCTGTGTGGGTGCAGGCATCTGTTATAACCAAGCATTAATGCACCCGATTCAACTAATCCACCAATCATGATCTTCAATCAAGGCCTCAGTTAGCTGAATCAGGTGTGTTTGTTCTGAACTGGAACAAAGGCCTGCACCCACACCTGCCGTTCCAGCCAGTAGGATTGGACAGCCCTGGTGTAGGCATACAGAGGAGTCACTCTCACATGTAGAGACGGACAATCCTGCCAACTGAATCCCCTCCCTTCCTGGCCCTCAAGAGCCAATCGTGAGGCGAGGAGGTGATTCATTTATTCAAATTTGTGTGCCCAGAGGGCTTTGAGCCGTGATGTCGTATTGTCAATATTAATGTTTTTAATTCAGATCATGTAATGTACAAAATGAACAAATTGCGTATTACCATACATGCATTTAACATTTCTTTGTTACTTAATTTCTTAATTTATTTTTGCTTAAGGAGTTTGCTGGAAGTTACTATGGGTACCTGAGGCATTATGGGTAGAGATGTCTCTGGACTCTCCATGTGGGGTGAATGAGAGATCAGCAACAGGTGTTTGACTGGGGGGTTCTTATGTAAACTCACAAAGGCAGAAAGAAAACACAGGTAGCCCCTGGGAATTTGACTTTATCATGCAGGATGCGTGACAGATCCGTTTCCAGAGGAATCCGTGCTTCAGCAGTGGCAACTTTATGCTCCACTTTGCATTTTATCATTCGCTTTTTTTATCATGACTCATTCGATTGTGGATGACTGTACCCTCTGGCCTCCACGGAATATATGTGCAGCATTTTCCAGCATAAATATGAATAAGACACCATTATTCTCAAGCAGGGCGTGTGTGTGTGTGTGTTTTCAGTCGGGCAGTTTGAAAAGATCTCTTTAATTGGCTTTATAGTACACGTGCAGCGGAAGACCTGGCGGTAATACCCTGCGTGACGGCAAAGCAAGATGAACGCAACAGAACAAAATTGAATCCATCCTTTAATCATTCGATCAGATGCTGATAATCCCCCCCAGGGATTAAGGAGAACAAACTCAAACTAATTAATTGTTTATTCTTGGTAGCTCGTGGGGGGTGGGGGGGTGCATAATCGGGCATGGTGCCAGGGTGTTTTGTCACCTCA
The DNA here is from genome assembly GCA_029706075.1 of Aldrovandia affinis. NCBI lineage: Eukaryota > Metazoa > Chordata > Actinopteri > Notacanthiformes > Halosauridae > Aldrovandia > Aldrovandia affinis. The sequence continues at coordinate 867,065 of JAINUG010000006.1, forward strand.
GGCCTGCACCTGCTCTGGGCATCGAGGGGTGACCGGAAAGGAAGGCCGCAGGGAACATCCACACGGGGCAGCGTTGTATTTTGATGCTAGTAGGTGGTCTGGAAAGGCCGCCTCTGACAGCTTGTGCTGAAGCAGCTGTGGCGTTAAGCCACGGCTTGATATTTTGGCGTTAGCGTTGGCTGATGGTTGGCCCCGGCTTGTTGTTAATGGCGCGTTTTCACAAAGCGGCGCGCTGGGGGTGGGGGAGGAGGGGGGAGCGGTCTCGGTTTGGGCTATGCCACCGATAACCCTCTGGACTGCACCCATAACTGGACACAACAAGCAGATAGAGCGTGTGCATGTGTGTGTGTGTGTACATGTGTACATGTATATAGTTGTGTGTATGTGTGTGTATACATATGTGTGTGTGTGCATGTACAGTATGTATATGTATGTAGTTGTGTGTATGTGTGTGTATGTGTGCATGTACATGTACCCATGTGCATATATGTATGCATGTGTGCATATGTGTGTGTGTTAAGTGTATCCAGACCTGGCTTGGCGTGCTTTGGCTTGACGTGGTTTGTTGTGCGTCAGCTGCACTTAATTCAGCGGCTGATGGATGAATGGACCCGCTGTGGTTCGTCATCACGGTGGTGTCACAGGCCCGTCGAGTTCCCTGCTGCAGATGTTCTCCCAGATAAAGAGCAGTCTGCGCAGAGCAGCTGTGCTTGATTTGACTTGAACTCAGCGATAACCAATCTCAGGTGTTCTTCATTTGCTTCTTATTCGTATATCTGCCTGCACCAGCATATCCCAAATGACTGACCAAATCATTCACACGCTGGACGTTATAGGGCATGTTTCAAAAACAGCATTCTCTTTCGCTTTTCTCCTTGAACACGAGCTAATGTCAAAATGAAGCTTCAAATTCTGGCTATATTCCCTGGGATCCATGTGTCCGTAGTGTCCATGTCTTTGCAGAAGTGTTCAGACACAGAACAGCTGTCAGTCCTGCCTAGTGGTCACTCAAGCTAAATTAGACTAATTGCACTTACTGTTTCAGTCCAGACCTGGGTCAGATCATTATTTAAAATACTGTAAACCCTTAGACACCAGTCAAATTTCCAGAAGATTTTCGCCAATATTCCATCAAAATTCTAACGTTTTGGTTAGTAAATTAGTTGAAAATTCTCAGCAATGTGCAGGGGAGTTTTCAAATCTTACTGGCATCTAAAGAGCTATAGTTTTCCAAATACATATTTGATCCAGGTCTGTTTCATTCATCTCAGCTCTAATAATGTATCGAGTAATGTATCGCTTCATTCCGGCTTCTAGATATTACCCTCGACCCCTGCTGCCCCCTCCCCTCACTCACACCCCCCAGCCTCTCCCTGCACTGGCATCACCTGAGAGCCAGCCCCTAATCGTGCCAAACTCTGACGCCGTTGTTCTTTCAGCTGTCAGTCAAGTCCCCGTCTCTGTGAACTTGGTCCACTTTAGCCTCATTGTGAGTCAACAGCTTGTTCATAATAAGAACTGTGTCTTACAGTGATTTTGTATAGAGGGCAAAGAAGAAGACAGGCCAAGCAATTATCACAGGGGACTAAAATTGGGCTAAAATTACTTATGCCTTTCCGGAGGCCTCTCTTGGTTATAGTTTTTTTAATTATTACCTGTTTCCTCTACAGTGGGGAAGACAAAAATCTCTTAATGGGTAAATGGATTGAATTGGAAATGAGGAGTAATTGCTTTGAATTTAGAGCCAGGGTTGAACACTTTATTTAATCTGCATTCATTCATATGTGCAGTCACTTCTATATTGTTTTGGAATCCTTCAAAACAAAAATTTGATGAAATACAACTCCACTCAAAGTATACTGCACACAAATCATTCGGACTAAAACATTTTTCTGAAAGTACCTAGAAATGCCCATGCCTCTGTAATTATTGTGTTTTTTGTTCAACAGAATGAAAATCTGAGGGAACTGATTCCAGTGTTGGTGGCGTGAAATGACAGACAGGTAGGGTATGATTTCAACATCGAAGAAACCATTTTGTTGCAGGTTAGAAAGGTTTTCCACCAGCATGAAGCTGAAATGATCGTTTCTGAGTGGTCTTTCCCATTTTATCACATTTTTCTCAAATATTCTTGGAGAGAAAACTATTAATTGTTTAATACATCTCTTTATTTTATTTTTGTTTATTATTGTGTCACCTTCAACACCACAGTGTTAAATTCTGGTTAGGTTAAAAAGAATATTACAAAATATTTAAAAATGCACAAAAAGAATATGAATGATAAATTGCACATTATGTGATTAACGTAATACTCACATATTTTATATGAGAAAATATGTGAAAATATTACATGAACCAAAGACCCCTCGATATGTGTACAATACAGTATAGCCACAATAGGATTCCGTAAATATACCATTCATACAATAATAAAAGATCTTCTATGTTGCAAAATTAAGTGGCAGGATTTGACACAATTATTAATACATATTTTCACTGATAAAGCATGGCACAGTGCACCTGAAGTTGACTCAGTTCTAATCTTGATGAAAGTTTAGTCAGTATTTCCATGCAGTTGAAAAGATAGTGGTGCTAGGGGGATGGCTTCATGCAAAGCTGTCTTTTGGGATTTTGGGAGAGTGATTGCATGTGGGACATCTGTCTCTTTCTGTCCTAGGTCATCTCGGAGACAACCGCCCACTTACAGAAAGATCGCATAAATTCTGCACATTAATCATGTGTTTTTCTGGGCATTTGACATGTGATTCACATGTATATGGCAGTGTACAACAATGGTTCGAGAACTGGGCTTGTAACACAAAGTTTGCAAAAATTCCTAACGTCACATCTTAATAAACTTTGGTCAGTTTATTAGACATGTAAAGATACACTGTACTAGCACTTTTCTGAAAATGTATATTTAAATATGCAAATTTGGCATAAACTCATTAAACATGCTAATTCATGCATAAAATTCAAATTCAGTTACAGCAAGATAGGAGTGAGTGACTAACATTGTTTTTTTCTCCTTTTGTTAAGACACTTAATATAAAGAATAAATACAGAGGGGATTTTGAATATTTGCTTCATACACTTCATGAACTTACAAGATGTAACTGTATGCAAATAAGAATGGGATATAATAGCTCATAAAATCTTAAATAAACAAGATATCAAAACTTGCCTTTGTAATTATCTTAGGAATACATCCAAAAATCATCCCATAAAATGTGGTGACAATAACTTATTCACAACTTGAGATAACTTAAAAGGTATGACCTAAAAAACTAGTTTTGAGAAAACAACCATCAAAGATTGGCATTGTTGATTGATCGGCATTGATCGGCATGTCATAAAATGTTAAAAATACATGGAACTATTGTTATTTTTTAACCATTTTTAATTATGCAGTGTAATAAAATGTATGTTTATTTAGCAAAATATAGAAAAATCAGAAAATTCATGAGGGGACCAAAAATGACAATTTTATTGGGTGTGTCTCACCTTAAATATCTAGCCGTATAAGTGGACTGTATGTAAACTGTGTAAATCACTCTGGATTAGAGCATCTGCTAAATACCTGTAATGTATTGTATACCACACTTTTCCATGTGCACCATGTCTGGGCATTTCACATGTGATTCACATGTATACTACACACTTCTGTAAGGGTGCCTGTGGAGTCTCAAACACCTTCCACAGAATCATTACTTTATGTGGCATAGATGGGGGAAAAAAACGTTAAAAAAGCAAGACTCGGCCGAATTCAGAAGAGAACTTACAAGCTTGGGGTGTCAGTGTGTTTACTAACATTAGCTTATATATTACATGTCAGCGCCTCTATAAGCGAAGATTGAAGCTTTGAAAATGTGTCATTGCGGTTCAGCTTTATTCGTTTTACTTTGGAGAAAAGGCAGTAGGCACTATACGATTAGACTTGCCGAGAGAGCAGGGGAAATGGGGCCACCTGGTTTTTTTTAGGTTGTTTTTTTGAGGTCTTGGCCTTTTGGGCGTCCAGTCTCATCCTGCCCTGGAAGTGAAACCTGCTGTCAGCAGCTTTGGGGACGGGCCGGATTCCAGTCTTTCATCCCACCAGAGTAATGATGACGGGAAGGAACCACGTTGCATTCCTCCTTCTCCACTTCTTCTGCATTCCTCAGTGATGTATGGACGCAGCCCACGATTCACATACAGCTCTTCCAATATGGTGGCTTCTTTTAAAGCATCAATTCATCCTTGCCTCGGCAGACAAACAGCCTGAAGTAGTTTATCTGTAAAAAAAAACCCTGAAATGAAGATACTGTACAAAAACTGGGAGAAATCAGTTGCAATTCCTCTGCCTCATATGATATAAACTTTGAATTGAATTTAATCCGTCGTTCATATCGGACAGTAAAAACCGAGGTCCTAACTCTCTGTGGTCGTAACAGATTGCATGACACTTTTCGAAGAAGAGTAGGGTGTTAACCCGGTGCCCTGGCCAAATTCCCAACCAAGACTATATATATATATTACAATATACACATGGAATTCATTCATTCCCTACCTCCTCGCCTCTCCATTGTGTATCTGATGTGTAGTGAGTTTCCTCCTGGCGCACTATGGCTGCCGTCGCATTCACCCAGATGGGTGCTGCACATTGGTGGTGGTTGAGCTGAGTTGCTCCTATCGTTGTAAAGCACTTTGGGTTCCCTGGAAAAAAAAAGCACTATATAAATCCAAAACAAACAAAGAAAAGAAAAAAAACACAGCTTGATTTTCTTGCCTTTGGTGTTTCGGTCACTTGTTTTTCGATCTTGAGGTTTGTTCGCAGCTCAAAGGGGGGGGCAGAGGTCTCAATGCTGAAAAGGCAAGGGCGTTTGTCATTTTCACTCCCACCCCCCCCCCCCTGTGGATCAAATATCCTTCTGACTGTCCTGAGAATGACAGTCTCCATATACAGGGGTGGGGTTTTGAGGGGTGGAATAGTACTCTGTGTCCCTCATAGCCTCTCTCGTTTATTTGCAAACCTACTGGCTGTGAGAAATGACGTGTTTCATTTTAGACTCTTCTGATAACCGATAAGCTTTGTGGACACAATGTTTTTAAATAACATAAATGGCTCAATGAAACGGCAACTTAAAAATCTGTATTAAAACAAATTGAATCTCAAAACTAGTAACCTGATGATGAAGATGATGCCGTTAATATAGCGCTTTTTATCTCAAAGCACTTTATATAGGCTACAGGGCATGAGATATGGGGATGTGAAACAGTTTACCATGGCATGAGATTGTAGTCCTTGCACATAATATGTTCATTTCAGACTTCATATAACTGTTTCGTGAATACTACAATACAGTACAGTAAGTGCACTCTGTCTGCTTCAAAATAACATATTTCATTGGTTCATTTGAGGACCAGTGCTGAGAGGTTCTTCAGCGTTGGGTAGTTACTGCATATGGTATTTAATATTCATGATTGTAAAGCCATGTCATTCAGTATCCTATATACAACATGTATAATCCACAAAAAATATCGGCAAATAAAAATAACATTTTATGTATTACTTATATAATGGGAAGAGTGGAACTGTTTGCGCTTTGCCTGCGAATCCGGTGCTGATTGTGGGTGGAAAAGGGTTTTCAAAATCAGGCTAATTTTTAAAAAAATCTAATTAAATAAAAATGTTTAACCTCATTGCGTCTCGTTGAGATGAAGAATCTATTTTGCAACGGAGACAGGGTCCAGACCATAATGTATAGTGTTAAACCGCGTTGGGGAAAAAAAAGAAATTACCTGGTTTATTTTTTCTCCCTTATTTTGTCAGGTGACCTCCTGAGTCAACAGTTTGCCTGATGTTCCTGAACAGAAGCCTCATTGAGAGCTGAGCTGGCTGCAGTTTTACTGTCTGTGCTCGTACTTTCTTCATCCTGTTTTCCACACAGCCCACATTCAAGAGTATAACAGCCTGTCCACGTCTTGACTGTGTCACTGAGTGCACATTTATATCAGATACACTCATTCCCAATGTTCCAGTGAGTCAGTGCCATTCATTTCTATTTCATTCGTTTACTTTTTGCAAATACTGTCCATCTCCCTTTCCTTCCCCAAATCCTCACCGTAGCCAATTCATGGAGAGCGCCGGTAGAGGTTAAGTGTAGGATGCAAAGTAATTAGTCACAAAAAAAACACACAAAAAAACTCACAGAGATTACGTAACCCGATTAACATGTTTAACGTGATTATTTTATGGAGCAGACGCGTAATGGAACTTTTAAATCACAACCCCGACTTGCCTCGCCGTTCTTCGGCAGCAATTCGTTCACTGGCTTTTTAGGTTTTTACACGATTATCTTGTATTCCAGTCTAGCCTGAGCCAATTAAAAATGATGTATGGTTTTATGTCCAAATGAGAGCCGGATTTCAGGAAACACACATCCATCAAGTGAACAAGCCGTCTATTTAGCTCTTGACAAAACTCTTAAGAACGACATAATTTGATTGGTTGACACCAAACGACGACCAAAACTGGGCGACTGGTGTAAAATAAATGGTAAAGGGATCTATGTGGGGACTTTTTTGCCCCTTTATTCAATTTGATGTTGGCCGAATCCTGTTTCTGGCCGTTCCATTTTCCACATAAACACAATTAGTGACACTTCCATGTCCGTCACTGTTTTTATCAACACAGTCCAGCCGAGCTTAAATCTGCCGTCTTTCAGAAATAACCCCCCCGTCTGAACCCTGCGAGTGGAATTGGACAGAAATACAGTTCAGCAAAAGGAGACAAAAATATAGTCTCATTAAATGTTCACATTCCAAAAACGTGTCCTACTTTTTCACCCGTCTATATTATTTGAAGAGGGAAACTGAATACACTATGAGCTCCAACTGCTGGTGAAACTTTTGCAAAGGGTGAAAACGTGTGAACAGTTTCATGACAGTTTTCGTTCTCAATGTCAACATTATAAAATGAAATGCAAATTCGCCCAGCCTGTGCAAAAATCATGCTGGAAAACGTATAGCCTATATTTATTACATGTATTTAGCAGACGCTTTTATTCAGAGCGACTTACACAGTTGACACATTATACAGCTGGGTACCTACTGACGAAATTAATCTTAAACACCTTGTTCAAGGGCACAACGGCTGTGCCCTACGTGGGAATCGAACCTGCAACCTTTGCGTTACAAGCCCATTTAGTCTACTGTATCATTAGCAGCGCCCTCAAGCCTTCTTGGCAGGGCTGGACTGGCTATATAGTCTACCGGGCAAATGCCCGGTGGGCCGGTCTAGTTTTGGGCCGGTAGGGCCTCGGTAGGGCCGGTAGAATCATTTTATATATATTATACCACGGACCGGGTGTTCCGAGGGGCGCAATAAATTTTTCGCGCATATAAACGAACTGGTCTCAGCTTCTTTTCGCGCAGCACCCCCGTCGACAGATTTATTCGCGCAGCACCCCGTCGACAGAAAATGCGGCGCTCGCACCGGGTGCCGGGCCGGTCTGAGCGCGAAATGGCAGGGCCGATTTTTTCTCCCAGTCCAGCCCTGCTTCTTGGTGACACCTGGTGTCAGCTTCATACCCTCAATCGTTTCTTTACTTTGTTTCGTAACTGCACTTGATGTTGTGGAAGGTTTGTCTCTTTAGCTCTGTCAGAATTCTTTTTTATTTTGGCTTTCTAATCGCACCCCGTTTTAATCTCCAGATTGTAGCTCACTGGCTCAGATCCCAAACGCTCAAGTCTCTTTCAGTCAGTCACGATGAAAAGGCTCGTCACGCGCCCAGATCTACCCACGCGTGGAAGCGCAGTGTCATTGAAGCAGCAGCGCAATAAACCAGCGTGGAGTCTGTCGGGAGGATCTTCCCACTGTCACTGTCATCACCAGAATTCAGGAAAGCCTGCATTCCGGTGTTTTTCAGATACCTTTTTCCCAAGCATTCCATAGACTCTTTTGAGTTACAAACGGAGTACCTAGGCTACTTTGACAAGTGTGAGTTACTTTTCTCCGGTCTAAAAAAACACGCATAGATGCGCAAGTCTTAATTAAAACTGCACAGTCATTTGTTTCCAAATGCAGCAAATTGCGCAGGTTTGTACCAAACATTATGGTAATTTCCCCCTTTTCCTTCTTTTTTAACGACGATTTCATTTGGGGTGATTCCCTTCATTTAGAAGGTTGAGTGTGCGCACCCGAGGGGCAGACAGTCGTTTTGGTTCAGTTAATGAAGAGCTGGAGCCGGGCTGGGCACAATCAGATCAGCCTGCTCGGTCTGCAGGCAGACTTAAAACAAGTAAACGTGTCTCCTCCTGCAAAGCACTGCGACGGCAAGGGGAGGCAATGAGCGGGGAGAACATTTCTCTCATCTTTTCCAGGCAGCAGTACCCTGTTTTACCACAACGTGGTGAAAATAAGGAAAAACAAGTGGTCGCAACCTTCCAACAGAATTCAGTTCCTCTTGCTATTGAATCTAGGTGGATTGGGAATATGCCCTCTGACGTCGGTATTTAAAACCTTTTGCACTTGCGTATCACACAGGACCAAAAAACTGAAAATAGGACAATGACTTGTAGATGAGTCAACTGGTTTGCTGATGCACTTCAGAATAAGCAAATGCAGATGCATCCAGAATAATAATACGGTATTGTGAATAGGACAAGCGAATGAAAGAAATAACAGTAAAAGTGGAAGCGTTTCCTCATAAACCAGAGGATAATTCCTCCTTTCTCCGCATTTTAGGGCTGGATTTATGCGAGCCGTCTCCATTTCACGCTCTCACGGCGGCACCCTGAGTCTGGCGGGTGGCGGCAGGAGAGGGGGCTTTGAGATAAACTGAAAGTTCACCTCTTTGTAGCCAATAAATGCGAGCAGTAGGTCCCGTGGGTCAGTGGTTAATTACTGGTGAGTCAGGGAGGGCAAATGGAGTGTTTACTCTGCCCTAGGGTCAGCGCCGTATGAAAGCTCTCTCAAAGCCAGACAGGGATTGCATTGGTTCCACTTTGTGTTTGTTGTCGCTCTTAAAATCCTAATTGCCCTTTTACCATTTGCCCTTTAAGACCTGCCATTTATACATTTTATTGCCTGTTGGAGCAGTGATCACATGAAGGCATATTAGGTATAAAATTGTCAGGCATGATTGGTATTGTGAGTGTTTCTCAAGACAATAATGCACCTTAATACTGAGAGAATCGGTACAGGTTATTATAATAATAATAATAATAAGCAATCATAATAATGTATATATAATAATAATTTCATTGTTTTGCAGACACCCACATTTCACATTTTAGGCATTTAGCAGATGCTCTTATCCAGAGCAACTTACACAATTGAAATTTCTTTACATACATTTCTACAGCTGGATATTTTTACTGAAGCAATTCAGGTTAAGCACCTTGCTCAAGGGTACAATGGCAGTGCCCCCACCTGGGAATCGAACCTGCAATCGCTCAGTTACAAGCCCAGTTCTCTAACCATTACACTACACTGCCACCCTATTGAATTATTTTTTTCTTTTACTGGTGCAATTCTGTCAAAGTAATTTTTTCAGTGGTGTTACTGCATTGCAACCTCCAGTTACCAGCCCATCTCCACTAGGCCTCATAACCCCACATCCGTACATAGTGCATAAGGTGTTCCTTATTCCAGCATCTCAAAAAAAGGAGAGAAAAAAATCGGATTTGTTATCAGCTGAAGGAGTCAGTCTCTGCTTTGACATTTTTCTGAGTGCATTTGAGTGCATTTCTCTGCTTCGCTTCCTGGAACAGCATCACGATTTCTCAAAACCCACAGCTGTACACAGTGTTCTTCATTCCAGAATCTCAAAAGTCAGATTCATTATCAGCTGAAGTGACTTCTTAAACGATGGAGTCAGTCTGAATTTCTTTGCTTTGCTTCCTGAAGCGGCTCCATAGTTCCAGCCTGGCTACCCTCTGAAGGGGTTGCTGACCTTTGACCCCCCAGCCACAGGGTTGGCTCCCCGCTGAACCTTACGACCATAGAGGGCAGACCCTGACTGGGATAGGGTGGGCCTCAGGGCGAGGAGAGACACGTAAACACACAATCAGCCATTACCACTGGACCATCACTCACTACACAATGCCTCAGACCTCTGTGCAAATATAGAACCTCTCCACAGCAACATCAGAGATTCAGATGCTATACTGGGCCAGTGTGTGTGTGTGTGTGTGTGTGTGCGTGCATGAGAGAGAGAGAGAGAGTATGTGTGCGTGTGTGAGAGAGAGAGAGAGTGTGTGTGGGTGTGTGTGAGAGAGTGTGTGTGTGTGTGAGAGAGAGTGCATGTGTGTCTGTGTGACTGAGTATGTGTATGTGTGTGTGTGGTTTCCGTTTGCAAATTATGGAACTGCATAAGAAAGGGAAGGGCACCCATCATTTGAATAAACCCTGAGTGGAATGTTTTTTTTTTTTTTTCCCTAATTGAATGATGAATGATAATAATAATGAATCCCTAACTGATATTGCAAGCAGTTATGTGTTGTTTGCTTATCACTGAAAGCTCACAGAAGCTCAGAAGAGAAAAAAGAAAGAAAGATCACTCAACTATAATTTTCTTATTTCTGCTGTTTTGGGTACCAGGAAGTTTGAATTCACGATCCATTCACGTGGCCTCGATTCAGTAAGCATTTGTCCTTAACTTTGACCTAATAAATGCATGTGTTTCTTTTTTTCTTCGCTAAACGCAAATTTGGCAAGTTTGTTTTGGTGATCGACAAACTGTTTATAAAGAGAAAAATGAACACTTGAAAATTAAGGGGAAAATGTTGATTGAATTTTAGCTCAATTTTCTGTCAATAAGATCACTCTTATCGTTTCTACGTCCTTACACAGTAACATATTTAAAAGCTAGATATTTGACACAATCAAAAGAAACGATCTCAGATGCATTTGTCTATTTACCACATCGCCTGATTCCGACGTTCACATTTGAGCACATGCCACTTTTGTTAAAAATCAGTATCAATATTTTCCATCATAATTTGTGTGACTTTAGAATGTTGATTCAAGCATTGCTTGCATTAAAATGCCAATCGATCAGCTTTATAAAAATGCTTGGGAAATGGGAACAGTTTCATTCCATCACTGGCGAATCATTAATAAAGTGATACAACGATAGTTGTCCTTTTACAATTTGTGAACACCTGTTTTGGTGGTTGTTTCCTGCGAAGGTAAACGATTGGGGTTTGGGGGTTTTTTTTTGGGTTACCGAATTTTCTGCAAACGAAAGGAAACAGTCATTGGTAAAACAACACGTTGCTCAGAGTGATCTGAATGTTTGGACCAAACCAGTGCAAAATACAAGTAAGCGGTTTATGGGACTCACATGGCCTTGGAATGTTGTTCGTATAAGGGGAGTGGCCCTGTTTGGCAAAACTCGGGAGAAATACAGCCAAAGAAGCCATGTAAAGAATTTTACTTTCCTGTTTTCTATTTGCAATGCAGATTTGTAAAGGGGGACTGGGGTTGAAAAGTTCAGAAGGGCATTATTAATTATAGTAATAAGTAACAAGTGATTTATGATTACGCACTTGTCTGTCAATTTAGCGGTGTAAAAATGAGAATCATCAAGTGTTCTGCGCGCTTAATTGGCAGTCTCAGTCGCATAATGAACTCTTTGACTTGAAAAACGGGTGGAAGAGTGCGGAGCCTTGCGGAATGTAAAAGCCTGTTTGTCCTGCGTTCAAATGACCGTGTTCCCTTTTTGTCCAATCTGCTTTTTTTGGCAATAAGCGACGGGGGGAACCCCAAAACCAAAGTCTGCCATAATCATTTTTTCCCCTCCTGCTAAATTGGCTTTTACGTCCAAGTGCACCAAGCAAGCTTTCCAATTCTCAAAATAATTACAGATTTTATTTTGACTATGGTAGTGTTAAAACACACCGTAAGTATTTTACTGGTACAGACTGGCTTTGTCTGGGTTTATTCTATTTATGCTACATTAATGGGTGCATTATTGTATGGTATTGCAGAAATGCCATCCAACATGGCTTGCTTAATGGTTCTGTTGTGTCCTGGGTATGTGTTGTTTTAAGCACCTCCTGGAAACACATGCATATTGTTTGCCTGACGCTGTGCCTATTCAGAATAGTGAATACTCGCAGTGTCTCTCTCTTCATAAATGAAAAAATGCATGAAAAATCCCCTGCCCTCCTTGAGTTGACTCATCGCTCCTCTGTAAACAATATGTTAATAAAAATGTGGAAAAATATGGGCTCCAGCACAGATAAGAAAATATTTAATCGTGTCCTCCTATGAAGGTAGGGGAAGTGTGATGCAGGTGATACTGCGGGCTCCCTTACGACAGAACTTGTCAGGGACCACACAAACGGTCTTCGTTCCTTCAGGGGCCTACAGTTATAAGAGATCTCCTCCGGGATAAAGATGTGGGGTTTCCGGTCTGAATAGGATTCCTAATCCACACATTCGGTTTATTTTAACTGGCCCCAAGAGTTTGAAGACTAGGGCCAATCGATTGCATTGTGATGTGGTAGTTTGCATTAGGAAATTAAAGTAGTCCAGTGGGGACAGGTTATGACCAGACTAATTGGGAGGGGGGGGGCTCAAAATTAAGGCAGCAATTCAAGCCCAACTCCATTGTGCTATAACATAACGCTGACTAAAACTTGGTAGAAACAATGAGATTGCAGGAAGCCAATCTTTCAAACCGTAGCCTCTCTTTCCAGATGCTGTAGAGGAAGAATGTCCAGCGTTGAGGCCACCGTTTGTGTACTGCACTGTTCGTGTACTGCATTCTCAGTACTGCAGGTTTACTATTTAAGTGACCAGAGATTTTTCAGGTTGAAATCCCAGGCAGGAGCTCTCGCTGCTGTGTTCCGGAAGGACGAAGGAACACCCAGTTGTTTACGCAGACATGCACATTGTAAGCCACCTCTCCTGGATGAGAGGTGGCTTTGCCATGCAAAAAGAAATACTGTCAATAATGTCATTTCAGAAGCCCTAATGCTCAAGTGTTCCGCTCCCTCAAAAAGCTCTCTGGCCTGCAGCCCAGCCCCAGAAAAAAATGATTCAAAAGTAAATTTTCTGGCCTGTGGTTTGGGGTAAATGCGGATCTCCTGGGACCCTGTGCCACTGTTGTGGCTGATCCAGGGCAGCATACTCGGTGAACATGCCCAGGGGGACAAGCAAGGGCTTGCAAAATAAATGCGGGCTGCCCGTTTGCTAAAGCAAGCGTACTTTGAGGGACCCGGGCCTTGCGTTTCTCATTATGGCGCACTGTTTTTTGGCTGGACTCTCAGCCTCTGTGATTATTCGTCTCATAGGGGCTGGGAGAGTGCAAGCAAGCTTGAGGAACTGTACGCAGAGACCAGGCTATGGGTCTGAATCCTCACCCCCTTTCTGGCGCCGACGATGTCAGCGCTAAATGCGGGCAGTCCGCTTCAAGAGTTATGCTAACACGTCTTGACTTGCGAATGGTCTTCTAGTAATACTGTGCTCTCATAAAACTACAGACCAGCTTGTTTTTATGGGTTTTTTTGCTATTATTTTGTTTTTTGTTTTATATGCAAATATTACACTTACATGTACATTTACCAGCTCCAATTTAATTACCAGCAACTTTAAAAATGTTAAACAGGGCTGCTGGGAGGCTCATCCTGTTAAAGCACTGTTCTAGTGTGTGGATGAGCCCCACAGCCTACATCCTGTTAAGGCGCTGTTCTAGTTTGTCTCACACCAGTGACAATATAAAGCTGCGCATGACGTGTCTTCCTCCGACTGTCTGCACAAGCTTAAATTATAGACTGGTGGGTAAAGAAGCGGCGGCTGGCATCACATGTTTCAGAGGAGTCCTACAGTGTAGTGGTGGACTGAGATGGGTGGATGGCAGGTCGACAGCAGGTTCTGAAGATGGAGCAGGCTCGGGACTTGGGGCAGGTGCCAATATAACAATAATCTAAATTGAACTCTACCCAGCTGTGTATGTGAAGAAAAAAAATAACTCTGCATTTATTTTCCAGTCAAATTTAAGGATAAATATTGATTAAATCCAGACTCATTGAGCAACGGCCAATTCAAACCGAGAACAACAGCCAATGATTCAGCAGTGCGATGTTCTGCTGAGCCACGGAAAACAAAAGAGCAAGCCAGAGAGCCGAGCAAGAACAACACTCTTACACTCTCACTATTAGCCGTCTCTTACGATGGGTTGTGACACTAATACCTCTGTGTCATTACTGCTCCTTTCCAAACCGCTTCGTGTGCACTTTGGAAGTCGCGATGGATCAGAGCATCTGCCGAACGACTGAATCTAAATGTGACTTTAAGAACAAAAGTGACAAAGTGACAAAGCATTCGCCCCGGAATGCAAGTTGTCCATTGCAGCCATGGTTCGAAACCCGGCTGCGCCAGCAGGGAGAGCCGGCACGAGCTCACCAAGGAACGATAGGCGACCCTGGAAAGAAGGGTGGGCAAGTTCCGTCTCGGAGGAGGTGGATCATTGTCTGGGGGTATTAGCTTGTCCCATGGAGGCGGGCGGCGAGTTTGTGGGGGAGTGTAAATTGAAAGAAATAGAGAGTATAATTTGGCACCAAATTGGGAGAAAAACAGGAAAAAAATCTGAAACAAAATTTAAATAAAAAACACAGGGACAAGAAGATGTTAGCACTAAAGTAAAAAAATTACAAATAAAAACATGCAACACATTGAACATGATACAAACTGAGATCTTTAAGCTGTGGTGACAACAGGGTTTTGATCTGCTTTTTGCTTAGTGACTCTATACCGCTCGGAAGTCACAGCTGCAGTCCTGAGGTGGTGACATGCACAATGATCCCTGCCGGATGTGTCTTCCTCTTCAGAAAACCTGATATCATTTGCAAAACAAAATATATATATAAGACTTGAGTTTGTCAAAGTTAGGACAAAGCAAAGTGTGTTTAGATTGAATCTGTGTGTAAGGTATCGAGGACATTCAGCCAAAGTTTACTCCAACAACTACAGTTTTGACAAATAATAGTTTTGTTCAACGATGAACAGACAATCAACAAGCACAAAGAAAATTGTGATTTATGATCCTTGTTTCGAGGAACCGTGAATATTTGGCATCAGATGAAATCCCAGACGATGCTGCGAAGCAATGGTTTCAATCTAAAGTCATATTTCTTTATTTAAATGAATATTACTCTGCATTTCCTGTGTTAGGGCACTGTGTGGTTCTCATTAAAATGCCAAGGGAATGAGTCAGAAGATGGCTTATGACATACTGCTTGTTACAAAAAATGGAGGAAAAATACAGCAATCTGAAGCAGAGATCATGCACCATGGCAGTAATAATATTCGAGTTGTAAATGTGCAAATCTACACAAGACAATACACCAACAATATAACACTATATATCAGCAATGCCTGGAAAGAAAGTGTCTACAACAAAAGGTCAATATTAAAAGCAACAATGGCCTGTGTTCAAATTAACATTGCTTTACAAATAAATGTAAGTGTTTCTTGTTTTTGTACTTTTCAAACACAAATTGTAAAGTTCATTTAGGTGATTGCTGAACTGGGCCAAACTGTGTTTGCGAAGCAAAAACAAGCATGTGCATTTGATTGTGAGACAAAGTTAAGGGTAATTATTGATTGAAACCAGGCCATCGAGTCTTGAAACTTACTCAAAACTTTATTGTTTTCGCATGCTAGTATATGGTGCCTCTGGGAAGGGCGAAGAGGATGAAGTCTGTTTTTTTCTTGCAAAGGATTTAGCCACACTATCCCCATGAATAATTCTCAATTACCTTATTTGTTTATTTATATTTTATTTATGAAACTTTAAATTTTTCTGGTCTGTATATAGTATGAACAGACAATCAGGCAACTGAGGTGTGTCAAAATGTTCTTGGAATTGTATTTACTTGAAACTTTATTTGATTTGATTTGATCTTTATTTGTCTCGAACATAGAAGACATAGAAACAAGTTAAAAATGGTAAATAGTCTAACAAACTATTTCCATACAGTCCTAAAAAAGTGTTCGAGAAGGGACAGGAGGAAGTAAAACACTTATCCAGTCCTGCCCCTTCCTTACAATATTTTACATTATATGAAAATAAAATACAGTTTCTTTCTAAACCTAAGTATAACAAATATAACAAAAATATATCAGTACATTAAGTATCACAAATATAACAAAAAATAACAAAAAATCTATTTATATATTAAGTATAACAAATATAACAAAAATATATTATATTTATATTATATATATTCATTTATATTATCTATATTTATTTATATTATATATATTTATAAAGGTCTAACTTATCTTATCTTATTAAGCAGTCGCATTACTGCTTTAGCCCCATGCCCAAAACTAATGATATATTATAATTAGTTTGGTAAGTAAATGACAGCGTATATGTGTTTATATTTATATATACTGTATAAATAGTATCATTCCCCCCCCCTCCGCCAAAAAAAAAGAGAGAAGAAAATCAGAATGTGGAGACAGAATACTGTTTTATGAATTTTTTAAAGGAATTGCTAATCAAATAATTACTGTTCACTGTGAAGTGAACGACTTCACACCAGGTGGGTTTGAATAAGATTGCTCTTTCTGCAATATTCTTGCTTTGGAAAATAAGCACGTATTCGTTCATATACTGAAAGAGAAAATGAAAATGACTTGGAATGAATACCAGCTTCAGAAGCCCAGATTAATCAGGAGGCCGAATGAACAGACTAGCTGACGGTCATGAACAGTCAACTGTGAACAGTCATGTAGATAAACAGAAAACTAAGGTCCAAAGGTTATGGATGTTTTGCTGAGAACTGCAAAAAAAAGGAAACACAAGTAAATGAAGGGTTCTAGCAGCTTTGTTAAGGTGTGGGGTGTATTTTCCTGGCATGGTTTAGATCCAGTTAACTGCTTAGAGGGCAAGGTAAATGCCAGTAAATACAAAACCATTGTGAGTGATCACCTTCATCTTATGGTGAAGCATTTCTATCCTGATGGAAGTGGTCTCTTCCAGGATGACAATGACAATCCAAAGGGCACGAGTGGACACTGAATGGACCATGGAAACGATGTAAACCATATGTCATGACCGTCTCAGTCACCAGATCTCAACCCAATTGAACATTTATGGGAGATTCTGGAGCAGCGCCTGAGACAGTGATTTCCACCATCAGCAAAATATTAAATGATGGAATTTCTTGTGGAAGAATGGTGTTGCATCCCTCAAATAGAGTTCCAGACACTTCCAGAACCCTCCAGTAGAGTCTATGTCAAGGTGCATTGAAGCTGTGCCCTATTAAGACACTTTATGTGGTGTTTCCTTTATTTTGGCAGTCACCTGTAGATTGCATGTCCCGCATGTCCGTATTAGATATATTGTGAATCTATTGCATGTGAGTTATTGGATGGTGGCTGAAGTTGTAAGGAACATCTGGCACATTGACTTGTTTCCAGGTTTTCCGTAGAACTCCCAGATTTACAATGGGCTCGGTCCCATGACATCCTGTATACTATTCAATTAATCTGAAACTTTATTTGTGTTGCGTCAAACAATGTTGTTTTTTTCATCCAGCCAGCTGCATAGCTCTCCCTCAACTCTCTGAACACGCATTGGCCTGGACTCAGTCAACATTTGTCCTTAATTTAGATTTTCATATATAAAAAATAAATTTCCCCCTTTCACAAACACAAATTTGTAAATTGGTAAAAGTTAAGGACAAATGTGGGTTGAATCCAGCCCATTGATATAATTTGCATATTGTTGGCAACCAAGCAATTCTGCTGGTACTCAATTTTTACATTTAAAACATGAAATGTCTGAGAAGGAAAATGCAATGAGAGGTCAGGATCACATCTGAATAGGCGAGAAAGATGCAGTTTGATATTATTTCATATTGCAGATCTTCCAAAATAAAGGAAACACCAACATAAAGTGTCTTAATAGGGCGTTGGGCCACCAGGAGCCACCAGAACATCTTCAATGTGCACCTTGGCATAGATTCTACAAGTTTCTGGAACATTATTGGAGCAATGCAAGACCATTCTTCCATGAGAAATTCCATCATTTTGTGTTTTCTTAGCGGTGGTGGAAGACGCTGTCTTAGGCACGGCTCCAGAATCTCCCATAAGTTTTCAATTGGACTGAGATGGTCATGGCATATGGTTTACATCGTTTTCATGCTCGTCAAACCATTCAGTGAAGATGATCACTCAGAATGGTGTTGGCTGGACTATGCCAGGAAAATGCACTTGACACCATAAAAGAGCCACCAGAACCCTTAATTTACTCAAGTGGTTATTTTATTTTGGCAGGTGCTTGTACATTATTCCCCTTTATATGTTTGCTGCTCAGTTGGTACTGACTCAGTGTGGAGCAGATTCCATGGGTTTAGGTCTGAATATTCAGCCAGCTATTGGTGTAATGTATTATAATCACCCATGTCATAGTTTTAAACACTACCATTTTCTCTCTCTGGGCTATCCAGGATAATTATTTTATAACTTGTACATTTTCTCTCACAGCTAGATTTAATGAAATATCAAAAGATTTAGAAATGATGATTCCCTGAGTATTTTGTGTTTTAGGCAAATGATGAGCCTAGATGGACTAAATTGGCCAGTTCTCATAATTATGGATTCTTAGGTTTTATGTTCTTTTGAAGTGGGCATTTTGTACTATTACAGGTAATAGGCATGTCTGGAGTATTCATGCTTCCCCGCAAACCTTAGATGTCTTGGTTTTTATTCATTATTTTATGGCTGCTTGGCACAGGTTAACTTGAAAGGCTGGTACTGCATGTGGTTGGTGTCCACAGTGCTGTAATGCTGAGTCATTTCTAGCAGGAACATGTCAAGTAACCATAGCACCAAGGGTTCAGATTGTTCCCACCTCCCCCCCAAAGAAATAATCAAAATAAGAATCCAAGACAGACCCAATGCTATTACTCTATTACTCTCATGACACAGAGTGCTGTCTGAAACTGGTTGATTCCTACTGGGCCTGTGTTTTCATAAGCCTGGGCTGATTGTGCTCTTCAATAGAGGGCAGATAACCACTCCCTCTTATAGCTGGGAATTATTTATTTGGCCCTGTGATGTCTGGTTGTTGTGATTTGTTTTTAACCTAGTAACCCATTCTGTTTATATGTCAACGTTTGATCCACTGACCTGCTTTCATATCCCCGGTCATCACTCGTGAGATTGAGAATCAAGTTCTTAGTTGGCCTACCTGGTTAAATACAGGTAAAATGCAATATAAAATACAGTGACTGTCCTGGGATATGAGTGGGGACCTGTCAGGAGATACGAGTGGGCCTGTCAGGGATACGAGTGGGCCTTTCCTGGGATATGAGTGGGGATCTGTCAGGGATACGAGTGGGGGCCTGTCAGGGATACGAGTGGCAGTCTGTCAGGGATACGAGTGGGGGCCTGTCAGGGATACGAGTGGCAGTCTGTCAGGGATATGAGTGGGGGCCTGTCAGGGATACGAGTGGGCCTTTCCTGGGATACGAGTGGGGATCTGTCAGGGATACGAGTGGGGGCCTGTCAGGGATATGAGTGGGGGCCTGTCAGGGATATGAGTGGGGGCCTGTCAGGGATACGAGTGGGCCTGTCAGGGATACGAAATGACTGACCCCCCCCCCCCCTCCCAGGAGCAAACAGCAAACAGCAGAATGACAGGTGGGAACAAATGGGGCTTTACATTGTTTGCGTTCTTTAATTGTTGCACTTTCAGCCCAGGTTTAATTGGACAACATTAAACGCTCCCGAACAAGAGTTACACGGAGCAACACATTCGCTTGACTTTTTACAAACATTTCCATTCAGTGATTTACTCTGCATGGCATAATAAATTATTGGAACAGAAAATGTTGTGACAATTTTCTTTTTCTACTGCACTTTAACTGTCCACGATATTCAATTCAATCAAATTACAGTAAAATTACAATTGCATGCACACGTTCAATCTTCACCCTCTTGACAATGTTTCCTGCTGAATAAACATGATAAGTTGACCTCTGCTGTTGTCATGTTCGGTAGCCTACTGCGGGTACGTCGGTCGATTTGCATACTCCATACACGATAAGCAAAAAGAGGGAGCTTTTACAAAGCATGCGCATAAGTTATATCCCATAAGCCATGCCATAGAAAACAGTCTTTCCACAGCATTTTCCACAGTAAGAGTTGTGCAATGCTGTCAAAAAACAAAACTTATCTACTCCAGATGCAGTGGCAAATTCATATATTCAGTGTCTCGTGTTTTAAAATGAAGATCTTTTTGTGTTTTTTTTATATCGATACTCCGATCAGTGGGGAAAGGAGAGAGATATCAGGTTCTCAGCACGTTTCGGCGTTGTTCTTGGCGGTTGCCCTGTTTATATATTTGCACGGATGTTGAAAGTTGCTGTCAGAAGATGTGGAAATATGAAGCGCCTGCATAGTTACCTGTCCCAATGGATGCAGTCCTACACGGTTCCCTAGTTGAGCCAAAACCTCTGATTATTCTAGGTTTATTCTAGAATGGCATATTTCTCAAAAATATATATATTTGGAGCTCTCTTTTAACCTTTTTTATTTTCAAAAAACATATGGGTTGTGTTTCGCCAAGACAATTATTAGTCTAACTTAATTAATAATAATCTGTTTAGTGTGTCCTCTTCAGTAAATTTGTCTTGCATTAAAAAAAAGCAAGCACAGGCTTTTTATTCAACGCAAGAAACTTGTCAGGTTCATAACTATGAGGGCTTTATTATTAATTAACCAAAGGTCCGTTACTACTTCTAATAAATCCCACAATACAGTGGGTGCGTGAAATCAGAAACTGCCCCATCAAACCAAATCCACCATCAGAAATCTGCTGGCACCAATCAGATTGCGAGAAGCCAAGGCCAGAAAAATTAACAAAGTCAGAGATTGAATGTCTGCTCTCTAGAGTAGGACATTATGAAATACATATTAATTTAGACATCAGAACTAAACTAGATGGGTTAAAAATGTGTCAATGAGTTTTTGGTCAGCATGTAAATAGCTAATTTCCTGTAGCACACGGTCATCATTATATCGTAGTTGCAACTGTGTTCTGTCCTTGAACAATCCTCTAAAACAAATTAATTTACTCCTTTATATACCATTGCAGTTCATTCTACATTTCTCTTGCAGCTATATACACAGGAGCGGACTTGTTACAAGTCGGGTCACAAGTTACTGGTTGCGCTAATTCAGAGCAAACATCAGCGCAAAGGAATGATATTTCACTTCATTTTGGTTCAGCTGCCATATGAAAAAAGTATCACTTGATACATTAAGCTGCCATATGAAAAGAAGTATCACTTGATACATGTGTATTGTGTTGTTGTACAGAAACTGTTATTTGGTTGATGCTGCTCTTTTGAGGCACTATTTTTGTTATATAGGTAATCACTGTGAAACAGCTACTGAGAGTTCAAGACAAGTTTCCGCACGGGGACAAATAAAGTATATCGTATGGTATGCATTAAACTGCCATATGAAAAAACGTATGACTTTTTCCTCTCTTGGCTGACCAGAAATCTACTTTCCAGAAGTAGCAAGTGCCCTCATATAGCGTAGTTTAACTGGAACAGTCGCATAAAAACAGACACTGCACTTCTGTGACAACATTAGGCAACACTTTATTTTTAATGAGAACTGCACTTGCTTTATGGTCCTGTGGTCCCGTGGTCTACATTGTGCTGATAGTCCTTCTTCAACAAATGCTAACAACAATGCTTCTTCCCCTCAGGGTCAGTTGCAAAGTGCGTAACCAATAGGCGATAAACAGTGCTGTTAGTCCTGCCCCTAAGGTCCTGTTTGGTAACCAATCAGCAATAAACAGTGCTGTTAATCCTGCCCCCAAGGTCCTGTTTGGTACGGCAAGTACCACATCTTGAACAGGCACCAAAAATCAACAATGAGAACTATCCAGAACTGGAACTTTGGCGAATGGAAAACCCAAAGTTCCCGTTTTCTACTGCCAAAATAGTGCCAAAAAAGTACCAACAGTTCTGGTTCTTATTTTTGTTTGTGCAATGTAAAATGGCCCTAATGCTAAATGTAATGAACAACCTGCTGCTGCTAGCGCAAATGATGCTGCTAGTATTATCCCTGCTGCACTGGTGAAAATATATGTTACAGGTAGATCTGATTGTTTAGATTAATAAGGATATAAAATGGTGAGAATAGTGGGTGAGGAGGGCCCCATACCTGTGTTTTCCTTGGGCCCCCAAATCACTAAGTCCGCCCCTGTATATACACATGCATATACAGTATATAATAGCAAAACGAATCTGCACAGCTACATTATCAGAACAAACCAATACAAGCAATTGTTGTATTTTAGCTTATGATGTATGTTTTCATAATCCACACATAAGAAGCATAACACAGGTGCATTGACTATCAAAATATCACCAGCAGAGTTTTGTTTTGCCTTCAGAATCATGATTTTGCCTTCAGAGTCATGATTTTGAGTCATGATTTTGCCTTCAGTCATGATTTTGTGTCATGATTTTGCCTTTAGAGTCATGATTTTTTGTCATGATTTTGCATGGGTTTCAATGGACAACTCCAATGTCTCACGCTCACAGCAGAGACTTCTTTCCAGAGCTTCCCTTTGTGGGTTAGCCGATGGCTTGCTTGTCAGTATAACACGTCAGGTACGCTGGGAAAGTGGACAATGAAGCTGAGCAACTTCCGGGATGGATAGATCTCCAAGTCAAAGCCATTCATTTGGGATGCAATGTAAACTCATCCATACTGAAGAAAGCAACAATTAAAAGGTTTAAAAAAATGCTTGGAGGTTGCTCTTTAAATTATTTAGGGATAAACAAACCCTAAAAGTAAAACGTCTAAATTAATATTAAACTATGACTCCCATGATTTGTTATTTGTTTCATAGCGACCAGTATGCAATTGTAGTTTAAGAAATAA
Source organism: Aldrovandia affinis (assembly GCA_029706075.1). NCBI lineage: Eukaryota > Metazoa > Chordata > Actinopteri > Notacanthiformes > Halosauridae > Aldrovandia > Aldrovandia affinis. Next base: position 889,980 of record JAINUG010000006.1, read on the forward strand.
CTTTTGTTTTATTTTTACTCTATGGGGAAAATTATTTCAGCCTTTATATATCCAGAAGTACGTTTTTCATCTAAACCATACAAAACAACTGAAGTTACATATAGTACTATCATTTGACCAAGTTTGTTGCCTGTAGCATCAAAGCTGTAGGAGATAGGCATGAATATTTCCTTTGGAAACCACAAGCACAACTGCAACAATAAGTCATTCTGACAAAGAACAATAGTCTTGGTGTGTTTCACATACTAAATATACATTATTGTGTATCGTGGCATCATTTTCAGCTCATAATTCCACTTTACATGAAATCGCGTCAGGTCATGTAATTGACTCTAAGTCACACATGAAGACAGCCAAAGCCAGAATCGATCGTTGCCACGGAAACAAAGTGAAACAGCCTACGTGTGCTGATATTTACACACGTAGGCTGTTTCACTTTGTTTCCGTGGCAAGAATAAAAATCGCTGGTGCTGGCTGCTGTGTGCTGATACTTCATAGATTTCTGAAGACATGTGTCTTGTCAGGCAAAGAGCCTGCCTACATCATTAATGCCTTTGGGAAGCATAAGCTAAGGAACAGGGAACAAAAACAGGTTTGAATTTTGAGGGTGGATTTATTATCTATTTATTTATTTATTTTGTTTGTTTTTGAGGATATCAGAAATTGTGATTTTTATTTGGAATGCCCAATGGTATCCATAACCCAGTCTCATCGCAGCGACATCCTCTGTCAATGCAGGAGGGGTAAAGATTGACACACCGTGGGCAAAAAGGGTTGTAGACACCTGAATTAGCGGAATGAGCCACCTGGCAGTCCTAAAGCACAAACGTGCCCTCAGCCGCAAACATCTCTCCCGACATTACTCATTCGCGGTGTCTAAGTCATCTTCCTCATCATCTATTAAACGTCCAACTCTATTTCCTCCCCCCAACTGCGATGTGCTCCATGGGGGGGCCCTGTTTGGACAGGAAGCAGAACAATTCCTCCAATCGCAGCCCACCGAGCACATGTCAAGACCCATCAGCCACTTGCATGTCACCATGTGTTTTTAGGTGTTTTTTTTCTCTCCGCACGCCAGCTCTGATTCACGTGCTCTCAATAAGACAGACTAATCGCAAATACAAAGCATACTTTGTTACACTACAACATCTTTTCTAAATTATTATTTATATACCCTCTATTTCTTTCCATTTACCCTCCCCCACAAGCCCGCAGCTCGTTCTCGGAGGCAAGCCAGTTATTCCCATACGGGGATGTCTTTTCACGCTTCTCGGTGAGCCAATGCCGGTTCACCCTCCACCCTCCCTCTGGGGCGGTCTGCCAATAGCTGCCCCTGACGGAGCTCTCAGCTGAAGCCGAGCTAGTGCAGCCAGGTTTCAAACCGCGGCTGCAGTGGGCAACTTGCATTCCAGGGTGAATGCTTTGATCGTTATGCCACCCGAGGCCACTGAGAGATGTTATTTTTAGTATGTATAAGTAAGATGACGCACAGATGAGGTTTGTGTTTCCGTATTGGACTGTGTGGATGATGCTCTAATGATTGAGGCTGCAGATGTAACAATAATGTCTCTGGCCCAAAACTTTCATGTCCACAAGACCTAGGTCAAATAATGATGTACCCTCTCCTGTGTGTTTCTACCTGTGTCTCTATTTGTCAATATAGCAATGCATACCATACCGGACCTACCCATTTTCACCATGAAATAATTTTTGGTTGTATGCAGCAGAGAACGTGATAATTTTTTTGTCAAATAAATATTTAAACTACTTTTAACTCTTTAGATGGCAATAAAAATGGTAAAACCATTGCTGCAGATCCCTGATAATTTTCAAAGAAGCAAAGTATTTTTCTGACAGAACTTGTTTAGAACAAAAATAAATGTTCAGAGAATGTTCTCTTCATAATCTTGTAACGAAACAGGAATCTAACTGTAATGTTCTGGGAGCGTTTTGGTTTGCTGGAGGAGGTAAAACATCAGCAAACAGGGCTGGCCATGTTCCCACCTGGAGCTGATGCAGCGTTAGCTAATCTGGCTGTGCTTCTTTCGCCAGAAGCACAGGTGAGATGTTTTATTTCCTTTTTTCTCCAATTGTTTGTAAATTCTGTAGAAAAACACAGTAATGTTTGTACAGAGCTTCTTAGGCTGTGGAAAGTTGTGAAAATATTGTGTTCTAGTGATTTTGTGGGGTTGCAAATGTGTCTTTAAAGCATTTTACCGTGATAAAAAAGGGCAAGTGTGCTCTGGACATATTTACAATGCATTCTAAAAATGTTGTTGCAATGATATATAAGAACATAAGAATACATAATGACGAGAACAGGTTTGTAATTTCCTAGTCTAAAGAATATCTAGTACTGCATCAAGCCACATCCCAAGTGTTTCCGTCTCCATTCACCACAATCTTATCCAACGTCACTGCAGCGTTGCAAAGAACATTGCAATAATGTTGTGTCTTGGCCGAGCATACCTAGCCAGGGAATCAAGGTTGTGAAGTGATCAAGCCAGCGCATTCACACCTGTGAGCGTGACTCGCCTGGATCACACCTGTATGTCTTTTTCTAAATGTGACAGACCCTTAATTCACCCCAAACTTCACTCTATATTTGCTTAAGAGGACATCTTGTTGACAGAGCGGCACGGCAAGGCAAGCCCCTGTTTCTGAGATGGGTTTATTTGAATTAGAGCGATTTGATGGATCTGTATTGTGTCTATAACCTGGTGATGTAACTTGATTGTTTAGCCACAATAGGCATATTCTGCGCTGAGGGATGTTAATTTTGACGAGACCGCGGCTCCTTGCACACGGTTTTAAGTGGCCGGGGTGGAAAGCTTGCCAATATTTAAGTTGTTGTGGGATTCCACCCTTGAATAAACCATTCTAAATATAAGCCCGAACAATGAGTGTGGTCTGTGGCAGAAATACACTTCCACATACCACGTCTACCCATGACAAACCTTATAAGGCCTTGTCTCTTTGTCTTAGCGTGGGTCCTTCAACCACAGTACACTCGCAGAAGGTACCATGTTGTCCCTATTAAAAAACAAATGCTTGTCCCCTGTAGGGTATTGAATTGTACCTTTAGTCAGAATAACTTAACTGTTCCCTCGCAAAAAAAAAAGAATGTTGCCTGCAGCACAAGCCTCAATTTCATTCCAATATGGCTGCAGGTGTGAATAAGTATTTATTACACTACCTTGGTATATATCTGTACCTTTCCTCAATTTGCTTCTTTTTCACTGGGAAAAGGTACAAAAACCGTATCACAAAGGATCTTAGTATGTGTACCTTTGAAGGTACAATGGACTGCAATGGAAACACATTCGTACCCTGAGGAACAAAAGTGTACCCTAATTGTACCCTTTACTTTTTGAGAGCGTAGAGGAACAGTAATCGGAAATGGACAGATCTGTGAACGGGGACAGGGATTTTTTGCTTCCGAAGCCTTTTCACAGGGCGTTTTTGTGTGTTTTGACAGACGCAGCTCTGAAGGCCTCTCTCCGTTGTGCTGCTGACAGAGTGTATCCACGGTGATGGATGCTGCCTGATCTCTCTCCGGGTGAAAAGGCTGACTGTTGCTGGGGAAAAAAAGCGGCTGAGCTTCTCTTAAGGCTGTCGCCAGAGGGTAATTGGGTCTCGTCTCATTCGGTTGCCACCCGTTACTGTGGGTCTAGGTTTTCTGCATTTACATTTTAGGCGATTAGCAGACGCTCTCATCCAGATGGACTCACACATCCTACAGTTCTTTACGTACAATCCATTTATACAGCCAGATATTTAATAAAGTAATTCAGGTTGAGTACCTCACTCAAGGGTACAGGTGGCAGGTGCCCCACCTGGAAATCAAACCTGCAACCCCTGAGCTACAAGCCCATTTCCCTAACCAAGACTGATGTATCTTATGGTTTCTGCCCCAGTTATGTGGGAATGGCTGATGGGCACAGAGGAGGATGTGTTATTTTAACATGATTGACAGTCAGCTGACTTGCACACATATGGCACATTTACAACATCAAAGCATATCAGCTTTGTCTCTCTCAGCATTCAGCCTCCCCTTGTAAACAATTTCAAAGAGCAGCCTGCTCGGAGCTGCCGTCTAGAGTGCTGCTGAAAACTCAGAAAGGACTGGAAGGGCTTTGATTTCATGGTGCATCATGCATCACATATCTCATCTCTATCTCATTTCACATGCATCACATATCTCTAGATCACAGGTCTGGATCCCACTCTGGTTTTGAGGCCAGGCAGGGTCGGGACTTCCACACCCAGTTCACGTGATGTTGAAGATTGATTTGATTTTAGGTGAACAACAGCAACAGAGTTCCATTGTCTGTATCCCCTCCACCCCCCCTGCTAAAACTCCACTCAGACAGCATGCATTATGTCTCATTGTGTCAGCTGAATGATTCATAAATATGATAACGAGGCGGGTGGAGCATGTGCTGTTTTGGTCGTCCACATGTGATCCGGACAATGAGGCAAGTCTACTGTGGCGGGACGGATCTCTATAATTTGCATCTAAATACAGTACCAGCTAACTGGGTTCTTCATGGGACCTGCAGATGGGGGTGCCTGTTTGGGCCTTTTCTAAAAACAGCCATGGCATAAGAGGAGCCCCAGCAAGCAAGTGGAAATTGGACTTGGGGTTTCTCGGATCTGCACTACATTGACCCACCATTCATCAACTATTCTGCCTTCTCTAAATGGTTGATCCTCATCTCGACTGCCTCACCTTGACTGTCCACCAGCGGACCGCGGTAGTGCCGATTTGCAAAGAGCTGGCAGATTGACAGCTAGAGGGCCACTGCAAAAAAAATCGATTTAAGTGCACGCGGCTCGTAAGTAAAAGAAAAGTTACACGAGAGCACAGGGAACATTTGTTAAGGTTATGTTTGTTGCTGACCCCCTCTGTGTTTACAACCAGCCAATCTTTGGGGAGAGTGTCACCTCGAAGACTGATTGCTGGCTCCATGTAGCAGTTTTGAAAGCAAGGAGACGAGCGCGTGCAGGTAAGCCACGGAGAATACTGGACCGAGGTCAGACTAACTTGCAGAGCGTACGGGCGCTTTAAGCTTTGAGCGGGTAATATTTCATGTCTGTTGCGGAAACATGACAGCATGTTTTTAAAACCCACACATATTCACGCGCGCACACACACACACACACACACACATCTCAAGGCTGTTATGGAGTTTGTTCTACAGAAATGCCTCTTCTATGTGAAAATAGCTAGGAAGCACACTGAGTGACACGTAAACACCCAGGACACTTGAGTGGGTTAAACAGCAGGGACAGCTTGGCTCGCTTCCTGTTACTCACCCAGCCTAAACACAGGTTCTATAGACCCGCCAGATGCACAGCTCCTTAATTCTTAACACTGAGTGCTCTGTCTCCCTGTCATTGAACGCAGAAATGTTCAAACTTGCATGCATCTTATGAATATTCGAGAAGGGGTGTGGCAATACTGTTGCAATGGATGTTCTGCTATTACAACATAGCACTAGAACCTGTTGTCAGGAAGTAGCGAGGATGGGGGGAGAATGCAGGAGCTGGCCATCTGGTTGGTCTACAGAAGCTGTGGCACAGAATCTTCTCGGGAATGAGGGCTTATCTGACGCCAACAGTCGTGACGAACGAAGGGAGTGGATGGCCGCCAGGCAGAGAGAAGGCACATCATGCGGCAATCGCTACATACCACACGCCGCATGCCACTGGCTCAGACAGCGGCGCCACTGGGCCCTTCCCCGGTGCAGCCGGTGAGAGAGGCATTATGGGATACGGCCTAGTGGTGTGCCACCTGCCACCTGCCCTCAGCTGCTCCTGGCTCTTCCACGGGAACAACATCTGCTTGTTAGCGCTGCGCTGCCGGCACACCGTCCATTTCGCCCCTCCAGTCCGTTCACCAATAAGAGACAACTCATCTTTAAGACAGAAACGGTCGCCAAGAGCAGGAGTATCGAAAGGCTGAGGCGCAATCAGAAGAGTGAGCGCTGATTAAATGAATCGGCCTTTCCGACTACTTGGCCTGGATTGAATTGTGCTTTTACTCACTTTGACTGATTTCAAGCGTTTTTTTTATCTGAGCCAACATAGTTCAGCGATCACCTACATTAACTCACCAAACTGTGTTTTTAATAAAGATACAAACAAAGTAACACTTTCATCTAAAATTTAAGTCAAAGTCAAGGATGTATGTTGATTGAATCCAGGCCTTGGGTGGGCATATATTACCCAGGGACCATCAGTCTGTGACATGCTTTAACTGTCCAATCAGAGAGCCATGTCAAACAGCGTGCAGGGTCTGGCCTGGGCGGTGCTTAGTTGGGTGGAATCAGCGTGATGACCCGCCTGAGGCACATTCACCTTGAGACAGTGAGGTAATGTAGCCCTGCTGATGAATCATATTTAAGTGGAGATGAGATATGCATCTCTCCAGAGAGTCAGTGGGCCCCTGGCCTCATTGCTGTCTCTAACCTTAAAGGTGTAATTCTGCACCGCGCAAGTAGAGGAATAGAGGGCTCGCGCCATATATGGCAGTGACAAACAGTAAATCAGCAGAATGGTTGTTTCATGGCACAGGAGCTTCACAGAGGGAATAATATAATTTTAACTGCACTTATCTGTCGCTTTGGCTGTGTGCACAGTATTTTTTGATGAATGAACACAATTCTGTGCTATGCTACATTATACCACACTTTATCATACAATACGATACTACTCTCTGCTCTGTATTCGAACAAAATTAGGTTTGCAATTATTCCAACGTAACAGAAACAGTTGAACTTATGCATCCCAACCCACCCTCCCCCCTCCCTCCCTCCCGTCCCCACCGCAGAGATAAACAGGATTGGGAGACCTTCAAATACAAATTAGGTAAAGAAAAGGTTCAGAGTACAAAAGCAAAACATACTAATCATATTACATTAACAATAAAAGTAAATAAAGGAAAGAAAAGAGAGATACAAAAATAAAATTAATAATAATAATAAATACAATTTTAAATGTAAAAAAATATATATATATATTTTTTTTTTTTTACTGTGTGTGTGGATGCGTAAATGAGAATGTATGCTGAACATTCTTTCTAACATTCTATGGTTTTAGTTATCTCCATCCTCTGGAACAACTGTTAAGGTCTTCGCATAGTCCAGAAAAGGTGTCCATGTTTTTTCAAAGTTTCTTAATGAACCTTTCAGGGAAAATCTAATCTTCTCTAGCTTGATGTAGTATAGTACAATCTCGATCCATCTAGAGTGGGTAGGTGGCCGTATATGTTTCCATTTAAGAAGTATGAGGTGTCTAGCTAAAAGAGACGTGAAAGACACAATTACATTAAGATACGGGGGAGTATTGATCATGGGGGGGACACCAAACAGGGCCGTAAGAGGATCGGGTGGAACATCCACACCAGATATATACCTAAAAGATTTAAAAATGTCTGTCCAGAAATCATATAAGCGGGGACATGTCCAAAACATATCGACCAGGTCAGCAGGTGATTGTCCACAACAGTTGCATGCATCACTAGTACCAGGGAATATCCTTGCTAGTCTGGCATTAGTATAATGAACATGATGCACAATCTTGCATTGTATAAGACTATGCCTAGCACACATTGAGGAGGTGTGGACTAGTCCCAGCACGGTACCCCAAGTCTCATCCGTCAGCTCCAGCCCCAAATCCCTCTCCCAAGTGACTTTAAGGTTGTTGACAGTTTCGGGCTTGATGGAATCTATTTCAGCGTATATAATTGAAATTAGGCTCTTTGCATTGGGGTTCAGGGAGATAATGGAATCAATTACAGAATGAATAGGCTGGTTTGGAAATTCTGGAGATTGATTTTGTAAGAAATGTCTAATCTGGAAATAGCTAAATAAATGAGATCTAGGTAAATTGAATCTTTCAGACAAGTCTGGAAAAGACGAGAAACTCCCTTCGCTGTACAAATCATCAGTAGTTCTGATTCCCTTGTCAAACCAGGTTTGGAAGGTGAGATCAGTGCGCAATGGTTTCAACAGATGATTATGACATATTGGGGTATGAGAGGATGGTCTGTTAAGACCAAAGTGCCTCCTGAATTGTGTCCAAATCTTTATGGTGTGTGTAACAGTGGGCATAGAACTGACGACAGAAACAAGCGGCAAGCTTGAACATACTAAAGAATAGAGACTGTTGAGAAGAAGACATCTCCATTTGCACCCAAAGAGGAGTGTTCTCAAGATTAGATCAATAAAGAAGCTTCTGAATATTGCATGCCCAATAGTAATTGAGAAAATTTGGATGGGCCATCGCACCTGTCAACCTGAGCCGTTGGAGAGACACTTTTTTAATACGCCGTGGTTTGTTTCCCCATAGAAAGGAGGATATAGTCTGGTCCAATTTTGTAAAGCTTTTCCTGATAAATACTGGGATGTGTTGGAAGAGGTATAAAAATGTGGGTAGGACAACCATTTTGATAAGGTTAATACGGCCAACCAGTAAAAGGGGTAGAGTGGACCAACGGCTAAAATCTTCTTTACAACGTTCTAGTAGTGGGAGGAAATTTTCCTTAAAAATGTGGGGGAATGATTTAGTAATGAGGATGCCTAGGTATTTAAACCCACTATCCATCCGTTTAAAAGGAAAGAGTGAATGAGGCATTCTAGTAGCTATTGGGTTTATAGGGAAAAGTTCACTTTTCTGAAAGTTCAGTTTATATCCTGAAAATCTACCAAACTGTTCCAGTATAGACATAATAATAGGAATGGAAGAGGTTGGGTTATATATATACAAAAGTAAGTCATCAGCATACAACGACACTTTGTGAGTGACCCCATCTCACAATACCCTCAAACCTTGCCTCACTGCGAACCCAGATAGCTAATGGTTCAATGGCAATCGCAAACAGTAATGGGGATAAAGGGCAACCTTGTTTTGTGTCACGTTTGAGAGGGAAGAAAGGTGAATGTAGGTAATTAGTGATAACTGAAGCTACAGGGGCTGAATACAAAAGTTTAATCCATGGAATAAAATCTTTACCAAATCCCATTTTTCCCAAAACAAAAAAAAGGTATGTCCGCTCTATCCTATCGAAGGCCTTTTCTGCATCCAATGAAAGAACAAATTCGGGAGAGTCAGAGCTTGGTGCATAAATTATATCAAGTAGTCGCCTTGTGTTAAAAAAATAATGCCTCCCCTGGATAAAGCCTGTTTGATCAGTCGATATCAGGTCCGGGACCACTCGTCGGAGATGGTTATAGAGGACTTTGGCTAAAATCTTTAGGTCAACGTTTAGAAGAGAGATTGGTCTCCTGCTGCTACAAAGAATCGGGTCCTTATCTTTCTTAAGCAACAGGGAAATAGAAGCTTGGTATAGTGTGTCTGGGAGTCGACCATTGAAAAACGAATCATTATACATACTTTGTAATTCAGGGCATATAAGGTGAGAAAATGTTTTATAAAATTCCACTGTATATCCGTCAGACCCTGGGGACTTGCCATTTTGCATGGCTTTTATGGCTTCTTGGATATCAAGAAGTGAGATCGGTCCACCTAGGTTACAAGAGAGTGTTTCGTCGAGAACTGGGTAGCATATATTGTCAAGGGGGTTGTCATTGTCCCAAATATCTGGGGGACACTCAGAGGAATAAAGATCAGAATAGAAGTTAAAAAAGGTTTCATTTATATCTCGTGTATCTGAGAGAACAACACCAGTGGGTGATTTGATCTTAGTGATCAGTCTGGAAGCTGCAGCTGAACGAGCTTGAAAGGCAAGAAGTTTACTTGCCTTGTCCCCCGTCTCAAAAATGCACTGTCTGGATTTAAGCAGAAGTAGTTCAACCTTACTTGTTGATAACATATCAAACTCTGCCTGGAGGTGAAGGCGTCTGTTATACAGAGCCGGAGTTGGGGCTGATGCATACTGATTGTCTAAATGTAAAATTTCCTCAAAGATCTCAGACAATTTAATAGCTTCTGACTTTTTGGCGTATGAGACATAAGAGATTATCTGTCCCCGTAAATAAACTTTGAATGCTTCCCATACAGTGGACTGAGAGACATCGGGGGTTTTATTTAAAAAATTTAAAAGTCCAATTTAAGAAGTAAGAAACTCATTAAAAGTATAATCGGACAACATTGTAGAATTAAAGCGCCACTGCCTTGATGGAACATAGCTTCTAGGAAAGTTGATCTCCATAGAGGTTGGGGCATGGTCCGATATAACCATACCCCTTTTGAGTCCTGGAACATCAGAGGCGCACAGGTGAGTCTCCTGGAGAAAAGCTATATCAGCCTTCAAATGTTGTAAATGGGATATTATTCTTGTTTGAGCCCTTGACGTTCCAGGAGACAAAACGGATACCAGCCTGAGTAATATTTAGATCAGCCATTTAGGATGTGGGAGAAGTAATGTTCGGTATATTGTCGATACAACCCAAGTCATATAGTTGCTATACACACAAGTGAAGAAAAAAAAAGGAGAAAATAAATGAAAAAAGAAAGATCCCTGCCCCCAAATAGCAAAAAAAAAATATAATAATAATAAATTAGTCAAAGGCATAACCTGCCACCAACACAGTCTGAATAAAATAAAAGTAAGTGTTGAAAGCTAAGCATGAATACAATCGAGAACCAGAAATTAATACAATCGAGAACCAGAGATGAATACAATCGAGAACCAGAGATGAATACAATCGAGAACCAAAGCTGAAGGCATTCGAGAACCAAAATGTAATGGGCTGCTACAAAATAATACGGCGTGGGCTATGTGGACATCAGAAGCCCCATAAAATATGTTCCGTTCTAAATTACAAGTAGCCTAGGCTAGCCTATGTAAACCATGCCAATTTCTAAAATAGAACGCAGTGGGTTACCTTACCATCCTCTGCATTGTTAATGTCCGCATGGTCATTATAGTCTTGGACTATGCACTTAGGCAAGCTATCAGTGGACGGGAGCAGGAACTCGGCTTCACTATTACACCTCAGAGGTCTAGACGAGTCCCTGCTGTAGTCCTAACGGACCTGGACTATGCAGATGGCATCAGCCTGATATCTGACCGTGTGGAGCAGGTACAGGAGCTCTTGACCAGAGTGGAGACAGAGTGTGCCAAGGTTGGTCTTAGGCTAAATGCAAAGAAAACCAAGGTAATCACCTACAACATCCTCCCGGACCATCTACCTCTAATGACAACAGGGGGCACTGCTCTGAAGGAAGTCAATGACTTCAAATACCTGGGCTCATGGGTCAACTCATCAGAGCAAGACCTTAAAGTGAGGAAGGCGCTTGCATGGAAGGCTCTGAACGGCATGGCCAGTGTATGGAACTCCAACCTCCCCCGAAACATCAAGCTAAGCTTCTTCTATGCGACCGTGGAGTCCGTTCTCCAATATGGCTGTGAGAGCTGGACCCTGAAGCCCACCCTACAGAAGTCTCTGGATGGGTGCTACACCAGAATGCTGCGTGTAGTACTAAACATCAATCAGAACGAGCACGTTACCAACAAGCATCTGTATGGGGGGCTACCAAGGCTGAGTGAGAAAGTAGCAGTCAGAAGAATGAGACTGGCCGGTCATTGCCAGAGACACCGGGAGCTCCCAGCCAGCAAGCTGGTGCTGTGGGAACCAACACACGGGCATCGATTACGAGGGCGTCCCACACCAACATATGTGGACGTACTAAGGAAAGATGTAGGAGCTGAAAATGCTGGCGAACTAGCCAGATGCATGGAGGATCGAGATGATTGGAAACGCCGCTGGAGGACTCGTCTGAGGACGACATAGAGAGAGCATGGAAGAAAGGAAAAAAGTGAGAATAACTCGTCCGGAAAGGCCGTGTCCTTTCAAAGTTCAAAAGAGCAAGTGGTCCAGGTATGTCAAATAACATCGATAGCCTGCATTATCTGTTGTCCGGTCGTTCAGTTGCAGGTTGAATGGTGGTCCGTAAGAAGAGAAGCGCCGCACCAGGGTTATCGAAGGTGTGAACAGTTCCCTGGAAAGTAAGCCGTAGCTTGGCAGGGTGGACCAAGTCAAACTTCACGCCAGCTTGGTGGAGTTGTGCCTTCACATCCTTAAACTCCGCTCTACATCATGCCAGTGCTGCAGAGTGGTACGGGAATATGTGGATCTTTTTCCCTTTGTAGGATAGCTGTCCACGTTTGCGGGATACGCGTAGAATCATCTCCTTCGTCTGGTAATAGTGCAGCCGCACTAGCATAGCTCTCGGGGGTTTGCCAGGAGATGGTTTGGTTGCGAGGGTGCGATGCGCTCTGTCAATGACCGGCTGGTCAATGAAGGTCTCCTCGCCCAGGACTTCCTTCAAGAAGGATCCCATGAAGGCAGTCGGATTGGTGTCCTCTTTGCCCTCAGGTATGCCAATCACACGTATGTTCTGTCGGCGGGAGCAATTTTCTTGGTCGTCCACTGCGGCTTTGAGCATGATATGGGCCTCCAGCTCCGCCAGCCTATCTGTGACTTCATTCTGTGAGGTTCCCAGCGAGGAGATTTTATCTGCGTGGTCAGACACTGTTGTCTGTAGTAAAGTCTAGAGTTCTTTGACTATTTCTTCACGCGTAGTTAAAGCTGTTGCAAGTTCAGCCATAATCTCCGCCTGTAGTGCTTTCACCTCAGTGCGGATGGTGGAGATCATATCGTCCCCAATGGCTCCACCATTTCACCTGTTGTCGTTTGGCTAGGAGTTGTCGGATTTTTTGCTTTCCCCGCGGGACTTATTCTTCCCTGACATTAAGAAGTAGTCCTTTGCAACAATAATGTGTACTGTCTTTGGAGATTAAAACGCTATATTTATAAAGAATGAAAGAAAGTTCAGTGGAGAGGCTTCGGAACACGTCCTTACTTGGCCATGTCAAAATCGGGAACCGTTCTTCAATTTTGACTGAAAATCAAAATGTGTTTGTTTGTTTTATTCATAGTGTCATGAGTTCAGCGATCAGCAAAATGAATGAAAAAAAAATTGCATTTGTGTTTATTTGTCAAAGTCTAAGTTAAGGACAAACATTAACTGAAACCAGGCCTATGTTTACTGTGGATGGGTTTTGCATAGTTTCGACAAATATAAGCATCTGCTCATGAAATAACAGAGAATAAAGAAAGATGTTCTAAAAGTGCAACAGACCACAGTGCTCTCCTCATAGCACACTCTATGACATAGGCACTCAACTCTCGGTCCTGAGGGCCGCAGTGGTTGCGGGTATTCCAGCTGAGCACCGACTAAACCTGATTAGTCACTGATTAGTATACCCTTCTTGGTTTAAGAGGTGAGCTAACTGATATCAGCTAACTGATTGGTTGGAGCACAAACTTGCAGCCACCGCCACACGTAGCACCGAGAGTTGACTATGTTGGCGTTATGACATGACACGCAGGGAACATGACGAAGGAGGAGGCGAGTCCGAACAGGTCCAAAGTGCTGATAAAGATCTGTTAATGGGAGGTTTACAGGAGAGGACTGCTGGCCCCCGCTCGGCAGCCCTAACTAAGCGTCAGGGGGGTGCACATGTACTGCACTGGAACCTGGCCAGGAACATCAGGAGTGGTCAGATTCCTCTGGGAGAGGGGGGAGGGACAGGGAGCATATGAGGGGCCTGGGAAGGAGGGGTTTGAGCATGCCGCAGGGATGTGACTAGGGCCTGGCTATTGGGCTATAGCCCTGGACCTTTTCTGGCAAATTAATCTTTTTTTTTTTGTATACATATATATACTGTTTGACATTGAGCATTACTGATACAACCATGAATACTGCACTGCAAATGTTAAATGTAGCCCACCACCCTAACGCCTGTTTTTTTTGTCAATCGAACCCGTTCATGAGTTCCCGTATTTTATGCTCATATGGCCATATACTTCAAAAATTCTTTAAAAAAACGTATTTGTTGCAAGTGCTTAATTTAATTATAAATATAAGAACTATAATGATACGTTAGTTGCATTGTTTGCCTTCAACGTACGTTGACTACACAGTCAGTAAAATTGTTGATTATTATCTAGACTAGGTTGTGGGCTCAGCCCCGGATGTTTGCAATGTCTAGTCACGCGTCTGGCATGCCGTCTCCAGCGAACATCACTGAGGGTCTGCCTGTGCCTCCTTTTTGGCCCCATATCCCTCCAAGAGGCACAGACAGACTCTCACTGACAACACATGCTCAAACAATGGACCTCAGTGTCCAGGGCTATTGTATAGGGGTCATAAAAAAAGGAAGTAATTGGAAGGACAGATGCCGCTGGTTCAATTCCCAAATTCAAGGCCCTTCTCTTTTAAGTCAAATAAGGAAATACATTCTGAGGCTAGAATCATAAGGTGGTCAATATCGCACCCTAAATTCAATTTACCCTTCCCCCACAAGCCTGCCACTCGTCCTTGGAGACAAGCCAGTTTTTCCCGTACAGGGACACCTTTCGCACTTCTCGGCAAGCCCATGCTGGCTCACCCTCCCCCCTCCCTCTGGGGTGGTCTGCCAATCGTCGCACCCGACAGTTTCAACCCGCGACTGCAGTGGGCAACTTGCATTCCAGGCGAATGCTTTGACCGTTATACCACCCGAGGCCCTCCTGTTGATGGTATTGACCTACAAAGGTTCAGATTAATATGGCTGCTGTGCATCACTGTGTTCTGTGGCTAAAATAACTGTATTATTTAACCGGAAGATTTACATGTTTTTATAGGAAAGCTGAACAGCGGTGCTTATTCAAGTGAAATTCAAGATGTTGTGATGTTAGCCAGCGAGAGAAGGGGAGGGGGGGTGCCTACTGCATGAGAAAGGGCATAAAGTTAAGGTTATGTATTAACTAATTATTGTTGTTCTCCTTCTTCTCTTCCTCCACCTCTTCGTCTTCATCATCATCATCATCATCATCCTTATTATTATTATTGTTATTATTATGAAGTAGTAGCAGCAGTAGTAGTAGTAGCAATAATAATATTTAATTAATACTTGCACAGATGATTTTTGCTGTAGAATGAATACCTTTCTCCTGACATATTTGTAGTGTATGAATGTCTAGTACATTGGATTCAAAGTGTCATTGTACTCCGGATACTCACAACCACACTACATTGAACACAAGCATCACCTCCCACCTCTTTCCTGTATCGGGGAAACCCCTCTAGTGCAGTCCGGACAGCACCTGCATTTGTGGCGCTGTTTGCATTTTTGCCCATTGCACCCATTATGAAAAGTATCAAAAACAACAGCACAGACACCTGACGATGAAAATGGGGAGAGAAAGAGTGTCCTGTACCTGGGGAAGGTGAACGACTCTGGGTTGGATTCAATTGACATTCATCCTTAACTTTGACTGACGGATAAACGAGAGTGATGGTTTCATTATTCACATGCACACAGTTCATTTTGCACGAGCAATGATTGATCATACCATGTATTAATGCGCATCATGTAAGTCGCTCTGGATAAGAGTGTCTGCTAAATGCTTAAAATGTAAAAATGTAAAATGTAATTGCCCAACTCGCCATATTGTATGTGATTGATAGTCCGAGGAATCTCATCTCATTCACTGCTCCTGCATGGCAGGAGTTCACAAGGCCTCACTCCTTGCAAAAACAGTAAATGACAGAAATATTTAGAAGCAGAGACTTGGAAGTGACCTTCACACCATCCTTCCACTTGAATGAGTGGTTCGGTCTCTGACTCAAACTGCCTCACAGTCTCTGCCTGGCAGTACAAACATGAGGTAGAATGACGTGATGTGATGTTGTCATGACACCCACAAAAACCTAGATGACTGATGGTGCAAGGCATCGATGCAATGCGGAGTCACAGGTAACAAACTGTGGCATGAGAACAGAACATTTGAACCTCTGCTCTGGCACTTCACCCAGTGACGTGTGGTCTTGTATTAATACCGGATCCCGGTAGGCGGGAACGCAAACAGTAAATTCCTGCAAAAGGGGGTATAATACATCACAAAACATGGCGGCATTATGGCTGCCTGTGACTACATCAGCCGGCCCAGATGCAGATGTTTGCATAAAGGGCGCCTTGTAAAATCACTTTGAATTGAATTGTATTGTATTACATTTCACTGAGATTTGGAGTTTATGACGCCCTCTGGTTCATGTATTTTTTTCTTTTTTAACTTTCCGAGCTTTAAATCCCCCCCCCGCTTTTTCTCCCCATTCGTGCCAAATGATAGGTTACAAGAAATGTTCAAAAATGCCATTTTGGCTAATCCTAATTTCACCTTGAAACCATGCAGGGGGGTTATGATACACTGTATGTCTGTATTCAATCACAAATCTGTCCTTTACTTTTACTCAAGAATTAATTAAAGTGCTCAGGTTAGATTTTCTGCTTCACAAACATCATTTGGTGAGTGAATTTTTTGGTGATCACTGCACTCACCAAACCGTGATGGTGAAAACACTCATATTTAACTGTGAGTCAAAGTTAAGGACAATTGTAGATTGAATTCAGTCCATACACTCTCAAAAATAAAGGTACAATTTGGATACACTTTTGTTCCTCAGGGTACAAATGTGTTAATTGTACCTTCAAAGGTACACATACAGTAAGATCCTTCATGATACGGTTTTGTACCTTTTTCCAGTGAAAAAGATAAAAATTGAGGAAAGGTACAGATATGTGCCAAGGTAGGGTAATTAATCCTTATTCACACTGGCAGCCATATTGGAATAAAACTGAGGCTTGTGCTGCAAGCAACATTCTTTTTCTCAGAAGGGTACAGTTATGTTCTGCTGACTGAAGGTACAATTCAGTATCCTTCAGGGGTACTGCCAAAGTGATAAGCATTTGTACTTTAATAGGTACAACATGGTACCTTTTTTCAGAGAGTGTAGGCTGCCTTGCTGTGAGTGTGTAAAGTCTTCTGGCGGACACTCTTTTTTAGATGTGTTCATGTACCGGTCTGGGCTGACTTCGCCTCTGCAGGGGCAGACTACCATGGCGTGTTTGTGCGTTTCCCCCAGCCCCCCTGGCCAGAAGGTTTCCGATGCGATCTGCCTGGTATAGGGGGAGCATTGTCTGGCCTCAGGCCACCACCTGACTTACATGCCTTCATTTCCGCACACGCACGGCATGGCCAGTAGGGATTTGCTCCAGAGAATTACAAGCTGGCAGAGTGAAACAGATCAGAGGAAAGTTTGATTAAAGTGGCAGCCCACACTGTATGTGTGTTTTTTTTATAACAATGTTTGCATCTAAAATGCACAATGACTGTCCTGTCAATTATTCATTGTGTAGTCCAGGTCCAGGTACCCACCTCATCTGCAAATGTGAGGTTTACTGTGCAATGCCATGACTGAAGCCTTCTTTGTTCTCAGAGTGTGCGTGTGTGCATGTGTGTGTTTGTGCTTCAGTGTGCGTGTATGTGTGTGTGTTTGTGTGTGTGTGTGTGTGTGTGTGTGTGTGTATATATGCTTTGTTGTATGTGTATGTTTATGCTTTGGAGTGAGAATCTGCACATGTGTGGGGGTGAGACAATGATGCAGTCTCCAGCATCTTGCCAATTACACTGTATGTTTTGCACCTTGATAACTCCATCCTTAGACTTTTCACTGAAGAAGCTGAAAATAAATGCCACTAATCTCAATAATCACACCTGTCATGCCGCTATATTTGACCAAAACCTGTTGTTTGTTGTATTTAAACCATTAAATTATGTGTTTGTATATACACCGATCAGCCACAACCTGACAGGTGAAGTGAGTAACATTGATCATCTCATTACAATGGCACCTGTTAAGGGGTGGGATATATTAGGCAGCAAGTGAACAGTCAGTTCTTGAAGTTGATGTGTTGGAAGCAGGAAAAATGGGCAAGCGTAAGGATCTGAGCGACTTTGACAAGGGCCAAATTGTGATGGCTAGACGACTGGAAACCTTGGGTCCTGGCATTCATGTGGATGTTACTTTGACACGTACCACCTACCTAAACATGGTTTCAGACCAAGTACACCCCTTCATGGCAACGGTATTCCCTGATGGCAGTGGCCTCTTTCAGCAGGATAATTTGCCCTGCCACACTGCAAAAATTGTTCAGGAATGGTTTGAGGAACATGACAAAGAGGTGTTGACTTGGCCTCCAAATTACCCAGATCTCAATCCGATCGAGCATCTGTGGGATGTGCTGGACCAACAAGTCAGATCCATGGAGGCATCACCTCGCAACTTACAGGACTTAAAGGATCTGCTGCTAACGTCTTGGTGCCAGATACCACAGGACACCTTCAGAGGTCTTGTGGAATCCATGCCTCGACAGGTGAGAGCTGTTTTGGTGGCACAAGGGGGACCTACACAATATTAGGCAGGTGGCTTTTTAATGTTGTGGCTGATCGGCGTATATTGTGGTGTCCCTTGGGGTGGGGCGACACTTTGCAGAGGGCATAGGCAGTTAAATAACCCAGAGGAGGCAGTGATACAAACAAAGCAATAATTTCTTAAACTAATTTCGACAAACACAAAAAAGGTGGGGTCTTCAATCTAAGTCCACAATCCTTAGCTTTGTCTTTGTCCAAAATCCAATGTCGTAATCCAGGTCAGTTCCTCACACAGTCCAAAAGTCGGTACACAAAACAGGGTCCTCAAAACTATCCAAAACAGCAATCCAAAAACAATCCTCGCCAACTCTCTACCATACCACCCTACTCCCTCCCAGTGTTACAAGAGTTAGTCCCTTAAATAAGCCTCCGAATTGCCTTCAGCTGTCCGTAGTCCCAATCGCTTGACTTCATTCAGATGCGGGACTGCGGGCTGCTGGGAAATGAACGTTTTCAGTTTCCTCCAGTGGCTCCCAAGATTTGCAGGGCCAAGCAGCCATTTTCTGGTGCAGCCCCTTGGGACGCCACAATATATATATATATATATAACCCCATGTGAGATCATGTACTAATTGAATGCACTTCCTTCAAAACCCCTGCTGATGTGCTGATGTCTAAAGTTAAACATTACCAATGGAAAATATTTTAGTTTTAGCTTCCAGGGGTGCCGTTTCTTTGCATTCCAGGGAATACACTGCAGCCTTTTTTTAAGCAAACAGCGATCAAAACTGGCACGGAAGGGCTGTTAATTTTCAGGTGACTTGTCAAAGAGAATTTGCTCCCAGTCCCTTTTAGGCATTTTCTGGTGGTAGGCTGTATTTCCCCAGGCTTCTCAGGCCTGGGTGGGGAGGGGGGGGGTCAGTTTGTGACATTCCATAGCCTGACTCAGGAGCTCACATGTCGGTTCTCCGCTGATGTTGGTCTGGTTAGACCAGGGCTGGATCTCTGCATAGGCTGACAAGGCCTTAGCCTAGGGGGCCCAAACTTTGCATGAGGCCCAGAATTATGGGGAAAATATTAATATTGATATTATTTTTTAATATACACTACCAGTGAAAAGTTTTAGAACAGTTGTTACTGAAATTTAAGCAGTTCAAGTCCAGTGAATAGCCTGAAATAGTACAAAGGTAAGCAGTAAACTGCCAGAGGTAAAAAAAAAAAAAAAAGTTTAGGTTACCAAAAACTGAAAAATTATTTTAAAAAGGCCCTTTTCAGGGAACAAGTAATGGGTTAACAACTTACAGCTGTTCTGCAGCATCCATCCATCAATGGATTCCTGGTCAGGGTAAATTAAGCCTTGAAAGTTGATGCAAACAATTCACTACAGGTGACCCAACTTTTGTTAATTACTGCAAACTACAAACCCTCTGTCTGTATCCAAAAGCAGTGTTGGAACAGACTGTGTCTGTACAAAAGCACCTGTGTTACAACTCTGAAGCATTATTTGGACAATATTGCACTGTAGGAAGTAGTATATTGCTATCATAATGGCGAGAAAAAGGCAATTAACAAAGGAAGACAGACAGACCATTATAACCCTTAAAAGTATAGGTCTTTCCTTTAGAGAAATTGCAAAGAAGGCCAAGGTGTCAGTCAGTACAGTTTCCTACACCATCAAAAGGCACTTGGAAACTGGAGGAAACTCTGACAGGAAGAGGTCTGGCAGACCCAAAGCCACAACAAAATCAGAAGTTTCTGAGAGTCAACAGCTTGCGTGATAGGTGGCTCACAGGACAACAGCTTCAAGCACAGCTTAACACTGGTCGAAGTAAGGAAGTCTCAGTTTCAACTGTGAAGAGAAGACTTCAAGCTGCAGGTTTGACAGGTCAGGTGGCAGTAAAAAAGCCATTGCTAAGCTGGCAAAATAACTAAAAGAGGCTTGCCTGGGCCATGAAGCATCGCCAGTGGACTACTGAAGACTGGAAGAAGGTCTTATCTACTGATGAATAAAGATTTGAAATCTTCGGTTCTTCACACAGGGTTTTTGTACACTGTTGAGTAGGTGAAAGGATGGTTCCTCAGTGTATGACACCAACTGTCAAACATGGAGGAGGAAGCGTGATGGTCTGGGGTTCTTTTGCTGGATCCAGAGTCGGCGACTTGCACAGAGTGACTGGCACCCTGAACCAAAAGGGCTACCACAGCATTTTGCAGTGCCTTGCAATACCCTCTGGTCTACACCTAGTTGGTCAGGGGTTCATCCTACAGCAAGATAATGACCCAAAACATACCTCCAGGCTATGTCAGAACTACCTTAGAAGAAAAGAACAAGATGGTAGGCTTCAAATCATGGAATAGCCAGCACAGTCTCCAGACTTAAACCCCATCGAGCTGGTTTGGGATGAACTGGACAGAAGGGTGAAAGCAAAGCAACCTCCAAATGCAACACATTTGTGGGAACTTCTGCAACAGTGTTGGGAAGAACTTTCTGAACAATATTTGATTTCCATTGTAGAAAGAATGCCACAAGTGTGTTCAGCTGTTATATCAGCAAAAGGTGGCTACTTTGACGTGTCCAAAATTTAGATTCAATTTTGTTAAACAAAGCTATTCCATGATTTCTTTTAATCTCCAATTGTTTATTTGTTCTATGCTTTAATTTCAGAGTACATTGAAACATTAAACTGCGTAAATTTCAATAAAAACTGGAAAAATTGAGGTGTTCTAAAACTCTTTTGTTTTTAGATAATTCATATTACACTTACATGCCTAATAAATATATGTTAATCACACAGGATCCTTATTATTAGTAGTAGTCATAAGAAATAAATAACGTGAATGAATCATATCTCCAATCTCACGTTAAATCTAAGAACTCCATCTCCCAGAATGCCATGCCAGAGGGGGATGGAGGGGCTAAAACGGGCCCATGAACATCAAGATCCGGCCCTGGGTCAGACCTCACACCCACTTCAGAACCCACAGCCACAAAATCCCTGCTGGTTCACATGTTCCATATAGAACAAATGAGTGTGAAGGTCTGCCAAGGGGCCGCAATGAGTGCACATTTGAGGGGGTCCAACCCAAGCAGGGGGTCTAGGTGTCCTCCCGCAGGAAAATATTACAAATTGAGAGTGTATTTTCTGCATTTATGTAACTTTTGGGTTATAAAATAACCTTCAGTAATTGTCTAAAACCTTATAAACCACCCTTCACATATCTTATTTTTCACCTTGAAACCTTGAGAAAATGTAAAAGAATTGTGATTGCATTTCCTGCATTTCTGTAAATTCTGGAAAATAAAATAACCTGACAACTCTCGTCACTGCACTGCACAGGGTACAAATACATATATACAATAAAAGTCCCCTCTCACCCACATCAAGCCCTTGACCTCTGCTTAAATCTGGAATCAGGGTTGAGGGTCAACTACATTACATTTCAATTCGGTCAGCTGTGGATATTAATCAAAATTTACTGAGTTGAAATGGTATTGATCCCAACCCTGTCTGGAAAATGTAAAAACTACTAGAAATGTGGGATAACTTGATTGTTTTATGATTAATATTCTATATTATTATTAATATTAATATTATTATCATTATTCTTTCATTATGTTTTTCTCATTATTATTATTATTATTATTATTATTATTATTATTATTATTATTATTATTACTATATAATGAGTTTCTTCACAAACACAATTTTAAATATATCATAATTGAAGAACTGAAGGTCATCGGAGGATAACTGATCATGATTACTGTACTGTGGAGTTGCCTGAAGTAGCAGAAATCACAATTGCTGCAAAATATTATCATCTGGAGTCAATCAATATTTATTTTTACTTAATACTTACAATATTAATCAAAACCTTAACTTTGATAATTATCATCACCACTGCCTACTTGCCCAACACTTCTTGTATATTTATCCCTGCTTACTGCTCAAAGATTACTAACCTTTTCCTTCCCAGTGTTACAGGTATGGTATGCAGCTGCCTACAACATCTATCGCTGTATTACTGCACTGATCTCTTGCGCGAACTATGATTGTTCCTACCATGTATTCATGCACATCTTGTAAGTCGTTCTGGATAAGAGCGTCTGCTAAATGCTTAAAATGTAAAAATGTAAATGTAAATGACTTACAAATAAATGCAATTCTTTTTTGTTTTTGTTCTTTGCCAATGGTTCATTTTAGTGATTGCGGAACTCATCAAACTGGTTGTAAAGGAAAAAAACTCAAAGTTAAGTTAAGGACAAAATGTTGATTGAATCCAGGCTTTTGAATGTGCACATGTCATATACAGATGTGATCAATTGCAACATGGTATTTTAAACCCTAAGATGAAATGTCTGTTAACATAAAAGGTATAATTAATGAAAGAGCATTAACCTATGTTTATTTTGTCAAGTAATAAATAAGAACCTTCCATCAATTGTTTTATATGGTTTTGGAAAAGCACAAAAATATTTGTTTTAGTTCTTGCTGCATTAACAAATTTGTCGTTCCTCACCACCGTCTCTGACAACAAACAAAGCAGACTGGTTGAGAGTATGGGCCAGTTTGGGGCTTTCGGCCTAATTGGCTTGTGCCTGAGCATGAAGAAAAGCCAGGTGACTTGTGCAGCAGGCCAGTGGCTAGCTGATACAGCTCAGCTCTGGTTTCTCGTGTTTGCTCTGCCGGCTTTGTTTGCTCTAAAGATTTCCCTGGGCAAACTCCCCAGCTTGAAGATTGTCTCTTTCTCGTGACTTCATCCACTCCACCGCCCCCAACTCCTCACACACACACTTACAGAATCAACATATATTCCTGACAGGTCTCACACACACACATACACACACATACTTACAGACTCAACATATATAGCTGACAGGTCTCTCACACACACATACACACACAAAAGCTCTCCTTTGTTCACCTGAGAAATATAACACACACACACATACATAATTAACATATACACCTGAGAGGTTACATACACACACACACACACACAACAGATCTCCTTTGTTTAAATGTTCACCTGAGAAATATAACACATGTGGAATTAACATATACACCTGAGGTTAGACACACACACACACACACACACTCGCGCACACACACGTCTTGGCACATCACAGCATTCCCATCAATTCAGATCTTCACCAGATCTCAAATTTTTCAAACGTTTAGTACATTTATGAAACCTTTTCCAAATAATCCATTAAGTTCCAAAAAGCCTTTGGTAGTCTCCAAAGACTTTGCAACACTTGACAAAGAAGGTTCATACCTAGGGGTCAAGCCCCAGTTCAAGTCAATTTTGCATTGCATACTGCTACCACATGAGTTGTATCTAACTGGAATGTCAAACAGAGAAAACTTTGCAAATGTAAAATAAAAGTATAAACATTATACGTGCCATCCTTTTCTTTACTGGGTACTGTGGCATTGGTACCTTTGGCTAATGAGGGTCCAATGCCCCCTCAGAAAACTTTCTGTGGCCTCCCATGAGCCTTTGCATCAATTGTGCAACTTGAGTTTATGTCCCAGGGTATTATTACTTGTGGGTTATTTGTCATTTTTGGGAGGGAAATGTTATTTGAGCATGCTCACTAATGTGTATCATCCAAAATGTGCCCCTGTCCTTCCCTCCATGAGAGACCATAGTGCTGCCCATGTATTCTGGTTCAGTACCAGAGATTTATTGATTATTATGTAGCTAACTGCTTGACCACATCTTCTTTTGAGTTCTCAAACTGGATGGCAACATCTCTACCTGGATAGCCACCCATCATCTAAAGCTCAATCTGGGAAAGACAGAGTGACTCTTCTTCCCAGCAAAGAGCTCTCTGGGGATTGACATTTCCATCACCGTGGTCTCCATCCCATTTAGCTAGGAACCTTGGTGTGTCACTAGACAACCAGCTGAGCTTCTCAGGGTACATAGTGGCAATCATCTGGACCTGCAGATTCTCCCTCCACAACATCCCTTCCTCACCCAAGAGGCCACACAACTACTTGTCCAGGCCCCGGTCATCACACGCTAGGACTACTGCAAAGCCTTCCTGGCTGGCCTTCCAACCTGTGCCATCAAGTCACTACAGCTAATCCAGAATGTGACTGCACGACTGCGGTTCAACCTTCAGAAATCCTCACATGTCACTCCACTCACCACTCTTCACTGGCTGCTGGTTGCAACTCTCATTCAATTAAAGTCATTGGTGCTGGCGTACCGGGCCATGAGGGTTACTGCTCCCTCCTGTCTCCAGTCACTGATCACATCCTACAACCCTTACAAATCTCTCTGACAGGCCTCTTCGGGCCAGGAGACTTTCCCGTCTCTCCATGCACCTGCTACCTGCTCCGTATGTCTCCCCCTCCTCTCTGCCCTCATCCCCAAATGGTGGAATGACCTCCTTCCTCACTCGGTCAGGATGGCAGAATCTCTAGCTATCTTCCACAAAGATTTCCACAGACTTCATCTCAATTTATTTAAAATATATATACAGTATAAATAAATAATAACCCTTCTCTTCCCTTTGCATGACAGTTGTGGCATGAACTTCGGAAATGCCAACAATTAGATTCTAACTTACTGTTTAATAGCTCTAGCAATGATCTCTAGCCAGATTAAGGCACTCTTGTAAGTCTCTTTGGATAAAAGCATCTGCCAAATAACTAAATTGTAAATTGAGGTTTACATGGGAACAGCGGTGTAGTTTTATGTTGGATGTTAATGTATGTGGCATATGGCTTTTCATCATGGCTTATAAAATAGGCATTTCCTTAAACATCATGTGCAGTTGTGAACAACATCTTTAAATCACTGGGGAGCAGGTGTTTGGTTCCAGGCCTGACTTTCAGAGCATGGTTTTCTATTGTCTTGATAAGAATGCTCCAGATTCACACAGGAAGCCTAACTCTCAATTAATTATAGATAGAAAAAAACCAAGCTCAGGCATTCTCAAAGCTCATTTGGAGTGGAACGGAAAGTCAGGAAGTATTCAAGAATATGGCATATTTCTCCCTAATTAGAGAGCGCTGTTCGAGAGCAAGCTCTGCGGGGGCTGCCTTAAGTGATGAATCTTGTTAAAAGGATTACAGACTTAACTTGTGTGTTCGGTTCTGCTGCAGTCCTGACTAACTCACCAGCACCACACTCATTTTTCCCTGGAGCGAAGCAATCCTTTTTCCACGCCGTTCTTTACATTTGGTGTAAGGCCTTGATTCCTCAAACTCCAGCAGAGGACAGTACTTAGCAATATTAGAATTCAACAAGTATCCAAGTTTTATGTGATGGAAGCACCTGAATGGGTCTTACTGTTCTAAACCTGTACAGATTTAAACCAATCCTAATTTCAATTTGAACAAGCTTAAGTCGTTGAAAAATACAGCTCTGTGTATTTGAAACTAATTCTGCTGAACACTAATTAAGTGATTACTTGATTAAATTATAAATAAGATTACAGTAAAGATTACTTGAAAGATTGAAACACTTAAAGATTAAAGCATGGACATGCTCCAAGAGTATGTAGCCATAGAAACAAGTGGGTCGTACACTTCCATTTCCTGTAACATGCCTGATTCAATTTGAACAATTGGCATCGGGTTATAAAACAATCTTTACAAATTGCATTAAAAGCAAAGTGCACATGATGCTTTCCTCACTGTTTTATGATTCAGTGAAATTGCTTGACTGTTTTTACAACTGACAGCCATAAATATCAAGACAGATAAGAGATAGATAAAGAGGCAGTGAGTTTGCATACAGACACTGGTCTTACCAGTTTGGTCAGACATAAATCTGTTGCCTGACAGGCATGATTTATGCTTCAATTTTGTTCCTGCAGGAAGGGCTGCCTTACAAAGCATAAAGTGATCCTGTGTCTAATTCACTCTGCAATTGTTTGAAATACACAATGTCCCCAGCCAAATTACATGGGAAGAGTTCAGATTTTTGAACTTCAGATTGAAATTATGGGATGCAGGTGAGTGTAGGTCATGCTACACCTGGTACTTTTGTGCTAGAGCAGTAGATTTAGACTTAACTTTAAGTTTATTGTGTGGAAGCCTAGACTTAACTTTAACTTTATTGTATTTACATGTCCCTCTGGCTTCATAAACAATCAGAAAATTTAAAATAGAAAAACAATGCAAAACATATGCCTCCTTTCCCCCAGAAAACCCCATCTCCTCCCACTCATTCAAGTCATTCAAATACTGTGCAAATTACTGAACAATATTCAGTAATACAAATGTATACATCTTTAGATAATGATACACTAAATAGGGTATAATTGTGTAAGCCAATGGTATAGGTGTTGATAGATCCCTGATACAGAGTGAAGCTCATTCAGTCACATCCACCACTACGTACCTCTGACTGAATCCATCAGTTGTACGAAACTCTCCTGTTGAGCCAGGCAGCCACAGACTTGAGCCGATGATTGGCAGGTTTCAGTTTACAAAACCTGGTCCCACTTATCAGGCTCTCGGTCTGGTAAAAAACGTGATGGACAGTGGGTCGCGACCCAGGTCAGCTCGAGTCAGAGGGCCAGCGCCAGCAGGAGAGAGGCTTATAGGTCAAGTGTCACGCAAACGGATTAGTGAATTTGTCACATTTATGATACACATTTCTTTTTTAGGTGGGGGCAAACAAAAAAAACACATGCAGCGTATAATCCACTTTAGCATTCTAAGCGCTCTCCTTAAAGAGAGTGGAGATCCGCGTATGCCCAGGAACATGAGGATCTCATGGATGCGTACTGACTGTTCTCTTAGGTCACATTAACAAAGCAAACAATTCTGCATCGATCTAGCAGTGACACAGGAGATCATTTTCAAAGTCGTCCCCATTGTCCGCCATAATGGCTGGGGGAGAGAAAATGACGATGGGACTGGGCTTGATGTCTCTTTATGTCTTGCTGGCACTGACACGGTTTCTTTGACAATGATTTCCGTGCACCTTAAAGAAAGGCAGCAGAGCCAGAGCCATTGTCTGGTGTAAGAAAGCCCTTCTCAACGCTTCCATTTTCAAGGGGTGCATATAGGTTTACCTTTTATCCTGGAATGCAAAT
The DNA here is from genome assembly GCA_029706075.1 of Aldrovandia affinis. Classification (NCBI taxonomy): domain Eukaryota; kingdom Metazoa; phylum Chordata; class Actinopteri; order Notacanthiformes; family Halosauridae; genus Aldrovandia; species Aldrovandia affinis. Next base: position 917,277 of record JAINUG010000006.1, read on the forward strand.
AGGATTAATGTTACAGGGCTTGTTTTGACACAAAGAGATCAATTATATTTGAGCAAGCAATTTCTTATAAAAGCCCTATTTTCAGGGGGGGTGGTCAGGGAATGGGAAAGTGGGGTAAACATACAAAAGATAATGACGCAAAGTAAAATGATAATGTTTAGGTTAAGTTAAGAACAAAATGTATTGCAGGGGACTGCAATTAGAACAAAACATCACCTATTTTGGACGTTTGAAACTAAACATTTTGGTTTCCTTTACATTTGCCAGTTACATTTATATTACAGCTTGTCAATTACAGCCAGAGGGACATGTAAATCTCATTGTTAAGGGTTCACTAGGATGAATTTATGAGAACACACATGGACCTTAGTACACAGACCATGGTTCACATATGTCATGTCATGTCACAACGGGACCGTAAGCCCAAACTGACTGTTGGGGAGATCCTCCCATGAGCCAGGTCATGATTGTGTTAGAGGAAAAATGTTTTTTCTCATCTTGGACTGTAATGTCATTTAATGTAACCATTTATGGTTGTGTATTTCGTTTATCATCTGCCATATGTATTTGTAACCAACTTAAATGCATTATATGCAATGTGTATACCAATGTATTTCAATGAATGGCTGAAAAAAGAACCAGGAAATTGACAAGCTGTAATATAAATGTAACTGGCAAATGTAAAGGAAACCAAAATGTTTAGTTTCAAACGTCCAAAATAGGTGATGTTTTGTTCTAATTGCAGTCCCCTGCAATACATTTTGTTCTTAACTTAACCTAAACATTATCATTTTACTTTGCGTCATTATCTTTTGTATGTTTTTCTCCGCTCCGTGTTACCGCACTCTCGCGATATTGTGTAAATATCCAATAAATCAATTAAATGCGAGTCTGTATGCAAAGACCATCGCTTACGTTTGATCAAGTGAAGGCTGAGGGTATTACAAATAGAGACAGTGCATTATGGGTATAGTACAGTATTTTTTATGGAGAAAATATTTTAAATGGTTCTGACATAATCTTGATAAACCCACTTTTCTGAACGGTCACTCTGAAATAGAATACCTATCCAGTCATTCTTATGAAGTTGTTTTTTCAGTGTTGTTGCCCACAAGTGTAAATCACTGAAAATAAATAAATTATAAAAAATCTCAGCAGGTTACACTTGCAAGAAATATTTTTCTTTATAAAAATATTTTTTAGAAATGAACATTTTATTCGTACAAACGCAAGTGTTCAAAACTTCGTGTGTAAAGAGTTAACGTTTGTGTTCAAAATGTTGCGCTTCAATAGCGGAAAGCGTTTCCTTTTTAGTGATTGTCACAAACCAATATTCGTTGAGCGGAATTGATTCGATTCGTGGAACAAGTGCTTTCATAAAAAGGGGTTGGGGGTGAACGAATGTAGACGTTTCACTTGGTAAATCCAATCAGAAGCCTATGACAGCTCTTCGTTTTCTCCTGCTCAACTTCTCGGTTAAAAAAATGCAGCGAAAAGGAAAAGGCAACCCTTCCATGTTTTCCAGACTACCAAGAATGTCGGTCTCTCGAGGGTTGGTGGGGGGTGCTTGTTTAAACCAATAGGCAGGGAGTAATGTTAATGTAATTTCAGCAAGCATGAAGCCCTTAGCCCATTAGCTAGCGAGGCAGCACAGGAGTGTTTATTTCAATTCTGCGGCTTCCTGCAGTCAAGCTTTAACAAGATCGCTTTTCCTCCCCCAGTCTTCGCTAAAGAAAATGCAAACACTTACGTTTGACCGATTCTGACGGTGTAGCTTCTGAGTTGGGTACGACGGCGCATTGGTTGCACTCTGGACATTTCAACGGACGCAAATGAGACCAAATGTGATTCTAGCTCACAAATAAAGGACTAGCTGACCCGGGACACCTTCTATTACTGAGTTGATCACTTTTTGGTGAGTATAAATTATTTATCTGCAAATAAAATGGAGAATATTTAAACGTGTGTGTCTTATGGGGTAAATAGACTGCCATTTGAAAACGAAGACAGTTTTTGTGGTAAATGATTTGACAATAATTAATTATTTGATCTGCTGCAGAACATAACTGAGTATTATTTTGTCTGCAATAAAATCGTTAAATTGACCATTTTGTGCAGTAGACTACTTAGTAACAACCATAACAAAATAGCTGGCATACGTACTAGCACTATTTACTGAATTGAGTTAAAAACGAAATAAGTTGAAGCTCTTTGTCAATGATTTATAGCTACATTTAGAATTTGTGTTACCCTAAATGGTTAAACTGAGTCAGATCTAGCCAACTTCATACTCTCCAATCTAACCTTTAGCTTCTCTTTGGTCATAGACAAAAAGTTTGCATACTTTAACTTTGGATAAAAATAGATAAAAATAAATCTACTTTCATTCATTCCAAAAAACTGCCATACTTGAATTTTGCTTACATCGCTGATAACTTGGCATTACCGAAACCTCGATGATTCCAATATTAGCCTACTTATTTTCTCGCGGCCACAAAACGACACACAGCGCTGGATTTATCATGGTGATGTTATTAAGTAAACAACTTAATCCCCAACAATAAATTCAAAGGTTAAACAAAACAGAACCCTTCTCTTAATTGGGTAGGCTGCTCACTGCAGTACGTGAGGTGGCGTGGTGTTAGGTTTCGGGTGTGTGGTGCAGCGCTCCAGATGTATAGATTCAGCTGTTGTCTGTCACTTAGCTGACAACTGGTCGCTGTGGTGAGCGCTGCAGTCCGTTTCTCCGCTATCCGCAACCCGGAGATCCTAGTTTATTAGCCGGAGTGCTTTCTTGTGGCTATTCCCACGGGAGAGGGTCGCGATTTTCATCTTATTTCAGCAATACCTCTCTCTTCCCGCTTCTCGTTGTGTTTTCGAAAGAAGGATGGCTGCATTATTGACCGTTTTTTTGTTATTTCTTAAAGCATATAAGCATGCCATGGATATTTGAAGGGCTTGTAGGGATAGAAATACGATCCTCAAATCCATAGTCCGTTGCACTAACTAACGATGCTGAATATGCTGGAGTTATGATGGGGGTACCTCTGTATGTAAATTAATATACCAAGTTCCACCTCTTAAAACGTTAGTTTACTTGCGCCCAAATACGGGACTATAAAATTTAAAGCGAGCCGTTGAGCTCTTGCGTTTCCTGTGGGGGGGGGGTTGACCGGCATGCCTGGATCCTGGTTAGGGGGCAGTGAGGGCTAAAGGCTGTCCCGAAATCTTTCACTGCGTCCGCAGCTGGGGGGAAAGAAAAACAGCGCGCTCCGCTGGTCCCAGCAGCCACATTTAAAGCCCATTAGCCCAGAAGGTGGGGAACTCCGCGTAATTTACCAAGCTCACACGCAATGAAATTAAAGACCGCAATTGCATTAAAACTTTTTACCAAAGTTTTTTTAGTTTATATAATACATTTGATTAATAATATGACATCGTTCGCTGCCACTGCAGTTTTTTTTTCCATTTGGCACACTAGTCAGATAGCTTGAAGGGAGGTGGTATCTTATTACCAGATCTCCGTATTTATGATCAGCCAGTGTTTAGTGTCTGTTCTCTAAGATTAAACCATACCAGCAATGCGTCAACTTACATCTCACTGTACAGTAAGATCGATTTTAAGGGGAAAATATGGATTTTTCATTTGCAAGGGAAAGTTGAACAAGATTTTATTGCAGTAATCAAGGTGATGGTGTCACCTAGTGGCTAGACATGTAGAATGGGTCCCTGGAAAAAAATATTCTGTTCCATTCGAGTTCCTCGTTTTTTTTATCCTGAAAGAACAAAACTCATTTTGTGCGCATGATTGTTTTTTTTAGATCAATTATCCAATCCCATAGTGTTGGTTTCAGTTGATAGCTACATTTGGCGCTGAGTCGTTTTTTTCGCTCTCAGATTTATCCGGTCAAGTGTTTAACTGCTTACGTTTATGTAGAATTTTTCACTCACAGCTGTAATTCAAAGTTTATTCTCCTCACTCTTCACTGTGTCCACTGTGAGTAAATGGTAAACCACTAAGCGCAAACCTAGCGGGTGTCAGGTGACGTGTTTGTCTTCATAATGAAGTACATGGCACGCAGCCAAATTGGGCTGGCTGACTGTATAAATTATAAAGTAATGTAAACACAATCTTCAGGGTTAATACATTACCCATTAAGGTAACATTTGGCTGTATCTCAGAAGAAAGGAATTTGTCTTTTGTGTTTTTTTCTTTAACTCCAAGGAGGACACTATTCTGGTTAATGCATGTATGTTAATAACTTGTACGGCATGTGTTGAATGCATACACACTGTTGTCAGTTCTTCCTGCGCTTAGTGCACACGATACAATAAAATAGGTGTCATTCATGTGCACTCATTTCTCAGCGCGCATCCCTGGTTCAGCTTTCTGTTCTGTTCGAACGGTGGCCCGTTTCTGCCGAAACTATCTAAACAAAATGGCATGCTTTGTAAGGTGATTTTACTGCAGAAAGGAGTTTTGTATTTGCTTCACTCCAAAATGTATCATGAAGATGCAAATCAGCTGTTTTTCAAGAGGATGGTATATGGTTATGTTAGACAAGCAAGACATTGTTCTAAGCAATCGAGTCCATTTTGCCACGAGGGCACCATAATTCAACGTTTCAAGGTCTATTTACACATTTAAAAGAGAACATGCTCTTTCCCTTTCTGTTTTAATACAAACTTTCTCCAGAGAGGAAATATGATCTGAATTAATATAACTATGAATATGTTTTAGTATTCTTGTACAGCCTTCTGGAGTCATTTTACAAACTCTTTGACCTCAACATTGGGCTGGCCTGTTTTGTTTGTTGTAAGTTACATACATGCCAAACACTAGGTTAATAGATTCAAAAACATGTCTGATTATGTATTTTAGTGTTCTCTCGTTAATTTTGTTTATGGTAGTAATATTGTAGTATGTAACAAAGTGCTTTATTTTAATGAATGAATAAGTGGTTATGCTTACGTTAGTATATGAGATAAGTGACAATTATTCTTCCACAATGGATGAGCTTACTAGTGATGTGTTAATTGTAATATAACAAAAAAAAAATCTGTTCTTAAATATACATTTGCGATTTATTTGTGTAGTCAAATAGGCCATTTGTCAGGGAGGGTCAAGGTCATATCAATTGGAATGTGAAGGTAAGGCAGGAGATTAAATAAATTAATCCAATATGGGACCTAAACTGTGGCATGTGTGTGTATGTGTATGTGTGTGCGTGTGTGTTTGTCGTGTGACTGTGGGTGTGTGTGTGTGTGTGTCTATGTGTAGAGCCTACATCTACAGGAGTGGTAGTGAGCAGGATGTAAGCCTAGTGTGTATATGTAGCTCTGTTGATTTAATACCTCAAACCGGCAAATGTACACAAAGCAGTGTTTGTGCTCAGACGGAATTAATCATATACAAGCCTGGCTAGATCACACTAAATCCAAACACTTTGGCAGTGCTTTTTTCCCCACAAGAAGTTGTGGACCCTGCCAAGTCGCGAAGGAGAAGCAGACAGCCTCCAGGTTCTGTAGCCACGGGAATAACACTGTCATTTATGTCCGAGACACGAAGCAGAGGGTGGAGAACAGAGCCGTTCGCGGCCTCGGGGCCTTCTCCGCTCGTAAACGCTTTCTGGGCCTGTGCACATAAAGGGGGAGCTCGACGATGGCGGCGCCTGTTTAAAGATGGCGGTCTGTATAATCCCTGGATCATAGACTGCTTGTAAACCGCCCTGTGTCGGTTCCTCGCAACCGTTACCGATTACGGTGCGGTGATTGGGGAAAATGTGAATAAAACGAGGTGGGAAGCCTAATCCTTTGAGAAAACAAATCACCAAAAGTCCCCGCTTGGTATTTAAACGTTTTAAAATGCGCATCTTAGCTAAAACGCCTATACCACACAGTTTACATGCGTGTCTGCCCCGCGAACGCAAGTCAGCTTGGCTGCACACAAAGAGCACATGTTACGCATTAATTGAAACTGATAGAGATACGCAGTGATATATTACTACCAGACACCAGTGGCGACTGTGAGTGCTGAGCTGATTAAAAGACTCCTTAAAGAGATAGAACGGGGGGAAATGCTGTTGTTTCAGGCTATACTGAGGGTTTTCCTCTCTATATTGTAAAGGTTTGTGCGACTGACAGCAGTATGGCTTTCAGTTAAAGTCAGTTTGTCAGTCTTCATGTAGCTGCAGTATGCCATCGTGACACTGTTGGACTACACAGGGTTTGTTTTTCTGTAATTGGTTGTCTTTTTTTCAGACCTTTGATTAGCTGCTACTGTACAACCTCAGGGGGTGAGAAAGCTGGATAGGTGCTCACTGTGTCTTTAGTTATTCATTTCTCCAGTCTAGCTAGCTAGCTAATTGCCTTATCATTTAGTTGGCAAATAGCATTCGCTAATATATACCTCATCATCGTCAGGCTAGTTTATAGCTACCTTGCAAAACATGTGTGTACATAGTAGGGGTGTGACCGGTATGACGGTATACCACGATATTCAAATATGAAATAGTACTATCATAAACTTAACGTAATACCGATAGTAAATCACGTGGCAAAAGTTATTTTCATTCGGGGGGAAACATATTTCAACCGTTACCCTACTAAAATAACTCATATTAAATAATACAATACTGGACCTGGGGTGTCTGCTAATGTCATCTAATCAGTGCTTAATTAGTAAAATAAGAGATGCCGGGGCTCAACTCTACTTTTGTGTTGCTGCAATGTTCACTGGATGTAACGTTGTTTAATACCAGTTTAAAATACGCGTTGTTGTCGCACTTTAGATATTTATGAGCCCTGGACTCTGATTTTGACTAAGACATTTGCCGGGGCGCAAAATCGGATTCTTGGCATTTGCCGGCACAAATTAAGCACTGCATCTAATCCCACCACCTCTTTGGCTGTTCTTGCATTTTGTTTACAATGTGACTGTGCACGTGCAAACAGCTCCCTCGCTTTCCCAAGGGTAGGTTGCTGTTTTTAGCTAGCAAGCTATGTGTATAACCCTACATTGAGACAGACGAGAGCATGGATGCTTCAAGACTCGAGAGGAGTGTGCGCTCAGAGCCTGGCAAGCGAGGCTAGTGGCCGAGATAAATTAGCCTACATCCGTGAAAAGTCTTACCAAAGACAATATCGGTAAAAATCTATAACAATGTTAGGCGTCTGACAGGTTGGGAATCACTGAGATAGATGACAAGTTATTATTATATTCTGAGTTATGATAGTCTATCTAAATAGACTTCCTTTGTCACATCTCCTCCTCTTCTATCCTGGGCCTCTTTTAAAAAAAGGATGATATCTTCTGCATTGTCAAGCTGGCAATCAAATGAACTGGCGTTATCCTACACTATAATTTTACACTATAAAATAGGCTATCCACTTAGGCTAGCTACAATCTAACGTTAACAATTATTCACAATCTCTGTCACTCGCCTTTCAGAGACAGCAGGTCGCCACGGTGGTGCATCCAAAATTGCCGGCTCTACATCTGCTAGGACGCCGAATCTGGTAGCGCGCACGTGAGCGCGCGTCGTGTAGCAAGTATTAGACAGTGCAGTAGTGATGGGAAGTTCAATTCTTTTTCCTAACTCGTTCGCGAACTAATCATTCGATTCGTTCACTTGATTCAGTAATCACCACTTCCCCAGAGCGCATAGGAACCCCCCCTACCGGCAAACAAAGACTCGAACATTTTGTGATTCTTGTTCAGAGCCGGGTTTACCGTTCGCAAACGATTCGTTCAGACCCGTCTCGTTCGTACAGTGGAGTGGAGATAGCCATTCTTTGGCGTGATAGATTAACTTGGCCCATGAGTGCTAAACCATTGCAATGCATCGTTCTGATAGCAAACACAACTAGATAATGTACCCATTCGAAGAATGGGCTGTTATTCTCGAGCCCCGAGAGAGTTGTGATTATCGTTCATTTCGTTCAGTAGCCTGGTAATGCCCATTCCTTCACTCATAAAACACGAGTTTAGGCAGTCAGCAGCTAATGGGTTTACTTTTGGTTTTACAATGTTATGTCCTGCAACATCGCATCATTTAAATGCTTTTGAACAATGTGATAAATTATTGTGACGGTAAGCAGTTAGCTTAGCCACAGGAATGCTAGCTTCCCTCCATTTAGTTTGTATGTAGCATGCTAGGTGGTTACATATTTGTAGGCTATGGTCTACAAGGTCATCACATGTCACAGGGGCCCTTGGGGCCAGCTAAACTTAGAATGTTCAGCTAGTTATGTTCATAAATATTCAAGTATAAAAACCAAGATGTTGTTTGAGTGAAAGCCTATTTTCCCCTTCCACAAATGATGTGTGTTTGAGTGTATGTGACGACATCACCATCACTGGGTGTGTATGCGTTGAGAATGACCCCCGTGTGTGATTCGATGCATGTGTTGTGCTTTCTCTGTACTACACGCTTTATTTGAATAAAGAAGTAGTGCTGGAATAGAAAAGAAAAGTCTCTCAACTCTCAACTCTTGATTCTGTGGCATCCACTGCTACATTATAATGTTTAGAAACGTTGGTTGGAAGCTGAGTGCGAGATAGGTGGAGCTGCTTGGTCAATCAAACGAGTAAAATAAACGACTCTTAACTGAGAAAACGAATCATTACTCCCGAGACAGTAAAAAGAGTCGTTCAATTAGAACGAATCGTTTGCGAACTGCACACCACTACACTGTAGCAGATTAAGTCAATTTTTTAAATGAATGAAACTTTTTTCGCTCTGATAGCCTATTCGTAGCAGTTGTCGCAGACAGTGCAACGGTTAAAGTTTCCATGTATTAATGTCAGATAAATAAATAAATATATAGGCTACTGTCCATTTCCTTTAAGCGGTTGAAGAAAACACTTAGGCGGCTGCCTAAGCGTTAGACAGGCAGGGAAAACCCTACATTCAATAAACAGATCGAGTTGTAAACTTTGTGTGATACTTTTTTAGCCTAGAAACTGATACCATGATATTGAGTAGTACGATTATCATACCGTGAATATTTCATATCGTCACAGCCCTAGCACATAGGTAGCTATTCTTTTTCTTCACAATCCCATTGACTCCTTGGGTGGGTTTTTTTAAATAGAGGGAGCTCAAAACTCTTTCCTACTAAAGGCCCATAAATTGAACACATGCGTAAAAAAAATCTATACAAGCAGGCATAATATGGCAAATAAAATAAATATATCAGAAATATTTCTGTAAAAGTAAAAACCGTCTACATTGCCCTTGATGCTCTCTGGCAAAGCATTCCATAGTTTAGGGGCCTGATTTAGAAAGCGGATTCTTTGTCTAAACAGGTTGTGTATACAGAAAGAAAACCCTTATCAGATGGGGCCTAAGGACCCATTGTCTCACACATGGCTCTTCAGTAGCTCAGTGAAGTTTTTGAAGGCTGTGCCATTTAAAGCCTGAAACCTAGTCAGTAAAATCTTAAACTGCTATCCAGCACAAAGCAGACCTGGGTCAAATGATTGTTGAAATTCCCCTTAGACACCAGTGCAATTTCCTGCATATTTCTAACAATAAAAAACAAAAAAATATATATTTTCACCAGTATTCATAACATAATTAATCTTACATATAATTTTACATCTTGGTTATTAAGAAGTTTAAATTAAAGTATTTCAAAAAATAATTTAACCCTAGTCTGGTGAAAAATACGCAAATATAGGGGTAATAAAATTGAGCATAAACCATGCTATTGTATGACATTATCTACTGACACAATCAACCCTTCATTTGGTGTTACAAAGGGGGTTAAAACAAACTTTACAGGAATTTCTTATTCTATGTTTCTTTTAATGTATTTTGATGTTAGATCACCATATAAATACAATTTCACTAAATATTGGAATTTGAGGCGGTGAGTTTTTAACTTTTCACATTTTCATATCGCCTTGCATGGTAACAAAATATGAATCCTCATACATAATTATCGAAGTAATATACAGGCATGAATGATATACAGGCATGAATAAAAGCCGATGACATGCTGTTATTGGTCTGCGTTTCCCATGCACTGATTTGCTCTGGTGTTGCGAGCCTCTCTCTGACAGCTTGTTGGTGTCTGTGTCCCTTGTTCTCTCTTTGACAATGAATAGACTCACAAAACTAGCCCACGGTTCTCTGCTCATCATCTGGGCAGTGTTGCTGAGGGCAGACCTTGCCTGAAAGGTACAACTTTAAGATGCCCTGTGCTCTTCCATGCAAACGTTAAGAATGTTTTTTGGCTATGTTTTGGCATGCCTTGCTATTTTTGCTGTTGCTTTCAAATGACACAATAAGGACGATGGGCTATTTGTAGCCTGCGATACCAGTCGATGCAAGTTTTCAGGATGTAGCAGTAGCAGAGTGTAGCTTCAGAATAAAGGGGAGAAGCAAAAGGATGCAGAGGACATGCACATCGTGATGTCATAAGGAAAGGAGGAAAAAAGGACACATTACTTTGCGATTTCTTGCAGAGGGCACAGATAATTGCCCTGGCTCAGAGTAGGGTAATCATTTATAGCTTTCCGGATCCCCACTAAACGCCTCTTTCTCTTTTACTCTCTCTCTCTCTGTCTTTCTCTGTGTCTTTCTCTCTTTTCTGCACTGCTTCATTTCAGCCGGCTCGTCATGGTCAGAGTCAAGTGTGATTGATGAAGAAGAAAAGGTCATATTTGGTTTCATAACAGCCCTATGAGTGATCATTTTCCCTGACCATATGCTTTTACTTCCCTGCATTCAGTACATCTACTCATTGCTGTTTCCTTTTTCAAAACATCTTTTTATCTCCTAATATATATATATTTTTTTTTTCTCCCTATTTTCAATGCCCAGTCATTTTTCTATGCCTGTCCCATCACAGTAACAACCTGTGTGAATTTGGCAAAGCACAGGCTAGCATGTACAGGTAACTAGGCAACGCTTGAGTAAATGAGGGATCCTTTAAACAGGTGCAGTACCATGAGTGTCCATTGGGTGGGGGCGGCCTGGCCCTCTCCTTTTCAATGAACCTCTGCTAGCCCAGGCCAGGGCCGTTTGTGTGCCTCACTTTTCAATTTACACTATAGTCATTTGGCAGATGTTTTTATTCAAAGCGACTTACAAGAGTGCATTCATATGGCTAGAGATCATTGCTGGAACATTGCTATCAAACACTAAGTTACCGTCTAATCGTTCACATTGCCAACGTACCTGCCACAAAACCTTGAGTTGAGTTGCGGAGTACCCTGCTGATTGGCACCCTCCCCCCCTGGGTGACGATCCGGCCAATTAAGCCGCTGCTGTGCACAGCCGCCAGCTTCAGTCCACACTGGCATGGTCTGGGTTCCAGGCCAGACCACAGAAGGGAAATTTGTGGCAGTGCGGAGATAATGTTTTTTGTCAGGCGGACAAAGACTGAAGTTCCTCGGCTGCACACTTTGATTTATGGATGTAAAAAGAGTCTTATTGTTTCCAAACAGTTTCTACTTTATACATGACATGTTTCAATAACTCAATCAGGTTGTTGCTGTATTAGCACATTTAATAACTGAGGAATTTGAAGAAAACGTGTTGGGGGGGGGGGGTAATTGAACCAGCAGTGGACATTGTAAATCCGTTTTCTTGGAAAGACATGGTTAACTAAACTCTATAAATATGTCCAGTTACAAAGTACTCTGTTACAGTACATCTGTGTTTATGATGGCTCCTATCTAAAGATTACACAAGTACCTTCATATAACAGATCAGTCCTCAGCCTCTCTTGCCAGCTGACAGCTTGCCAGCAACTAAAGACACCTCTCATTCAGCGCACAAGGTTATTGACATCAGGTCCAAAGACTAGATCTCAGCATTACAAATGCATGCACGCATCCAAAGCACCCATTTGAATGTGATAATTTAGTTCAATTGTTGAGCCTAACTTGAAAGTAATACCCGGTATGGGTCTGCTCTTTTTCATAGATCCAAGAATCGTTGTCCTCAAGGTTGCATCCAACAGTGTTAGTTATTTATATTCTACTGTAGATGTCTACATACATTGCATTCAGCCACATACAAATGGATTGAATAACACTAATTGACCACTTTCAGAAGGATTTAACTGACGTTTGTAGATAAACATTTAAATATAAGATGAGAGATGAATTTAGGAAATCAAATCCCAAACACACGATCCAAAGGAAGACATGGATGAGCAGCTGTTATGTGCACATTTTTTCGCTCTGTCAGAAGTTGAAAAGGTATTTTAAAATTCGATCAATTTGTTCTTGCACACATTACCCTAGTTTCTGGAGTTATTTTTACATTAGACACAAAAAGGTTGTCTCATGGCCTGATTAAGTACTGTACTTTTAATATATTCATCTGGCCACGGAATGGTTTCTGCCTCTAGATATTTCACCATAGGAGACGTGTAAACCAACGCCTCCGTAATCAAACAATGGCCTCTTTCGTCCTCAAACACTGACATTCGCACAGTCTCTCATGTTTGTGACGTGGCATGCGGGTCCGTCATTTCCAAGGAATGGCAGTCACTTATGTTCGATGAGGGAGGGTAGGACTGCATGCACGTTCGTTGAGGAAGCGCAGTGTGTGCGGATGAAAACGCTAATTGTTCCCTTATTCTAATGATCCACATGTGGACATCATTACACATCCAGGGGCTGATCCAAGACATCCCCACAGCTTCTCCTGTACAGATTAAATATCGCCAGTAGGGTCCTCTTCTTTTACATGTTATTTTTACTTCTCACCTAAGATTCGTTAGCTCTCCCACCGTGCGAATGGTCCCATGTTGCTAAATAGTTTTCGTTTCTTTTACTTTTAAAATACAATTACGCCCCCAATGTTGCGGATTGTAAAGAAACAGCGGTTTTGGATGAGAGCAGAGAAGGGGGTCCTTGGTTTGACAGCAACTGTTGGAACATTGTACCACCGATCTCTTCATCTGTAATATTTAGAGCGATGTGTAATCACTGCCGTGTCCTTGACTACAACCAGCTCATTATCGTACACAGAAATGTCATGAGACGCATAGTGCAGACTTTAAGCTGTGGTGGTCATGTTGTTTATTGATAGCACAGGGCTTCCCAGATTTCTCAGATAGTCACTGTGTTAGAACCAGCAGTAGTTATGACTGGCCAATAGTCACTTTTGTAGTCATTCACAGTAGCAGTACTTGTTGCACTGTTACTGGCTCTCGTAGTGTTCATTATCTGTGTCCTCTGGATGAAAGGGTTTTCGAAATTGAATGAATGCTATATAATGCATATGGTAACACTATTTGCCTGCAGTGAAAACATTTTTGAAGTAAGGAGCCATTTGGATCCATGATGGGGTTATCTACCGTTGCTTAACCATACTTTACTATTCTGTTTAAACCAGTTGGTTGTCTTTTGATTGCACAAAAAAGAGCATACAGTATTATATGTTTTTAGGCATTTCCATTCAAATTTGTATAACTTTGCTGAAAATTTCAGTGACCCAATTTTTTTGCATACAGTATTATACATTTTTTAAGCATTTCCATTCAAATTTGCATAACTTTTCTGAACATTTCAGTGACCAATTTCTTTTGCAGAAGAACTCTTGAAGATATTTTTCGATGTTGTGATGTGCATATGTTGCGCGTTTCGATGTTTATTTGTCCATTGTGCGTCTGTTCGTTTAAAGAGAGGTTATTTATGCAGCTCTGACTGTAATTTCTTTCACTCGGCTCTGTTTACAGAGGCCCAGTCTAATGTAGCGTTTCACCAGTGATTGGGAATGAAGGGATTCTGCATGCCAAGATGACGGCTTATAGAAAATCAGAAAGATTTAGGGATTTTCTTCGGATTGGAAATCCAGTGTTCAGTGGCGTGTGAAGGGTTTTTCGTCCATCGGTGACAAAGACTGGGGGGGTAGCTGAGGGTTTCTAATTATCAGATGCCTCCAACACTCACAAACATGCGCACAAATGGCACACCCTTACACACACAAGAACACATAAAACAAAACATTTATGATATAATTGCTTAAAGCTACATGAATAGCAGACCCGCCATCTTGTGTCAGTCTGTTCATTTCCGGGGTTTCCTAGTGCACCTGTGAATTAAAAGCTGTATCAGGTATGATTTTCATCACAGTGTGGTGATGGCAAAAGTTGGAGCATGCCCATCATAGTAGTAGTTACACTAATATGTAAACCGTCAACCATGAAGAATCATCAATATAGCCTCTTCTCATTTGCTGTGATGATGCTGCATTGGATTTTCCATGTAAGCTTAACCAACATTACTACATATTCATGTAGCTACATTGATTAGGTACCATTGTACCATTGATGCATGCTAGTCATCTGTAATACATTGGTTAATGGGGCTTTTTTTTCCATTTCTGTGATCAACTGCATTACGGTAGGAACCCCCAAATTTCCATATTCCTTTAAATAAATTGATTGATCAAATTAAAACCTGACAGTAAAAATACCAGCTGCTCCTGTGTGGTCTAAGGCCGGAGAAGATATTACTGCTATTTCTGAGTCCGTGTGAAAATGCATACTTTTGTGCAGATGGATTCAAATGTGGTAATACCTGAGGGCCCACAGGTAGATTTCAGGTAGACAAGCCCTGCTGGCTGTGATGGAAGAGGTCAAGAGAAAAGCATCTATTTACATTTACATTTACATTATAGGCATTTTGCAGACACTCTTATCCAGAGCAACTTGCATTCAAATGTGGTAATACCTGAGGGCGCACAGGTAGATTTCAGGTAGACAAGCCCTGCTGGCTGTGATGGAAGAGGTCAAGAGAAAAACATATATTTACATTTACATTTACATTCTAGGCATTTTGCAGACACTCTTATCCAGAGCAACTTACAAAAAGTGCATTTAAACAAGGTAGGATTAATCATGGTTAGTGCAAGAGATCAGTGTAGTAACACTGCAATATACATCATTGTTGGCAGCTGCACACCATACCTGTAACACAGGGAAATACGTATTTAATGTCAAAGGGAGATAGTTTGGGCATTGTGTAATGGGGTTGTCAGATGATGGCTAGAGGTATTTTTTTACTTCCAATGTTATAGACCAACATTACGATATATACCCGATGACTCGGATGTAACTACAGAACACGTTCACTAACCCCCAAGAGTGGATAAACTGTGACCCAATCATACAGAATATTCTGCATTTATGATTAAATTAAGATTAAATCACCACCGATGGAATTAAGGAAGTGAAATGCATCGTGCTTACTTTACATTATATTCTAGCCATTCCAGTCCCCTCTTATCTTTTTTAAAAGTTAAATGACGTTAACTGCTTCACTGCAAGCAACATCATTTCAAATAAGTCAGCTGTAACCAGACAAGTACAGGCCTGTAAGGAAGCTCGGTGTGAATTTTCCACCAAAGAGGGTCCGTGAGGAATTTCCCCCACCAAGGGGAACGTCTTCAACATCTGTGTTGCAGCCGAAAGCCTACGTTTCAGCAACATAGTGCTTACTCTCTGTGTGATCATTTATGTCAAAGATTTTTTTTTAAACAAACTTGCAGAATCACTTTTATATAAAATGTATGAATAGGAATATGTCAAAAGGTAAATCTATCCAACTACATAAATGAATTAAATGCAGTTGTTTAATATTCCCTGATTAAATTGGTTAATCTGGTTAATTCACAATAAAACCTTTTTCTTGGTGTTTCTCTTTTCTACTGGATTTTATTTTTTAGATGTGTATGGTTGAGAGTTTTATCATCCTACTGTGGAAAGGACGTCTTCCTTGGTGAAGACGTTCTCCAGGGCTGTCCCACAGGTGGGTCAATATTGACCGAAACTATCCACGGACATGCCCTTCGTTTACAGTCCCCGGCCTGCAATGACTCTTTAACAAAAGCTGACGAAGGCCGTTTGTTTGCCCCACGAACCAACATGCCAGCACTCAGAGAGACAGAGGGGGTTTAAAGAGCGGGGGTGGATGTTTGGAATGTGCACACGGTCTTCCTGTCAGTGGCTGGGGGTAACGAAAACAGCGAGGTGACAAACAAGCAAAAGGGGCCACACGCACTGCTGGGCCTTTCAGGGCACTGTGGTAGATAATTTCAGAGAGTAAAGTTTAAAAAAATAAACCTCACAGCGAGCTCAGGTGTAACGCACACTTAATGTCTGCAGTAACCCCAATGTGTCTCAAAGACGAGCAGGAAGATACACAAAGTAGAAAAGGAGAACATGCATAAATAGAATCTAATCTCTAGGGAATATAATACAGTTTAGTAAATGTTTATACAATGGAGATGGACCTGCACAAAGTCTGATGGTTCACCAAACCCTTTTTCCAGGGGAGTGCTGGTAAGCAGTGGTGGATGACGTTTTACCCCTACATTTAACCCCATTTGCCTTTGAAATGGGAATGAAAGTAAAAATGGAAATACTTTAGTAAGCACAGATACTTGAAAAATGTACTTAAGTACAGTAATTAACTAAAGTAAAGTAAATGTACATTAATGCTGGCAAGGGGAGATACAAGGGGCTGCAAGAGTTTTAACAAGACAGGTATTTTAGTGAATACTTCACAGGTGGATGAGCAGTTGCTGTTAATTGGAGAGGATCTATTATGTAATTGCACAGGTAAGACGGAGAGATCCTATTTGGACCCCCAGCACTCTGAATCATGTGAGTGCAAATCTATTTCAGGCTCTCACTTAGTTCTAATCGTGTTGAGTGTTGGAGCTGTGTGGGGCTTACTGCTTCATGTTCACGTGTGTGTGTGTGTGTGTGTGTGTGTGTGTGTATGTGCATTTGTGTGTGTGCATGCTTGTGTGTGTGTGCATGCATGCTTGTGTGTGTGTGTGTGTGTGTGTGTGTGTGTGTGTGTGTGTGTGTGTGTGTGTGTGTGTGTGTGTGTGTGTGTGTGTGTGTGTGTGTGTGTGTGTGTGATTTTAACCCTTTGAGTGATCACTTGCCCCCAGGGGGGAGGTGAGAGGCAGCCTGCCCTCCCAGCCTGTCCTGTAATTAGGTTACAAATTGGGGTGATGTAACAGACCATTCTTCATGTCTTTCCGTGGTGTCAGGAGCTTGTACAGTATGTGGAGCTCTTAGTTGAGAGGGAAAAAAAGAACAAAAGCAATGTGAAATGTTGCCTTGCAATGTCCTTAATAGAACTACTATAGAACGCTACTTTTTTGTGTCCAATGCCGATTTTGACGTATTGTAGTCCGCCGATATATAGACCGGTATTTGGTCAATAAAACATTTATTTCAAATCACTCTTAAAAATGTTTATATTTTTGTATATTTTCAAATACTGAATATCAACTTCTATTTTCTCAAAAATCCTTTACATTTTCTAAAATGAACTGTCAAATAAATAAAAGATAATTGAACTAAAATTGCACAATGAATCTAATCCGTAACTCTTACATATGAAACAGATGCCTTTATCCAAAGTGAAATAGAGTAGTGAGCACATACATTTGCACATTGTCTCAATGGGAATCAAACCCACAACCTAAGAACCACAGAATGCTGTAACATCCTTTGTGAATAAAAGTTCAGAATGGAAATGAAATATAAATGGTACAACACCGTTGTTTAAATGCTCGGGCAGTTCACCAGCAGTGTAGAACAAGGCCAGCATCACCAAGCATGTAAGAACATAAGAATACATCATTCAGCCGTTCAGCCCGTCCAGGCTTGTCATGTCTTAATCTAAAGAGTATCTAGTACTGCATCTAGCCTGGACTTGAATAGCCCAAGTGTTTCTGCCTGTCCTACCTGACCTGGCAATCAGTTTCAGGCATTGACAACTCTGTGTAAAGAAAAGTGCCCTAATATCCATGTGGAATTTGCCATTAACTAATTTCCACCTGTGGCCTCCTGTTCTGCTAACCAAACTTATCTTTAAAAAATCTTTGGTAGTTCACTTTGTTAATCCCTTTTGGGAATTAAAAAACCTCAATCAAATCCCCCATGTGCTATGTGACACGTCGACTCTTGACATTTGCATTATGTTTGGCTTCCTTCTTTTGTGCTGACAGCCTGGCATTTTTACTCAAATAATTACAGACGTCAGGCCCCTAACCAAGCAGCTGTTCTCAATTAATTTTGGATGAAGGTAAAACGGTCGTAATTGAGCAGATGTTGCACACGGAGGGGCCATTTCGCTAGTCCGCATCCCGGCAGATCTCCTGGGTGGGGCATTCTGGGATGGCGGGCATGGGTGGTCCGCGGTACGCCCCCCTTCCCCCAACACACACAAGCCTCTCAGGAGTTATTTCCCTCTTCTCATCTAAGATGGAATTATACCGTTGGGGACTTCCTGGTTCTGATAAACGCCTCACTGTTCCCTGCTGCAGTCTCGGCGTTAGGATAGTGCGGCCGTCCGTTAGGGTCCTGGGTCGGTCGGTCGGTCAGTGAGGAAATTAAGCCCAGGGCCTTGTGATTGGTCCGATGTACAGGTAGTAGAAACGCTAACCCTGTGAACCCAGGCTTTTTAATATGACACCTGGTTATAAAATGGTTCTATGTTTGGTGATAAGCCTGCCCATTTTCCAGGGAGTAGCCCTGCTGATCAGAAAGTACTTCAGAAATCCTGAAGCACAAATATAAAGCTATCACCCTTATTTCAACTAATTTAATGAATTATGAGGCGATGGAAACACTAATGTAGAGTCACTTCATACGGTGTGGCCAGTATGACCTGTATGTGCCATGGCATAGAGTCTACCAGCATCTGGAATTCTGTAGGAGGAATACCACACCATTCACTCTTCCATGAGAAAGTCAATCAACTCATACTTAGCTGATGGAAGTGGAAAACTCTGTCTCAGGCATTGATCCAGAATATCCCATAAATGCTTGATTGGGTTCAGATCTTGCAACTGAAAAGGCCATGGCATATGGATAACATCAGTGTCATGCTCCTCAAACCATTGGGCGACTACTAGTGCTCTTGGTGATCTTGAAAGACACCCCACTCTGCAGGAAAAAAATGCTTTAATACGAGGTGAAGATGATCACTCTGTTACCATTAAGTAACGATTGACATCAACCTTTTCTTCTAAGGGTATGAGCGCATCCAAACAATACCAGGAAAATGCACCCACACACCAGTACAGAACCACCATCAGTTTTAACATAATATAATATACGCCGTTTAGCAGATTATTTTATCCGAAGCGACATACAGTAGTGATTGAATACATTTTCAGTATATGTGGCCCCAATGGAAATCGAACCCACAACCTAAGTGTTGTCAGTAAATACTGAGTCACACAGAGCCTTTGGACACGTTTGTTGTGTTTCCACGTTTCATCTATTTTTATTGTCCTTGTATTATTGTTTGTTTGTGTAAATTATATAATTGTTTTGTAATCAGGGCACCATTGTAAATGAGACTTGGTCTCAAACAAATAAAGGTAAAATAAAAATAAAAAATAAAAAGATTTCTAAAAAACATTTATTTGCAACTTGCTTGGTACTATTGGTTGAACTATACAATTCTACATTGTTGATTCTTAGTATTAGACTTATTTAAATGCATAGGTCTGTCTCAGCTGACTTGTTATGAGTCACTTTTGATCTTTTTGGAATTCTGTTCATTATGGTGCTTTTATGATGCAGAACTCTTGTACAATGCGGAACTACAAACACATGCCCCGAGGTTCACTTTAAAATATTTATTGTCTTTGTTTTCTGCAAATTAATTTCCCCCCCCAAGCATCACTTTGGTAAATTATTGATTATGCTTTCAGAGAACTGGTGTCCTTTTTAATGCGCAAGTTCACTGGCAGCTTCGTTAAAGGCATAGTAAGAAATTCAAATTCGTTGTGGAAATCTTTTTTTACCTATAGTCAGATGTTCGTTAATAGTCTCGGCTGTGTGGCACTGTGTCATCTGTGCTACAGTGAGTCTGGTCTCTGCCCTGTTTCCTGGATAGCTGGATGTGGTTTGGTCTCTGTTTGGCCCAGTTCTGGCTCTTGTTCGGACTGCATTACCTGTGGCTTTTCAGCAGGGGGCGCTGCCCACCTGAGCCACCCCAAGCCCCCCTGACTGAGGACATGGCCCCACAGGGTTTGATTACCCCTCCACACCCAAACATACCCACACACACACTAACACACAGGGCTGTGAACCGTGGAGCATGTGAGATGGAACGTTGAAAGGTTCAAGTTTGGCTGGCGTGTGGGTAGGGGTGCAGCCATGGTAACGGTCTCTCTAACGACAGAAGATTCTTCTGGGTTTTTTTTTGTTTAACATCATAGAAAGTTCACAGTTTTATTGTAGTGGGCGGAGGTGGGGGGTGGGATGTGAGGAGGAGGAAGGCCTGACCTCCATGGCTCTAGTAAAGTTGGATGTATCAGTTACAGTATCGGATTATCCAGGGAGGTTAACCCAGCGGAGGGGCTGGTGAGCCCTAATGAAACGAGGGCTTTTACGGGCTCACAGTGAGACTTACAGCTGGACCCTGCTGAATGAAAGGGGTGATGACATCACTGCCAGGCCCAGCACACGGAACAGACCTGTAGCACCCCATGGAACCACGTAGAACCAGGTGGAACCAGTCACACAGCCCACGTCAGACAATTCAGGAAATTGAAATTAATTAGTTTTGTAGAACATTATTGGGAAGTTTTTCAATTTGTAAGTTTATTTATGATGGAAATGCAAATGACCCCATAATTCTGATGTTAGATGTGTGAGATCATTCAGTTTTGGGGAGGGGGCGGGTCTGCTCCTTCTTGTAGTCTTCTCATACTTGTGTTGAAATCACTTGGATCCTTTTGAAGCTTTGAGGGTCCAAAAGGATCTCCCCCGCCCCACACACACACACACACACACACATACCCCGTGCCGGCTTCGTTTTGGGGCAGGAAATGATTCCCACGCCATGCTGATGTGTGATGCCACACTAGATTAAGAGGTTAAGGAAAGGGGGGTGCCCCCGGTTTAGGGGATTCTAGACTGAGTATGTAATTATGGCCGGAATCGACAGTTTGATCACGGGGAAGGGCAGTGTTTGGGGTTACGCGAGCCAACGGCTTCCCATTGCTGAAGAGCTCCTACTGGTCTGGGCAGTGATTTTTGAATCTTTTTGGGGGATTTTGACAGAAGTGCCTTACGGTCAATTAGCAAAATTAAAAAGTAAAATTAAGTCACATAATCTAGTAATGCTAAAAGCAAAGCAATTTTATATACTGTATATACACAAACCATAACAACACAGGACAGTAAATTCAATTAAGGTTATTTGTTTGAGCACATTTCAAATCTGTATTTGAATGGGGAATGAGATAGTCAGGAAGAGCTTTCCAGAGACTGCGATCAAGTGAACAGCAAGCATGACCCCACCCATGTGTTGGAGCATGGTATGGTATATACGTCACGGGTTCGAGATCGCTTATTTATCAGGTTGTCTCTGACAGTTTACCAACATTTAGCAGCTCCAGTGGCAGAGGAAACACAGCGAGCGGCTGATTGGTTGTCTTTATGAACGGCATGGCGATGCTGGCTCACGCCCAACCCTATCACAGATTCTTTGTAGACTCACCAGATACTCAGATCCTTCGCTCCTTCCATTGCTCAGGCCACAGGAGGTTTCCGGTCGATAACGGGAGTTTCTGCTGCCATGTTCACTGACACAGTTGGTCCCACCCCTTCACAAATATTCATGAGATGCATAAGATTGGGTTGTTTTGGCTTCGATGGTAGAGAGGCAGAATGTGTATATATATATGTGTGTGCCATTTAGCAGACATTTTTATCCAAAGCGACTTACAGTAGTAAACGCATACATTTTTCAGCATATGCGGTCCCGATTGGAATCGAACCCACAACCTAAGCGTTGTCTACCTACTGAGCCACACAGAACCACACCAGAATGTTCTAAAGTATCTGTGATGCTGTCCCACCAGAGCTCCCTAGCTTTTCTCAAAGATGAAAACCCTTTCATTTGAACATTGCTTGTTAATTGTCCAAACATTCCACAATAAAAAATAAAAATGTCATCATGAGATAAAAAATACACTCATAGATACTTGTTAAAGTATTTTAAATAAAATAATTATTTAAAAACCCACAGTTCTTATTTCATAAGTGTTTTTAATATCTGCTGCGTACATGCATTTTTAAAAAGGGAATTTAAAATGAGACTGGGTGGTAGCAGGAAAAGCATTTTAAAAATAGATGAGTCTTCTGAGGGGGGCTTCACTGCAGGAGGGAGGGGGTCCAGGGTCCTCTGGTGGAATGTCTGAGAGTGTAAGAGCTCTGCCATTCCTGGTCTATTCCACAGACTGCCCCCCCCTCTCTCTTTGTTGAGGTTATGGTGTCTGCGGGTTAAAGAGCTTCCTCTGCCTAACTGCCCTGGGAGATCGGCCATTCCTCTCACGATTGTTTCCAGCGATGTCCGGATTTTACAACTAGGTGAGAAGGTGTCGGGATGGAGAGGGTGAAACAAAATGAGAGAGGGAGAGAGAGAGAGAGAGGAGAGGGAGAGGGGGAGAGAGAGAGAGGGAGAGGGGAGAGGAGAGAGAGGGAGAGAGGGAGAGAGGGAGGGAGGGAGAGAGGGAGGGAGAGGGAGGGAGGGAGAGAGGGAGGGAGAGAGAGGGAGAGAGAGAGAGAGACGTTAAAGGCACCACAGAAATGGAATACTGACCCAAATTTCCCCATCGCTCTTCTTTGGGGCTTTTTTTACAATAATATATATATATATATGCAGGTAACTGCTAAAATAAAGGAAAGATTTCAGTAAATTAAGGGTTATGGCGGCATGAAGGGTTTTTCCTGGCATGGTTTAGGTCCACTCACCCCTTAGAGGGCAAGGTAAATGGCAATAAATACAAAGTCATTCTGAGTTACCACCTTCATCAAGCATTTCTATCCTGAGTGGTGTCTTCCAGGATGACAATGCACAAATGGTCACTGAATGGTTTGATGAGCATGAAAACAGTATAAACTTTATCCCATCGCCGTCTCTGTCACCAGATCTCAACCCAATTTAACACTGGGAAGATTCTGAAGCGGTGCCTGAGACAGCGTTTTCACCTTCATCAACAAAAAAACAAATGATCTAATTTCTCATGGAAGAATAGTGTTGCATCCCTCCAGTAGAGTTCCAGACACTTTGAACACCTAGAATCTATGCCAAGGTGCATTGAAGCTGTTCTGGTGGCTCATGGTGGCCCGACGCCCTATAAAGACACTTTATGTTGGTCTTTCCATTATTTTAGTAGTTGCCTGTATCTTAAGGCCTCTACATGCTCGAGCGACTGCAACATGACTGGAACGTGACTGCGACGCGACATCCTCCCCAACACGTCGCAGAGGTTGCGTTGATGTTGCAGAGGGTGTTGCAGAGGATGTTGCGTACTGAGCACAAAAATCTAACTTGCGACCGCAGCGCAACATGTCGCGTAGATGTTGCACAGCATTGATTGGTTGGTTAGCGAATGGAGGCGGAGCTGTCATAGTCATAGTTCAACGAGCTAGTATATCATTTTTTTACATTTTACATTTTAAGCATTTAGCAGACGCTCTTGTCGAGAGTGACATCCAGATTAGGGGAGAAAGATAAAAGCAGCAATTTGAAAATTCCCTTAATACATTAACATTATTTTCAAGAGTTGTCTGCTGGGTCCTTTGTTCCACGTGAATTTACTCTATTATTTTAATGCTATAAAGGTGAGTTGCTCGCACACAAGCTGCTTTCATGACAGGCGTACTTCCTTTTTTAAAGTCTATTGTACTGACAGTACATTAAACTCTGAGATTCTACAAACAACGAAAGATCAACTGTGGTCTTCACATCATTTTAAATGATATCTTAAGGTTGCAAATATCCAGTTGTTTGTGTTGTGCTTTAGATTACATATAAATGTAACATGTGACTACAATACTTTAATGCACAGAATATTCAACTAACAAAACAAAGAAAAAGCAGGGTGCATATACATTTTTTAAGCATATAGCAGACGCTCTTATCCAGAGCGACTTACAAGATGTGCATTAATACAGCGATAGACATCATTGTTGGCAGCTGCATACCATACCTGTATATATCTATGTTAACGTTAGCTAAGCAAAACTATTAATATCTATCTATCTAGCTAGCTAGCAACATGGTATCACGGCCAAATAAAGTCTGCTAACAGTAGCTAACAATATAGATAGCTAGCATAATTTGTTCGACACGGTATAAAATGAACCAGCTTCAGGAAAGATTGGCTGAAGAAGTTCGAAGGTACAGGAGTTTCCCTGCTTTCATGAAAACTTTACCGACCTTGTTCAATACATTGATGCCTACTAGTATAGGGACAACCATGTCGCATAGGTTGCGCAGAAGTATAAATTGCAGAGTGCTTGCGACATGTTGCATTGCGCAAACCGTGAAGATGTCGCACAAGTTATGCAGAAGCATGTAGAGGACTGTACTGCAAATGTTTTCTGGTGCGCTACTTCAGTATGCAGTGATAATTCAAAGTCAAAAGCAAATTGGGGTATTCGGTGTCATGAATCTCCATGCATCTGAAGTGTGCCAATATCCGGATAATCCCTATAAGTGATTTGCCATTCCATGCAAGTTGGAGGTCAGAAAGTGCTTAAACTGTGCTTAATATTACTAATTGAGCTTGGCTTCCCATGAATATTTCCCTTTGACAGTGTGATGCCTACAACAAAGCTGACGGGAAGTTCAAGTTTTAACTTTTTTCTCTTAAGTTTGTAAAAAAAAAAAAAGAATTCTGTCATGTCAATCAGTCTTCAACAAAACACTGAAACACTGAAATGTTCAAACATGTTTTTTTTATTTCCATTTCCTTTCCTTCTTTTCCAGTTTTGACAGAGCGACAGCTGTAAATGGGGTTATCTAAGGGTTATATGGCACTTGCCCGTGCAAAGCTTACATGGTTTAAGTGCAGGGCCCTCAAGTTCTGTTGACCTTTTCTCTGTCAATGGGTAGCTGGATAGCAATGACAGTAGAATGTTGGCTTTTATTGAGTTTTATTGCCCTTTCTTTTGTTGTGGTTGTCTTGATAACACCCATTGGCCTGTCATTTAAGTCTCAGGGACCCCAGTCTTTATGATGAGCCCCCACACTCTACTAGATAGACGTGATACTCCCCAGTAGCTCCAAAGCAGTGATAAACCACAAACAGCAGTAAATCTTTGTCTAACCTTCTCATCAACGCTTGCTTTATAATGTCCCTCATTACTGCACTTAAGAACATAAGAATACATAATGACGAGAACGGGCCGTTTAGCCCATCCAGTCTTGTCTGAATTTAAAGAGTATCTAGTACTGCATCTAGCCTAGACTTGAATAGCCCAAGTTACTGCCTCTATTACCTGACCTGGCAAGCTGTTCCAGGCATTGACAACTCTCCATGTTAAGAAAAACTTCCTAATATCCGTGCAGAATTTGCCTTTAATTAATTTCTACCTGTGGCCTTTTATTCTGCTAACCAAACTTATCTTTAAAAAAAATATTTGGTAGTTCACTGTGTTAATCCCTTTTAGGAATTTAAAAACCTAAATCAAATCAAAGTTTCCGTTTGCTAAGCTTAAATGAATTGAGTGGCTTAAGTCTGTCCTCATAATTTTACCTTTCATACCAGGTACCAATTTAGTTGCCCTTCTTTTAACTTTTTCAAGAGCTTCTATATCTTTCTTGTAGTGCTGTGCCCAGAACTGCACACAGCACTTAGTTATGAGGGATGCTAGGGGGAGCGATCACCAGGAGCAAAACACTGAGTTACGTGGCTACGTGGCTAAGTTTGTAAAAGGTCTGCGCTCAACATTTCCCGGTTAAGAATAAGCTAACAGTTAAAGTATTTTGGCGCACTGCCTTTGTCAGTGCAATGGTGTTATGCATGCCTGTGGGAGGAGTTGGTAAGGATGAATGAGAAGCAAGGGCAATAATATTGTAAGAACAATTAAACCTTATGAATGTCATGTGAATTCATATGGATCAAAGTGATGTGCATTTATTATATAATGGATTGCGCTTTAATGGATGGGCGTAGCTCACCTCAGCTTGACCAAGGGAAGACAGGGCCAACGTTAGCATTAGCTTTAGCATTGGCGTGGGGTTGCTTTTCTCGAATTCCGCGGGCTCTGAAAACAGGACCACCGGAGAGGGAGGCGACGCCCTGACGAAATTCGGTTTACAGCAGGGTGTTGGTCCGACTGCTGTCAGGGCGCTCCATGTTCCAGAGCTCCTGCGGACGTTGGGGCATGTCAGGTCTGGACGGCGCCGTGTGTTTTTAACAGCACCAGCAGGTGAGGGCCAGGTGTGAAGTGTTGC
Organism: Aldrovandia affinis; assembly: GCA_029706075.1. Classification (NCBI taxonomy): domain Eukaryota; kingdom Metazoa; phylum Chordata; class Actinopteri; order Notacanthiformes; family Halosauridae; genus Aldrovandia; species Aldrovandia affinis. The sequence goes on from JAINUG010000006.1 coordinate 943,537, forward strand.
TCTGGTCGCTCCCGTCTGTGACGGGAGAAAACAGGCTGTAAACGGGAGGGAGGGATTTATGAGTCACACGACGCTCATGAAGGTCAGAGGTCAGGCATGTATGTGTTTCATTACTTTTTAGATTTCATATGTATGTATAAGGTGATACATATGAGCAGAAGCCTCCCCTAAAGCTGCCTTCTCACTTTTTCCACCATTTTCTTCGCACAAGGCAACTCGGTGGGAATACACATCAGACCAGCTGAGAGTTTCTGGGTCTCGCACTGCACTTTAACACAAAGGGACTGAAGCCACTCTTCCATCACACTTGAGAACAATGAATGTGTGTGAAAATCCAGTTCCTTAAAAAAAAAAAAAACAGCACTATAACGGTCCAAAAATTCTTTAAAAAAAAAACGGTCGAGTCAGCTTATCTAGCAACATGGTTAGTGACAGCATTAACCGATGTTACTGAGAAGAGCGGTTGAGCCCTTCTGGAAAAAATCTGCACATATGAATCATTGCATCACATCTGATTTACAGATTTCCATATGTAAACCACTGATTTCACGTGTATTCGGAGGGCTGTGCCAATATGTCGATACAGTATAGGATACAGGATAGGAGTATCAGGATACAGTGATGCTGTATCGCAATACACATTTATTAGTATTATTTTGAATGTTCGCACATGAACATGTGGTATATCTGTAAGCCTTTGACGTGTAAATTGTGAACAGCAATGCCGGTGTGTGGGGAGTGATATATTTTTTAAATGCCTCGGAAAAAGAATGTCCTATTCAGCAGTTGTTCTTTTGTTCTTTTGTAGTCTGAGTCTGTCATGCGAACTGTATCGTGACCGGCATTGTATCATGTAGCAATACCCAGCCCTAATGTGTATTTGATCACATGATCACGTCTACGTGACATTTGCATCACAGGTATTCACATTTGGCATGTATACATGTATTTTTGGGTAGTTTTCTTTGGGACATTTCGCGCGTGAACTGTATGTGATTTGTAATGTATGCCATTTAGAAGATTTGTCCGTAAGAGAGATGAAAGAATGTTTGATTTTTAAGGAAGAAAACAAAGGGAAGGCGGTACTCCTTTGTCAGTGAGGTAAGTCTCATCGAAAAGCAATGCTTTGACCTTTGCTTTGGCTGAAATACATAGTTATTTTTAAGTAAGGGGACGCAGCTTTACTTTTCAGTTGACGCGATAGCTGCGTAAACTTTACCCCCGCTAACGCTAATGGCTCGTGGCTTTGTTTCGACCTCACTCATCGTCATGGGCAATCATCTTCCCGTTAGAAGTCATCAGACAAACAGTGTCCATCACTCAAACAGCTCTGTAATAGACTCATTAGTAGAACACTGTATTGTGGATTGCCTTCATGTATATTGAAGTGCCGGCAGTTTGGCTGTTCCCCTTTGGGGGACAAAGATACCTGTGACTTCACCTCTACATTTAAAACAACAACAGTCAGACAGCCATTCCCATCACTCCCTAGATGGTGTTTTTATTTTTATTTTGGTTGCATAGTATTGACTGACCTTTTTTTTTTGCTTTCAGTAAAGATTTCCAGATTTAAGGCTCTAACTCTTTAATTATTTTTTCGCTGAATCGACATTAGAGGTCGCTCTGTAAGAGCCAAATATATAATAGATGATGATGATGACGATTGAAACGATGATAATCATAACAATATACAGTATTTAGCCCTTATTTGACATTCATGTTTCCAACAAACCAGGTTGGGAGTGTAGTTTTAAACAAGGCTTAAACGTGAGTGTTGATTGATTGATTGATTGATTGTCGTAATGAATTCCAGATGCCGATGACCAGTGGCCAGGGTGGCAGGTTTTTTTTTTTAAAATTTGTCCCCCGTTCCCATTTGCACCTTGAAGCAGGAGAGGGAACGAGAGAATTCCCAGCAGAATGTGGGATCATCCCTTTTTTTCCACACAGTTGCTAATGTCTCTGGAGTTGCTAATGTACCAGGGTGCAAATTCTTCCCCTGGACAAAAGGGGCCAGGCTGAGGCCTGACCCAGCCTGCTGTGAATAAGGGGAGAGTCCCATTGGCCTTGGCTGAAACAATGGCTTTCACAGGAGCCTGCCCGTCCCTGGAAAACCCACAGAGAGAGGGAGAGAGAGAGCCAATTGCTGCCCATGAATCGCTCCCACCGACAGGCAAATTCATCCTTTTTAACGTCATTGTATCACTCAGTCTTAAAAGAATCGGCAAAGCACTTCTGAGTGACAGAAGTTTCTGAAGTTGTGCCCCAGTGTGTTTGCCAACAGGTCCTGTTTTTTTCCCGTGGTAGTTTTTAGTCACAACTGTGAATAGAGATTGAGTAAAGATGCTCGGCCGCTCGCTCCAGACCCGTCCAGTACGTGACAGCGCACCCTCCTCCGACCCGGCAACATGGCGAAACATGTACAACGGCGCGGTACAACGGCAGGAAGCCGTGCTCGGAGAGGGGGAAGAGAAAGGAAGGTGCTGAGAAAGGCCAGGACGTGCAGTCCTTCGCTGGCCAGGGTCCGACCACCACGCCCACACTGCCCCCCCATTGCAAACTCCAGGGCTTGTTTAGCGAAGCGACAGGAAACGTTCCTCCTTTTCATATCTCTGTGGAAATAACAGAGAGACGGGATGGGGTGACCCCCCCCAACCGTTGCCCCCCCCGATCTCCGCCCTTCCAGGGATTTCTCTGAATGGCTCCATAGTCACTGGCCACAAGCCAAGCAAATCTGAATTACTAATATCTCTGTATTGTCTATGCGGACGGCATTATGGTCCGAGGCACATCCTTCATTCATTTGCACACTTGTCACTTAGACACTGGAGGCTGTGCAGGATTCCAGCTCTTGTGAGCGTTTGTTTCAACTGTTTCCACGTCTCACTCCCCCCCAACTTTTGTTCACATCCTAGAGCCGTTTAAAGGTGGTTCAGATATGTTTTTGTGTTGTTGTTTTGTTAGGTAGTTCTGTGCTGCTCATTCCGAAAGGGGAAGTTCCTTTAAAGCAACGTTCATCTTTTCTTTTCTTTTTTTGCAACGTAACTTTTGCTATGTGGCTAAAGTCTATGACTGTTAAACTTGTGTCCTCAACCTGAAACAACGGGCTGAGGTCACCTTGGGTTTAATACTTTTCACTGGGCAATAAGGGAGCCCTTGCTTATTTCTCCTTTGTACCTGGTAATCTGGCAAGTGACAAACAGCAGGTTTTGTTCGGGGCTTGGTATGAGAAGCTGGCCTTTTGTCGACAACACAATGATTCAAACACATTTGTCACTTGGGTCTAAACGATGCCAGCGTTGCTTTTGAGCCCTTCATAATGAAAAATGGCACTGTCCATTCCATATAAATCACCCAGGACTTTGTACACTTTTTACTTGCATACGTTTTTGTGGGGTTTTTTCTCTCTTGTTTTCTCGAAACCTAATTTGAAATATTTATCTCTCCTTTAAATGACAGATTCTATTCCCTTTGTGGAACTTGATGATTTCGAAGGCGACTCCTCTTTGAATTGATATGCTAATGGCCTCTCTGGAGCGTTTTGGAGAGCTGGATTATTCGTCCGTAGTGGCGTAGGCCCACTGACATCGTTGTTAAGTGAGGAAGTGAGAGATGAATTTTAGCGGGGGACCTCCTGGCACCCCCATTCAGGCTCTTGTGGGAGAGGGGAACAGGGAGAGGGGAGCGGTTTGCTGTTCGTGTGTTTGCGGTGGCGGTAACGTCCTTCTGGCTCGCACCCTTCTGTGCCTCTCTCAAACTATCAGAGTGCAACTTTGAGGGAAATCAGGGCCCTCGGAATGTGTGGTGAGAAGTTTTGTGTCTGGATCTCGTTACGGAGGAGTTGAGACACGCCAACAGAAAAATCATCACCCACCCAAATTTAATCATAATGGCCGTGGCTTTATTTCATCATCACTTCGGCAAATTCGTATTTGGTAAATAACCTCTGGCGTTGCCGTTGTCATTCCGAGCGCTTCCTCTTTTGAAGGTAAAATAAACTCTTGAATTCTTGACGGCGATGTCAGTGCACCCTAGAGAGAGAGAGGTGCTTCCTCAAATTGAAATTTGTTGAAACATTTACCGCCTGGAGAGCGTATTTAATGGCGGCACTGCAAACACTTGAGAACAGAGTTTTGGAGTAGACGGGGGAAGGGGGGGTGAGGTGTGTGGTCTACTTGAGAGAGAGAGAGAGAGAGAGAGAGAGAGAGAGACGGACCGACAAACAGACAGACAAACAGAGATACAGAGAGTGAGAGAGACAGAGAGAGAGTGTGTGTGAGAAAGAGAGAGAAATATAAATGTTATTGCAATATAACATTTATCTTTTAATGTTATATTGAAATATGTCATGCCAATAAAGCATTTTTGAATTTGAATTTGAGAAAGTGTGAGAGAGGTATAGTGTGTGTGTGTGAGAGAGAGAGAGACCAAAAGAGTGTGTGTGAGAGAGAGAGAGTGACTGTGTGAGAGAGAGAGAGAAAAGAGTGTGTGAGAGAGAGAGACATAGATGTGTGTGTGAGACAGAGAGACAGAGAGAGAGAGAGAGAGAAAGAGTGTGAGAGAGAGAGAGAGAGACATAGAGTGTGTCAGAGAGAGGAAGAGTGTGCGGCCCACGTGGTGAAGAATAGAGCCAATGAGTTGGACCTCAGACTGGAATCTGCACCCGATCTGCTGCGCTCCACGGACAGGTTTATTTGAAGTGTGTTTGAAGTGTGGTGGGAGGGCCGAAGGGGAGTGGACTGGCCTGAGTGGCTGGGCCGCAGTGGGGGTGGGGGTGGGGGAGCGAGAGAGGGGGGGTAGCCGGGACTCGGAGCCATCTGGGACAGAGAGACAGAGAGAGACAGAGAGAGACACACAGAGAGAGAGAGAGAGAGAGAGAGAGAGAGCAGCTCTTCTCCCCACACCAGCGTGTATAGGGGCTGTGGCTGTGCGGATGTGAGAGCTTTGCACTGAAGGAAAGGAGCGGCCGTCCTGGACACAGACCGAGGCGGAGAGAAAGAGGGAGAGAGGGAGAGAGGGAGCCCAGCACAGTGCTCTCTGCGTCTGTGGACACATGCAGCCCAGAGTATAGGGGTTGGATTGGGGATCGCGTGTTGGAGAGCTCTGGTCACTTAGGCGTGCGTGGAGGTAAGGCTGCTGGCGGAGCCTCTGTCTTGTGTCCAATGCGAGTCAGAGGGTGCAGACGAGTCTGTTTTAAGGGGTTACTTGTATGTATGTAATGAATGAATGCAATGCTACTTATAAGGTGGAGTAAGTGCATGCTCGAGTTGATGCTGGATTTGAGGATGTACACAAGTTTGTTTTAGCAAACAATTGAGCTGAGGGGCGTCATTTTAATTTTCATAGGTGGGCGTGTTGTGCGTTGAATGAAAACGTCAGGAATCTGCATCTGTGTCGTGACAGAATGGAGTGTGTGTTCTAAATGGGGTTGGAAAACCAACTGGCATTAATTAACATTAGAAATATGTACAGTTATGCACTTATGTGGAATGCAAGCACAAGATCTTCTTTGTGGGTGGAGTGTGCACAGAAACATTTAACTGATCAGGCTAAATCCACAAGCGTGTGACATGGTTTATGCGTAGGTTTGTCAGAGAGCGTGTCAGAGCTGAGCGGTCAGAGTTGCTGTGGGGTCGGCTCTGACAGATTTGAGCGGTGCGAGAGAGTGTGAAGTTTGGGGGCGCAGCCATAACCGCGGAGGGTGGGGGGCGCTTTACAGGTCCTGGCACCAAACTCACTTTGATAACAGAAGCAGGCCCTGGGATCAAACTCACTTTGATATCAAGAGCAAGCAGGGCCTGGAACCAAACTCACTTTGATATCAAGAGCAGGACCTAGTACCAAACTCCATCTCTGACATCGGGAACCATTTCTCGTGCTTTTCCTCTAAGTTGAATTTAATTGCATTGAAACTCATTAGTGATGTTTATTTCCTTAGTTGGGTTTAATGCAGCTGGCCTCAAAATATATATACAAAAATACGTTGTGAGTATTCCGCGGTAAGACAAATCATATTGTTTCTTGTGATGAATTTAAGTATCATTTGTAAATAGGCCACAAAGAAAGACTGCTTTATTTACATCAAAAGGACACTTCGCACATTGGAAACAGTTGAAGCACGCACGATATAAACACAGGAATAGCACATTTCCTTGCGCGAGCACAACAACAGGCCCTTGCGGTCTGATTGGTTGGCATGTGGGCCACGTTGCGCTCAGAATTTGTTTACACTGCCCTGGTGTTGTGTCCTTTCAATGATGCACTTTCTAAATGTGTTCTCCACCCCTGCTTTCTCACTTTTGTTCAAACAAAGTCGTGTGATGTTCAAATGCCAACAGGTGACACGGCGTAACATCAGTGTCCATGTGCTACAGTGAAGGTCTACTCTGGCTGTTTCCCAGAGAAGAGACATTCTGTAGAAGGCAAGATAAACAGAGCTCGGGGTATGAGTTTTCAAAGCCCAGAGACCTTCGACAGGAAATATTGATTCTTTTCTTGATGAGAAAGCAACACATGCGTTCTATCTCACAAGTGCCGTGGGGCTTTTCGCACTGCCAAAGGAAACATACATTTCTGACTTCCTGACAAAGAGGGCAATATGTTTGAGGATATAAAAGGCCATTTAGTGGCGTGGGGATGGTGATGGTTGTGAAATCAACGTGTTAGACAGACAGGGGACTCTGAAACATAGAGGAGGTCTGGTGGGGGGAGGGCAGTGTTGTCTGGTTTTACAGCCTGCATCAGTCTGGATGTGTGTTTGTCCACTTTACAAGTTTCAAGAAATGCGAACGGCATCGCTTAGCAACAATGGAAAAAAATCCAACTCTTTTTAAACCGAACTCTACTTTAAAACTGGATGTTCTAAACTCTGGCCTTCAGCTGAAGATGTGTCGTCTGACGTGGGCTAAACTCATTTCAGTTTGTTCTTTCATATGCTGTGAGCGTCGCAAACGTAAGTGCATCAAGACCAGGCTGGGCTTTGAGGGGTTATCTTATTTATCAAACGTTGAGATGAGAGAAGAAACCCCTGGGGCCTCGGTTGACCCCCATCTTTCACTGAGGTCAAGCTGCAGAACATCATTTATACAGAATGTCTGCATTTGCCTCAAACCCCTCCATTTGGGCCTACAGCTGACAGGCTAATGGTCATGCCTCATTGTGTTGTAATTGCGTCATTAATCCTGAAGGTGGACGGAATGATTGAAGCACTCACTTTGTCTTGGACGCGTCTTGACCTTTTCTAATTTTTCTCTCACAAAACAAACGCAGGCCTTTACCCCCCTCCCCCACCCCCTGGCAACAGGGCAAAGGGAAACTTTTTTCAGTGAATTTCCTTTTATCGATGTCTGCCTTCATTAGTTAGGAAGGTGATAGCCGGTGATGGTTTAAGCTGATTTGGCAAGGCGAGTGACAGTACTTGGGTCAGCCGGGAGCGAAGAGGCACCTCTATTCCCCTGTCAGATTCACACCCTTTTTACTGTCACGGTAAAACAGTGCCAGACTGACGCCACAGTCCGGCCCAGTTACACAGACAACCACAAGAACGGCAACGACACATCGGCCCACTGTTGTTTGTGAACAGTTGATCAGAACGAGGACGAAAAGGCCGAACCACGGAGCTGTCCACCCAGAGAGCAGCCGAGAAGGAGAGGTGGGGGGCAGGCGTCCACATTTTTTGGGCTGGTAGCCGGCCGTTGAGCATGTCCCTTCCTCCGGCCCTGTCCTCTGTATGCAAACGCGGGGGATGGCGATAGCCCCTGTCATTTCTCAGGCTTTTGTCGATGGTCCCCTCTCTTCTTCCATTGTATGGACGGGTCGTTATCATATGAGTCAGTCGGTTGTGAATCCCCCCCACCACCCCCCGGTGTTACTGCCGCCCCCCCAGGGCCTGGCAGCTCACGGTGCACTGTGGGTGTATGTGTGTGATATGCATCTAGCGTTTCCCCCCAAAGCCTTGTTAACAAGCACCTTCACAAAAGAGGGGCTGTTAAACAATTTGTGCCAGAGGAGTCTGGGGAGTGGGGGTCCACATGACCCTACGGTCTGTCCCACTCCCCCAGAAGAAATAGAGGCCCAGCAGAGGTGAAATTAACCAAGGTGAGGAGGGGGGTACATTTAAGGATTTTCTCATTGGACGTAGTAGTCAAGGGCAAACCCGTCACCTCGTTCAAATCTCTCTAGGAATTGATTGAGTGTTGGGGGAAGCGTATGGAAATTGTTCTGATCTGGTTGCCTGCCCCGGATTCAACAGGGCTAGAACATGGGCTCCAGCTCAGGAAACGGGAGTGGGAGGTGGTTTACAATTAGCAAAGTCCTGTTTGTGCTTTGAGCTTCGTGTGTATGGTGCATTTTTGGGCAGGTTTGGCTTACAACCCAAGGAAATTGCTTTAATTTGCTTACAAAGCTCGTCTTGAGAAAGACCGTTGTATATACTTTCTGATATTATTACTCCCCCCACCCCACTCCACTCCCCTCTAGATGTTTTACAGTAACTGTGACATTATTAGTGAATAGTTTGAAACTAAATTTGCTACATTAATGCTCATGCTAATTATTGTGGATTAAGACTTGATTCTTTCTTTAGATTTCTGTCTTTTGGGATTATGGTTGCTGTAACTCCAGGCTCCAGAGTTCCTCAGTTCCTCTGGTTTGGGAAGTTTGTAAAATTCTATTTTCCCATGAAAGGGCATTTTCCAGCTACATCAGTCTCATTTGCAAGTCAATAGACATGTGATTGTAACACAAAGTGCTTGTTCAACACTTAGACTGAAGACCCGTTATCTGAGTTTTAGGGCTTTTAAAGTGCATAAATTCAGAGATAAGACAGCTCATTTTCAGGGATAAAAGGGACGAAAGGGATTAATTCAACTGGATGTAACATGTTTTAGAGAGTGTCAACAATCAGAGGCACAATTTGAAAAAGCAAACGCTGAGGTTTCAGAAAGATAATTTTTTTCTTAAATCCAACTCCCCAGGCAAACGCATATTTCCATTTAAAATGCGACTTGCCACTCAGCCTCTTGCAAGACATTTCAGTTGCCGGTGTCAGATCATCAGCCTTAGTCTGATGTCTGTCCTTGTATGCCCGGTTTATGAATAGCCAGTAGCTGCTCACAATGAGACGGTTAATCATTGCCAGAGAGCCAAAGGCATGCAGTGCTATCTGCCAAAGTAGCATCATAAAACAGGAACCAGGGGTCCATGCACAGAACTCAACTCAACTGACGCTAAATTGTTAGGCAGGATTGTGTCTTTGTGCACGTGTGTGTGTGTGTGTGTGTGTGTGTGGGTGTGTGTGTGTGTGTGTGTGTGTGTATGTGTATGGGTGTGTAACAGAAACTTGAGCGTGTGTGTGTGTGTGTGTGTGTGTGTGTGTGTGTGTGTGTTGAGCGTGTGTGTGTGTGTGTGTGTGTGTGTGTGTGTGTGTGTGTGTGTGTGTAAGTAACACAAACTTGAGTGTGTATTCCTGCACGTATGGAATTCCAGGAGAGAGATCAGACTGTGCTCTCATTCATGCCCTGGGTCTTCAAAGCCAGCACTCGACCCTGCCGGGTTTTCTCAGCTGCCCCGTTCTGCCCCCTCCTGTGGCTCATGTGTGACTTGGGGGGGGTGACATGGGGGATCCACACAGACAGTAGCTGGGCCCCATTTAAGTGGGACTGGGTCCCCCCCCTCAGAAGTGGAGTTTTGGAGAAACGGGCAGAACTGCAAACGCATCTGTTTTCATGGAGCCCGTCGCTCCACCATTCCTTACGTTGAGCATGCGGATGACGTATAGCAGATTTCCACTATACAGGCTACAGCATGGCCACAAATTTGATGAAAGTGTAGATATACTGTACATATATAAAAGATAACAGCAGTGTGATGTGGTGTCTCGTTGGACTGGACTTGAGTTATGAGAAGTTCACAAAGTTGGAATCAAACGTAGGACACGGAGGCGGTGGCGGTTTGTACTCTTCCAAAAAGCTCTTAACCTGGTTTGCTTCCGTAAACATCCAGCAGTATAAATAGCAAAACAGTCAACTGTACATACAGTATGTAAGTCACCAAGCGTAGGGGTTGTCCATTTAGTAAATAAACAACTAATAATGTGATCAAGGACGGAAGGGCTGAGGTCAGGCTTGGGCTGCTGCTTTATTCCTCTTTATTCCTCCTCAAGTACATCCCCCCCCCTTCCTGATCGCCACAAGGCACGTGGGTTACAGTGAGGTCAGTGAACGTAGCGGAGATGAGCGGCGTAGCGGATATGAGCACACAGACATTCTGCTCATTCTCCGCAGGGCCATGGCAGCAACGCGGCCTTATATGGGCCGTTCCGTGGCCGAAGGTCTGAGGATCAAAACCGAGAGATGGTCTTTGTTGTCTCCGCTTTGTCACCATCTGTACAGTCCAGCTGATTGCCTGTTTGCTCTCGTCTTTCGTCTCCCTCTCACCTGTTCCCAGCGCTCTGATCTCCTTTTGAGGAGACCTCCATGGGTGACACGGCCAGACGTGTTTCTCCCTCCGTCGCGGTTCAGCAGGTTCAGAAACGCAGGCTAAAAAAAACCTGCGGTTTGGTGAAATGGCAAGGCCTCCACATACCATGCGCCATTGATGAAAGATGTATTTATTATTTATTTAACTTAACACATCTATCATTTAGATTACAAATGTAAAAAAAAGACATTTCAACATCATTTACTATATTATATTATATATATATATATAATATAATTAATATAATAATATGGTAATAATAATATTATACTACATTATTTCAACATTGATTTTAACTATTGTGCAAAAAAAACCCTAAACAAAACAGACCAGACCTACAAAATGATGCCTTGCAGATGATTTTGAGAGTTGATTTTTCACTGTTGAATAGAATGGGCACCATGGCCCTATTAAAATCCAATTAAGTCCCATATGTTTGCAACATTAAAAACACATGACTTTAAAAGGTCATGTAAAACAAATGCATTTTGAGGTTGTGTTTTTCACGATGCCTGTCAAAGAGTAAAGCTGCAACAAGTCTTTTTATAGGCAAATTATCAACATAAGAACAGGTGGTTGCCTAGATACCCCTGCTTCCTGTCACTTCAGCTCCACACGAGAGGTATGCTGAAGCAGTCAGGAGATAGCTCTCTGCCTCCGCCAAACCAGCAGATATCCGTGGGGGCTCAGAATTGTGGGGATCGAGAGCCATACCCCCAAAATCCCCTCTCCGCTTCTAGCATCGAAGAGTGATTCGCTTCTCCCCCCTCTCTCTGTAAGCAGAACCTTCGGCTCGATGAACCTGGAGAAGGCGGCGCGCTACCGCCCCGGACCCCTTGGGGGCGACATGGAGCAGAAGGCCAGCAAGCTCACCCTGGGGTTCCAGCGCAGCTCCACATCCGACGACGACTCGGGGTGTGCCCTGGAGGAGTATGCCTGGGTCCCGCCCGGCCTTCGGCCAGAACAGGTGAGACTGTTACCTGATTACAAAAAACTATGAACTATTAAATCTTCTTTTTGACTTCCGTTTTTTCAGAGTATGGTGAAATGTGCATTTTGTTTAAGACATTTCTTTAAAGACAAATGCTATATATATAGAATGATATAAATATATATATATATATATATATATTTATATATTCGGTTTATATAATATATATATATGTAACGTTATATAAACTGAAATATATAAATATAAATTATATAAATGCTGATGCATGCAGATTTGGCGTCTCATATGCCAGCTCATGCATGACCTTTGATGCCTGTTTGGCTGTGCTGTGCCTCAGTGCTGTAACGGTAGCCAGGATGCTGAGCGGGTTCTGGAATGTAAATCCAATTTACTGGGCGCAGAGGCCTTTCTGAGGCCAGGCGGGGGAGGAAGCGTGGCAGGGAATCGAAAATGTGAAAAGCAGGAACACGTTCACTCCTGGAGACGGAAGACTGATGCCCAAGCTGTGGGTGTAGAGGGGTCACCTCTATCCCTTTTTCGGAAGATAGCCCAAGCTCGGTTCTCCCCTGGATAACAGTGTTCAGCGGTCGGCTGGGTGTGGAGCGCTTACCACAACACGTCCTGGCTTTTCATTCTGGCTCCACGGACGCATAGTAACGAGGACAAGAGAACCGCTTCTGCTCGCTCGCTAACAGAGAGCGATTAGCGGGTTGTTTGCCCCGGAGCGTATCGCTCCGAGGATACAAGCAGCTTTGAAACTGAAATACTTTGAGCTCATACCAGCCGTCAGATTTTTTTGCATCCGGCATTACCGTGTCTCTTCCTCTGACACGCGACTCCTTGCAACGGGTTCCCTTTTCACAGCGGCTACCAGACCGAACACGCAAAGCCGCGCGCTTTAAATCCCTACTCGAAACCGCAGCTCACTCGCTCGCGTGCACGCGCTTTAACGGGCGCATCTAAACCTACGGCAGCGATGAGGAGCCCTGACCCTCCGGCAGTACATGAGCAGTCCTCTGTACGTGTCTCCCGAAGCCAGGGTAATGTTTTAATTTATTCGTTTATTTGTAAGGGACAAGCACAGAGAACAGCGACAGCCGCAGAATCAGTGCCCGATGCACTGTACATGTGTATACAGCCGAAGCTCATTTCCAACACCAGTCCCTTGATGGACATATCAACACAATACTGAGAAGAATATTCATATATTCACATAAAGCGCATATTGTAAAGGACTGTAAACTTACTACAACAAGAACCACGGTCAGGATTCGCAACTGTACGTGACCGATTTTGTGACTGACATTGTACAGAAGTACTAATCGCAGCGATGGCCACTAAGATGCTGTTTCTGTAGAAAGGGATGTGCATCGTGTAATTAGGGAAGGGGTGCTGACCATCATATTTAATTTATAGATGAATGAGGACTTTTATTTTCTAGTTCAGTCGTTGGGAGGTTTGTTCCCGTGTAAGTGAATCCCAGGGGCCCTGAGTTTCCCCATTTAAATCTCATGACTCTCGTGTCCAGAGGCACAGCCAATTAGCTACAGGATGTGTATACTTTTTTTAATTTATTTACAAACTTTTTTGTGTGTCTTTTTTTGTGCAAAACGTCTGCAAATAATTATCGGCAACTGGCACGGCCGCCGAGTATTTTTGTGGTGGTAGGGGCCTGGGCCTGCTCCAGGCAAAGAGAGAGAAAACAGGGCTCTGCAGGACCCGCGCTGTAAACGATGGGGCTTTTTACAGTCCACAAACAGGCTTGGCTTGAGACTGGGGGGGGTTGGATGTGACCCTTTCCCAGTGGTGGGGGGGGTTATAAGCCCATTCCCCTTAAACAGTACACATGGAAGCAATGAAGGGCAGGACAGAATCAACAGGAGAATCTCTGAAACCAAATACACCCCCTGCCCAAGCTCGGTGCGTAAAATGCACGGGTAATGTCTTTATGGCGGCCATTGTCCGGATTTCCCCCCCCACCTGTACACAGGATGGCCGTTCACTGCCGGGAGGAACACTCTGAGTCGCGGGGATCTTGTTGTCAAGCCTTAAAGAGAGGTGGAATGAGATAATAGCCATATTAAATGTGAATAATTTATGGTACCCTACTAAGCGCCCCCCCTCATGAATGTCTGTCTAAATTGCATTCCACACAACGGGTTAAGCAGCAGGAGGCTACTTAGACTGGAGACGAGCTCATTCCACCACAGGTCTTTATCTGGTGCGTGCGTAATGACCAGGGGCTCATAAATGAATTCTCTCACGGGTCTCTGGCTAGCGTACCATCGTGGTGGTTAAAAGCGCATTGTCCCAGGTCAAAGTTTACCCTACAGTGTGCTACTCACCTCCCACCAGTAACGTGCATGCGTGTGGCTCATTCATTGGGATTGTCACATTTCAAAGGAATGCAAAACTTTACAATGGCCAACTGCTTCCTCGCATATTCATCAAAGATCTCTTCTCCTCCCCCCCCCCCCCTCACTCTCTCTTTAACCCACTCCTATATATTTTTTCTTTTTGCTCGTAGTATTGTTGTAAAATGACAGCTATATAGTGTAGGTGTGAACGCTAAGAGTGTCTTAAGGTGTATTAAATCTATCTATCTATCTATCTATCTATCTATCTATCTATCTATCTATCTATCTATCTATCTATCTATCTATCTATCTCTCTCTCTATCTCTCTCTCTCTCTCTCTCTCTCTCTCTCTCTCTCTCTCTCTCTCTCTCTCTCTCTCTCTCTCTCTCTCTCTCTCTCTCTCTCTCTCTCTCTCTCTCTCTCTCTCTCTCTCTCTCTCTCTCTCTCTCTCTCTCTCTCTCTCTCTCTCTCTCTCTCTCTCTCTCTCTCTCTCTCTCTCTCTCTCTCTCTCTCTCTCTCTCTCTCTCTCTCTCTCTCTCTCTCTCTCTCTCTCTCTCTCTCTCTCTCTCTCTCTCTCTCTCTCTCCACCCCAGGTCCAGCTGTATTTCTCCTGCCTGCCTGAGGACAAGGTTCCCTATGTTAACAGCCCTGGGGAGAAGTTCCGAATCAAGCAGCTCCTGTACCAGCTTCCCCCTCACGATAACGAGGTATGGGTGCCACGGCGCCAGTGGGGGGCGTGAGGGGGAACCCCAGTAGGTCCTCTGGTTATGAGGATGCTGGTTGGAAGGACCCTTAGCAGATGTTGTACTTTCCACACCCTCTTCGCAACGGAAACCCCACTTCATTGGAGCCCCTTTCAGTCCCGCTTGTATGTACAGTTAATAAAGCTCGGGCTTACCGGGCCTCAGTTCTTCCCCATTTGCGACGTTCCCAGTCTTCTCTGCGCTCCGACGTTTCATGCCATCACAGAGGAGATCATTGTCTCTTGTTCCCTGAGGTGGGCGTCGGCACAATAAAACTTTTGACCGAGTGATTTTTATGATGTTTGCCAGCAGAGCCTGGTCGCTGTGCGTCGTGGGGGGGGGGGATTCCTGGCATAGCTGCGGTGTACAGGCAGGGCCCGGTGCGGCATGGCCATTTGCCGTGAGGCCGGGCGGTCCCCTGAGGGCTCGGTTTGCGTGTCTCCTAGTCGTTTTTTGTTGTTGTTGTTGTTTGTTCCTTGATTTCTCCCTATAAACATCCAGCCTGTTTGTGTAAACGCCTGCTTTCCTTTGGTTAAGGTTTGGGCACAGGACATCAAAACCAGCACTGTCAAAAAAAGACTAAAACCAAAAATCCGCTCCTCACTGAAAGTGGATGGGGTTTGATGTGGGGTGCCTTCAAGGGACAGGGGCTTGATAGCAGCGTGTTTGATAGCAGCGTGTTTGATAGCAGCGTGTTGGATAGCAGTTGAAAGGATGCTTTCTCTCTCTCATTCTCCCAATTCAGTTCCATAATGCTTTATTAGCAGGACAACCTGAGAAGTAATGCCATATAAAAAACATACAATATGATACACTTTAACATTGCATTCTATGTTATATTATTCAACAATAGTTATGATATTACAATCTAAATTGTAATAAATAATAATCTCTCTCCCTCTTTCCCCCTCCCCCCCTCTCCCTCTCTCTTCTTCTTCCTCTCTCTCTCCTGCAGATCCGATACTGTCAGTCCCTGAGCGAGGAGGAGAAGAAGGAGCTCCAGATGTTCAGTGTTCAGAGGAAGAAGGAGGCGCTGGGGAGGGGACCCTCAAACTGCTGCCCCGGACGCTGATGCACACCATCTGTGAGCACGTAAGTCCCCCCCGCCCGCTTGTCCTGTCCTGCGCACGTCCCAGGCCCCCCACTGCAGAGCTCTCGTAACTCTCCTCCACAGAGCAGGCCCACATGAACTCACAGCCATTTAGCGGACGCTGTTATCCAAGTAGATAACAACCACTTGACGCTACGATCATCAAGCACACGACATCTATTAGCTCCAAACATGTTTTCCTCCACGATTCTGCCATTTTTTTAGGAATAAATGTACGGAATCTTAAAGGAGAGAATGCACCACCAGAGTGGATGGTGTTTAGTTGGACGATACTCATTGGTCCCATCGAGCCTGCCCATTCTGCTCTGTGATTCGTTGCTGCTTCATTTTACCAGGTATGGCAACTGAGAAAATCCAGTTCTCATTTGCTCTGGTGTCCTGGGTGTTAAGAGTGGGTAGGGAATGCAAGGGATTGTGTAGCCAATCAGATCAGCGTTGGAATGCGTCACCTGAGTGGACGGCTGGCGTTTCGTTGGTTGGTATCCACTGGCCCACGAAGCTAGGCCTCTGGATTAAGGGATAAGGTTGAGTGAGTGGGGACCTTAGAAATCGGAAGGTCAGCACGGAGACCGGGGTTCAATTCCCCGTCTCGCCAGAGTCGGCTGTGGCCAGGAGCGCCACCGGGGACGGCGATTGGCTGTCCGCCCCAGGGAGCGGGAGGAAGCCGACATGAGATTCGCTGCGCCTAAGAGTGGCCCTGTAGTACCGGGTTACGGTCGACACTTGGCGAGTGCCGTCTCGGAAGAGGCGTCAGGTCGCCTTCGTCACTACCGGTCGCAGGACTAAGGCAGTGAACTCACATTACTGGGGGGGATTGACATAGAAATAGTGGGTCTAATTGGCTACCAAATTGGGATAAAAATCAGAAACAAAAATGATTAAAAAATAAATCGGAAGTGCGGTCAGCGCGGAAGGTCAGTTTAAGTCAGGCCAATCAGATTATTTTTTTCGATCCGTTTTCTTTGCAGCGCTCGAGCCGCGCTTGTTTCCAGTTGCGGTGCGTTCAGCATTTTCGGTGGTCAGAGTTTCAGCCGGGAAGGGAAAAGACTAGCAAAACAGGCCTTTGTTCCCCTGATACAAATCTGCCACCCAGGCCTGTTTCCCCCTTCCGCCTGACTCATCTTCTGTTTGACTTCTGAGCTCACCCAGTGTGAGAGGAGGGGGGGCGCCCGTGGCCGTAATTCCTCCAGACGTCAGATATCACCACGAGATGGAGCGGAACACCACAGCTCCGCTCTGTGTCCCCCCCGACGCGGCGCACAACCCTCTTCAGGGCCACGCGGCTTCCCTGTCTTCCAGGGCCAAGGCCGGGGGGTTGGCGGTAATGGAGAACAGCTGCGAATCATATCTCAGCATGGCGGTTAAACAAAGACATGCTGGGGTCATGTATTCGGTCGCGCTCCATTAAACCGTCCGATCGTTTAATCTGTCGGGACAAGGTAATAGGACGGGCGTGGCAAGGCAGGATGGGAGGATATACGGTCCGAACCTGAAAGTTTGCCCCCTCTGACGGAGTGTTCTGGCCAGGCTGAGATCATTTGACGATGCACTTTGTTTTACGATGTTCACTCCCCCCCCCCCCTCTTTGTCCACTTGTCTCTCTCCCTGACTGAGTGTTACATCTGACATCACTTGACGATGGCCCCTCTTGTTTTGTCCTCAGTGCGGGGAGAGCGTCGGCGGAGGAGAGATGGCGGTGTTTGCGTCCAGGGCAGGGCCGGCGCTGTGCTGGCACCCAGCATGCTTTGCGTGCTCCACTTGTGGCGAGCTCCTGGTGGACCTCATCTACTTCTACCAGGACGGCAAGATCCACTGCGGCCGGCACCACGCTGAGCTGCTGAAGCCACGCTGCTCCGCCTGCGATGAGGTGAGCCATCCGCTTATGACATCATGCAGGTGGCCCCAGAGTGGCGCGACTGGTAAAGGCACTTGTTCTAAGTGCAGGTTGCCCACTGCAGCCTGGGTTCATCCCGGCTCTGGCCGGGAATCCTGTTCAGGGGTGGCGATTGGCTGTCTGCCCCCCTGGGGGCAGGGAGGAAGGAAGCTGGCATGAGTGCAAGCAGTTGTGTGTGTGGCTGTGTGTGTGTTGGAGTTACGGTTGATCGATGGTTCTGTCACAGTCCAGGGTTACGGCGGTGAACTCGAAGCAAGAGAGGGACTAGATGGTTCAATTAGAAGAGCGTACAAGTGGCCACCAAATTGAGAGAAAATGGGGGGGAAAAAATCTGAAATAAATGTATATTAACATCATACAGGCCTGAAGCAGTGCTGTGGGCAAATGATGAATGGCCTGTTCTCATCATTATGTATTTCAATGTTCTTATAACGTGTTATAGATATGATCGTACTTCAGTATTCCTCTTGTAAAATGTTATGGATATGATGTCTAATTGGCTGTGTGCGCGTGATTCCCGCAGATCATCTTTGCTGACGAGTGCACGGAGGCGGAGGGCCGGCACTGGCACATGAAGCACTTCTCGTGCTTCGAGTGCGAGACGGTGCTGGGGGGCCAGCGGTACATCATGAAGGACGGGCGTCCGTACTGCTGCGGCTGCTTCGAGTCTCTGTACGCCGAATACTGCGAGGCCTGTGGGGAGCACATCGGTGAGCCGCCCGCTTTCTCTCCTGCGCCCTCGTTCCGCTCACACCGTCCGTCCGTCCGCCCACCAACTCGCCCGCCCTCCCACCCACTTTCTCGCCCACACGCTTGTCCGTCTGCCTTCCGGCATGCGTCCGTTTGTCTGGTCCTTTTGGCCTCCGACCACTCACAAGCTTAGAATCCTAGGGTTCCAGTGGGAAGACTGTTGGCGAGCATTTTTTGTGCTTCCTTTAAACGAGGGGAAAAATGAGCTTAGAATTATATGGTTCTGTCTGCACCCAGTACAGGTTTGAAACCGTTTACAACAGTAAACTGAAACGGTAAACAACAATTATGACCATTGCCGAGGGGAAAACGTTCTATTGGTTGTGCACACTGGCACTCTCGAAGTCAAACTTTTCAAAAAATTCCACATTCACTTGCCTGGCAAAAAAAGTTTATTCCCCAAGGTGAGGTGCAAAGATGCAAACGTTTCAGAGAATATCGTCAGCGCACGATAAAAATGATCATTTTTGAGGGTGGTACACATGGGTGCAGTTTCCCCACTTCACAGCAAAGCAATTTGAGATGAATGGTGCTCCATAAATGCAATCCATTATTATTATAAGTATAAAATGTAACATCCCCCCCACCCACCCTTCTTCCTTCCCCTCCAGGTGTGGACCACGCCCAGATGACATACGACGGCCTGCACTGGCACGCCACCGAGCTGTGCTTCTGCTGCGCCCAGTGCAAGAGCTCCCTGCTGGGCTGCCCCTTCCTGCCGCGGCAGGGCCGCATCTACTGCTCCAAGGCCTGCAGCCTGGGCGAGGACGTCCACGCCTCCGACTCCTCCGACTCCGCCTTCCAGTCGGCGCGCTCCCGCGAGTCCCGCCGCAGCGTGCGCATGGGCAAGAGCAGCCGCTCGGCCGACCAGTGCCGGCAGTCCCTGCTCTTCTCGCCGTCCGCCGACTACAAGTTCCCCGGGCTCAACGGGGTCATCTCCGGCGACGGCGTGGGCGCGGGCGGGGCGGAGGACGCGCTCTCCCACAACCTGGCGCACCTGAGCTTCGGCGACGACCGCTTCTGGAAGGACCGCGGGGAGCGGGAGCGGGAGCTGGAGCCGGAGGAGGAGGAGGAGGAGGAGGACGCGCCGGAGGACCGCGAGGAGGAGTGGGCGGAGCACGAGGACTACATGACCCAGCTGCTGCTGAAGTTCGGCGACCGCGGCGTCTTCGCCCAGCAGCTGCCCGAGGAGGGCGGGCCGGCCGAGCTGTGGGTGCTGGCGGCGGACGGCGGCGAGGTCAAGGCCAAGGCGGAGCCCGGCGCGACGGCAGTGGCGGTGGGCCACCACGCCCAGCAGAGCCTGGCCAGCAAGAGGTACCAGACGGACATGTACTGGGCCCAGTCGCAGGACGGGCTGGGGGACTCGGCCTACGGGAGCCACCCGGGGCCCGCCAGCAGCCGGAAGATGCAGGAGCTGGACCTGGACCATGGCGCGGCCGGGTTCGAGCGCGAGCAGGAGCAGTGGTACGACGACTCCCTGGAGTGCATCACCGACGAGCTCAAGCAGCCGGAGCAGAGCATCCGAGACTCCATGGACTCCTTGGCGCTCTCCAACATCACCGGTGAGAGGACCTGCCTCATTGCTCCAGACGTGCCGTCACTATTTATTGGTTATTATCGTTGTACAATTGACTCAATGATCCCTCTGATTTTACACACTCCTTTTATGAGCGGGGGATGTCCACTCCTATCCAAAGGGCCGGTGTGGATGGAGGCTTTTGTTCTGGCCCAGCACCATGAGAAGACCACATTTAGTAGAATCAGGTGTTGTCGTGCTGAGCTAGAACGAAAGCCTGACCCACACCGGCCGCTTCTTAGATTAGATTGGACACCCCTGCTTTGGAGTGTAATGTTCCAAGCACGTGCAGTTCTCAGGAATCGGGTGTAGTCATGCTAGATATGATTCTAGATTGTGGTGGTTTTCTGCAGGGCGCATTTATGGCAATCAAATAACTATCTTTGTGAGGCCATATTTACATTTTACACTCTTATCCAGTTACAGTAATGTTGGACGAACAGCAGTATAGATACATTGACAATAATACAAACAAAACACAGCATCAGAATATCGTACGGCATACTTGAAGGGGATATGATGCATTTGTTTTATATTTGGGTTACTTTGATAACATTGAGATGGCCTAACATTGTGAAATTAGAGGTGAACCTTTCTTGCGTACTTTCAAGTGTTAAATATGCATTTTATTTGTGCTTAAGGGACACTCATGTCAAATCTATATTTCCTTCCAGGAGCCTCGGTGGATGGAGACGGTAAAGAGAGGCCGTTGCTGTACTCCTTGCAAAACTTCCAGGAGCTGGAGGCAGACGACATGGAGAAGATGAGCAACATGGGGACACTGAACTCATCGATGCTCCACAGGAGCACCAACTCCCTCAAGAGCCTGACGTCCGAGCTGGAGCTGGAGCAGGAGCAGGAGGAAGAGGCAGAGGAGGAGGAGGAGGAGGAGGAGGAGAGGAAGAGGAGGAGGAGGAGCCTCGACCGGAGGAGAAGCCCCGTCCACTGCACGCCCCCGTCCTAAGGAGGACTCGCTCGCAGTCCCGCCCGCAGCAGGTCAAGTTCTCGGACGACGTCGTGGACAACAGTCGCTACGAGCAGCTGGAGGTGCGCCCGCCGCCCATGAGCGAGCGGACCCGGCGGCGGGTGTACCGGTTCGAGGAGCGCGACTCGCGCGTCGACCGTCACCAGGGCAACCCCGACGATCAAGATCGCCAACACCACCACCACCACCACCACCGGCGGCGACGGAGCAGGAAGTCCCGCTCAGACAACGCCCTTCACCTGGTGCCCAAGGACCGAGCCCACACGCACCTCAGGGGCGAGTACGACCGGCCGGCCCCCGCCAGGCGCCCCCACGCCTTCCCGGCCAATCGGGAGCTCTCAAGCGGGCAGCGGTACCACCCCCACGCCACGTCGGACTACGCGCTGCAGAGCCCGGCCGCGGCGGACCGCTTCCTGGGACTGTACGGCGACGAGGAGGACTGGTGCTCCACCTGCTCCTCCTCCTCCTCCTCGGAGTCGGAGGAAGAGGGGTTCTTCCTGGGCCAGCCCATCCCCCAGCCCCGCCCCCAGCAGAGGTACCTTTACTACACGGACAACCTGCCCACCCCCGTGTCAGCCCTGACCTCGCCCCCCTACGGCCCCCTGCGGACTAAATCCAAAAAGAAGAAGGGGCACAGGGGCAAAAACTGCATCATTTCGTAGAGCGGCGAATGAAACGTACCCGATTGAAACCCTCCCCCATCCCATATTAAATACTTTATTCCGCTGAATCTAAAGTTGCCTGTTGACTGAACAAGCGCCTCGGATTTTTATTTTTTGGGGGGCGGGGCTTGAGAATGCAGTTTCTACACTCGCTGACCTTAAGATCATCGGACAGGCCTGTTCGCACAGGCCTGGTGCCAGCTCTGTTCCCGCGGCGCGTCACGCATGATCACGTTTACTCCGGCTTCTCATTGGATGTGGATTCACACTGCGGCGCGAGGCCGTTTCCACAGACGGGCGGCCGCGTTCCAACAGCCTCACGACTTGCCTATCGCTCGCGTGCACAGGTTCATACAGCGCAGTACACGCAGTATCCTAGTAACACTATTATCAGCTGTGGTGTGTGCATTTAATAGCAACTGTATCGTTTATTTCCAGAAACAAAAAGAAAACAAAAAACACTATTTATAAAAGTAGCATTTAGAGACAAATGGAAAACAATTATTTAACAGTGAAAATATTAATGTATATATTGTAAAATTCAGATTTTAAAAATAAGTGATATTTTTATATCCCTGAGTTTCAAATGGCTTTTTAAAAATGTTTCTGATGTAATATGCATTGCGAGGGTCGGACTGCTCCAGTTATAGACCGGGAGACCTACTTTTGTTAATCAGGGTTTTAAAAATAAGGTGACATGTTTATGGGGATGTTATGAGTATAATGTACACGGACCCTTAATATCTCCATTTAACGTGCTTTTTTTTTTTTTTTTTGCTATGAAATCCTGGCCTTTGTCAGTAAAGGGGACGCAAACGCCCTCTCTGTATTAAACAGCTTGGTTTGGTCGAAAGATTTTATTTATGGGTCATACTATAATGTAAACAGACCATTGTAATCTGTACAAATGTAAAAAAAAAAAAAAAACTGGAACATATGGCTACGGATGAAAAATAAAAAAATATTGTGGTACTTAAGCTTCAGGTGCCTTTGTTTTTTGTTTATTCCCAGGCTCACGTGCCACGTGTTCACATTTTCTAAAATATTTAGCAAAATGAAACACACAAATGCACAATTCTTGCACCATTTACAAAATTGCCACCATAGTTAGCGGATTAGTTTATTTTTCAATCGTTATGTCACAGATTCCCATATTCTATGCTATGGATTTAACTTCACCGAGAGCAATAATTGCCACTTAATTACAAGACAGAATACAAAAATGCTAAACAAAGCAGTTTTTTTTTACACAATTAATACTTTTATTATTTACATACATACAACTTTCAAGATACTCATAAAAAAATCAGGAGTTCTGTGAATGTTGCTGCCGCCTGTTTACAGAACTGGTCAAGGCAAATTGGACCTGTTAATTCAAAGTATTTCCCAAAACATATAAAAAAACTAAAATCTGTGGAAGAACATTGGATGAGTTCTCAAAGTTAGGCATTCAAACTTATTTAAAAAAATGATGGTTGTGTTACAATACCTGTAACATGATTGAATGAAACGGGTGTTCGCTTTCTTTCCCCCTCCCCACCATAGATCAGGTACAGAAAACTCCATAAACCAGTGTCCCCCAACACAAGTGAGCAGCACGTTGACGTATTGTACCATCGCTGGCTTAAGGACCAAACGATGGTCCGTTTCAGGAGCTGCTTTTCAGTCGGATGTTGTGAACGAGGCGTATTGGCAGGGCTAGCACTAGGAACGTCCAGGAGAGAAGAAACGAGAGCCAGGCGAGGTGATCCAACTGGGCTGTGGTTTCACATCTTTCGCCACCAAGAAATGAGTGATGCAGTCCCTGAACTCAGCTGGAGGTCTCCGGGCTGCAGGGAGACCTCCGGGCCACTGGGCGGTGCTCAGCTGGAGGTGTCTGGCTGGAGGATCTCGTCCAGCTCGAAGATGAAGTGGCGCAGGTCCTCCAGGCAGCGCTGCTGGATCTCTCCCAGGTTCTCCCGGAGCGGTTTCTGGAGCTGGCTCTCCAGGCTGGGGTCCTTGGCCACCAGCATCTTCACCACCATGCCGAACGTCTCGCAGTCCTGCCTGAACACCTGCAGCCGAACACAAACACACACACACGGGAGTGCGTTACGCTACAATTTAGTCATCCGACACACTTCCATCCAAAGCAACTTAGAAGAGTGCATTAATATAGCTAGAGAACATCACCAGAGCTATCAAACAGTAAGTTAGTCTTCTTTTTAAAGTCATTTTTATATAAACTGAGGTGAAGTCTGAAAACTTGAGTTTTTAGTCTTTTTTGGAAGATAGCTAGGAGACTGCCATCTTGACCGAGTGAGGAAGGTCATTCCACCATCTGGGGACGAGGGTAAAGAAGATGGGGGTCCGTAAGGGGCAGGTAGCAGGTGTGCAGAGAGATAGGGAAAGTCAGCTGGCCAGAGGAGGGGGTGTAGGATGTGATCACTACACTGCTTTCGTTGAACATGTGACGAGAACAGGCCGTTTGGCCCATCTAGGCCTGTCATTTCCTAGTCTAAAGAATATCCAGTACTGCATCAAGCCTGGACCTGAATAGCCCAAGTGTTTCTGCCTCCACTACTGGACCTGGCAAGCTGTTCCACACATTGACAACTCTCTGTGTAAAAAAAGATGCTTCCTCATATCCGTGCGGAATTTGCCTTTAAACAATTTCCACCTGTGCCCTCTTGTTCTGCTAACTGAACTCATCTCAAAAAATCTTTGGTAGTTCACTTTATGAGCAGATGCGCCTAAACAGAGTGACTTACAATGCAGGAGAACATTTTTTACATGTAAAAGCAAAAGCGTTGGTTGTTAAAAAATGTTAAAAAACAAGCGTCAGATGCACTGAATTGTGTTTATACCCAGAGGCTAATTTCCAACACCTGTCCCCAATAAACTAGATTAAAAAAACTAAACAAAAAAGCATCAAAAAGGCTAAATGAGTGCAACCATATTTTATTATATTATAATATTATATTTGATCATATTACAACCATATTATATTTTTATAAGTAGATATCCTTTACAGTCATCTACAGATTGTGTTGTTTTATTTGCTATTTTGCTGTACTGAGTGGATGTATTCTAATGTGTTATGTGCATACGTATACGTGTGTATATATATATATATATAAATTTTTTAATACTTTGTTTCGTTTTTTTCTCTGTAGTTTATTGGGGACAGGTTTTGGAAATTAGCCTCTGGCTATAAACAGTAAATGCAGTGCATCTGATGCTTGTTTTGAACATTGTACCAATGCCTTTGCTGTGTCCCTGACAAATAAACAAACAAATAAATATGAGCAACACAGAGATCTGGCCAACACACCCAGGCCAGCAAGCATATTTGCAACATCACTAAAGCGCTACAGCCAGTGAACTATGCCAATCCAACAACCAAGACTCAAATCGTAAATGCATACAGATACATTCATCACCACGCAAATATAATAAATCAAACGCCTGGACGTGACAACGCAAGAGAAAAGTGCATCTGCGCGAGCTATATGAGCAACAGTGACGACACTCCCAGACCAGACCATGCAAAATCACTAAAAGCACTATTCTACGTTAACAAAACCAAGGCTAGAACCAAGACTCAAATAAAAATAAATAAAAGGGCCTTTTCTTAAACCTAACTGTTGGAATGACACAGAGAAACTCTATCCCAGCATGCTTTGCATGCGACGTTAAACAGCACCACAACAGTGGATTTCACTTCACGCGGCATGTGACCTGTCGTATTACAGCGATGCATCTGAATGCCATGGGACAGTCATGTAATTAAACCAGAAACATCCTTCACTTTGAAGTGGATGACTGGGTTTTGGGTTGGACATCCTGTAGTGTGTTCAGTCTCCAGAAACAAAAACACAAAAATAAATAAACGACCGGTAAATAAAGGACGCGGCAGAAAAACGAAGCAGTCATTACGATTTAAACTGTGACAAGTCTGCTTTGTTTGCCTCCTGCCACAGTTTCACATTCAAAGGGAGATTTACAGAAACCAGAAGCGAGTGGCGTACTTTGAGTCCCGCTGGTTCCGTCGAAACCGTTTGAAGCCATTCTGGATTTGAAAAGCCACTAATTGACTCAGTAATTGTAGCCGCTATCAGTAACGTGCAGGTTTGGCGTTATAAAAACCCCCACTCGTTTCAGCACAATGACGGCGAGGTGTGTCAGCTCTTCCAAAGATAGCCTGCTATTTATCCCTGCAGTCAGCACAGCTGGAGCGTTGAAGCGCAGCTCAGCGGTGCATTTTTGAGAATCAATGGGACATTCACATGGCTGGGTTTGTTGTTTTGCGACGGCACATATAATACACAGACCGTGTTACGTTTTCCCCCTGTTCAGTCGTAGCCACATTTCTAAAGCTGGGTGGTGATCCAGCTCACACTGCCGAGCGAATGCAGCGTGTGACTGGAGAGACTCCCAACGCCCAGGGCCATGAGTTCTCTGGGTAAACTGTTCTCATTCTCAGCCTCACTTTCACAATAATCTCTTTCGCTGGGAATAGCCTTCCAATGGGCAAAAAATTAAATGTTTTTCTCCCAGTCAAAAAACACAGTTTAAAAAAAAAAAAGTTGAAATGGGCACAGGTGACGACTGTTGTCGACTGCATCTCACAGCCTTTACCACATGACTGCAGGTTTACTGCCACACAGAAAGGCTGTTAAAGACTTTATTAAAGCTTAGATCCCAGGTGCAGGGCCCGGACCTCTTCATCGCCTGCAGGGAACTGCCGATTTTATCACTTCTGTAAAATTCACACTGCACTATGAAGCAGTTTCATACTGGCCAAGGTTTCACACTGCACTATGAAGCAGTTTCACACTAGCCAAGGTTTCACACTGCACTATGAAGCAGTTTCACACTAGCCAAGGTTTCACACTGCACTATGAAGCAGTTTCACACTAGCCAAGGTTTCACACTGCACTATGAAGCAGTTTCACACTAGCCAAGGTTTCACACTGCACTATGCACTATGAAGAGGTTTGTATATTAAGACCAGGTTTTGTAGTGCACCGAGTAGACGTTTCACATTAGACCAGGTTTCTCACAATGCACCATGAAACACTTTCACACCGGACTGGCAGAAGAGGCAACAGCTTAATCAGATAGGAGGGTGGTCCACCAGACGGCGGTGGAAACCTGACTTAACACGTGGGCATACAACTGCAGACCTGCCAACACTGGGAAATCCTGTGTATGGGGAGGGGGTTCCTCGCACGGATTGCACTCATTTAAAACTATGAAATATTTCACTTTCACAAGAAATGTGCAAGAAATGCTAGTTGTCTTGATTGGCTCAGGTCCAAATACAACAACTTCTGTATCATAATTAAGTTTTAATTTGAAGCCTCACATTTGCGTAGTTGAGCATGATACCCGTGTACTTTCACCTCAAAATGGGTGCCTGGACGGCAGACTGCACACATGCTGGCAGGTCTGCCACTGTGTGTACCAGCAGCATGGCCCTATTCTGAGGGGTGGCTTTTGTTACATTTGGGCAATTGTGCCAATGCTACTCAACAGAACGAATGCAAGAAATCAATTTATTATAAGACTGAAGCAAAAGACATGGGCTGAGACTTTCTGTGCTGAATGAATTAAAATGCCAGACATTTAAATCTGCTTTAATTTCCCCCCCTATAGATTATAATCTGTAAACCAAAACATCTTCAGTGCATTAAAAATGAAAAGATGGAGCTCAAAACAAACACTGGCTGCGAAGGAGCTTGAGATTTAAATCCAGTTAAACTCAGAGCCTCACATTGATCTCTTAATCATCATATTTTCCAAGATTCTTACACTAAAAAATAATCTAAATCAAACAAGAAGAGAACCTGCGTTTCCCACAAAAGCTTTGGAAGCAGGAGCAGTCAGCACATGCCTTATCTGTTCATCTACACCCTTAATAATACATTACAGCACAGGATATGTATGTGCAGAGATTTGTACTTATCTGATTGCATAATTATTATAAAGGAGAGACATGCACACAAAATTGGCATTGCCAAATTCCTATTTTCTTAAGGATTACAAGATTCCAAATTTCTCAAATTAAACCAATAAAGAATATTCTGTATTAGAGAGCTGTATCTACACCGGCTGAAGAAAAATAATTGACTTCAAAGAAAACAGGAATAAAATCGACGTGCCCGCCAGGCTGCAAACCTCCGTTTTAAAAAGGGAATCATTTTGTTTCACCGTCGAAATAAAGCAGTTTAAAGATCTGAAGCCGGTTTGCCCAACGTAGCAATTTTGTCGAAGGCTTGCGGTTCTCTCAGCTGAGTAAATATGTCGCATTAAGGCCCTGCGGCTGTTTCCCAGACCAAACTTATATTTTTCTTACGCAAGTATTCAGGGAAGGAGAGAAGCGGGAGGGAAAGGTGACCCGTTTTCAGAGCTCGACTGAAAATTTCACCGGAAACCGCTGCAGCTCTGAATGAACGTGAAGCGAAAAATTCACTGACGTGCTGCGTTTTAATAACACGTCAAACAACAGCCAACGGGATGACGCAAGCACGCGGGAGAGAATATCAGGCGAGAGCAGGGAAGGAGAACAGGGTAGTCAGGTCAGGATATTTGGGGGGGTTTCTGGGGTGGTCCAGATGCCAGATGTGCTTACTACAAGGTGAACATTAGTGAACATTTTTCTCCCAATTCGGTGGCGAATGGTAAACTTTTCCAATTCAACTATCCCTCCCTCGTACGAGCCCGCCGGTGCAACTCTGGGGCTGGCAGTGAGAAAGACGCCGAACCGCCTCCTCCAAAACGGAACTCGCCAAGCCACCAACTGCAACTCCGACACAGAGACGATTTTGCATGCGGCGAGCTGATGTCGGCTTACCGACAATGGTTTTTTGAAAAACAAAAAAAGATCTATAAATAAAATTAGCAAAAAAACAAACAACTTCCAGAGAATGAAAAAGTGCCATTCAAGGCCCTCTTTACAGACGTGCTCATGACACTGAAACAGCATGTCTGAGGGCTCAACAATACATAAAACCAAGGCCATCACGAGAGACAAAGCAGTAATATTAGGGGTGGCAGTGGCTCAGTGGTGAGCGGCACGTGCTGGCAAGCAGAGGGTTGCTGGTTTGAATCCCAGGAAGGCCAATGGGCAAAAAAAACAACCCCAATGAACTGGAAACCGGAGGGAGGCTAGTTCACTTCCTGGGGCATTGCCGAAGTGCCCTTGACCAAGGCATTGAACCCCTAAAATTGATCCAGGGGCACCGTACTATGGCTAACCCTGTGCTCGGACCTCTCTGATGGAATACTTATGTATAGTGGTCTGTGTGTGTGCATCTAGAAGAGATGGAAATCTTGGAAAAAAATCCAATTACCTTGTGTAAGCATATTAAGAGTGACTTGCTTCTAGTCCTGATTACCGGCTACACAGAGAAGAGTGAAGCGGACAGGGAGTCTCGGTGCAACGCCATTAAAACCAGGAGAGAGGGACCAGAGCCCCTCACCAGTGAGAAGAAACAGACTCCACTCTCCTGAGAGCACAGCCGATCCTCCTATCCTGAACCCAATGACTAAGCTGAAATAAAAGCCGCCAGACACCTAAAGGTCTCCGACCGTCCCCTCGGCCCCGACACAACCCCGTCAGACTGCAAACCAGCTCCCGCTCGCTGGAAGGTGGAGTTCAATCCGCTCGTTCCCAGAACCGCGACTAGTCACGTTCCCGTTCTGAGTGCCTCCCCCTTTACCTGCATGTTTCCCAGCTGGCATGCTGAAACTCGCAGCACGCTGGAGGGTTAATACGACCCTGCATCGGAGGAGAGGGGTGTTGACACGCTTAAATCATCCACTCCCCCCATTCACACACAGCCTGAGGACATGGCCAGGAAAACTTTGGGAAACGTGCAGCCAGTGGCAGCTCATTGCGTTTATGAATAAAATCTGGATGAAAAATATAGAAGGTTTCACAGGAAGTGGCATGTGAAAGTACCGTAAAGAACGCCTGACAAGGCTGCATGTCCCCCATCCTCAATTTGGAGTAGTAGAAGTAATCATTTACTGGTAGTTTGCAGTCATGGACTGCATTGCATACCAATTGCAATATATAGAAACATCAATGGTAACTTTAAAAACACTTAAGAATAAACATGCATAACGCCTCCGGGTGGTGTAACAGTAAAGGCACTCGCCCAGAGTGCATGTTGCCCACTGCGGCCAGGGTTTGAGCCCCGGCTGCGCCAGCTCGGCAATGGGGGCGGCAGTTGGTTCTCTGCCTCAGAGGGAGGGGAAGGAAGCTGGCAGAAGCTTGCCGCTCACACTGCTGGTCCCAGGGTTGCAGCAGCAAGCCCGTAGTAAGAGGGAGGTGACAGTTGATTTAGAAATAGGGCAGCAATTGTCTACCAAATTGGGAGAAAAATGGGGGGAAAAAAATCAGGGAAAAAATAAATATAAATAATAAACATGCATGTTACATTAGTGCAGATATATCCTGTAGATAATTTATTAAATAATATTAACAAAGCACCAATGAAAGTAAGCTTAACCAGGTGCTTATAGTTTCTAATATTGCAATATTGTCATTTAATATTAAATATATATACATACACCCTGCAGATCATTTCTTAAAAACATATCCAACTGGGCCTCCCGCGTGGTCCAGTGGTTACAACGTTCGACACTGGCCACGGAGACCGGGGTTTGATTCCCCATCTCGCCAGAGTGCCAACAGGGGCGGCGACTGGCTGTCCGGCCCAGGGAGGGGGGAAGCAAACATGACGTTCGCTGAGCATAAGAGTGGCCCTGTAGTACCGGGTTACGGTCAACGGCCTGGCGAGTGCTGTTTCAGAGGAGACGTTACTTCGCCTTCGTCACTACCGGTCGCAGGACTACGGCAGCGAACTCACATTACTAGGGGGAATTGACATAAAAATAGCGGGTGTAATTGGGACAAAATGGGACAAAATCAGAAACAAAATATTAACAAAAAAAAAATTTATATCCAACTTGCAATATTAAAAACACTGAAGCTTAGAAAAGTTTTTATACCTCCAGCCTAAAGTGTTCTCAGTGAAATGCGGGATGATGTTGTGAGGTCTGGAAGCGTTCTCCTGGGCCAGCTCTGACCACGGCCTAACAGCCCAAGTGACTCACAGTCTGGCAACGACGGCGCATAGGCCGAGCAGTCCCTGTTCCCCATGAAGACTACTAATCACCGCCATTACCCTGACCAATGGGAGGGCTTCATTAAAAACCCATACAGGAATGGATAATGAAAACCTCCAACAGATACAGGAAGTCTTCCCCCCCGCCCCAACCCCCGGGCCTGGGGGTGTAATTGAAGATGCGACGCTGAGAATATCAGTGGAGGAACGGGACTGGTTCATGAAAGTAAATGGAGCCGCTAGGCATTTTGGCATCGGTAGTGCTTTTATGCAGACCGTGAAGCCTATGCAATCATGTTCTAAACACTGTGGGGCTCAAAACCAAGCACACAAACTGCTGATAAGCATACAGGTGGTGATATTGGCCCTATGCAACTATTGCTTGATTTAGGTAATCAGATCACATGACCCGTTAGAACCTTTTTTATTATTAAAAGGGGCTGGCTTTGGAAATGAGCTCTGGCTATAAACCGCCTGTACAATGTGTCGGGATTGCATCAATGTTTAATTGTACTGTCCCTTTTAAACATGTCCAATCGGGCAAAAACTGCCAAAATAAAGGAAATGTCTTGAGTTAAACAAAGGTGAGGGATACTAAACCAGGCAACAAAGACTTATGGCCCAAAATTTGGCCCGACCTGCATTTTCCTGGCATGGTTTAGGTCCACTCAACCCAAGGTAAACATCAATATATACAATGCCATTCATCCTAAGGTGAAGCATTTCTATCCTGATGGGAGTGTTCTCTTCCAGAATGACAATGCCCCATCCACAGGGCACAAGTGGTCACTGAATGGTTTGATGAGCATGAAAACGATGTTATCCATATGCCATGGCCGTCTCTCAACCCAGTTGAACACCGATGGGAGATTCTGGAGCAGCGCCTGAGACGGCGTTTTCCACCGCCACCAAAAAAACCCAGCAAATGATGGTATTTCTCATGGAAGAATAAGGGCTGTTGCTTTCAGTCAAACCTATATCAAAATAACCAAATGAAAAAGGGAAAGTAACATTTAAAAGCATAGGGCAAAATCATTTCCAAAACCATACATGGGAAGAGAAAATGAGAAAGCCGAATGTGGGATGGATGAGACCTGAATGAAAGGCACGACCGCCCAAAGACTAGTCAACATGTCGCAGTGTCTTTCAGGAAGCGGAATCGCTCTCTCGTTTACTGCGTGTGGCTACGCCCAGCCTAGCCCCCGGCTGCTCCTGCTTTAGGAAAGACACGCAAATTAAATTACATTAGTATGTCTCTTATTGGGAGGCTTGACGACTGGTGCGGAATTGATCCTGAAAGGCTGTGCGGAGCCCACAGCTAAATTAAATTCAGTTCGGTTATTGCATTTCCCTGATATTTGCGTTTTGGAGAGCTCAAACGGTGAGGTTGCACACAGCCACTACTAGCTCTCTGAATAGCTGTTCTGGGGGCTATGGGCTTCACTGTAGGCCTTACTCGCAATGTGCAGGTCCGCCATCTTAGTTTCAGAGTCTCCAACCACCTTTTCCTCCTTTGTTTGGTGTCCATTACGTTACGTTACAGGCACTTAGCAGGCACTTTGAATTACAAGCATTTCTTTCACTTACCATCCATTTAACCATTTTATAATACACTTTGCTCCTTTCCCCACCTCACACCTGCAACCTCTGCAATAAGTTTTTGTGTTCATCTTTTTCCCTCTACGGTCATTTTTGCTAAAATGTTCCAAGAAAAAATGGTATTCATATTACGGGTCAGTTGGTATATTTAAAATGATTGTTATTATTTTATTTAAATTATTGTATTTAAGTGTGCAACATGCAGCCACCAGAGCACTTATGACCAGCTTCAGAACAAAATAATAGAAAACGCTGGTGTTATGTGCGGGCGAACAAAGGCACGCAGCCCAGTAGAGCCAGCAGTGAACGGATGATGCTGGTTTTCTAGTTGTTTAGGTTTTTTTGACAGAAGCAAATTACAGACTCCGTCACACACAGCCACCGGCGGCTCTTACGAGAAGCTGATGAGAAACCTGCCAGGAGTGGACTTCAGATGTGGGAAAGGTCCACCATATCCCGCGTCACTGTGTAATTGGAGATCATTTCCACCAAACCGACTGGCCCACATAATAACAGCTTGTGAGCACTGACCCGGAGGCTGTGAGACAGGGCTGCATGTGTGGGCCCAAGTCTTACTGCCTAGTACAGAACTCATGGGGGGGACAGAGGAAGAGCTCCACCCCACCCCCCCTCCGTGCCCCTTCCCCGTACCCCCAACCCCCTGCCCCATTCTCCCATCTTCTGAATGATACAGGCGGATATAGGCGTGTCTCCCTTCTGGAAATTGTCCTCTGAGCTAGAATGTAAACAGTTTCTATTTTGAAGGTCAGGGCTCAATTGAAAGAATTATTAGAATTCCTTCAAACAAATATTGCTGTTCCTTTTCATAATGGAGCTACTTGGTTGTACTGTACGCAGGGGTGTGGGGGGCTGGGGGCGAGTGTAATTGGTAACAGGTTTTTTAACAAGCAAACTTCAGAGCGGAGTGCCTGAAGCATACATCACGGCATTCTGGTTTCTTTAAAAATTGCAGCGTTTCACGAGCAAATCTTTCCTCATCAGTTTCTCGCAAGGCTGCGTTGGGTTTTCAGACTGATTTACACTCCACTCGATTCCGTTTCTATACACAGCGCGGCGGTCAAGCTTCGAGGGGGAAAAAGAGTACCACATGTGGACGACCACGGCTTCCAAAGACCCTGCTGGGGAACTGACACAAACGCAAGACTGCACACTGTTTACGTGTGAAAGGAAGGTTAGGCATGACGGGAGGCTCGGCGCGAGAGGAAGCACCTCGCCCTGATTGGCCACGTTCACAGCCCCGCCCCAGGCCAGACATGCCCAGGAGGCATTTCGTGGAGGCGACTGCACTTTCGTAACTCGGGCCCACCCCCCGTTGCTTAACAAAACAGGAAGGGCGCATCGGACCTTTGCGTGCCTCCCAGTTTTATTTGGGCCTTTTTTGTTGGCGTAGCTTCGTTCCCAAAGACAAATCGTAGAGCATAATCTCCAGACCTGATGTAAAAGGAGGCCACACAGGAAGGGCTGGCTGGAGACCGGCGTTTTGGGGCAGCGGGCCAAGATCAGGGAGCTGATTGGGCAGTGCCGGACATACGGAGCCGAAGCGTCTGGTATAACAGAGCGGGCCTGAAACGGGGAGCTTTCACAGCGACCGGTTTAAACGACCCTGAATGACAGCAGGGATCCAAGGACGGGGGTAGAGTGTGCAAATAATTCATTCAAAGGGCCGGAGCAAGTGAGGAACCATTAAGGTGAGATGAAAAACGTGTCCGTGCGACGCAGAGCTTAACCGCCCAGCTGAGTGGATGTTTGGTTTAGACTGATTGAAATGTAGAATAAACATATTCGTAATGGCTCACAAAAGCAGCCATTTTGTTTTGTCCTGCCGCTCCCATTTAAGACTGAAATCGCTCCCAATTCTTAGAAAGAAACTGTCAAAGTACTCTTTGGCTCTTTTGTTCACTGAGGACAAATCACAAGTCTTTATAGTTTAAAAAAAACAAATTCAAAGAAATAAAAATCGGCCTTAAAAATGACAACTACCTCATGCCTTCCAGTTTCCAGTGTCCGCGAAAGTTTTGACATGGAACTATGTTTAGGAACATTTCCCCTGTTGATAGACTATGCAAATTGCCCACACAATTAGAACACTCTCCAGCCATGAGCAGCCAGGAAATGAGGGGCC
This sequence comes from Aldrovandia affinis, assembly GCA_029706075.1. Taxonomy (NCBI): domain Eukaryota; kingdom Metazoa; phylum Chordata; class Actinopteri; order Notacanthiformes; family Halosauridae; genus Aldrovandia; species Aldrovandia affinis. Next base: position 977,907 of record JAINUG010000006.1, read on the forward strand.
AGACCACCAGGACAATTCCCTCCAAGTAAAAACAAAGTCAACGCATGGTGTAACAAGCTCTCTCTCCAAGGTAACGGATTTAAAACAAACAGAAGCTTTATTTGCAACGATACTAAAGTAAACCAACACCAGACTTCCAACCCTACCCTTCATTAGTGCTGACAAACCTAACTTCAACAAACTTCTGTAAACCGCCGAGTATCGATCTTTCAGCACAATCACGCGTTTTACACAAACTGTCATGCTGCTTTCTCGGTGCGCCCTGTCAAACTCGTTACGCACGCAGACGCTGGATGGCAAAGCACCAGCAATTATTCAAACAGCCGGTATTTACCCAGGAGTCAACGTGACGCTCCCTCTTGAACACCCTCGACATGTAGCTTGCCCCTGACCCACTGTGCAAACGCTGCGGTTGAGATGCCATTTGTTTAAAAGCTCTAAAGCCTCGAGGGTTTGGGGTTTTATTAAGTTGTGCAAGTTACACGTGTGGTTTCCTTTTTTACGACTTGAGTTACAATGTGGCTTTACAAGTTAGTACTTTTCCAGATATGACGATGAACAAACTTTAATATGCAGTACATGGTATTATGTTAAGAGTGGGGGAGAGAATGTATAAAACACGTTTTAAATGTATAAAACTCAACCAATTGGTTTCACCACATCATTTTTCTTCTTAAATTGCACCCAGGTTCCTGTGGGCATCAATGTTCTTTTTATAAAGTAATTTATAAATTGCAGAATTACTTTTGCAACAGCTTCCCATGCGGACGACTTGACGAGATTTTCTAAATGAGTCAGGCAACGGGATTCCTGTCCCTTTGGAATGGATGTAATTCACAATTAAAAGTGGTTTATGTAGCCATGGAAAAAGGAAACAAGAACAGGACAGTAGAAATGTGATGACATTTAGTTAGTTGTACACAGCAGTGGCCACAAATCAATTCTGACATTTTGAAATTGTTGTTGAAAAAGCACCACCCCCACCAGTAGAATGCCACTTCCCTTTCTCTCCTGTTGAGTTCTTAGAGAGGACATGCAGAGGTAGTGCTGTGAGTCACTTTGGCTGTGAGTCAGCAGGTATTTAAAAAGTTCAGTCGAACATGCAACGCCCTTTGATCTTCGGGTAACATGCTTAAGTGTTACTTTATTATCATGAGTTTAACAGTCACTGAAAGAGGTTACATCAAAAGCCCCCCACAATGTTAAAGGCAAAGGTTATAAGAGGCCTTAAGCAGGGATGTGATTTTTCCAGATTATTCAGGAAATGCTGATTTTCTGGTGCTAAATATCTCTGGCTATTTGGCTTTATTTGCTGAACATTCTTTCCTGCTATCAGCTGTCAAAGAAAGACTGCAACATTTCTTAATGTGTATGCTTATGACATACACATGTCCACAAGATATCTATGGTCTGAAAATAAACATTTCCTGATTAACCAGGAAAAAAATCACACCCCTGCTGAAGACGGGCTTTCATCCTTAAAGTTAACTGACAAAGCAACAGGAAAACATACAGGTACCTTCCAAAATAAAGGAATCACCTGGTGGCTCTATTATGGTGTGGAGTGCGTTTTCCTGGCATGGGAGATTCTGGAGTGGCACCTGAGACAACGTTTTCCACCACCATCAACAAAACACCAAATGATGGAATTTCTCATGTAAGAATGGTGTTGGATCACTGCAGTAGAGTTCCAGACACTTGTAGGATCTATACAATGGCGCGTTGAAGCTGTTCTAGCGGCTCGTGGTGAACCAACGCCCTAAAGTGTCTTTAAAGTGTCTGGCTTTATGTTGGGGTTTCTTTTATTATATATAAGTACTATGTTGAAGACAATCCACTGTGGGGTGGAGCTGTTGGTCTGTGGAGGCATTGTCACTGTAACATGAACGTGCAAGCTATTACACAATCTTTTCCTGACAGTATCTCATCTTCTGCCTCGTGAAACTGAAGACACTCAGACTAGGCATGTCTGCGGTTATCTTCTACAGGAGTGCCGAGTCACAACTGGACATATGCCTTAAATAACGCGAGACAAGGCTCTTGCAAAAACTCTTCTAAAGCAAGACTTTTCAGTACAACCAAAATGATGGTAGAAATTGACTGAACAAAACCAAAAGACTAACTGGAAGATGCTTTGGCAAGCTTCATTTTTACTTCCCACCAAAGGACAAATTTCAATTGGACCCTTATTAAAGCACAATTTTGAAGTTCTTATCCAATTCACATTCAAACAACATTTTGTGGAAGAATGTGTTCGACTTGAAAAAGTCGTGGTGCATTATGCACTGGGGGTTGATATTGGACGGGGGGTTGATATTGGACGGGGGTTACCCCCCCCCCCCGGTTAAAAAGTCTTCATCAATGGGCTCTGCGCAGAACCCCACTGCAACGAGAACATCCATCCATCCATCCATCCATCCATCCATCCATCCATTATCTAAGCTTATTCCTGGTCAGGGTCGCGGGGGCTGGAGCCTATCCCAGCATGCGTTCCGGGCGAGAGGCAGGAATACACCCTGGACAGGTCGCCAATCCATCGCAGGGCACACACACCATTCACTCACACACTCATACCTACGGGCAATTTAGACTCTCCAATTAGCCTAACGTGCATGTCTTTGGACTGTGGGAGGAAACCGGAGTACCCGGAGGAAACCCACGCGGACACGGGAGAACATGCAAACTCCGCACAGAAAGGCCCCCGGCCTGGATTGGAACCCGAGACCTTCTTGCTGTGAGGCGACAGCGCTATCCACTGCACCACCGTGCCGCCCTTGCAACGAGAACATGACCTCCCTAAATCACCTCATTTGTTCTCACGGGCACTCTGATCAATTATGTTGAGAAGCATCATTTGTAGCAATCTATTTACGTTACGCGCATCACTGCAGTCACAGCGCTTATCACTCTAAAAGGTGCGACTGAAAGAACAGAAGAACGGGGCCGCTGTGGCAGGCAGACAGAGCGCAGTGAGATTACGTGGAGATCACAGCCTCACCGACAGCCACGGTGAAGCGCTACAGCTGGGCTTCTCCGTCAGATGTGTGCCGCGATAAACCCGGCTGCTGACGGACAACGAGCCAACTAGCGGCCACGCAATAGTGTTATCAGGTGAGGAACACGCGTTTGGAAAGTGTGTGAAGGCAGGGACAGGTGATATTAAATAACCAGTGAAATGGCTCACCCCAGAGCTCATGTCCCAATTGGTGCCAACCCTCCACCTGACTTCTCCTATCAGATAGACAGATACCGTTTACCCTGCCCACAGAAAACAGAGCTTGAGGGAAAGGACATTTTAAAAAAAGAAAAAATGAACGATTCTTCCCAGCTCAGTGGATGTGAATTTGAATTTCAGCCAAGCCAAATATGATGGAATTGGTAATGAGTTGTATACCATTTTAAATCACTCACCAGAATAAACACTAAACACATACACACACACACACACACGTGTTGAACAGAGAGGTAGTAGTTCTCATGAATGGGACCGTTCAGAGGGAGATGGCTAGACCAGATTCAGGACAAAGCCCAGCGGCGTAGTGGCGTTTGCTATGCGGCCCAACAGCACACACTACATTAACTACTGGCCCACAGGAAGCCTGAGGAACAATACTGATTGGCCACAACACTTTCAGTTAACCGCACAGCTAGGCTTCTATCAAAACTAAATGGACTCCATGTTTCCAGGGAGCAGGGAAATGACCCCGGCCAGTTCTCAACAAGAGGAGAAATTAACCTCTGGATTTCTGATCCTGTACAGTGAATGAGGGGAGAGGACTTTGGCTGCTTTGCTTTTCGCCAAATTCAGCTTCACAGTTGCTTGGCAACAGCAGTGTGAGTAATAGGCGGTTATGCTGTGATGTGGGGGGCAGGGGGCGATGACCTCACCGGGTCCCTCGCTGCTCTAGCCACTGCTCACCCAGTCAAGAATAATGTGAAGGTCTTTAATTCTATCTCTTGCCTTAGCAGTGTGTCACTCAGCAAGATTAGGAAGGACTGGGAGGAGCTTGGAGTGGAGATATTGAGACAAAACTTGGGATCGTGCTTTGGTTGGGGTGAACTTCTTGGCTTCTTTGCACGCCTTGGCTTAATACGCCTTGGCTTAATACAGTTTAAGGTTCTCCATCGAGTCCACTTTAATAAAGCTAGACTTGGTAGAATCTGTCCCGGTGTAGATGGAACGTGTGATAGATGTCATCGTGACACTGCTGACATGTGCTGGTCCTTCCCCAGATTGATAGACTTTTGGTGTACTGTATTTAAGACTCTCTCTGATGCTTTTGATGTAAATCTCCAGCCTAGTTTTGAAGTTGCTATTTTTGGAGTGACTGCTGACGCGACCAAATGTAAGAATCCTCCTTTGCTGGCTCGGAGGAGAGCTTTGTTAAGAGTGTCCGCTTTTCCACCCAAAGCATCACTACGGCTACATGGCCTAATGCTCTTCCTAAAATGAGAAAAGATTAAATACTGTATCAGAGGGTCAACTAACAAATTTTACTCCATTTGGGACCCTATATTGTCATACTTTGAGAACCAAAATAGCCTTCCTCCAAACTAATTTCTTTACTTTTTACGGCTGTGCCCTCTAGTCCTTTTGCCCTGACCGATCAAGTACAAACTGGTAAATACTCAAAGGTAACTGGAGTACTGTTTCAAGAGAAATATTTCAAATATTTTTGATTAGAATATTGCCCATCTCTGTCTATATCTCAATTTGACGATGATTTGTGTACTCTTATCCACATCCTTGTCATGTCTCCTTGCAATTATTATACCTTTTTAAAATATTTTTTTAATAATTTTTTTATAATTTTTAATCCATTTACTTAAGTAGATCATTTTATTTTTGTCTTCAGTTATTATTGTTTCTATATAGTTTCTATTATTGTTTATTTTCATTATGTTATGTAGACATTATTGGGATTGTTCTGGGGAAAAAGATTATGCTCTTGAATTGTATGCTAATACTATACCTTTTTGTTGAATAAAAATATACTACAAGAATAATGTGAAGGTTCAGTTGTGACACTTTGTGAAACAAAGGCGAGTTTTCTGTACATTTCTCCTTAGGTGTAGGAGGGAAGCTCTTCTCCCTGTGGGTGGTGGGACGTACACCACGGTGCCCATCTTTTAGAACCAGGAGAGCCCTTCACACTTTGGCGCCAGCGTGGACAAGGCTTTTAAAGGCACGGGGCTTGCAAATGAGCCAGGTTTCATAATCAGTTGAGGGCCGAGGAGCTGTGCATCATGTCTTATGTAATCCTTTTACCGAACAGTTCGTGTTTTTTTCAACAGTGCTGTGTCGCTGTACTGTGCTTTGTACATGCGGTCCTTCAGGAATAGAGAGATAGAGAGATAGCGGGATATCAAGGTTCCCGAGGCAAACGCTCGGGTGTAAACGTCAAACGGCGTACCTGCTCGATCTCCCGCGCTTTGGCCGCGATGGCCTGCGACCGCCGCTCCTTGACTTCATCCTTAGGCAAGACCGGGATCTCTCTGATCGGCAGGGGCGCCTCCTCGTACTCCGCTCCCAAACCGCGTGGCTCCTCCTGTGGGGTGGACGACAGACACAGAGAAACAGGGTCACCACGCCGCCCACCATGTGCGCGTCTTCTCCCGAGGCTACAACACTTTCACACAAAACGGTCTTAACGGTTCGCAGCGGAAATCGATTCTGCTCTCGGGTGGCTGCGCAGAGTTTGAAATGAAAAGGAGCCGCTTGCTCAGTGCGTCACCGAAGCTCGCTCTTCTGAAAATGTACCAACACGCTCCGAGTGTCCCTCTCGCGGAGTGACAGAATAATCATTTATGCCCTGGGGGGGGGGACCGAGCCGTGCAAAATGTGGAGCCAACTGAGAAGAAAAGCCCTCGATTCTCCTCCAGCTCAGGGCTTAAAAAAAAAAAACTTTCAAATGTGAAATGACAGAAACAACCTAAATAAAAACCTGTTTTCTTCACTGTGGAAAGGCAGGGTTTCCTCTCCAGAAACATGCGGACCTGACACACGCAGCTAATGGTGAGCTGTTTAATGGCATCCACAACCAGATCCTAAAACCGTAGCAGATCGACCAGTTTTCACCTAAAGCGTGTGTCGCCTGCTCCGCCCACCATTTTAAGCTTGGGTCTCCCAGTAAACACTGGCCCTGGTTCGTTAAGGCACAAAATCAGATCTGACCACTACTCATCGTGTCCTCGCACGCACGCACACACACGCGCACACACGCACACATACAGAGGGCTGAGCGCTGTCTCTAAGATGGCCTTGGACTGAAATTTGTTTCATAACCCCGCCAGTTATTTCTTCTGGCGCGTTCCCTCGGGGGGAACCGGACATCGTCAAACAGACCTTTCACTGTGACTCAAAGCCAAAGTCTCGATTTCATCTGAGAAACGGACGGTCGAACGTTACCAGGCTTTTCATGTTCCATTTTTAGACGACTTGCAGCTACAGATGAAAGCAACCAATCAGGAGACGCTGACGCAGACAAATCGTACTGCTTAAAAAAGAAACAACCTCCAATTGTGAAAGGTAGTATCAATCTCTCTGCTTTCCTTGTTCTTAATCTTAAGCCAAAGCAAAAAAACTAACAAACAAACAAAATAACACCACACACGCAAGCATTTGTATATCCGCCGGCCAAATCCTCTAGGCCTTAAACCTGATGGCTGCGTCTCTTCTTCTCAAAAGACACAGCCTCAGATAACGTGGCATGATCAAGGCTTAAGAGCGGACTATCAGAATACGCACAAAACATGCAGCAGGTTACATAATGAGAGGGCGCACGTTGTGCTGCCCAATACCTGTAGTTTAGCGCAATGCGTATTTATTCTGTACAGTTGTTGGTTCAAAGGTCAAAGGGTTGTAAAGGCGACTTGTGTTCGCACTGAAATTGTCTTGTTTGAACATGGGTTCATCTCATTCCTTGGGGTTATGCGGAGTATTCCTCAAAATGTCGGTTTCCCCTCAGACAGTGACTGATGTGGCAAGGGACATAAGGAAGCTGTAATGCCAAAACGCTGGGAAAACAAATTCGACGCGCTCGTAAAACGTCAAGAGCCAAAGTTTAAGTGCTCCCACACAAAACCAGAAACAATTTCAAGCAACATTTGTTGGGCAGCAAAAGATGGCAAACAATATAATTTCAAAAGGAATTCAACTGCGTGTCCCTAAGGAGACTGTCTTCTCCTCTCCGACAAAAAGCAACGCAATTTTCAGACTGAATGCAAAGGCAGCAAGATGGATGCAGTGCACAAAAAGACCAGCATGCGGTCAGAACGCAGGTGACCTGAGACACAGGGAGAGCGCCTATGAAACATATGTACCTATGTACACACCAGAGTACATATTGAACAATGCATATTTAACAATGCATATTTAAAATGAAAAAATTAAGCGGACTGGTATTGAAGAATGGTCATTCTGCTAAATGCTTAAAATGTAAAATGTAAATGTATTCCAGTGGGGCATGGAATTTCCTTTTGGCTTCAATGGGTGCTATCGAAATACGCCCACTTCATTTATTTCTGTGCTTTTGTGGTAGGAATCTACTTCCCCTGATGAGGATAAAAACCCAACTGGTATTCCATCAACACACAGTAGACAACACACACAGCATGTACAATGTGTTGATGAGTCAACAACACTGTACATGCAAGACCATATGCCTGTAATTGTCATTTACTGTTAATAAATAAAAAATGGTCACCAAAAAATACAAAATACAAAAAAAATGTTAAAAAAGCGTGAAAGCCGTTAGCGGTTGCCAGGCACGGGCAAACAGGCCGGATGTTAGTGATATCGGGAGGTAGACTCTTACAAACTGTGTGCGGCCATCGCTGGGTCTGTCCTGCGATTCATGGGCCTCCTCCCTCAGAGCCACGTCAGGCTGGGGTTCGAGAGGCCTGCTGGCCTTATCTATGTTCATCTACACAGACATACACAGATGAGCCACCCAGCAGTCCACTGGACTTTAGCTCTTCACACGGTCATCACCTAAAATCTACTATTTGAAGGTTGCCCCCCCCTTTGTTTAAAAAATAAATAATGATTTGCCCTTTTGAGAAATACATTTTTCATGCCATCGGTCTGTTTTCCGTGTGTTAACAGCAAGTGAAACCCACCTTTGATATGGACGCAGAGCTCTGTGGGGACACATCTCTGGAGCCACTGAGAGGGTGGCCGGGCAGCCTGTCTTTATCTGCAGAGAGGGAGGAGGGAAGAGAGGGAAAAGGAGAGATGGAGAGGGGGAGAGAAAGAGCGACAGAGAAAGGGAGGGAGACAGGGAGGGTGTGAGAGGGAAAGGGAGAGATTGAAAGAGGGAGGGATAGAGAGGGGGAGAGAAAGGTCGACAGGGAAAGGGAGACAGGTAGAGAGGGACGGAGAGGAGGGGGAGATCATTTAAAAAAAAGTCTGGTCAGCAAACTAACCCACCCCACTCATACACTCCAAAACACAGCACACATGAAACATAAAAATACAACACAACAAATAAAAATATGACAATGCTAATGATACACCACAGTATAAATCTGTGTAGGGTTTAAAAAATTAAAAAAATAAAAAGCTGAGGGTGTGGGATACCTCAACAGGACATGAGGGATTTTTCCATTTTTGAAACTCGGCCACGGAGTGATCGCTCATCGCGGTCGCCGCGGACAACACAGAAGACAGTCTGTAATGAGCCTGTCGGACGCCAGAGATAAATGGCTGTTTATCGTGCCTCTCTTCCTGGACAATGCTCAGCTGAGAGACAACAGAACTGAAATACTGCTCTCTACCACTTCCAAAATGTCCACAACAAAACCAGAATCGCCGTGCCGGAGATGGTTATTATTATCTTAAGCATCTCCCGTTGAGATGAATTCGAGCCGAGGTAAAACAAAAAAAACACAAACAGACACGGGTATGTGTTCCTTTGCGCAGAGCAGCTAAACCCCCCGGGGGTATAACAATGAACACTTCAGAATTAAGACACGGAAAAGATCTCCATTTTCACCCTCCACACAGTACGAGTGCTGTATAGACAGAGCTTAAGATGGAGTAGGACTTCCTCTGGAAGGACTAGGCACCAAAACGCAGGATCTTGGGGGGAAAAGGGCAGATTTGAGCCATCAACCAAAGGGACAAAAAGCCAAAAATATTGGAATGGAGGCAAAATATGGCATCCTGGTCGTGTTAAACATCTTTCTTAACTTAAGTCTCAATTTAAACTTAAATCTGCCAGTTTTGCTTGACTTTACCCACAGTAAAGGATTTTGATGGACTGCTTTTCTGAACAGCTCTTCAATATCAATGTGAGGACTGAATGCGTACGGAGGATGAAATCAGTTGGGGGCGAGAGGGAATAACCCAAAAATTAGCCACTTCAACAGAAATCAAACCACCCGTAAACAAAACAGCAGTGGCTCAAATAGCCTCAGAATGTTACTTTCTTTATTTCCTAGGCAGCCAAGTTGTGCATGCTGGGAACATGAGGGGAGAATCCAAGTCCACACGTGAAAAGGTTCAGGGAAATTAAGAATGACAATTTAGACGGATTCATCTAATGCAGCATTTCCACCATCAGCCTCCTCTACAGTAAGGGAGACAGGACAACACCACCCGTACGGTGAGATAAAGAGAGCACACAAGGCCAAAAACGTACAAACGCAAATTTTGTGATTTACTATGTGTTGTCAATCTATCCAGATAGTTGTGTGTTAACATTAGGGATGTTAATAATTAATCGATGATCGATTACTCGCCGTTAAGAATTTGATCGATCAAGCATATTAAATTAACGATTATGTATCACAGCACAGTAGTTATCCAATAGCACAAACTCGTGAGTGTAATATTGCTTTGAAACCTTGTTAATTTCATAAAATATACCTAGCAATATTTCACAAAAGAAACAATTTACAACGACAAAACATTTTTGTTATATTTTGTATAGCCTAACGCTACCTCAGCCGAAAATAGCATGGTCTCTTGAATTAGCTAATCACGCCTAATGGTACTTCCGCATTTCTCAGAGTTTTTGGTGAAATAATCAGTATTTATACACCCCCGGGACATTGGTTCCGTTCGAATGGGTGTTCTCAGCAGCTGGTCTTACTGCAAACAGGCTGCGCACACGGCTCACCCCTGAACACGTGGATATGCTTATATTCTCAAATAAAAACCAGTAAGGGGAAGCGTCGGGACTCGAAAGTTAGGAGTGTTTTTTGCTTTTTTCCCCCCCAAGTTGCCAAGCCTCCCCTGTCGGGCAGCCCTTTTCATTTCAAAAGGAATATGGTTTTCATTGTTAGGCCTACTGAATGGGGTTTCATTTCCTTCATAATTCGTATTGTTTTATGCTGTTAAAATAGCCCCTTGTCTCAAAAGTTTGAATAAAGCTTTGAGGACAAAAACGCACATTTTGTATTCTCGGTCATAGGCTACATTTTGCTGTTTTGATTGTTTGTTAACATGGGCGACGATCAATAAGGGACATTTCTTAAAATTGGCATCCCTAGTTAAGATTGAATGTTAACATTCTGCTTCTTTAACTTTCAGTGTGAGCCGTGAGCAACCGAACACCAAACATAATGGTCAATGGTTAAAAAATAATAATAAATAAAAACAAATTCACACAAAATGGCAAAATCACCTCAGACCAGCTTTAGATTCACCTCATATGGTCTCTTGGAAACTCGAAATGTTTTTCATCAATGATGTAATACATTTCAAAGCAATCCATTTTCCCAGTGATGTTTTTCCCCCACCAGGATATCTTTCGACATCATTGGCTTCAAGAGAAGTTAAAATATTATCATTTCATCCACTGATTCTAACATTTACAGCTTCCAAAATAACTATGAGACTAAATGAGGTCAGTGAGTCTGAGGTGATCCATGTGAATTTTTTTTAACCATTGATTTCCATTATGTTTGGCATTCGGTTGCTCACGGCTGTTCAACAAAGCTATCTGGACGGATTGACATCACCCAGTGTACTAGTAGTAAATCATGAAATTTAGATTTTTTGGGTGAAACATCTCTTTAAAGATCTCTTGGACACACAGATAATGCAGTACGAACTTCAATAATAATAATAATAATAATAATAATTATAATAATTAAAACCACTTCCCCAAACATTCGTGAATTTCAAATGCGAGATCAATGGCATGATTACAATTCAAGAAAATAATGAATTATTTCTCCACCGAGGAACGTATAAAATAACAATCTCTGCCAATGTATACAGAAATTGAAAAGGCATTTTCATACAAATGACCTCAACCGATTTCCTGAAATCATGTTTGGTATGTGAAACCATGTCTGCTAGTGCAAGCGTTCATCTCGAGCTGACAATGAGGTTTAGTTTCTTTATGGTTAGTAATCCTTCTACTTATTCACTCAAACTTAAATATCGGAAAAAAACATTTAAAACAATCATTAATATGCTGTAACAGGGAAAATGCATTGTTAAAGATCCTTTTTCCTCTGTACTCTGAAAGGTTTTTCATTCTGAAAACGGCAGTATCCTACAGAAATCTTACATAAAGCTCACTGTGCGATTGCGCGTCTTTGGCAGCTATGAGACCCAAAATGGACGATCCACCTGCGAAGTAGCAGGGCATCCATCAGCGGAGGGTCTGGTCTGCACTGCAGAGCTTCATTAAGACGAGAGCAGTGATCAATCAGAGCCTCCAGTGGAAATGTACCTGCTGGGCGGCTGGTTGGGGCAGGCAGCTGGTCAATGCTGCATGCCAAGAGGACACATTCTCCTACCGTCCCTGAGTCCAAATCTGCTATGTACTGGAACAAGAGGTGCCCGCTACAGGCTTGAACAGGAGAGGCCCTGAACAGGAGTGGTCCCGCTAAAGCCCGAAACAGCACTGGCCCCGCTATGGCCCTGGAACATGAGTAGCCCCGTTACAACCCTGGAATAGGAGAGGCCCTGGTACAGGCTGGATTAGGACAGGCCCTGGTAGGGCTGGATTAGGAGAGGCCCTGTTACATGCTGGATTAGCAGAGGCGCTGTTAGAAACTGGATTTGGAGAGGCCCTGGTACGGGCTGGATTAGGAGAGGCCCTGGTACAGGCTGGATTAGGAGAGGCCCCGTTACAACCCTGGATTAGTAGAGGCCCTGGCACAGGCTGGATTAGGACAGGCCCTGTTACATGCTGGATTAGCAGAGGCGCTGTTAGAAACTGGATTAGGAGAGGCCCTGGTACGGGCTGGATTAGGACAGGCCCTGTTACATGCTGGATTAGCAGAGGCGCTGTTAGAAGCTGGATTAGGAGAGGCCCTGGTACGGGCTGGATTAGGAGAGGCCCTGGTACGGGCTGGATTAGGAGAGGCCCTGTTACATGCTGGATTAGCAGAGGCTCTGGTACGGCCCTGAACAGGTGGTGCCCTGAAACGAAGAGGCCCCGTTTATAAGATAACTGGCAACGTGAAACGCCCATTTAAAAAGGAATTAGCTGACAGCATTACTTAAATTTAATTTAATTGTTGTACATGACTGACAGCAGAAGCCGAGACTCTTCAGGGGTTCAAGCCCAAACTCGGCACGGTCCTGGATACTCTCCAGACAAGTCTATATGGGCTGAACGGTCAAAACTGTGTTCTGATTACAGCTCATACTGACAAGGTTAGAAATACCTGGATAATACAACTCTGGTCCTGTCCTTTGTAAAGCTTAGAGTTCAAATATGCAATCACAAACTACCGCCTACAAAGGTCAAATATATGCATGAAAATAAAAACTTATTTGCGTTATATTTGAGACCCGAAACCAGCAAAGGGTTAAGGTTCTACCCATTAAAACTGGGTCAGGGAGGCCACCACACTTTGCATTTAAGAATTTCATTCAAGAGACATTAAACAGCATGCGCTTATATGCATCCATATACGAATGCGCCTTATGGCATAAAATGACTATTTTTTAAAGCGTACTTTGAAGTGTTAATTATAAAACCAGACGGGAGGGGGGGACACAAGTGGTGCTGGTTTGCAGTTTTATTACAGCTTCAAAAGGACTGAAACATTCAGCCCAAACAGAGGGCAAACACACCCGCACTAAACCCCACCTCCCGCTCTGACCCCTGCTGCAGCAAATAAAACAGGGTTTCAACAAGGCTTGCAGCGGAGGGCAGGAAAGGCCACTGCCAGTATCAGAGTACGGCCGTGTCAAATCGAGCCAGCGCGTCCCCGAGCCTGCCCCTTCCGCCACGCTGCCTGCCCAAGGGCTTTGAGCATGAAAGGAGAGAGGTCGGATAATCCGATGCTTTATCGCCCATTTAAAATCGCGCTGCGCTACTCCATATTACGTGCACCACTTCACTTCCATGCTCACCTGGCAGGCTCTGAAGGAGGCCCCAAACTGCATGTGCAAAATCAACCAAAAACCGCTTATTTTCCATGACATTATTCGAGGAAAAGGGAGGGCAGTGTGATTATTTGTGGCATATTTTTTGGTTATGAAGCTGGCAGCAGCGGTCCTGTTGCATTAGCCGAGGCACGTGTGCAAAAGGCTTGGAAGACAGGACTTGTAAAATAAGATATTTTGTGAGGGAAGAGGATGAGGAGTGCATAAGGCCTGGGCGGTGGAGGACGGCCTGGTCCCATCAGGTCCCTTCTCTGGGGCAGGTCGGGCAGTTGGGCCCTGTGCCGATGAGTCGGGACCTCCGCTTACACCCACTGCCAAACGCAGGACTGCACTAATTCTGGTTCACTCTACAACAATCTCCCCATCTCTCTCCTCTCTCTGGTTACTGGAGCACAAACTAATTGGAGAGACTGTCTTCTACAGGCAACTGACGAGATCATTTTGCATGCTGCATGCAACTTCATGTTCTGGCAGATGTTTCAGAGCAGAGTTGGGAAATAAGTGGTTTTAAGTTTTTTTTTTTTTTTATAAATGTACATTAAAAAAAAAGTCAAACACTTAATTCATCAAATGATCTCATGAGTGCAACTAATGAAAAACACTCGGAATGCTGCCCACAATCGAGAGCAGGAGCATGAGTATATTTTTTTTATTTAAAAGAGAAAAAAACGATTTCTGTGGATCCTGGGTTTTTTTTTTAAGTTGGCTGCACTTTTTTCTCTCTAAAAGACCACCCTTGTGTGTCCAAATGACTCATTCAGATTGCTCTGTAAGTCCCTCTCTATGCTCTACTTACCAGGCTCTCGGTTCTGCCAAAAAGACTCTTCATATCCTGGAGGAACCAAAAAAGAAAACCAAAATAAAAAAAAAGGTCCGACTATTGCTAGAGTGTAGGTCTTCGTTAAAGTAATAAGCTACCACAAGGACAGGACCCTAAACCCAGACGGACATCAATGACTAAATCAACAGGGGTGTATCAAGGGGGTTCTGTATCGAATACAGTATAGTAAAATAATGATTTATTTTTATATACAGTAGAACCTCAGAAATACGGATATATTGGGAATGGAGGTAGTTCGGAACTTTGAAAGTGACGTCAAAATTACACAAGTTTAACTTCTTTAACCGTAGGCTAGGCTCTCATAAATAACAGTAGTTAGTGAGCAGGTTTTGTTTAAAAATGATCAAAACAACGTTCGATCTGGCATTCTGTCAGCCATGTCTGTTTGGTTCTCAAAGCACAATAGCCTACTTATGTTTTTCTGTTGAGTAGATTAATCGACAAATTAAAGGACTGTGCTTGGTGTATGTTTGTTTTTCTGCGTTGATTTCCACAACAGCATGATGATTTGCAGATTTACATTGAACCAATCAATCACTGTGCTATTCGTCTTGAAAGCACAAACCTAGCTCGTAATTCTCTGGACAACATAAATGAAGAGTAGGATGTTTTAGTTTCTAGCAAGCAAGCTAAAATGTCCAATGCTAGCAATGCTATTTTTGCAGCTAAGTTCAGTTTGTTATCCTTGGAGATACAACAGTAAATATCAAATGGACACACCATTGATTTTATTCTGGCCTATCTTTATATAAAACAATGCCAATTTTCCAAGATTATTGACCAATTGTGCCAAAACATGCTCCTTTTTCTAAATCAATGGAAAGTGTGATTAGTTTAGATTTAATGCTCACCTTTTTGCCCCAGTTATAATAAAAAGCTTGATGTTTGTGTAATTGCATATGGAACTTTCATGGGTTCATACTGCGTTAACTGGTCAGTCCGTAACTCTGAGGTTTCTACTGTAAATAACACAAGCGCTGTAAGTAGTCACTAGGGAAACCATTCCTCATTCATGTTAGCCTGGCTGGTGGAGCATGGGTGTGTCCAACCAACAGATTTGCTCTCTGGGACAAGTAGGCCAGGCTTAGTTTACTACAAAGGCAACATGCGCAGCTCGTCTCAATTCTCCCAAGACAAAATAATGACATCATTCTCTTACTGCCCCTGCACCTTCTGGCTTCAAGCAGCCAGGGCCGGATATTTAAACACGTCGCTGTATAAAATTTGCTAAAAAATAATAGAAATTCAAAACCTCATGCTTACATCAGCCTGTTTTGTCATCAACAAAGAAAATACTGGTGACCAAAACAGAGGAACTATTTGCAAATCGCATCAGAAGCCAAGGAACAAAGTAAAACGACGTATGTTGATAATGGGTGAAATTGCAAAACAGTTTGGCGGAGTCATTTTGACAGACAAAAGCACAAGGTATGACCCTAAAGTAAATACTAGGCAATAAATTGCCCAGTGGGTTGATAAAAAATGCTGGGTGAAATTTTTGGCATGGTAAACGAATAGTTCATCAAATTTTGAGAATCTTTATTAGAAATATTAGTTGGCTAGCAGTAGTTTCCTCTTATGAACCACAAACTCAAACTCAGAAGGCTTTTTGCAATTACGGCGGTTGAAACAGACAACGTTTTTCAAACACCGATAAAAAATAGCCTTTTAACCAACACAAACATTAAATAAGATGTCTGTAGGCCATATAAGATAGCTGCTTTTAGTTAAATAAAGTATGGGTACCAGACATCTCTTCTTTGAATTGTCGGAACTAAACAAAATGTCGGTTTTGTGTTGGTTTCCACGTGGAAGGTAAAAAGAGCAAGACATGGGAGACTTATTTTCTTTTCTGCATATCTTCAATATTAAGAGAATCAATGCATTTCCGATAACTCATTGCACCCGAGAACGTCTGTTAGTCAGCTGAGTTATTTTCTTTGCATATCTTCAACATTAACGTTCTTCACCGATCAGTCAGCTAGTTAGCTTACAAACTTTTCACATCGAACAATAATCTACAACGCAACATGTATGAATGTTATTATCATAATACGCTCACACACACACACACACACACACACACACACACACACACACACACACACACACACACACAGACACACACACACACACACAGACACACACAGACACACACAGTCTTTGTCTGGTCAAGAGCTTGCCTGAAAGCTCAAATTTTTGTGGACAAATCAAAGTAACATCAATAAATAAATATTACTTTTATACCGTATTGACTGTTGACTTACCTAATATTTTAATTGGGAATCCAAACTTTTTTGACTAAATTAGAGTTGTTTTATCAACGTAGGCTAAAATAGATATGAAAAAATGGTAAAACAACTTGTACTGGCTTATTTAAGTTTTAAAAATAGACTATGAAGCCAAGGTATAGCAATGGCCATACCTTGCCAAACCCAACTGATGCTCATGATTGCAAACTCCAAACATGCTGCATGCACTCGCAAGACAAAAGGCACAGCAAAAACACACACAATCATAAAACTCTGAAACGTAGTCCAGATAATCCCTCTGTCTTTTAGGTTCCCTTCAGCAGCCGAGTGTGACATGCACAGCTGTCATTGTACATGCCAAAGGTTTCAGACAGCTAACGCTAAAGCAAGAGCAAGTAAAAAAATCTGGTCTCCACTGACCCTGGACAACATTCCCAGAGTTCTGTTGGAGGTCACCCCCCCACGGAGGACAAGCCCCTCTGGAGGGGTCCTGTCCTGAAATGTCCACACCTGTAAACACCAGACAGTGCAGAGGGGGAAAAGTTAATTAACTAAAGGCCATCTTTAAACTGTGAAAAATATCCTGTAGTACCGGTATGGCCTATAGGGTGTATAATAGTCACTGTCTCTCCTGTAGTACTGTAAAATGTAAAATGTAAAATGTACTGTGTGATCTGTGGGGTATAAAATAGTCATTGTCTCTCCTGTAGTAGTGGTGTGGCCTGTAGGGTGTATTAATAGTCACTGGCTCTCCTGTAATACTATGTGGCCTGTAGGGAGCGAAATAGTCACTGGCTCTCAGATGGGTGTACACACTTCAGCTGCAGTGCTCCTGGTGTGTGGGTTGGCCCAGTGGTAACTCAAGCGGCACAATTACTGACTCCAAATTTGGGAGGTGGAGAAAAGTAACTTGTGTTTTTCAGACCCAAAATGGCCGCTCTGTGGTGGTAATGCAGTGTGGTGAAGCAGGGACACGTCGCTCTGGAGGACAGAGGGATACCTACTCTTCTTCTGCTGGTTCTGGTAGGTGTAGCTCTTGGTCTTGTCTGGGGAATAGCTTCTGCTGCTGTGGCTGGACCCAGAGCGGCTGTTAGGGGACCGGTCTCGCTGGGAGGGGAATGAGCCCTTCCTCCTGAAGTGATCTCGATCCTCCCTGGGGAATGGGGGAGGGGGAGAACCGGGGGAAAAATCCGAGCAAACACATCAAATAGACACAAGAGGAGCGGACCGCTATATCAGAATATAACCGTTAACCCAAGCCAGGAGACACAGAAATTTGGGTGACAAATAAAAATGACCCCCTCTTCTTTTTTTCTTTTTCTTTTTAAATGGGATGAGGTGCATCTTGTACGAGGAGACACAAAGTGAAAGATGTTATTTATTTTCTCATTTTTGGGGGAGATTTTAAGAGGGGATAAAATGAGAACAGTGGTGTTTCCTGGGGAGTGGAACATGTGAACATTCCCAGGAGTTCTGAGCACTGCCACGTTTGAAATATTGGACGTTCCCATTTTTGACCAATTTCCCAATTGGACGGTTTTAGAGCCGCTGGTCCGGGCTGTGGCTTTGTTGCCTCACTCCTCGCATAAGGTGCAACCAACGGCACAAGAGCTGCCAAGAATCAAAGGTTAGTTATGTTATAGGATGAGAAAAAAGAAAAGAAAGAAAAAACCTAAACCAAGACAGGGGAGCAGCAGAGCTAGCTGACTACTGGGTAAAGGGACTAATTGAGCTAGACTACGTTTCGCTGCCAACTACCCCCCCGCCCTCTATTCTTGCACCCGGCGTGGTGTGCAAAACTCCCTTTCCCATAATGCACAAGTGGGCGTACCCTCGTTCCAAGTTCAGAATGGCCTGCATTAGCGTGTCATCAGCACCATCGGGGTCTACAGCCGACAAGCTCCTCAGAGTCGGACACAAGCCCTGAACTCTAATGTTGGGTTGGGGGCCCGTTCTGCTGTTGGTTCTGAGAGGCAAAAAAAATCAAACATCAAATATCACATCACCTGTTAACCCAAGGTCATTCCTGTTGCCTGTCATTTTCAAGTATCATGTTAAGTATGTTTCTATGGGAGTGTGTTGAGTTGATGCATCTGTTGTCACCAAGTTTGTCATCAAAAATATACACTATGAAATGGTTGGAAAGTTTGGGTGGCAAATTTTTGTTTTTGTTTCAAATGGGAGTATGCAACTGTGTAACTAACGTCACCAAAATGAATTAAGCTCACGCAAACAATTTTAAATAAAAATTTTGGGGAGTGGGGGGGGTAAAATAAAAAGGTTCACATGGATGGATATTTGATTTTGAATTTTTTATTTTGGAGGGGGAAAATAAAAGAAAAAAGGAAAGAAAAGAAAGTTAGAAATTCTGAAAATATTAGAAGGAAAAAAAAGAAAAGACCTTTCATCATCTGCAGAAGAAAACGGATTGGTAACATCAAAGCAGGAAGTGCTCTCCACTCACAGCTCAATTTCAGCATTAAGAAAGAATTAGCTTCACAATGGGCCATGGTGGTATTTACGTGTGAAACCTTTGTGTTAATCTCACCCAAAGAGGTTGGACCGTTAAAGAAAGCTGTTAATCCGCCCGGATACCGTGTAATTCTCCACCAATCCAGCCCTATCATGTAAAGCCTTAAACTCTGTCTAGCAGTCCCGTTTCACATAGTGCCAGGCACAATTACAGGCCTTAGCACTGCAGGAGAGAGGCGTGTCTTTAACCATGTGGATTATTAACAATGACTTATCCCACATTCTCAAGTCTTACATATCTCCCAAAATAGTGTGTAATGTTTTCAAAGGTTATAAATCAGAGCTCTCCTGTGAAGGCCTTTGTTTTAAAATAGCAGTCTAAAAATAGGTGAACAAATAAGACAAGACGCCCCCAGTCCTTCTGTACACCATATGAGTGGAAGAAACATGCGTTAACCAACATCCATGCAAGATTGACATTTATTGACACTATTACCAACACTATTACCAACACTATTACCAATTACGGACGATGTGCATGGGCTATTGCTAAACATCGGATTCAAGTCTTGCAACGTGTCACCTCTCTACAATAAAGTTGAGGGTTAATACAAGGATGCTGAAATATTCCACAATCTTTCTTTGTGGCAGGGAAACCAGTCTGTCTTCCTCTTGAGATTCCCTGTGCCGTGCCAGCATTGAGAGCCAAGCAGAATGAGATAGAGTACAGAAGATTCCAGTAAGAAGATTTTGAAGCAACAGGCAACGGCACTCGTAGAATTCACACATTCTCCTAGACGTACTCCCTGTTAACCGAGACAAGAACCTGTACGCTGCTGAAGACCTAAAGATCGCAGGCAACTGTGACTGCCAAAATACAAGAAATAATGAATAAATTAAGGGTTCTGGCGACTCCAATGGTGTGGAGTTTCCTGGCATGGTTTAAGTCCACTCAACCCCTTAGATGGCTTGTTGTGAATGATATTGTATTCCGATCGTTATTGCGATATGAGCATTTGCAATATCACACGGCCAAAAGTTGCAATAAACCTATAGCAACGTTTGACGCTGGTCATGTTTTGTCTTACGTTTGTTTCCCACACATACTCGCAGACTGGCTTTGTCTCCCCAGAACTAATTTAGCAAAAATCATGTCCAAGCCCAAGCAAGCATCAATCCCGTACGCATTTGAAAAAGCTCCCAGAGGAGCAAAGAAATCACAAAGGCAATCATCCTCCACCTCGCAAAAGACATGATGCTAATATACTGTAAGTGAAGAAGTCCTGTGGAAATTGATCCACAGGCTTGACAAGCAATACAAAAATCCATCGTGAACCTACTTCTCACACGTTGCCATCCCTGAACTGTAAGTGCAAGTTGATGCAGAGCTCAACAATATTACGCAACCACAACAGGCCTGTGGCCCAGCCGGACACCTGAGCCGTATAAAAGTTTAAGAACATAACATAAGAATACATAATGATGAGAACGGGCCGTTCGGCCCATCTAGGCTCGTCGTGTCCTAATCTAAAGAGTATCTAGTACTACATCTAGCCTGGACTTGAATAGCCCACGTGCCTCTACTACTCGACCTGGCAAGCTGTTCCAGGCATTGACAACTCTCTGTGTAAAGAAAAACTTCCCAATATCTGTGCAGAATTTGCCTTTGACTAATTTCCACCTGTGGCCTCTTGTTCTGCTGACCCTACTTATCTTAAAGAATCTTTGGTATTTCACTTTGTTAATCCTTTTTAGGAACGTAAAAACCTCAATCAAATCCCCCTAAGTCTCCGTTTGCTAAGCTTAAAGAGATTGAGTGCCTTAAGTCCATCATCATAACTTTTACCTTTCATACCAGGTATCAGTTTAGTTGCCCTACTTTGAACTTTTTCAAGAGCTTCTACATCTTTCTTGTAGTGCGGTGCCCAGAACTGCACGCAGAATTCTAAGTGAGGTCTGACAAAGGCATTATATAACATTAATATAACCTCCTTTGATTTATACTCAATACTTTTTGCTATGTATCCCAGCATCCTGTTGGCTTTTTTCACTGCTGTAGCTGTTTGATGCAGATAGGGATTGTAGTTGATCAAAGCCTAAGCCTTTTTCAAATTGAACACCTACTAACTTTTCTCCTCCCATAAAATACTCCTGTCTAATGTTTATATTTCCCACATGCATAACTTTACATTTAGCAATATTGAATGTCATCTGCCATGTATCTGCCCATTTTTGGATTCTGTTTAAATCATCTTGGATTACTTGAGTCGATTCCAAACTGTTTGCCAAACCCCCAAGTTTAGTATCATCTGCAAATGTAACTATTTTGCTACTAACGTCCATATCAAGATCGTTTATGTAAATAAGGAAGAGCAGAGGTCCCAGCACCGATCCCTGCGGGACACCACTACCCACAGCACCGAGGTCAGATACGGCCCCACCTACTGTTACTCTTTGTATTCGCCCTGGCAGCCAATTATGAACTACTCCTGCAAATCCTACTGAATTCATTTCAGCAATGAGCCTCTCATGTGGTACCTTGTCAAATGCTTTCTGAAAGTCAAAATATATAATATCATAAGCCTGGTTCAGGTCAACACACTGTGTAGCCTCTTCAAAAAAAGTCCAGGTGGTTTGTTAGACCTCCCTTTGAGAAATCCATGTTGGCTCTCCCTTAAAATACTATTATTTTTCAAGAATGATTCCAACTTATCCCCAATAATACATTCCAGCATTTTACATGCAATGCAAGTTAAACTGACAGGCCTACAGTTCCCTGGGTCAGTACGGTCCCCCTTCTTCTATATTGGAATTATACTACCCTGCTTCCAGTCATCTGGTATTTCTCCAGTGATTATGGATTGAATGAAAATATCTGTCAATGGTTTATATACAATTTCCGAAAGTTCTTTGAGTACTCTGGGATATATGCCATCCGGGACTGCTGCCTTATGTTTTTGTAGTTTTTGTAGTACTTCTATGTCCCTTATCTCGAAGTCCTCCAAAACATTCTGTACCTTGGCTATACATTTAGGCATATTTGTAACCTCTTCTCTAGTAAAGCTCTCAACAAAGTAACTGTTTAGTGTGTTAGAAATATCCTTATTATTATAAACCAAAGTTCCTTCTTTATTCTTAATGCACTTAACCTCATCCTTAACTTTTCCTACGACAATATTGAAAAAACCTCTTTGGATTACTTTTTGCATCTTGGGAAATTTTATTTTCAAACCGCCTTTTAGCTGATCTTATTTCCTTCTTAGCCTTAGCCTGCATATTACAATAATCTAATTTGTTTCTCTCCGAGTTATCCTTTTTATATACTCTGTACAGTCACTTCTTTTGCCTCAAAATCTCCCGTAAAGATTTGGTCATCCACTGCGGAGACTGTTTTTTCATCCTACTTTTCCTTACTCTAGGGATGAATTTACACTGTACATCTACAATAACCCTTTTAAATATACTCAATTTTTCATTCACAGTTCTGCAATCTAGAAGTTTTACCCAATCTATATTACTTAAATTCTCTCATTTTATTGAAGTCAGCTCGTCTAAAATTAAAAAAATTTGAGTTAGAGGAGGCTGTCTTAACTTGCCAAAAACTATCAAAAATAACTGCACTGGGGTCACTTGTCCCTAGTGGTTCTACTACCTCTGTGCTGCAAATTCTATCAGGATTGTTACACAAAACCAGATCCAGTATTGATTTCCCTCTCGTAGGCTGAGTAACAGACTGTACCAAAAGGCAGTCATTGACCATATCTAAAAACTCCTCTTCACATTTGCCCTGACCTGTCACTACCTCCCAATTAATAGAGGGGTAATTGAAGTCGCCCATAATTATCATCTCTCCTTCAGCACAGGTTTGTTTTATGTTACCAAAGAGCATACTATTTATGTTACTGTCTGAAGCTGGAGGTCTATAGCATACTCCTATATTAAGGCCCTTCTCATGATCTCCCAGGAATCTAATCCAGATGTCCTCACAAGAAACACATTTCCTGCACATTAAGATTGTCTTTCACGTAAAGGGCCAGTCCCCCTCCTCTTTTATTAGTTCTATCCTTCCTAAACAATTTGTACCCCTCTACATTATATTCATCCCCATCCGCTGCACCAAGCCATGTTTCAGTAATCCCAACAATGTCATAACCCCCATTCAACATGACAGCCTCCAGTTCCAAAAATTTATTTTTTATGCTTCTCGCATTTAAACACAAACTTCAGAGCCTTACTCACACTTACGTTGTCCTTCCCCTCCACACATAACTGTGCCAAACCACCTCTATTCACATTATGATCAAAAAAATCTTTATTAATTATATCCTCAGATTTATTATACTCCGCCCTGGTATCTTCCATCTGGGCAGTCTGTACCTCCCTATCCATAATACTACTACCACTAATTTCCCTCCCTGCCCCCCCAGTCCCTAGTTTAAATATTCCTCCGCTACCCTAAGCATACGCTGGCCCAATGCAGCTGTACCCCTCCGGTTCAAGTGTAGCCCGTCCCACTTGTACAGGTCACCCGTTCCAAAAAGAGTCCCAGTGCCCCCAATTAAGGGTGCTCCTTATTAATAAGGACTTTGAGCTGAGAAGCCACTGCTTGCAAACGTCCTTTCCCCCCAGAGATCACACAGGGTCAAACATGGCGCTTTCACCACTTCAGAAAAAAACCTTTTAAGATTGAATTTATTTCTGTACTTATTTTATTTACAAACAGTGCTGTGGTGAAAGAAACAGTAGGGCAGCTGTGTTAAATCAGTCACACGATTAAGAAGTTCAACAGAAACAGTTGAACACATTTTTTCAACATCTCAGTAAAATAATATTGGGGAAAGAAACCTGGTATTGTTTGGGTTCTCTTCATTAATTTAATATAATGCCTATTCTATGATGTCTGGAACACATGTAGGCCAATATGAATTATCAACTGTTTTGTTATATCGCGCGCTATATCCCAATCGCAATATGTAGCAAGATAATCGCAATATGAGATTTTGCCCCAGTATACACCAATATATACAAAGCTATTCTGCGTGATCACCTTCATCTTGTGAAGCATTTCTATCCTAATGGGAGTGGTCTCTTCCAGGATGGCAATGCCCCCCATCCAAAGGGCACGAGCGGTGGAATAATGGTGTTGCATCCCTCCAAGAGTTCTAGACACTTGTAGAATCTATGCCAAGGCGCATTGAAGTTGTTCTGGCGGCTCATGGTGGCCCAACGCCCTAATACACTTTGGGCCCTATTTTGGTGAATTAGGACGGTGTCGGTAACGCAGACGCAAAGCGAAGACGGTAGCGCTTTAGGGTGTGTCTAATGCAATTTCTGTAATTTCGTGACTTAGGACAATAGCGCACCTCCGGCGCAGTTGTAAAAGAGGTTGGATTAACTTTTTAAAAATACATGTGGGTGTGGTGGGGGTTTGGTTTCATAATGGCCAATCAGAACACCTATTTTCTATCCCTTTAAATACCAGTGCGCTAACGCTATAGCAAATTGTCAATTTCCTGACATGGATGCCAGTTTTGCGTGGCTGCGCCAGGAGCGCTTCTCAAAAGAGGAGAGCGAGGAGGTGCGGAAAAGTTGGCGTGCGAATCAGAGGGGGAAAACAAGGCGCACATTAATTTGTTATTTTCATGATTTGAGTTTATATTTTGAGACCTACATTGTTAAAATAAAGTGTTCTATTTTACCATCTCTTTTTTGTCCTTATTTGTAGGCTTTCCAACTTAAAAAACAATGTTTCTTTTCTTCTAACTTAATGTAATTGTTAAATGGAAAGCAATAAATAACAAACTCACAACTGCAACTAGGCCTGTTTCATTTATGTTCATCATGCAGTAGGCCTACATGCGTCACCCTGGAGTGTGCATCACAAACCACCAGGATATTAATGGAGTGGTCCCCCTTCCGATTCACATAAATAATACCGCGATCAGATGGTGTGCGCAACTGCACGTGTGCAGTCAATGGCACCCAAGACCCCAGGGAGTCCACATTGCGTATAAAAATCCTGTTTAGTTCTCTGCTGGCTGTCGGGTGTAGGAAAAGTAATAAACTAATTTGCATGTTGGACAAGACTGGAAGAAACTGCATGTACAGCCAAACTGATAGCCGTCTGGCCAATGCCGGCTACCAAACCCAGGGTATTGCTCACGGTATCGCCTTCGGCGTCCAATTATGTACTCCATTTTCTGTAGTGCAAATGGAAAAAATAAAACCCTTTCACATAAGAAAAACAATGTGCATACAAACATATATTTATTTAACAGGTGTATCTTACTGAACGGTAGCATGGATGGCCTGCTGGCTTCAGTCTTTCATGTCCGTGCATTGAATAACCACAAGCTGTGGTGAAATTAATTTGATTACGCTTGCAAGTTACCCATGGATTGGACAATTTGCCTCAACGTGGGGGAAATTCACAATATTCACAAAACATTCTCATGTGATTTCAGATAACCTTATGTTCATATGTGCACATCAATAAAGTCACCAAATTGCACAGAGCGCCAGCGTTTGCCCTAAGAGGTGGTCCTTAACGCGAACTCATTATTTGACACCAAATTTGCATAGCGCCCGACTGTTTTCATTGTCACACCCCCTATTGCCCTGCCCAAGCCATAGTCGTGCAAACGTCTTCATTGCGCAAAAATTGCCAAACTCGGCGGAGATGGGAAATATTCAGTTTGCAACAGATGAAACTGGCAATTCGCCTGCACTAGTGCATAACGTCGCTTAGCGCCGGCACGAAAATAGGGCCCTTTATGCTGGCGTTTCTTTTATTTTAGCTAGGCCTTAAAACTCTGTAGTGAAACTTCGGTTATCAGAAATTGTCAACTTAAGAGGAAGAGGCAGAGGAATATGAACGATGTGAGCCAGGGCAGTGGTCTGCAGACACACCGCTGGTTTAAAAAGGGGGAGGTATGAGGACAGGCTAGCAACCCCTCCTTTGTTGTTGCTGAAAGTGCTTATTTCAGCACTTAGTGCCCCGCCCTTTTAAGTCCACAGCTGAACCGGGCCGGTGGGCTCAGACACCAGAGGAGCCTGGGAATGACCCCCGGTGACTGCTGGGGTGCAGGCGACGCGCCCCCGCCCCCTTCTAGCACAGCCGATGGGACGCAGATGTGGAACATCAGGTTGTGTACTCCTATCGGCGTCGGTGACCTGGCCCTCACTCACACCAGTTTGAGTTACCTGTACACCTTCTCCCACCTCCTTCTGTGCTTAAGCGCATCAGGGTCCAAGCTACTCACAGGCAGAAATGGTGGTAAAAGTGAACGGGGGGAACAGGACTTTTCAATAGAGTTGGTAATAAATTGCTTAAGATTGCTACTTCCAGAAAAACAACACCAAACAAAAACTGGATTAAAAGTGATTACAATCAATATACACTAAGGAATTTGGACCAAAAGTAACATTAACAAAGAAACTAAACAAAAAACAACGTTAAAAGTCTGTCCTCCTTCAAGAGGACAGGTCGACACGGATCACAACCGACAGTGGGGGGGAGGGGAACGCATAGCGGACGTCTGTTTCGGCTACAGAAACCAACGGCATGCTGGGGGAGGACCAGCCATGGCCGCTGAAGTGATTTCCTACTGAAACTATAGGACCCTGGCTGGCCGTCCTTCCCCATAAAACAGCGTACACATCCCATTCCTTACCTCTGCACCCTCCTTAACCGGCATTCCAACACAACCAGGCCAACATCAGTCAGGCACGATGAGACTGCATTCACTGACAAAAACTCATAAATCAGTCTCAGGGCCAGATATGCTGTACAGCCACTAAATTAACCTTAAACAAATGCACCACCACCACCACCACACTTTTAAAACGACCTCCAGCATTCTGCACTAGTAAGTTGTTGTACGCACATCTGTACAAAGTGCTTTTCCATTGTTCTGATTCTAGATGCCCCCTCTCTCCCCCGAATTTTCCATTATGGTCCTGTCTATTGCTATACGACGGGCTGTAGCGCCATAGCGAGAGGTATAAAGGAATTAAAGAAGGCACCTGGTTTAAGGTGACCTTCGGCTGAACTCAGGCCACGTCGCTAACAAAGGGCAGACGTTAAGTGGCCTCGCAAAACTTTTACGGCCCGGGCAGTCGTTTGAAGTACCCGAAGCCCCGTCCCTCCATTTGCTTCCAGGGTGTAAATGACCTCAGGGCTTTCCGTCGGCCCTGCGTTACCCACCCCCTCCCACTCGGACCCAAAATTATTCCATGGTTAAAAACGAGTTCAAAAATAAAGAGTCCACAAAGTATCACAAAGTTTCACCTTTCAGAAGAGTCATCTCGGAAAGAGTAGGTCTGGCTGTAACGCAAAGGAAAATGTGAATCTGTTTAGGGTTTGTGTTCTTTTTGAGCATTTAATTTTTCCCTCCGAATTCTTCCCCCGTTGAAAAAGTGTGAAACTTTACACTTGAAATTGCATACGAGACCAAGCACATCCTATGTAAGCTACTTGTGATTTCATTAGTAGGGTACGAAAGGAGACAAGTGCTGCTAAACTTCCCAGCGCTACAAACACAACATTCACAGAATACTACCTCCTTTGCCTCCCTCTGTCTTTAAATCTCTCGTGAATTCAGACGTACGAGGTCAAAGTCAGGGGAAATTAATTCAGTAGACACGCTGAAATGAGTTCTACACGCTGAACTCATTTCAAAAGGAGAGTTGGTTAATGCAAACTACAAATTGTTACAAAAAGGCACCGCTCTACGATGCACACAGATGTCCAATACACAAGGATAAAACCGTTCACCCTCCCAAACTGAATTAGTTAATATTCCCAATTTCCCCACATTTTTCTTGCAGCCATGTGATGTGTTTCCATCTCTTTTAGATCCAGTATTATTTATGTTATAATAAATAAACTTGTGTCCATAAAGTACTTTGGGATGCATATTTTGTACAAAGGGTACTACACAAATAAAGTTACAACTGACATCATCATTGCTATGATAATAGAATATATTAAAATCTGGCTTCGTATGGTGAGCCACTCAACTCCCCACAAATCCCCACAGCACACCGGAGAGGCAGCCAGACGCACTGACCACAGACCCTGCCTGTCAGGCTACACTCGAGCAGGCCAGCCAATCGGAGGCTAAACAACCTGCTGGGCCTCGATCCTGTGCTCGGGCTCGGCCAGACCATGGGGACTCGGGAACGCAGATCGTCTTGGCCTCGAACACAGCCGGACAAGTCTAACGCTTCAGTCAGCGAGCTGCATCAGGGTCATTTCAGCCCCATACACGACCACTGTCCGGAAGGACCTTCGGGGGGAGAATTCCTGAATGTCCAGAAATGCTCAAACGAAGCATGACCACAGCGCAGGTTGGTTCACTGGGCGGAGGAGGGACACGCAGGCTAAGTCCCGACACACACCTGGACCCCCCAGCAGGCTACGTGAGGTCACACGCCTTTCACGTGCACCGAACACTCCATCTCTTTCAAGTGGAGGACAAAAGGGCAGTACCCCAGACAGCTATACGAGTCTCCAGGACCCCTGGACACGGGCCCATGGTAAAGACATTATTCTAACCACGAGGGGTGGAAACCATGGGATACTTTAAAAAGAAAATAAATATTAATTGTTTTCAAGGGTATATTAGATTTTCCATGGGTATAATGTCCTTGTTTCTCAAAAAGCAGTTCAAGACGTGTTCATTTCTGTGCCTTAGTTCAAACAGCATCTCTTCGCTTTGTCTTTCATCGCGTTCATAAAAAATAATTAAACGCACCAAAGCCTGCAAAAATAAATGACGCGCAGCTAAATAATTTGGGTTTCAAGAGTCCTTGACATGCGAAATGACTTTGGAAGCCATTAAAGCTGGGAGAAAGGTTAAAGAGGTGAGTTTGATTGTTCGGTTCGGTTGTCTACAGACGAGAGGCGTTCCTGGCGAGCAACCAGTCCTCGTTTAGCTCATTATCCCCAACTCGTCACATGAGGTCAGCAGCCACACGAAACAAAAGAGCATGCTGGGTCCCCCCCTGTCCCACACCGGTGTGGCCCTCAGGGGCCCCGTATAGGCCCTGTGCCAGCCCCGGGGCAGCTTGGCTCCAGGCTGCCCACCGCCAGACCTCTGACTGCCTGACAGGGAGGTCTGGGAAGTTCATCTGGTGTCTGGACACCTCCCCACGTGGGCAGACCGAGAGCAGGACTTCCTGCCAGCACTTCCTGACGACTGCCCAGCAGGGGAGAGGCCATCAACCTTCTGACCACACTAATAGACCTAAAACTGGGCCCAGATGGGCAGTCCACACACCCCTCCCTCTACCCTTTCTGCGACAGCGGTCTTAATTAAAGACCCCCTCTCCAAGCTCTCCGGGGACTTTTTATTTGGTTAGACCAAAAATGAGCTGCAGCAGATTGATCGATGAGAAATGTAAAAGGAAAGTGGAGAGAAAGTGGATAAGGTCTCAGTGAAATGACGCACTGTGAAGGCAATTCACGTAAAATGGGTCCTTCTCGGAGGAATACATCCAACTCTTCACTCTCGGGTCAGAATTAAAATACTGCAGGTATATTTGCATTCAAAGTGGAACACAGGTGGACTCCCCAGTGGTTCGGGGTGTGTGAGCATGTGTGCGTTTGTGTCCGTTTCCCAGAATCCGCTCTACTGCCTCATTCTGTGTGGGCTGGGTGAGTGTGTGTGCGCATGTTGACGAATGCATGCGTGTGTGTGTGTGTGTGTGTGTGTGCGTGTGCACATACAGATGTGTGCATTTGTGCGGCGTGTGTGCATGTGCCTGGCTGAAAACTGTGGTGTTGGGTTGAGCCCTCTGGCTGTGTGCGTGTGTGCACGTGTGTGTGTGTGCGTGCGTGCGTATGCCTGTTTGGGTGTGTGTGTGTGTGTGTGAGCGTGTGTGTGAGACAGCACAGAGGTGTCCTTTTTCTGTATGGCCCCACCCAGAGAAGGACGGCACAAGAAAACTGCTGGCACCCACACTGGCACTGCCCAGGTAGCCGAGTCAGGAAGGATCAGAACAGAGCCCCCAGTCTCTCTGGAGAATCGGCAGCTGTGGGTGGATTCACCAATGGAAGACCAGACTAGAAGTCCATTCTTACACTGTTGCCAACCTGAAAACTCCCCATTTTGAAACAAACTTGTTTGAATTCATAGCTTTTCTTTTAGTGTAGGGCAGACGGTTTTGATTTAATACAGACCCCTGGCAGACAGAGCCCCCGCCGTCTACAAACAGCATCGTGCTGCTGTCCCGGCATGGCACCGACAAGAATGGCACCAAGCTCCAGAGTTCACCAGAACTAGAAACCCCATCTTCAATGCTTTCATGGAATAATGGAATTTCATTCCATGTAATAGAACATTATTCATGTCAAAATAAGGAAGGCCCCCGCCCCCAATTTTTATCTATAACCAAATATCATCTTTAGTTTCGTCTTCGATAAGTAGTTTTATAAAATATTGTTCAAAATATTTATGCAAGGCACTGCAGATCATTTGAATGTTTTTGGTGTAAAAATGCATATGCGCAATAAATTCATTTCCATTGATATTCCAGCCAAGAGGCATTTTAAACACAAACTGCTGTGAGAGTTGTGCAAAGGAATGTTTCTGAGAACTGCACAGGAAGGGAGAACCATGTTCATCTTAAGTTCAGCTTTCCCTTGCTCTGTGAAGGAACACTCTGCAAAAGTCAAGGAGACAGAGCCTCACTCTTACAAGCTGAAAAAAGGAGCAGCACCGCCCCCTGCTGCCCAGAACAAGAACACAGGATAGGCAGCAGAGGGTTACATTTAAGCACAGATCCTATAGACCAGTGGTCTCAAACTCAGTGCCACGGAGGGCCATGTGTATGCTGGTTTTTACTGCAGCCTCCGCTTTTGATTAGATAATTAGTTCCATTATTTGCTAAATTATCACGTTGGCTTGCACATAATGTATATAAAGTGAAATTAAATATTTTTGTTATCTAAATAATAATTGTTGAGTATATTCTGTGCTTTAACTTCAAGAATGCACAGAGGTGCATGCATATGGCTAAATGAGTAGTTGAGCCAATTAAGGCAGCAGTAATTGGTTGGAATGAAAACCTGCATACACACAGCCCTTTGTGGCACTGAGTTTGAGACCACTGGTGTAGACTCACCAGATATTCGGCGGCTGCGCTCCTTCTATGTATTTTCTGCTTCTTAACTACAGCAGGTTCTGACCGTAACAGGAGCTTCTAGTATAATACTACAGCACAAAGCACGCATTGCATTACATTACATTACATTACATTACATTACAGGCATTTAGCAGACGCTCTTATCCAGAGCGACTTAGTTTACATTTCTTCACAATCCATTTATACAGCTGGATATTAACTGAAGCAATTCAGGTTAAGTACCTTGCTCAAGGGTACAGTGGCAGTGTCCCACCTGGGGATTGAACCTGCAACCTTAACGTTACAAGCCCAGTTCCCTAACCATTATACCACACTGCCTGCCTGTTGCCACATTGCCACAGTACGGTAAAGAAAAACGCGAATTGTCAAATTGCAACGACGCAAGTATTTCCATGTTTAGTTAGTTCCGTTCTTACTCTGGACTAGACATCTACAGCGTGTATGGACGCGCAGAAACAATGCGTGTAATAATACTAATAATGTGGTCTTCATCTGCCAAGTGTCAGAGGACATCTCCAGAAAATGACCACGTATGATGGCCTTTGACCTCCACAGCTGCAGCTGATAATTCTGTGGAAATGTCACAGTTCAGCTGTGAACCGGTGGGCCCTGGCCTCCCATCGGGCATCTCAAACACACAGAAATGTGGAGACCTTTCGCTGCACCTCACTCATATCTGGCATAGAAGGAACAAGCGTGGCATATAAACCAGTATAAATAATCGTATCTGTGAGCCTTTTGATGAAGACAATTGTAAATTTTACAAGTTAAGCCTGTAACACACTTGCACGAAACCAACATACGGAACGTTTAGCCAAAACCCCCCAAAAGTACACATTTAAAAGTATACGCTTTCCTGTATATGGCGTTTGAACTCTCAGCTAGTTGTGAAGAATAAACTTTTCACATAAGCACAACAACTTATTCCCCGCTGCTCACATTCCGACTATATTTGAAAGCGTCAGCTTATGTTTCTGAAGGCTTTCTGTAATTACATAAATAATCCCAAGCTAGCTGCTGGAGACACGCAGGCATGCGCCAGTGACCCGGTCTCCGTGAAGCCTCTCGCTGACAGCTGACACACTGTTTTTATGGCGCTCCTGCCCTCTGGGTCTTTAAAAAGAGGCCGTTGTCTAGCTCTCTGCTTCCTGCCAGGGATCTGCAGCCAAACACACAGGGCCTGTGCACCCTTCCAAAGCCTGCTCTTAAAGACACACATCTGGAGGCTCAACTCAACTTCCTTTCCCCCGCAAAGTCTTGAGAAGGCATATCGAGAGCACTTAACGCGAGTACTAATGAGTAAAACTTAAGGGAATGAAGAAAGCAGTTTGCTTTTACAGCCTGGGCCATGGCCTTTGTCCTCAAGATATTTTCAATTTTAAAAAAGGAACTCATTTTATTGTACTCGAATGAAAGGAATGTGATGCTGGGTCCATACTGATGCAACATCAAAACTACGGATTTCAGGAAAGAAGCCAAATAATTGAAAGACGCAGACAGGAATCGGACATCAACATGAACCATCTGTACCCAGCAGGAAAAATTGTATCGCAGGAGAAAGAGATGAAGTTCTGCTGCACACGCACGCACACACACACATATCAATGATAAATTCCATCCCAACAGGCATGGAAGGTCTGCTTAACTCTCACACACACCCTCGCTTGCGCACACGGACGCACGCACGCACGCAGTATTAGTTAGAAAGTTCCCCCCAGGGTACGGAGGCGAGGGAAGCTCTGTGCTCTGACCAGATGGTCTGATAGTTTCAGCCCCTGGACCCGACGTTTCAAACGGTGATGAGACAGACAGGCTGCAGTGGCGGACGGACGGCCTTACCTGAACTCCACCTGTCGGCCCCCCGGGTGGGACTCGTCCCTGGATCCTCTGTAATGCTGGTAGCCCTCTTCCTGTGAAAACACCACAATCAATCAATTAATTATTCAAATCTGCAATCAATCAATCACCCATTAATCACTGTCAATCAGCCAATTAATAAAACTATCAATAAGACAATCAATTAAATCATCAATCCAGCAATTAATCAAAATCAATCCAGTAGGGCTGTTTGAATGCTTTGAAGCTTCGATGCTTCGTTCATAACGTTCACATTCGAATCATAAATTAACATCCGATTAGGCCTACTTTTTTTTTTGCATGTCCATTGCAATTCGGTTTAAACCAATGGGCTATTTAATTAATATTATAGTATTATACTACTATTATAGTTAATAAACAGTTACAAAAAAGAACAAAAGATTTAATTGGCCAAATAAATTAATATATATAGGCATAGTAGGCCTAGGCCTATGCTGTCTCTGCTCAGTGCTCGATGACAACAGTCACGAGTCACGACCACTTTCATACCACCAACAACAACAAAAGACTGTAGAAAGATCGCCAGTTTGGAAACATTTTAAGATTACTGATGACAATCCTAAAAAAGTGCAGTACCAGATATGTCAAGTTAAACTTGCATACCATCATTCTACTACGAATTTGGCAAATCATTTGAAAAGTGTAAGTTCTCAGAATTTTCTCTGCTTGTCTAACATTAGCCTGAGGCCTTAGCATAGGCATAAGTAGGCTATCTACCTAAACTAAGAAGGGCTAGGTCTATATGCGTACTGCGTAGGCTACAGCCTACAGGTCTATGCCTAAATAAGTCATGAAGTCAACAGTTTGGGGGAAATAGTAGTATGATAGCGAAATATAATATTCGACATAATTAACTTTGCATGTGCAATACTTATAGCTAATATTTGTGTGCATCTATACGGAACATTTAGGTGCATCCCATGAAATCTGTACCAGCAGCGGCAACAACGCAAAGACAAAGAAGCCTGGATCAGTGGTGAAACCCCCTTTGTCTGAAAAAAGGAAAATGGACATAACTGATGGGCTAGTGACATTTATTGCGATGGATATGAGACCGGTGAACACTGTACATGGTGCAGGTTTTAGATGCTTAATGGATAAGCTTGAACCGGGGTACACAATTCCAAATCGCCAAACGATCACAGAAGAGATAGATTTTTTTTAAATTCTCATAGAATAATGTTGCTGCTTGCTGTTGCTTCAGTTTAAGGGCGTGATTTATTTAATAATTATTTTAAGCCCTTATTTGATTGGTCTACGTTTATTTAAATGCAAACACGCTAATTAAATTTGAAATGTACTGATTTAGGCCTATTGTAATTGTTATAATATTCATAGCATAATGTTGCTTGCTATAGGTTTAAGGGCCTGATTTTTTATTTCATTATTATTTAAGCCCTTACTGGATTAGCCTACGTTTATGTAGGCCTACTTATGTTGACAAAAATTCAGAATGTTCATTTAAGAAAAAAAGTATTTAATCAGATGAATTTTTTAAATTATTTTTATTGATTGATGACATCATAAATTCGAATACCTCAACTGAAGCTTTGAATATTAAAAAATGATATTCGGTACAGCCCTACAATCCAGCGATTAATCAAAATCAATCCTCAATCAATCCAATCCAATCCACAATCAATAACCTAATCAATTCAGCCATTATTCAATTCCATTCTCAATTCATCAATCAATAAATGAAACCTTCAATCAACCCATTAATCAATCCAGCAATCAATCAATAAAACAATCCATCCATCAATCAGCCCAACCATCAATATTTTTGTACAGTACCGTTTCTAAACTTATACATTTATAAAGGTGCTAGCGCTTCACAAGAGACGGGTTCAATGGTTGTCAGGCTGTAGTTTAAGAACTTTTGTAAGTCGCTCTGGGTAAGAGTGTCTGCTTAATGCCTAAACATAAATGTAAAACAGGACTCAGGGAGGGTATAGATTAGTGCTGTACTCAAATTCATTCCTTTTTTTTACATTACAGCCCTTTTACATTAAATCCTGTTTAAGATAAAAAGAAAATGGTATGGCTTGCCCAAATTTGAAGCAGGTTACAAAAGAAACTACGTTTGTAGATCTTTGTGTTGCGCACATGAATCTCCCCTTGTGCTAGGAGAGATCTGCCCTTGCTTGAAAGCCACACACTCCTTAAAATCTGACAAAGCAATTTGTACTGCACCATTGAATCATTTTCTGGTTTTGAACTGAAACATTAGGAACCATGCATGTTCTCTATATGACCACCAGAGGGGACCAGAGTGCTTGTGCTAACTCCACAATAGGGCGACTGAAGGCTGACAGCCCGGTTTAGCATGAAGTTAATCTCCTCCAACATGAACCCACAAGTTTATTTGTGGTAACCATGACTCCCTGCCTGGTTGGCTGCATCAATAATTATGTGGATGAGGATTCAGATTACAGATCCACAGAGGCGATTGGGGTCATGACATTACTGAGGATAAAAACAAGTTTGTCTTGTAGCTTAGGTAGAAGGTGCAATTATGATTTATGAATACGCTTTAAACTGAAAAGAGATCAAAATCAAAGCTCAAATGAGATTGTGGTTTAACTGATTTGAGGTCACAACATTTCAACACGCATCATTTGAAATGTTGCTATTGCCTTTTATATTAACAAATATGAATACAAACATACGTATAACCATCTAATTTAGCTCTGTGTGCATGTCTATGCAACCATTTGATCAATGGTCTAAATTCCATAATGTGGCCAAATTGAGATCTGCTAATGTCTGACCCAGAACCAGAAGTAAGTGACTTACTTTCACTTGAAGGCCTTTTGTGTATTCCAGCAAGGAACCAGTACTGAACGCTGCACGGCCAGTAAACACTAATACAAGCATGTGAAATAAAATATTTTTCCCACTATGCAAGTCCACCAGCATAAATCTGCAAGCTTCACGCACCTGTGGCCAGCTAATGGTAAATTGCCTGCTCAAAAGCACAAGATCATTTGAAATGTTTGCTCCGGTGTGAAATTAAGCACGTGCAGCTTGTCAGGTTTTGCATTCCGATGAACTGCAGGTTTTAATGGTCAGTGATGCACAGCTGCTCATAGACACGTCCCTGCTCATACCCAAACACCTGCCCATACCCAAACACACATGCACTTACACACAAATACCTGCTCATACATTCCTGCTCATACCCAACCAATCCCTGCTCATACTCATGTTCCTGCTCACTCATGTTCCTGCTCATATCCAACCATTTCTGCTCATACACATACCTGCTCATACTCAAACACACCTGCCCATACCCACACACCTGCCCATACCAAACACATAACTGCTCATACCAAACGCACCTGCTCATACACGCACATACCTGCTCATACACATAACTGCTCATAACTGCTCACACACATAATTGCTCATACACACACATACCTGCTGACACCCACACATACCTGCTTATGTCCGCCAATTGCCGATATATTGCCCATTGTTTTGTCAATTAAAATAAATCAGACACATTTTTCAAAGCCGAATATCAGCCGGTATGCCTATGCTCTAATAAGAATTGCACAGGCGGTACAACAAACGTTGCCGATCATCAATAAATCAATATAAAAATGAACGCCCTCGTCCCAGGATCCGCTCATTCAACCCAAACCCAAACCCAAACCCAAACCCAACCATTTTTAACAGAATGCCCCTCAAGCAAACTCAACTTTTGACCAGTAGCATAATGCAGAGTAAAACTTGATAGAACCAATCAGATTACAGGAACCAATCTCCCAAAATGTAACTTCCCTTAACAGACACTGTAGAGATAGGAGTCTCTGGGATGCACATCCTGAACGTCAGTAGACATTGGCCTATAATAGGGGGTGCTCTGACTTGCCAGTTAATTTACTTTGAAAAGGTGTTACTCTATCGGTGCAGCAATCAGCATAGCGTTCTCCCCGTCTTCTCCACACTTTGACCCTACAATCCAACTTCCGTACGTAGAATCTGGACTCATCGCTGAACATAACGTTCCTCCACATGTTCAGGTTCCAGTGCAGGTGTTGCCGACACCAGCGCAAATGGGCCTGATGGTGAAGGGCAGTCATTGCAGGCCTCCTGGCAGCCCTATGAGCCCGGAGATTCGCGGCATGCAGTCTGTTCCGGATTGTCTGCGCCGAGAGCCATGTGCCATATCGTCCTGCAAACCTTGACTGCAAATCTGTAGAAGACAGCCTACAGTTCCTAAGCGCTGAAAGGGTGAGGAACCGGTCTTCTTGGGGTGTCGTCTTCTTGGGACGCCCATTTCGCGATCCCCCGTTTCATGGAACTTGGCCTTCAGTTTGGAGATGGTACTAGGGCTCACTCCAAATAATGCCGCAACTTGCTTTTGCGGAACACCAGCTTGAAGTTGCCTTATCGCACGGGCCTTGAGATCAGACAAACGTGGCATGCCGATTCTTGGAGCAGACACCAATTGACCACTGTAGCAGGGCCCATGCTCATAGGTGCTGCACCTGGGGGTACTGGAAGCTCAAAACAAGAGTCAATAGCAACAGCAGAATAAGCTGTTCGGCATTGGCAGAGAAGATTTGGCAAATGTTCATGGGCGAATGTTCACTCAGCTGTGCTGCTCATCCCACAAATGCATGTTCCTTACAAATGGGGCACTATTTAAAAGGGAAATAAACAGGCTTTCCAACGGTATACAACTTATTGGCAAGAAGCATTGTTACAACAGAGAAATAATCTACCAAACACAAATTTCTGAACTTTTTGTTCAATGTTTATATTGTCAAACCAGTTTGTTTCATAATAACTATAAGCGTAATAGCCCATTATATATAATATTTTTGTTTTTTCCTCCGACCAAGATCAGATCAAAGCATAAAAATAAAAAAACATTCTGCACCTGGTAGAATATGGATCTTGTCATTACATACTATGATTACTACAGATTTTTGCAGTTCAAATAAAAATGAAATGAAATTGTTTTTTAAACAGAATTATTGGTTATTGTGTCGTGTATTTAAAATATTTATGTATTTGTATAATTGATCGATCGTAATTGAAACAGAGATAATTTCCTAAAACCCAATTACAGTACTACTAAGCAGGTTTTTGCTGAAATGTTTTTCGCAGGCTTCATACTAACTGAAAAGTAACTCCAATAGCCAGTAAAATCTATAAAAAATAATAATAAGGGGGCATCGGGTGGTGTAATGGTAAAAGCATTTGCCCGGAATGCAGGTTGCCCACTAGGGCCGCGGTTGAATCTAGGGCTGTCCCGACTAAAACTAATCTTGGTCGACCAACAGTTTTTTTCAGATTGGTCGAAACTTTTTTTTCTTCTATATGACACACCCTATTTGTTTTAATAAATACAACTATATGCACACTGCACTTGTCTCATGTTTTATAACTTTATTAAGTGATTGACAAATGAGTAACAATAGGCTCATGACTTTATGGAGTTCAAGATTACCTGAAAGAAAGAAAAACGTCTCCGTTCCGAGCCTCTGCCCTTGCAGATTCTGCCGTTGCACTTGTGAAGTTGCCGTATGGCCACATAATAAGCTGATGCTTTTATTTGACCACAACCATAACACATTCTAATGCGTAGGCTATGTTTTCTTTAATTAACGAGGTTGGTCGCATTGGGATTTAAAATCTCTTTTGCAAAAAAATTGGCTAACAAACGAATGATCACACAATTGTAGCCTAAAGCTGAACAAAGTGGCTATAGCTTATATAAAATAACTTACTCGATTCGGAGACCATCCTATGGCCTACTTCCCCAGTCGTTTCATTTTATGGCACAGGAACACTAGCTTGTCAAAAGGCTGCTCCTGGTTTTATTAACGATAAACCCTGCCTTGGAAAACGCGCTTGCAAAGTTTACATTCCACTTTTTTGGGATCGTCCGCGACTAAAACAAAATGGTGCCATACTCCAGATTTTTTCTTTGACATTATGTTCTTAGGTTATATCGAAATGAGTAATTAAAGTATGCCTATATCACCAATCTTAACTGTAGGCAAATCTTAGGCTACAATTAAAATGCACATTCGCGTGCCTAAAACAAGAAGGATACAATATAGGCTACATGAAAGGGGGTGTTATAAATATATAAACCATACAATTAGCAAAACACATTTATTATAAAATGTTACTTTTATTAGTTTTGCAGAATTATTCACAACATTACAATTACCTTAACTGCCTAATATAATTTAAAGAGAACATATATAGGCCTAGCTATGTTAAGAGTGAAGGACTGTCACTGCCATACCCGCACCATCCAGAATGGATTATTCTACTGACAAGCGCGCCGAACTGTGTGCGAATCTCATGTCTCTGCGTGGAGAATTTATTTATTTTTCTATTTTTCGCTCGACCAAAACAAATCATGGTCAACAACAGCCCATTGACCAAACAATCGACCAGTCGACTAAATGGGGTCAGCCCTAGTTAGATCCCCGGGTGCACCAGCCCGGGCCAGTGATTGGCTGTCCATCCCAGTGGGAGGGAGAGCCGGCACGAGCTCACCGAGAAGCGTTTGTTCTTACCTTGTATTAATGCACATCTTGTAAGTCGCTCTGGATAAGTGCGTCTGCTAAATGCTTAAAATGTAAAAGTGTAAGTGTGTAAGAAGCGGAGTTCCCACTCGGAGGAGGCGATTTTTTCCCGTTTTTCTCCCAATTCGGTAGCCAATTATACCCTCTACTTATTTCAATTTACCCTGCGCACACGAGCCCACCGCTCGTCTCTACGAGGCAAGGTAATTCTCCATGGGCAGCGAATTCCGCCTCCTTCAAGATGGAATTCGCCTACCCACATTCTGGAGACATCCTTACATGCTTCACGGCGGACCCCAGCCGGCTCACCCTCCTCCCTCCCCCTGGGGCAGACAGCCAAATGCCACCCCGGTTCGGGGATGGTAGAGACGGGTTTAGATGTCATTGTATTTTACTCTGAAATGCACCATACCTACTGCCTGTGTGGACTATACTGCATGTCTGTCGAGACGTCTAAGGGACAATTCATGTGGAATAAAGTCATTCTATTCTATAAGAGTTTAAAAGGCTAAAACGCAAACACGCACAACATTGCTCAAGGTGGGTAATTTGTTAATTATTCTGAGTGGTGGTCTCACTCCTAATGAAATGGTAAAATAGTACTGCATACCCGTCGAGAAGGTGGGCCGTTTCTGCGCATGTTCCCAAATTGGGCATTGTCAGCATGGTAGCCTTTGTGCTCGTCTCCGTGGTAAGTCCGTGGCACTCCGTTGGGGTAGTGGCGCTGGTGGTCGTAGTCAAATCCCCGAGGATACTCCTCCGGCCTACTGAATTCCCCCCTCCTTTCGCCCATGTTCACCGCTCTTGGGTACGGCATCTGCAAAACAGAGGCGTCGAGCAGGGATCTCAAACTCCAGCCCTGGAGGGCCAGTGTCTGCGGGTTCGACTCCAACCCTGGAGGGCCACAGTGCCTGTGGGTTCATCCCCAGTGTCTGTTTTTCTGGTTTCCTTTCAAGTAGCCAATGTATGCCTTGTAAATGAGGTGTGGACTCTTTAGCCAATCAATGACCTGACAGCTAAGTGCTGAAGCACACCAAAAACCAGCAGACACTGTGCCCATCCAGGACTTTGTGATTCCTGATGTAGGGGGGTGTTTTTCAAACTAATGCTAAACAAGGTGTGTAAACAGCAAAATCCTGCACTCCAGCTGCACCCACCCGTCGGTTCAACTTTTCAAATATTGTGAGGTGGTTCACCTGTGACCACAGAGGAGTGTAGCACAAACATATACCTAGTCAAGAACTGAAATGTATGCATTCGTGAGGACGATTGTTTCTAACTGATATTTAACCGCCAAATTTGAACGATGCTTGAGTGAGTAAACGGCTTTCAAAATGATGGGACAAGTGATCTTGGGAATGAGAATTTTTTAGCTCCTTGGCTAGTTTGAATAACACTGTTATTGTTGTTTTAAGATGCGTATTACAGCCCCAATTGGAAGCTGGAGAAAATGTATTCATTTTTCTTTATTTTATTTTTTTAATTCTACTTTTGCAAATATGGCTATTTTATTAAATAAATTGCGTGTCGTCTTTCAAATAGTTCACCTCTGATTAATTGTAGTAATTACTTGGACAAGATGAGGAACCAAGGCTGTCAAGTCATTGTACATCTTTGCACCCTTAGTGTAGTTTTACCACTGTAGAAACACTACATTTACAGATACAGTACATTCTGTGTAAAATGTCATTTACGGAATGTATCCGTAAAAACAAAATCCACTCAAGCTTAGAAACTGTACACCAAAGATTAGACATGCAGAAATGTAATTGCATTTCTAAATCTACACTATTAAACTAAGTGTTCCTCTGATCCTAAAATATATATAAAAAATAAAGGCTGTGTTTGACACTCACCTCTCTTTCCGTTTGAAAATGCTCATCGTATGCTTCTCGTATGTTTCTATCTCTCCTATACGCCACTGCAAAACATACAATGTGAATCTGAGAGATAGGAACTCGTTCAAAAGCACACAACATACCGGGCAGTAAGCTCCTACCAAACGTTCAGTGGTGGCACGCAGTGGGTTTGTGTACAGTTAAGAGCAGATTATAGATATCAAATGACTCCCTTGCCACAACAGCAGTGAGGAATGGGCTCAATACCAGATAATTATTTACTGATTAGGCGCCAGGGGGATTTCCACCAGTGATAAAATTTGGCAAATTTGGCAAAGAT
The DNA here is from genome assembly GCA_029706075.1 of Aldrovandia affinis. Lineage (NCBI taxonomy): Eukaryota > Metazoa > Chordata > Actinopteri > Notacanthiformes > Halosauridae > Aldrovandia > Aldrovandia affinis. The sequence continues at coordinate 1,019,598 of JAINUG010000006.1, forward strand.
GTTAATGAAGCCTATAGGGTGTTGACTGATACACCACTCAATTCCCAGAGGGACATTGGGGGTCTGTATACCACTCCCCACCTTCCCAAATGAATTCAACCATAAAACACTTTTAGCTCTACCATTCATAGATGGAGGAGGAACTTCCACAGCGTATGTTACAAGATGTGGTGTGGCTGTACACAAGAGCAGAGTTTTGACAGTTACAGAATTGACATCAAATTTAACATCGATGAACTCATTCGTGTCGACTGTGCACATGCCTAATAGTCTTACTGCCGGTTAGCAAAATCAAGGCAAATTCCCGCGCAACGCACAAAGCGATTTTTTTGTTTCTACATATGTATATATATTTATAAATTAGTTTTTTTTTTTTATTGTCCTCTAAATGGTGTTACCCGTTTCAAAGCCCTCCTTTTACACATATTTAGGTTTGTACACACTTGTACCTTTACCAATTGAAGAGGCATGTACAACGATCAACGTTAGAGGAAAAGATAGCTGGGTGTTCGCAAAAAAATGAGGGTTCATTTAGCGATTTCTACTTACTTGTTTAATATCTTCAGGACGAATAAATGTTGAGAAAAGTCAAATCTGTGAAAACAAAATAAACTCCATGAACATTCACTTAATGTTTCCTTGCTATCACTTTCACTCCACTTGTTCAAAGACAAAACACGTGAAACACATATTAGAATAACAGACAGGGTTAGTGAAGAACGCGCTTTCAACACAAAGTTAAAGACATGTTAGAAATATGAGGAAGTGCACTCACGTAGCTAGCTAGCTAGCTAACGTTACAGGCATGATTTTAAACTTGGATTGCTATCCAACATTGGTAGTGCTATATGGCACAAAAATGAATACACCACCACAAGAAATGTTATCTTACATAGCCACTTACTTCACAGAAAACCAGTAATCGTTCTGGAAATTACAATAACCCACAATAGCGGCAGGGCCTGCAAAAGAATTGCATCAAAATAGCTTCGCTAAGCTAGCTAGCTACAAGGCCAAACAAACAGGCTAGCAAAAGCTCAATAAACAAAATACACATACCAGACTCATTAATTGCAGTGTAACGCCACTACTGTTTGGTATAGTAAATGTATACCTATTAAATATGGTCAGCTAGAAAACAAAATAAGCTCGTCAATTCAAATATAGGTTTGCAATGCAATTGTTTTCTAGTTAGCTTACTAGCTAGCTATCCATCCATCGCGCGACTTGATCCACACGTGATATCGACAGTCTCGAGAGCTTCCGTTTTGTGGCGTCATTTCCGAGATGTAACCGTTCATTGAAGGATAATAATTAAAATCACATTGTTATATGTCAAATCGTCTGGTATTGAAACATTTGACTCTGTTCCGTGTTAAGGTCCATTATATCCTTATGTTTGCAGCTGTCATTTCGTTTCTACCGCCAAGGGCCTTGGAGACTTTTTGAGACTCAAAGAAGCGAAAGATTGAAAAGTAACGAGGGGGCGTAGTGACTGAGATCTGCACATTTGAAAAGTATATTTAAGTACATTTTGGGACACATCAAAGTATTAACGTGTATGCGTGTCATATTCATATTTTCTCTATTAAAGGACAACCATTAAAATTAAGTTGCATGAGGGTGTATTAAAGTCGATATTTCCAGTCTGTCCTGTCGATAATTATGGTCGTATTGACGTAAACTGCTCTGATAATATGAATTTGTACCTATTGTAACAACTTGAAATAATATTGCTTTTTGAAGATTTCAGCACTGATATCTGGTAAATGCAAAATATAATATAATATAAACCCAGGATATTATTTTTCACTGGAATCACTAAAAGGCCTAAATAGTAATTCATTGCCAACAGTGTAGTATAGTAGTTAGGGAACTGGGCTTTTTAACGCTGAGGTTTCAGGTTCAATTCTTGGGTGCAGCACTGCGGTTATACCCTTGTACTTAGCCTGAATTGCTTCAGTAAAAATATCCAGCTGTACAAATGAATTGTATGTAAAGAAACATAAATGGTGCAAGTCGTTCTGGATAATTAGATATATGGTATTGTGTGACTCAGTAGGTAGAGCATGGCGCTGACAACGTTTAGGTTGTGGGTTCGATTCACATTGGGACCACATACTGAAAAAAATGTATTCATTCACTACTTTAAGTCGCTTTGGATAAAAGCGTATGCTAAATGGCATATGTATGTTGTTCTGTTTATTTATTGTTGATTGTAATTATGTAGGCTATTTATTGTTAATATGTTTGGTGTTGTTGTTGTGTTGGTGTAGGCTAATTCTGTTCCTGAAATAAACATTATGTGAACGTAATTCTAGACTTGTCCTCATTTACTCAAGTGCTTCCTTTATTTTGGCAGTCACACACACACACACACACACACACACACACACACACACACACACACACATATACACCAATCAGCCACAACATTAAAACCACTGACAGGCGAAGTGAATAACATTGATCATCTTGTTACAATGGCACCTGTCAAGGGGTGGGATATATTAGGCAGCAAGTGAACAGTCAGTTCTTGAAGTTGATGTGTTGGAAGCAGAAAAAATGGGCAAGCGTAAGGATCTGAGCGACTTTGACAAAGGCCAAATTCTGATGGCTAGACGACTGGAAACCTTGGGTCCTGGCATTCATGTGGATGTTACTTTGACACGTACCACCTACCTAAACATTGTTGCAGACCAAGTACACCCCTTCATGGCAACGGTATTCCCTGATGGCAGTGGCCTCTTTCAGCAGGATAATGCGCCCTGCCACACTGCAAAAATTGTTCAGGAATGGTTTGAGGAACATAACAAAGAGTTCAAGGTGTTGACTTGGCCTCCAAATTCCCCAGATCTCAATCCAATCGAGCATCTGTGGGATGTGCTGGACCAACAAGTCCGATCCATGGAGGCATCACCTCGCAACTTACAGGACTTAAAGGATCTGCTGCTAACGTCTTGGTGCCAGATACCACAGGACACCTTCAGAGGTCTTGTGGAGTCCACGCCTCGATGGGTCAGAGCTGTTTTGGTGGCACGAGGGGGACCTACACAATATTAGGCAGGTGGTTTTCATGTTGTGGCTGATCAGTGTATATATAAGATAAGTAGCCTACATGAAATCAAAGAAGGCATGTGCACACAACAGAATGCCATGTATTTGCAGTCAGAAACGTAATCTCCTTCTGTAGACTTGTATATGGAAAATAAACACACAAATACATATTGATTTAATCAGCTTTGCCTTGTCCCACCTTGTTCAACTTGGCAACTGAATTACTGTGCATTTTGCAGTATTTTGTATATTTTGTACGACAATCTGGAGGTCCTAGAATCTCTCTCTGTCGTCCCTGCGGGCAGCTGTGGAGCAGAGGCGCATGCTGAATACAGTGGCGCTCAGCCAGGTTCAGCGTGCCCGCTCACATTAGCTGTTTTCTATCAGAGGAAAAGCCAAAGATGATAGACTGTCCTGACAGAACGCCAGATGCAAGGCCGAAACGGGGTCTGGCGAGTGCTGATTTATAAGAGCAAAGCCAGACTTTGCAGCAGCAAGTAGATCTTCAAAGAGAACTCACCTCTGAGAATTGAGTGGGGATGGGCGTGCATTGGAGACAGGGAGCTCGGTACTGACTCGTAGGAAATGGGGTGCAAAGCAGGCCTCTTTCAGATCTTAGTCAGGGCTCCTGTGTATACTTCATCCTGAGTGATTGGGCAGCCAAGTGGCTACACGAGGAGGTACAGACAAAAAGCACGTTGACTCTGACATCTCTGACCATTCGATCACAGGGTCAATGAAAATAGCTCATTTTATGTAGCAGGGTCAAATGTCTATTTTCTGGCTTCAATTAATACTTACCTCGACTGAGGAAATAATGTCCCTGGCAGATTGATATCCTGCCGTAATCGTTTCTGCCACTAGCAACCGCAAACACACCGCAATGCACTCAGGCGTCATCAGATTATTTCCTTAAAGTTCACTACTCAAATGGTCTGGGAGAATCAGTGTCATATTTCAGTATATAGCTGACATTCGTGCTTTCTGAAATTAAAGTCAACAGAACATGAGCGTGAATTGTGGCAGGCCGAATAAACGGTACAATTCTGAAAAGTTATCTCACTTTTCAAAATCATTCTTCATATGACAGCAGTCATTGGTCATTAAACACAATATATTATGTAACGTATGTAATTTACGGAGAGAATACCATCTCTTCCACAACATCGAAATGCCAGTTTGCCTAAAGATCGTTAGTGGTTATTTTAGGTGCCCATGTAAAAAACACGCACACAAAAAACACATTACCCGATACAGCCTACTTCGCTTTCTTTAACAGCCAGGCAAGAAAACGATTTAATCTACATGGGGAGATATGATTTCTACGCAGTGCTGTTTTAACACCCATTAACTGATTCGGACCGTGACATCTATGCCTGGAGCGTGATTAGGTGAGCTGTAAAAGGAAGAACATAAAGGGTAAATTATTTTATGCAATTTGTCCATTTTACACAAACATGCCAGCTCCGGCCCGACTGTTTTTCTTTCAGAAAATCGGTCTCCAGATTGATTGGACGGACTGCATCATGTGACCAACCTCCGACTGGAGTTTCCACGACAGCTGGAAGCTGTGCGATCTCGGCTCTTCGGTCATTTTTTAAAATCAAATTGTGTTCATATTTCAGTATAAACAAACAGAGTTTCAACAGCATGGGAGACAAGAAGAGTCCGACAAGGTAATGCACAATGCTCCATTAGTAGCGCAGAAACAGAGACGCGGCGAAGATGCGGTGAAGAATTGAAACACTGAGCGAGCGCAGTATGTGTGAATAAGGTAGACGCTACAGCGCAGCAACCATGGCGGACTGGCTGTTTTATTACAGTGTCAAATCATATACCTTGTAAAACGCACCGCTTTCGGTTCAAAGGGGGTTTTCATCAGATGTTTACAAACAAGTGCGCACGCCTGCATACTGAACACCTGTGATCGCGAGTGTAAAAGGTGTGCTTTTCTGTCTTGTTGTTTTGTTTGAAGGCCGAAGCGGCAACCCAAGCCCTCTTCCGACGAAGGATACTGGGACTGTAGCGTTTGTACATTTAGGAACAGCGCCGAGGCTTTCAAGTGCATGATGTGCGATGTCAGGAAGGGAACATCAACACGGTAAGTGGATTAGTGATCCTCGATAACTGCCATTTTATTTCTCGTGTAACCGGTGATGTACAGCAAGTATCAGTGCCACGATTTGGATACTGTGTTTTGCAAACAAATGAATAAACAATGCATGGCTTAGTTTGTAATTAAGGCTTAGTTTGGAAATCTTAATGCTAACGTTAGCTAGCCACTAGCTAGCTGTACTATATCGTAAAATGTTTGGCGTAGCTAACGTTAGCAATTGTGTTGGCTGTCAATGCAATCAGCAGATCATTAAACAAAAACATATAACATGTTTATTGAGTATATCAAATTTAGTATCATACATCTTCGTATTTGCCTATATGTTTCATTTACATAAAACTAACATAAGCTGGCTCGCTATATTTGCGTGAGAAGGCAACCGCGCAGACATGGAAATACACCCTGAAACTTCGTTTTCATTTGAATCTTGTAACTGTTAACTAGCACTAATGAAATCATATGTCGCTTGTTCCATTCTGGCTCGCTCGTTAGCAAGCTCGGTACTAGCTAGATAGCTAGTGAGTTTTGCATATTTTATATGTTTACATTGCAACAAACGTTAGGCAAGTTAAGTTGATTTTCTGTGAAATCCGAAACATTTCACTGTTGGTAAAATTAAGTCTTCTGGGAACGGCATCGCTAACGTGTACAGCTTTTGTTGTTAAGTCAAGATTTAAAAAAACAAAAACACTTAAGTGTACCAAAAAAGACAAAAATCACAGCTGTCTAAACAGCGATTTGAATAACTTAAATCTGAAATTTTCAAGTTATGTAGACTTAGCAACAGATGACCTCACGCACCGTTTACGCCTGCAGTTTACGGAGATCAGTCCACAAGTCATTTTTCATAGCGAGGACTACACCCTTAAATAAATAATCATTGAGAAACTGTGTCGGATTTGTTTGCGGGCGATTCACGCTGATTGAAGAATTAATGTCGAAGGTTAAGTGTTCCCTCAGATTTCTCTTTGGCATGAAGTAAGCTAGTCTAGCAAACCTTTCATGACGTGAATTGTTTCAGCATGTGTTTCCACGACACAATGCTATTAATTGTTCATTTAATCTGAGGAGACCCTATTCGATTTTCTACGTGACAAATCGGAAACCGAATATCCCCAGAAATCTCATATCACAAATAAATGAGAGTTACCTCCATTTGGACACTAAGGCCACGGTCTTCAAACATTCCTGAGATCTAATCTAAGTACAGTGTGGATCCAGCTTGGATTTGTCTCCAAGCAGTGACATGGCTGCGAGAGCTGATGACCTCGAAGGAGGGGCCAAGAGACACTCGATCACTGCAGCTCACATGCCATCAATCATGCCAGTATTGCTGTGGTTCTGGGAGAGGCCACAGCTAACGCGACTTGTATCACCGACACACAGTTCTAGTTGTCCTGACATCAGTCCTTTGGTTTTGTGTAAAAGTGGAACAACAAAAAAGAACCTTATTATGTCCTTGAAACATACAGACATTGGGCTCTCTTGACCAACCTTTTAACACAGACTAGACTGCAGCTGTCTGTTTAATATTTCACTTGTGACTTAAACATTATAATTAAGCTTTTTAAAATATTTTTTTATTAAGTGTGGCGATCTTAAGTTCTCAGACAGCTAAATTGCCTAAAAGAGGCTGCAGCATTAAAGGGGGAGGGTCAGCCTCCTGGAGCTGCGAGAGACTTGTTAAAGTACAGACGTTCCTGCAGCAGCTGTCAGGCACGATATGCCCCGGGCTCATTAGCATGCGAAGGCTTAATCAGTGTGCAATCATCAGACGCAGTGTGGGTTTCATCGGAACGTTTCATCATCAGTAGAGTTGCGTCACTTGCACGAGAGAGAGAGAGAGAGAGAGAGAGAGAGAGGGGGGGGGATGTCTCCTCCAGGCAGTGCCCTGAGCAGCTGGAGTCCTGTCGCAAAGCTGTGATGAAGGTGACCTGTCACAGGCTGGATCGCACTGATGCAGGGCGGTAGGCGAACTAGACTTGTGATGAAGATGACATGGTCACAGGCCAGATCACACTGATGCAGGGTGGTGCGTGATCTAGACTTAGTGGTGAAGGTGACATAGTCACAGGCTGAGGATCTGCTGTCTGATAGTGGATGTGAACTAGACTTGGTGACGAAAGTGATTAGTCACAGTCTGGATCACACTGCTGTAGGATTGTGGGTGGGAATCTAGACTTGATGATGAAGGTGACTTGTCACAGGCCATATCACACTGATGCAGGGTGGTAGGCGATCTAGACTTTGATGAAGATGACTTGTCACAGGCAGTGGTGGATGTGACTTAAACTTGTGATCAGTCAGTCTGTTTCTGGTGAGGTTTTCCATATATGGCAACAGCTGTGAAGACATTCATGGATTGGCAAGAAAATCCATATTTACACATTCCTTATAACCTAAAATATGTCCCTTCTAATAATTCATACCTTTCATTTTGTCAGAGAACATTAGATAGTGTTTAATCTCATTGGTTTTGTTTAGAATTACTTTCAAGTTGAGCAGATTTTTTAATCAAGTTAGCCTAACTTGAAGATGGACAAATGCACACTGTGCACTAGGAGAAGGTTGCATGCAGGCATTTGAGAATGAAGCATTAGCTAATGTTTTACCAAGCACAACTTGAGCAGAGTTCTGCATTATGAGATGATATATGGATTGAAAACGTCTAATTGAAAGTACATTGATGCAGGTGTGCTTGGACATTATTCAAAGTGGATTCTTGGTTTTGTCAAGACTTGTGAAACTTAACATTGAAAGTAAAAAAAAAAAAAAAAAAAAAATTCAGCAATTGTTGACCTTGGGCCAAATGTTAGCTTGTAAAATACAACTGTAAAGCTGAGTTGCTCAGCATTGTAGTTATACAATTGAAGCGTAACATTTAAAATTGAGACCTCTGCTGAACTGAATACTAATGCAGGTTTGTGATGATGCTGAATAAATGTAGCCGTCTCTTTCATTAAGTGGGGCGTGAATATCATCCTGGCAGTTGCAAACTTTCACTCACCCCCCAACCCCCAAAAATGCACTCTTAAAATGCATTCCAAAAACGCTTCCCCTCCAGAATGCACATCAGAAAGTGTATATGTAGGCCTACCTGTAACAGGTACCACAGGTAAAATGTTATGCCAAGTAGGGACTCCTTCGCTTTATTTCTTCACTTTGGATCAAGATACAGCTTTGGTTTCCATTGGGATGGCTGTAGTCTGAAACTGCAGTTTTGTCATACGCAATGTTGGTTAGACCAGGCATATTATTGTTTACCATTTTTGTTTGTCATAGCAGGGCTGTGCTTTATATTGCACTTTGTTGTTCTTTGTTTGTTTTGTCTCTGGTGGGTAAATGTGTAGTGTTTAAGGAGCGCTTTTGAAGTACAGGTTCTTTGTTTGTTTTGCCTCACAAAGCTTAGTTGTGCTCTCTGTTGATCCGTAATACCGTCAAGTGGAAAGGTGTAGGTATATCTAATTTCCATAATTCCAACTACAACTCTCACTTACACATTCTCAGGGCAGGCTGAGGTCATACCGATGCTCCATCTGTAATTTACACTTCCACTTCCTGGAGTTTTCAGCCCTGGGCAGAACTTGCTCTGCAGTGATTGGAGCATCTGTAGTTTTTTTTTCTTCCTTTCTTTCTTTTACTTTTCAGTGAAATTGAGCGCAATCTAGCGTGAACCTACAGGATATGTGGTTCTGTGTAGCTCAGTAGGTAGAGCATGGCGCTGACAATGCTGAGGTTGTGGGTTTGATTCCCATTGGGACCACATACAGTAGGCTCAGTTTTTAGTCATACCCTTGATAAAGATGAACAAAAGAGGTCCTATAAAATAAACTATATAAGTAATGAGGTATGTTTTATTGTCAAAAAATTCCCAAAATTATATCCTTTAATAAAAATGCATTGGCACGAACCACAATGAAACGGTTCAGAAATTATTTTTTTCCCAGAAAAATCAAGAATCACAAATATTCACACCCCTGTTATCAGTACTTTGTGGTTCCTCCCTTGGCCATTGTAACAGCAAGTAGTCACCTTCTGTAGTGCCATACAAGGTTATGGAACCTCTTGGGGGGAATCCTCAACGATTCCTCTATGCAGAATTGTTCTAGTTTCTTCAGATTCTTGGGTTGATGTTTGTGGACTGCTTTTTTGAGTTCAAACCACAAATGTTCAATTGGATTCAGGTCTGGAGACTGAGATGGCCACGTCAGGACATTGATCTTGTGCTCTGTCAACCATTTCTTACTTTAATTGGACGTATGTTTGGGATTGTTGTCTTGTTGGAAGGTCCATCTGCAGCCAAGGTGTAGCTTCCTGGCAGAGGGAACAAGGTTTTTGAACAAAATGTCTTGGTGCATGTTGGAGTTCATGGTTCCATATATTTTAATAAGGACCCCAGGGCCTGTGGCTACAAGAAACCCCCAAAGCATTAAAAATCCACCCCCATGTTTCACCGTAGGCATGAGGTGCTTTTCAACATGACTTGCATTCTCTGGATGACAAACAACGCTGATATGCATGTCCAAAAAGCTCTATTTGGCCACAAACACAGTTCCAATTGTAGTTCATGTAGTTTGATGAATTCAAAATGCCTTTTTGGTGAATTGTCTTAAAAAGAGGCTTCCTTCTTGCAACTCTGCCATAAGGCCATTGTCATGTAGGCGTCATTGAATAGTAGCTTTAGCCACCTTGTAACCCCAAGATGCCAGGTTGTTTTGGAGATCTTGAACTGTGCCCCTTGGACTTCTTTTTGCCTGTCGAAACATTCGTCTCACTATACCATTGTAGGCCACTGTATAGTTCCACGACCTTCCAATGAACTTCACATAAGTTGTATATTTATGAAGATTTGTTTTTTTAAATTAAATTTAAAAGAATAGTTAGGGGTATAAATAATTGTGATCCAGAATTTTTTTCAAATATCTGAACAATTGTATTAGTAATGTAGGTCTGGAATTTTCATTACTTATATAGTTTATTTTATACAATCCTTTTTGTTCATCTTTATCAAGGGTGTGAATAAAAATGGAGCCTAATATATACTGAAAAAAATGTATGCATTCACTACTGTAAGTTGCTTTGGATAAAAGCATCTGCTAAATGGCATATATTATATTATGTGGAGATCCAACTCACCAAGATTCTTCAGGTAGAATGCCAAACACTTGTCAGGAGTCCCTGAGCCAATCAGATGTGAGGGACAAGTTGGGTACAGATGGGTACGTATGCTGTCATATGCTTACCAGGAAGTAAACACAAGCAGAACATGCTGCAGTGTGGTAGTAAAATTGTGTGCTTTACCACGTCCTTCATGGACAAGCATTGGGACAGATGACGAAGAAGAAGAGAAGTTTGTGGATCTGGTTGAGGGGAAAACACCTTATACAAAAATGACAGAAAGGGGAGTGATTCTGAACAGAATTACCAAGTCCAATGCTTGGTGAGTGATTGAAGAATGTCTTTGAATTAGCAGCAAAATGTTTATTATTCAGTCCATAAAGGAAAGCAACCAACAATGAACTTATTGAAAAAAATTAATAATAATAAAAAACCGTACCACGGAACATGTAAATGTAATAAGTCTGTCCTTAATGCAAATAGAAAATCGATAAACTGGCAGTCCGTCAAGTTTCTATAAATTGACATGATGAAATGGAGCCATTGGGAGGAGCAAACGATAGCGTTGAACTAATATGAAAACAAGTGGACTACCCACACCTTGTTTAGCACCTTAAGGTTAGTACACCCTGCAGGTTTAGCCCTCATTGAGCTCTTTTAATTGTCCTCCAGAGTTTGCCAAGATTCTTGGTGAAACCCAGGACACGCACGTTAAAATCATACCTCGGCTTAGCATCTTAACTCATGTACCGTGTCAGGTCCTTGGAGTGATAATAATGTCATAGTGTGCTTTTAAATGGATGTACAGTAGCTTTTACATTTCCACCAGTTCCTGTTCAGTGTTGGGTTTTTGCAAACAGTGGGTAATTGGCAGCAATCGATGAAAAATATCCATTGAATAATGTAGGCTTATGTGGATCTTTTTCTGAGAGCTGCTAGTCTCCTGAACCATAATTAAAGATGGCATGAGCGATGGAATAAGAAGGGTGCGGTGCTAATGAAGGCAAGCACCGACCTGAAAATGCACGCTGTACAGATGTGGAAGATGAGAAATGTACTCGACCGTGGCAAGAGCATTTGGGCTTATTCGTTCCATCTGCAAAGGATGATAAACAGAAATGTCTCGGCAGCTTGATAGTAACAGTTTGACTTTTGGTCCGGCAGTTAACAGTAAATGCTTTGTAACTTCATAGGGCAGCATCAGTGATCAGCGGAGTGGCACCGCATGGATGCTAAATGGCCACTTCTGCAGCTGTCCACTTGTAATGTGTGTCAGTACGTCCGCCCCAGCGATTTTTAGGCATCAAGATATGTGTACAAGGCTTAACAGGTTGACACATAGTTAGTAAAGTTCTCTGATTTCAAAACTGGTGTGGTGTCAGCTTATGAGTCATCCGAGCCCTAGCATACTTGTAGTGTGGCTTATCTTCAGAGTGAACATGGAATTACCAGATGCCATTGTATGTCCTCGAGGGATGAGGACCAATTTGACCATTTTAAAGTTCATAAAATCACAATATCACCAATTGCATTACTTGGATCAGATAACAGTAACAGATTAACTGAAATAAAAAATAAATAAAAATGTTTCATTATTTTCTTCTAATATTCATTCTTTCTCATTAATATTCACGAAGCTGAGTTTAAGATTATTTCTTGATATTGTGATTAGTCTTTCCTGAATTGGAATTGAATTGAACATTGATTTATATAGCACTTTTTTTTCCAAGGAACCCAAAGCGCTTTACAATTGGGCAACTCACCTCAACCGATGTGCAGCACCCACCTGGGTGAACACAACAGCAGCCATAGTGCACCAGTACACATTTACAACAGATACACAGTGGGGAGAGGGAATGAATGAATTCCATGTATGTATATCTGGGTTAACACCTTACTCTTTTTTGAAAAGTGGCATCTTTTATGATCACAGAGAGTCAGGACCTCGGTTTTTACTGTCCCATCCGAACAACGGACATGTAGTGCCGTGGGATCGAACCCACAACCTTGGCATTGCCAGTGCTATGCTCTGCCAACTGAGCTACGGTACTACTAAGACAGTGAGAGAGGATGCAGATCTCTTTGCAGTAAGTAATTATTTAAACAGAAAAAGCCAGTCCCATGCAGTATGTAAAAGGCTGAGCTGCTATAGAATATTACAAAATGCATATCCCTAATAAGAAGTATATTACTTCATGTGTTCGGGGGAGACCTTTCACTGAGTAGCTTTGGTGCAGAAACTCCATCACTGTTAGTTTTGTCTGTCCAATGTGATCATGTACTACCTTTTGAAATCATTTCATTATACAGTTTAAGAAGTTGTTAATGATCTTCAGCAGCAGTCTTCCCTTCTAGCTACCAGCTGAGATGTCATTATTTAAAGAGCCTTTGCAATGCATGGATGCACTGTAAAATTCTTCATTACATGAGATAGGCTTACCTCAGTGAAACTAATGTTATGTAAATTGCAGGGAGAGTCGTGAGAATGTGCCCACTTAGAATTACAGTGCGCGATTATTTCTGTATCTCCCGATGACATGCGAGGTTGCCAGTAGCGTGAGCCCATCTCGTTTTTCTTTTTGCCACCGAGTAACAAAACGGCATCATTCGTGGAATAAAAGAGGAAAATCTAGGCCTACTGTATTAAGGCGACTAATTAGTTGTTGATTTTTCTTTTTCAGCAAACAGGAAAAGGATTGTGTAGATTTAGTAAATGATGTCTCACAGAGGCCTCTGGAACGGCTGTGGACGGCGGGAGGCATACGGCCGTCTGTTAAACATGAAGGGACGTGGTGCGGAGGCGGGAGAGAGAGAGAGCAGTGTGGAAGTAGCATGTTTTGTCTGCGTGGGCGGCGAGGATGCTAATTATGCGCTGCGTCTTTGCCCTGGTGTCTTTTCAGCGGAGTGATGAAACGTTAATCGAGGCATCGAAACGAATCCGCTACCTAGAAGTCTGTTGCTTTGCAAGGCGCTAAAGGGGGTTGTACATGTTTACTTGTAATTCTTTCATGATTAAACCTCTAATGTTGTGCAAATAGTTGTTTAAAGCATCGAGCAGAACAATTTCCTTTTCTCGCATCGGGTTCATCCTGCTTGGAAACCTTTTTAGTAGACTTAGTAGAGTAGATGAAAATGCACTCGTAATTGGAAGTAGCTGTATTTTTTGTATATGGTGCATGTCATGTCTTCACACGGAGCAAAACCAATAAAAGCACTTCATCACTGTGTAACGAGCACTGACTGATCCTGCGAACACCAGCATTGTCCAGGGATAGCTTCCCTTGAGCTTTGAACAAAGAGCTGAGCACACAGGATCCACATTGGTGAAGCACTGCTGGGTTAAATTACCCAGGGGGGTCAGAAATATTTTTTAAAGAAAAAATGCATGAAAACTTGGGACATTGACCCAATTAATTTACCCAGTGTTTTTCCGAAAATATTTCGGAAATCAGTTAAGTGCTTTCAATAAAACATTTCTCATTCAAGAGAGATTTTAGGAAAAATAAAAAATGTGCTTAATGTGCAAACACACACACACTCTCTCACAGGGGCAGAAATGCATAAACTTGAGTTTCCAGAAGGGAAAATGAGGGAAATTTGGTGCCTCATAGTGATGGCATTTTAGAAATGGTGATAAGAGAAGGAAAGGGGAATCGGAGAGTGAGAGAGACTTCAGCTGGAGGGGGCAGAGAAAGTGCTTTCAGAACAAGACGAGATGAGAGGTTAATGTGATTACTGTTGTGCTGAGTACAAGGAATTACATGGCAGCTGCATTCTGTTCATGCTGTTTCTGTGTCTGACTCCATTAGGCAGAAACTATGCTTTCCAAAATGGATTGTGCAAGTTGGGCCTATTGATCGACAGCCATAGTATTATTTCAACATGGATCAGTAATGTCAGCCGGGTTGATCCCGGAGCGATTCTCCCTGAAATCGATGCTTTTATGTTGTCACGGAGTGTAAATGGACGGCAATCCTCGTGCAGTAATTGGGCACCTGTAATGTCCGTTGATTGTGTTTACTGGGCATCTTGGATTTCCAGATTTTTCCACAGGAAATTATGAGTCCCCCCCCCCCAGTTCTAATTTCATAGTGATCCCTTGTGAGAACCTGCAAACTGCAAAAATGCATTGTGGGTTTGTTTTTTTGGTCCTGTAAAGAAGCAAGAAAACAAACATTAGGAAACACAGATTAATGCGAACTAAACCTGTCAGCATGTTCAGTGAGATGCTGTGGGGCAGATGCTTCTAAAAGGCTCCTTTTTAGCTTGTATGTAGGCCATGTATTTTTATTGTGTGGCCTTAATCCATAAATGAACCATGGGAAGGTTCCAAGGGACAGTTGCATCCAATTTTTTTTTGTTTTTTTTTATACTGAAATTGAAACCACATCTTCACAGCACATTAAATATAGCAGCGTGTAAAGCAAATCAAGAAAATGTATGTGTTTCTAGGTTTTTTTTCTAGCCTGGAAAATGTACAAGCTTATCTCGTAAATGATGCTTGCTTTGCCATACACCGCCATGTCATGTCTTTTATTTGTTGTAAGAGCAAGGTGCAAGTATTCCATTCCTTGGTTTTGTGCTCGTGAGATTAATTTCTGGTGAGCTGTGGGTTGAAGGCAGACCGATCTGTTTGTCCGGTTCATGACAGGGCAGTGTGCGCCTGTGTGCAGTAAGAGAGAGATTGAAATGAAAGATTACCGTCTCCACTGTATGTTCATACCATGGCTGAACAACAGATGGGTCTTTCAACAACCCACCCACCCTCCCATTCACACTTCTACATGTTTATCACAATACATGGTGAATTGCACTTCAAGCTCACACTGGAACAATTTGTTTGGAATATAAACTTTTTTTGTAGACCTAAAAAAAGCAATTAGGATGGAATAAGTTGAAATACCTAATATGCTGATTGCTTGCATTTTAGCAATACAACAAAAAAATAAATGAAAGGAAAGAAATTGAGAACCCCCTCAATGGTCCAACAGGGTTTCTCAGGGTACCACTACATGAACACCCACCACCCTACTTAGGTAGTGCCTACCGGTTACCAGTTTTAACCCCTGATTGGCTCTATGCAGTGTTCAGAGTGGCTCATAGTGTGAAAAATGGTCACTTGCTCGTGGGCGAGTATATTTCAGGGGTGGACCGCTCAACTGCAGTACCATGTGGGTGCGGTTAGCATAGCATTGAAACGAGAGCGAGAAACGAGAAATTGGTGCATCCAAATGGGGGGGAGGGAGGGGATTTCAAAAGGAACAGGATTTTTGTAATGATCCAATAATTGAGGTTATTGTAAGCACATCTGCGCATCCGTAAGTCTGTGGTTTTTACACAAACACAGGAGATGAAGGAGGTTTAGTGCGAATCATGAACAGCTGCTTTCAAGGCGGTAGACCACGGTGATGAGGTTAGCACGGGAATGAGCCAGCTGGTCTGGTGGAGGACTTTCAAACTTGCAGGAAGTCTCAGAAGTGCATCAGAGTGCTGTTGATTTCTTCCGATTCACAAATTGTTCCCGATTGGTTGATGGGGTTTGTTATGGCTGCACAATGTTTGTGAACGATCTCCATAAGGATATCTGAAGTCAGGTCTATGCATTAGCAGTGAATATTCATGCATATTATGTGAATGTACTATGTGATGACACCATCACTGCGTAGAGATTTATGCTTGCATGCCTTGTGCAGATCTTTTCCGTGTTGTTTGGAGCATACGTGCTCTGTTGATGTCTGCAATTCTGTAGTTCATTCTCAACTACTAGACGATTCGCACCTGTAGAAGGTTTGACCCTTACATTTTATCTTTGCAACCCTTGATGAATGCTTCCCCCTCAACAAAATGTTCTTCAATACGCCTTTTCCGCCATTGAACACATGTTGTCGAGTCCAGGCTAAATCAACACTAAATGCAGCCTTTTGACCGCAGGTCACACTTCCCTCCCTTGATTTCCTCCTTCCTGTCCACGTAGGTCTGTTGAGTGAGTGATGAGAGCAATGAGCTAACTAAAACAGCGTCCTTTGTCTATGCTATTAGGGCCTGGGGGGTGGGAATCTAACCTTTCACCCACAATCTAATTTCTGACTGGGTTTCTTCTAAGCGGGTACCAAGGTTAAAGTAGGAAATGTTGCTGTTCCCACCAGGTTTGCTGTTTGAATGTTGGGTCCGTTTTAATCAAACATTTATCTTTGAAATCCCGGCGAATTACCGGCTGGCACAGTGTGCCTTTCTTGCAGGATCCAGTCTCATCGCTTTGCTTCTCCATTCCAGGAAACCACGTCCAGTTTCCCAGCAAGTAACCCAGCAGTTTGCCTCCCCCACACAACCAAAGAAAGAGAAAAAAGACAAAACGGATAAAGAAAAGAATGAAAAGGAGCCAACCATCAAAAAAAACAGCCACAAAAAGATGAGGTGAGGATTTCAGCAAATCGGTGCCTGTAAATCGCAAACCTTTCAAATGGTCAATGCAGTTTGGATCATTGGCAGGTCTCGTATATTTTTATAAGATTAGACTTTTGTTATTGTTGTTCGCCATAGGATGAAGGTGAGCACTCAGAATGCCCATCTATTTATTGGCATTCACCTTGCCCTGTAAGGGGTTGAGTGGACCTAAACCATGACAGGAAAATGCAACCCATATCATAAAATAACCACCAGAACCCTTAATTTACTCAAGTGTTTCCTTTATTTGGCAGTTAGCTGTATCTCTCGTTGTGTGGGGTGGCTGGCGAGAGCCGTGGTTCGAGACCCTCATCAGCCCCGCCCCCCATTACATGAGCAGGCAGATTCTCCCTTAGAATCTCCTCTAACGCCTTTCTCAGAAACTGCGCCAGTGAGATCTAACCTCAGTTGGAAATCTAACCTCACATTAATTTCAATATACCAAATATCTCATTTACTAATTCAATCTGACAATTTCACTGCCAATTTTTTATATGCAATCTTATTTTTATGCAGTCGTACCACCCTGGGGAACTCACTGTTGCCCGGTGGCTTTAGGTTGTAATTGATTCGTCTCTGCTCTCTCTCTCTCTCTCTCTCTCTCTCTCGCCGCAGGCCGAGGTTGAAAAACGTGGACAGGAGCAGCGCGCAGCATTTGGAGGTCACGGTGGGAGACCTGACGGTTATTATCACAGACTTTAAGGAGAAAGCCAAGCCCGCGCCCACCTCCAGCGCCGCCTCGGTGGACCAGCACAGTCAAAGTGGCTCCAGTTCCGACAACACCGAACGAGGGGTGTCCAGGTCGTCCTCCCCGCGAGGGGAGGGCTCGTCGGTCAACGGAGAGTCCCACTAAAAGAGCCCCCCTCCCCCGCCCCACACCCCTGTTAAATTAGTTATTGCTGAACATGCACAGGTCGTAGAACTTATGCCAAGATATACCACAGGTCCCCGTTGCGGGACGCCGCCACATGTTCATCACATGCAGGCCTTGTGGTTGGCATTTTGGAAGTCTTCCAGAATGTTTTTTGTCCTGGGTTGGTTTTGTTGTTTTTCATCGAGAATTTGTTAGCCCTGAAGATTTCTTTTTTCTTGTTTTTGAAAGTCAATATTGTAAAACATTTTTTTAACATTTTTTCTTTTTCACCCTTGATGGTCACATACACAAAAAAATTATAAAAGAAGAAAATTGTACTCTATTCCCCAAATGGTACCAACCGTACTGTATAGAGCCATTTGATTGTGGTAGTATTTAACATCAAATCAGTGTTATATTGTCAATATACACAAATTCATTCATTTCTGTCCCTTTCCAACATGAACTATATTGTGGCATGAAATGGATGAGTTATGCGTTACAGGAGAAAATATAAACCGGCTATCTCTGTAAGTGTACAAATTACATTGATGAATCGAACTGCGATAGCGACCGAGGTTTTCTCAGTGACTCGATGCACCTGCTGGTACTTGGTGTGGTTTCATGAGAAAATAATTCTTTAAAGGAAAAAAAAAAAAAAAAAAAAAAAAAAAGTTTGTATTATGTTTTGCCAACGGTTTACAGCACGTTATTATAGATCATATCACTTATGTTTCTGGGTATACCAAGCCGTGCTGTTATGTGAACATCTACGTTAATTACATTGTTTTACTGTCAGAAAAAAAGAGTTTATTAGTAAAAGAATGAAATTATGAAATTGTTGTTAAGAGGTAAGTCCAGCTTTTCATTCATTTTATAGATGCTAGCTTGTCATCATTAACAGTGGTTTATAAATATAGAAATGATCACAAAATAAAATGAAAGTTATAGACTCCTTCATAAAGCAGTTTTTAATTAAGTGTCTATATTTTGGGGGCTTTTGGCATTTACACATATTGTAAAGAAGTGAAAGCCATTATTTTAAATTCTGCTGTGGTCAAACGGGTGGAAACAAAGTTCTTTAAGAATGAGAGATTGCGGGGGACGGCGGATAGCGTAGCGGTTTAACGCACCGTATTTTGGCTGGTCCGATACGGTGTGCGCAGTTCGAAACTTGCGTCTCTACCAGCATTTGCCTGTCCGCCCCAGGGGAGAGGGAAGGGTGAGCCAGCTCGAGTCCGCTGTGAAGCACGTAAGGAGTCTCCAGAACGTGGGTGGGCGAATTCCGTCTCGAACGAAGCAGAGTTCCCTGCCCTCGGAGAATTAGCTTGCCTCGTAGAGACGAGCGGCGGACTGGTGTGGGAAGGGTAAATCTAAATAAATAGAGGGTGTAATTGGCTAACAAATTGGGAGAAAAAAATCTGAAATGTATTTAAAAAAATAAAAATGAGATTGTGGGTTCAATTCTTCCTGGTATAACCTCTATATCGAAAACCAGGCTGTGTGCCGAAACCTATACATACTACCTAGAATGCTTTGAAGTATGGAAGTTCATCAATAACAGATAAAGTCATGCTACAAAACTCCGGTGTGCGAGAGCTAGTATGCATAGAACCACTGAATGCATTCTTGCATACTTAGGAGAGAAAATCCCTGTATGCATTGGCACATACTTCATGGTTGTCATACTTGTCATTCCCAAGAGTCCTTGCCATGTAACACTACTTATACAAAGAAGAAGAAAGCAGTGATCAAGGATGTCAGTTGTCAACAACACACTTAAGAAATATAACTACATTTAGCAGACCCTCTTATCCAGAGCAACTCATCCAAATACATTGTTATGTTCAATCCCTTTGTGCAGCTGGGTATTTAGTTAATAAATCAATGTTAGGTATAGTGCTCAAGGGTACAATGACAGTACCTGACCTGGGAATGGAGCCTGCAACCTCCATTAAACTATGTTCCTGCCCCAACATGAGAGGAAATTTGATTAAAGTACTCTCTCCATATATATATATATATATATATACATACACACTACCGGTCAAAAGTTTTAGAACACCCCATTTTCCAGGTTTAACTGAAATGTAAGCAGTTCAAGTCCAGTGAATAACCTGAAATGGTACAAAGGTAAGGTTTAAAAAGAAAAAAGGTTTAAGCTACCAAAAATTGAAATGTGGGGTGTTCTAAAACTTTTGACCAGTAGTATGTAAATATATATATATATATATATATATAGAGAGAGAGAGAGATGACAATATATATTTATATATAGGTCAAAGTTCATGACAGGGTGATGATGTGAAAGTGCATTCTAAATGTAAAAACCTTTATTCATACACTTGGTACTTGGTAGTAAGTACGCACCAGTATGAATGGCAGTACACATGACTTAATTAGTTCACAAGTACGTAGTTTAAATAGTAGCGTTTGGAACACAGCTTAGGTCTCTGAAAACATGTATAAAGCGTCTCAGGGTAGTAGTGCTGATCTGGGATCAGTTTCCCCCTGTTCCCTTATCCAATATTAGCTAAAAGGCTAATGTGATCCTTGGTCTCCCACACTGAGAAGCTTTTTTGTTTAATCGTCCAATAGAAGAACGTTGTTTTTAAAAACTTCAAAATAAACACCAGGCTCCAGTTTGTCACATCACTCATTTTGCTACTTGCATTGTGCTTCTATTAACAAGGGCCTTCCGGGTGGTGTAGTGGTAGAATGTCCGCCACTGCCCACTGCGACCAGGGTTCGAATCCACCAGGTCGCGCCAGGTTTGGCTCTGGTGCCTGCTGCCCCCTAGTGCCACTAGGGGGCAGCAATTGGCTGTTCGCCACAGGGTGGGGCTTGCTGCGTATAGGAGTGGCTCTGTGTGCATACCAGAGTTACAGTGACGGCTTGGCGGGTTCCAGCTTGGAGGAGGCAGTGCTCTGTGCATGTCACTGCCAGTTTCAGGACTACAGCAGCGACGTCTCAATATGAGAAAGAGGATCATTTACATGAATTGGGCACTAAATTGGGAGAAAATGGGGAAAAAGAGGGCTTGAGCAATAGCCTGCCAGCCAGTAAGAGCTGAGGATTGTAATCCTATCTCATGATTATTTTAGAACAGGGAAAAGTGATTAATTGGCTCTTCAGGTCCCTTCATTTGTGCAGTGCACCTGTGGTGGGAGACAGCTTTAGGCTGATAAATAATATATTAAGAAGCAAAGAGCTACATGGTGACCTTGGCCCTCCATACTTGCTTGTTAGGTCACATTTTCAATGACATTTGTAAGTTATACATACAGTATATATATGTATACTCCAAAATTATTCACACCCTTGATAAAGATAAGCAGAAAAGGCTGTATAAAATAAACAATATAGTTAATGAGCTATATTCCATGCTCAAAAAAAAAAAAAAAAAAGTATATATTCTTATATATTAATACAATTGGTCAGATAAAATGATTTTGTTTAACAAGTAATATTTTCTCACCAGAAAGGTATGTGCCACAATTGTTCACACCCCTAATAATTAGTTTAAACCCAACAAAAATAAATCTACATTAACACGTCATCTTCTATAGTGCTTTAAGATCGGTGAACATATTGGAGAAAAATCTTGGACCATTCCTTCAAACAGAATATTTCAAGATCCTTCAGACCCTCCGGTCTGCACTTGGACTGCCCTCTTCAATTCAAACCACAAATTCAATTCAATCAGGTTCAAGGCTGGAGACTGAGATGGGGTATCATGGGTGTGAATATTTTTGGAGTTGACTGTATATTGAATGGAAATGTATTGTTTACTTATTTCTCTTATTTCAGCCTTTAGGTTAAAAACAGAGGTGCAGATCATAATATTTAGCTAAATTAAAAACATATCCATGCTCAATATTTTTAATTAAAGGCAAGGCCAAACATTAAAACGTTTCGGCACATTGCTTTCATCATTGATAACAGTGTTATACCCTGGTGGTAGCATTCTATACCCTAACTACTAAAATGTCCCCTGAAGAGTTCAGAGAGTTACCAATTCCTCTTTAACCCAAATTAAGAGGTTTTTTCCCTGTCCACTTGACTCCCAAGATACCATGTAACATCAGAAGTGTGGTTCAATGTGTAAGTGCTGGTCCCGTTTGGAAAGCCCCTGATTAATCAAACTCTGCTAACCCATTTGGTCTTTGTGGGTAGTTGCCTGTTGGTGTTACCTAAAATAACTTTACCACACTAGCCTGAAAGAGCCCTTTGTCCACCATCTTCTTGTGACTTGGGGTGTGGCCCCATTAGTGTCATGCTGATTGTAGAAGCCAACAGCTGTGCATTCAAATCATGCCCAGTCTTACCCTGCACTGCCTCCAGCACAATCACAATTTTGAAAATAATAATAATAATTAATAGAATATAACTTTACTTCCCTATGTCCCCAAATCTAGGAGTCTTCAAAAGGAGGGATTTCATTTGCCAGTTAACTGTGAGGCGCTTGGTTTTCACAGATGTAGCTCTGCCTTCTCCGACATCATGATACAAAATTGTCACTTAAAAGCATATGCCATACACATACCAAAGTCTCCAAGGGTGTTGTTTTGGATCTCCATTTAGGATCCTACTGCACATTTGAGTCAAATATTACCTTACTGGTGATTGACAAATATTTTATTTCAATTTTCGAGAAAAGAATGAACTTGCATTGCTTAATTTTCGTCTTCTTGCAACTATAAAGTGGTGATTCGGTCTGTACTTCAGTGAGGCGTATTTAAACACAGCCAACTCAACTGGCCGTGCCTGTCTTCGATGCAATTTGACATCGCCAAACAGGTACGCAAATTAAGCCGGTCGGTTATCGTAGTGATGTATTCGCATGCAAATTGCGACATTTCCACTGTAGTTTCTTCCTCCCAGAAGCCTGTGCACTTTCGCCTTGAACGTCTTGGCGACAGTGGAGGAGGGGGGTTAGTGCACGGAATGAGCGAAGAGCTGCGATGTCTGGCACACGTCCTCCTTCAAGATCTGTGTGTGCAGCGGAGCAAGCTACTCAGCTAGCCATGTCATAAATTTAAGTTTCAGAACATAATAGATTTGCTAACTAGCTGTTTTTCCATTTTTATTATTTTAAAATGAGGCGCTACCTTCGTGTACTTCTCGTGTGCATGATTTTTGCGTTTTTCTCAGTGTTGTACGTGTTCAGTCAACTTGCCTCGTCGCTGGAAACGTCAAGCGGAGAGACTGGGGGTGAAGCTCGGCCAAGATCCGCTTTTCAGCCGAGGGACCCGGGGCACAGAGCTAGGAAAGGGGCGGGAAATGAAGGCCCGGAGAAACAACATTGGTATAACAGGTAAGGTTGAGATACGCTGTTGATAGGTCTGCAATCCGTGTCTAAAAGTAAATGGACGGAATTAAACTATTGTAAAGATCAGGATCTCAATCTCGAGTCAAGTGTACCCAACAAGCTTAGCCTATCATTAGCTAGCTATAAATCAAGGTCCTAGCCAGTTATACACGTCTGTGCTATAACGGAACACATGCACTTTTCCTTAAATTAAAGGAATGAAGTTTTTCTCCATTATAGCTTGTGGGTGTGATAGCAACCTTGAAACGGCATTAATTTTGCTTTGAAACGTCGCTAACGTTAGCTAGGTAGCACCACAGTTCAGTACGAGGACTTTTAGCTGCCTAGGAATTCGACTGATGTCATCTACTTTGCATTCTGTGACTGCGCTACGTGTTAACAGTTTCACATATGTCAAACTGTTCGCCCCGCTAGCAAGCAGAACAGAATAGAAGACTTTGCTTTTATTTTGCCAACGATACTTCCTACTCGGAATTGTTAAATAATATAAACCCCATAACGTTAATGATACTTGAAATTGTGGAAAACAAATATGCAAAGTAGCGAAGTAGGACCAAGGGCATGTTATATCATGTTAAACCTTATCGCTAACGTATCTGTTGTACGGTAACGTTAGCCAAGTTCAGTCAGGTTTAATAAATAATAATTGGTCTAATGCTAGCTAGCTTTCAAATCCCCGTAGTCAGAGGAGTTAATTAGCCAGCTAGCTTGTCAGTCAAATTAACCAGGGGAGTCGTACGGCTGTTTACTCTGCGGATTAGCTTTAACGTGGCTGTATAACGTAATTATTATGTTAAATCAAAATGTATATTCTGTC
This sequence comes from Aldrovandia affinis, assembly GCA_029706075.1. NCBI lineage: Eukaryota > Metazoa > Chordata > Actinopteri > Notacanthiformes > Halosauridae > Aldrovandia > Aldrovandia affinis. Next base: position 1,043,335 of record JAINUG010000006.1, read on the forward strand.
CCATGCATATAACATCTCTTCTTGCACTCTCCTCTTGTTGGTTTTTATATTCCCTATATTTTATATTAAGCAAAAAAACAAAAACAAAAAAGTATATATCGCAATATTAACGAAAGTACGAGTATCTGATTCAGTTTTAAAATGAACTGAAATGTCTAACTAAAAGTGTGTTTTCGTTGGTTTCCACATAAAGGGAAAGCTATCATGAAGCTCCCGCTGTGGCACCTGGATTTGTCAGCTTGGTGTGGGACAGGAGGCGTTTGCAGATCTGAGCCTTTGAGCGCATTTGCAAACAGCTTGTAGGGAAGTTTACTCAGCTAAGCAATCGTCTCCAGGTCGTGTCTAATCGTAGAGCTGATTACTCTATGCCTCAGCCAGTCGCAATGAAAAATCTAAAAGCCTTCTCCACTTCTTGACATAGGAATAAATATATTCATATACGGGTTTAAAGGCCAACCTGTAGCCTACTACTTTTACAAATACACATGAGCAGAAAAATAAGCTAAGTACAGTACTCTTCTCCTTAACTTTTTATTTTCCTTTTTGATGATTCAATGTTTAGGGCTGTGCAATACCAATGTCTGCTGACTTTACTGTCCCAAAGTTAACTTTATGAAATGTCAATTAAAACATTTTTACTGGCACTATGTGGCATGTACTCACTGTTAATGCCACACCTGTTATTCTGGTTTAACCGGGCAGGCCCGATCATTTTGGATCTGCTTTTATTGAGCGTTAATCTTTTGGCGGTTTAGGGCACCTCAGAATAAAATCTTATAGTTGATAATTAGGGATCTTCAGCTTTTTCATGCCCAGATCTTTTAAGTTGACTCCTATTGTATTCCTACTGTAATTTACTGTTAAGGAGTGGTGGATTTCTTAACTGAAAGATGGAAGATTTGATTTCCAGGTGGGCCACTGCCATTTTACCCTCGGGCAGGGTACTTAACCTGGGTTGGTGCAGTAACTATCCAACTGTGCAAATATGAAAAATATAAGCTGTGTGAGTCACCCCTGTTAGTGAATATCTGTTTGGCAAGTAAGTTATTATTATTAATATCATTAGGCTATGTTACATTACATTTGGCAGATGCTCTTATCCAGAGCGACATACAGTTTACATTTCTTTACATACAGTCCATTTATACAGCTGGACTTTTTACTGAAGCAATTCAGATTTAAAGACCTTGCTCATGGGCACAATGGCAATGCTCCACCTGGGAACCAAACCTCTGCATTACAAGCCCAGTTACCTAACCATTATACTACACTGCTGCCCCTGTTATTACTGTTCTTGTAGCTCCTCCTCTGGTGTTCATGGTCTCAAGTCTCCTGCCATATTGCCTCGGGCCGGTGCAGAGTTGATTTTCATTCAAACCATACTTTTTGAAGTGAAAGAGAGAAATGGAGAGACGTGACCTTACGCCAGATCAGAATCTTTTATGTATTTATTTTTTCCTGATTCCTTCCCCCAATTTAATAGCCAATTCAACCCTCTATTTATTTAGATTCGCCCCCCTTATGAGCCCGCCGCCCGTCCTCCGGTTTAAGCTATTATCCCCAAGGCCAGCAATGATCCGCCTCCTCTGAGACGGAACTTCGCCCACTGCTCTTTAGGGACGCCCTTACTGCTCCTCGGTGAGCTCGTGCCGACTTTCCCTCCCCCCACCCCCTGGGACGGACAGCCAAATGCTGCCCCTGATCGGGGCTCCACAGTTGGGTGTCAACAGTGGCTGTGTAGTATAATGGTTAGGGAACTGGACTTGTAACTCAGAAGTCGCTGGTTCAGTTCCCAGGTGGGGGCACTGCCGTTGTACCCTTGAGCAAGATACTAAACCTGAATTCCTTCAGTAAAATATCCAGCTGTATAAATGGATTGTATGTAAAGAAATGTAAACTATGTAAGTCGCTCTGGATAAGAGCGTCTGCTAAATGCCTAAAATGTAAATGTAAAAATGTAAACCACGACCGCAATAGGTAGCTCATGCTCGCAAAGTGCCCAGATCAGATAATCTTAGAGGCTTAGAGGACAAGAGGATGGGTATGATCACCTCATGCTGCTGCTGCCATTGCTGAGATGCTACAGCAACAGTCACATCAAGTTTTAAAGTAATTTCTCTCTGGTGACAGCGTTAACTGCGCACAACTTGGGATGGCAATATGTTAGCAATGTTTTCTCTTTCTTATTTTTAAATTTGGGACAAAAATGGTTTCATTTGCTGGGGCTGTTTTGAAAATGAAGTGCCATTTTATTTTTTACTTTTACATAGAGCATTTCTTTTCTCGTTCTGTCAGGTGTAAGAATTGGTCAGTGACTTACTGGAATCCCTATTGGAGACTGCCCCCTGGTGTTTGTGGAATGAACTGCTTTATGGATTCGGCTTTTAGGTAGGCCTGGCTGAATGAATTCACATTGCCATGGAAGCAGGGATGGAACCAGTGGCGATTTTACCGCGGGTGCAGGGGGTGCATTTGCACCCCTGTTGGGATGAAAATATTACAATTTTCAAATCAATGTCAAAAAAGATTTAAAAGAAAATGATTTCTGCCCATTGCACCCCCTGTTTTAAAACCCTAAAATCGCCACTGGATGGAACCATATATTTATTACTGTAGGGAATTGTGAAAACTTGGCCGCAAGGCAATTTAGATAAATCTCAATAGGCTGCCAGCATAGTCTATCAGTAACCAGGAAGAAGAGAATCTGCTTTTTTTTTAAACATTTTTATAAACATTAAAATCTTTCTCAGGGTTTAAAAATTAATTAAAAAATGTGTTTGTGTTGTAGTTGTTGTCATTCCAGGAAAGGAGAAGGCAGTTTGAGAGCACAGACTTATTGTACAAGGGCTAATATTCACTACACTTACTGCTGATTTAGTGTCTTTGGCCATAGCGCCTTGTTGCTAGGGAAATCATGCGGCTCATTTTAACCAGTTTCTGAACCGCATATTTAATTAGAAAAGCCTCTTTCGGAAATGAGTCCAACAGTAGCATGTTACAGGGAAACTCCAAAAGCGCCATGTGGTATTCTGTGCCAAAATACAACCCTGGGAGTGTGTCTGTTTGCATGCTCCTTGTGTCCACATTAAGTGATTATTTCTTAGGTAATGTATAAGAAAATTAGTTTAAATTCTTAAAAAATCTTCAGCCAGTGGCCCGTGGTGCTCTTTGAGAAAAGTCGTATCAGTGAAGTATCAAATGGTGAACACTAGGGATTATATTGAAATATCAAATCTTATTTTGAATCTGCATTCCAACACTGGTTTTGAATATGAATGAGGAGATTCAATATAAAGAAATATATATTTTATATAAGGAAAATATAAACACATAAAAATGTCTGCCCATAAGCTAAGCAAATGCTGACTAAAATGACCATTAATGCAATACATTTTTAAAAGTACCCTATCCTATTCTCTACTAAGATTGCATGTTGTGTTTATGATGGTGTTATGTTTGTCTTCATATTTGCATATATATGTTAAGTGCATATTTGCACTTAATAAATGTATTCATTTATGTTGGCAGGTCTGTAAAATGTATATTTGAATACTATACTATTTGAATGCTTTTGAATGTACATGTTTTCTCAGAATATCGAACAGGGTTTATTTGTTAAAGTGGCAGCCCTAGTGAACACCCTTTAACAACGGTCCATAAAAGCCTGCATCTTGAATACCCATTTAATTTACTATTATCTCTTTTCCCCTTGAGACAGCCATAATTTTCAAAGGGAAAAAAATAATCTCAGGATACCAAGATCAAATTAATCAGTTGAATTTCATGTGACAATCAAAAACATTTTTATTTGTCTATTTTTTTAATTTTTATTTCTGCTTCTGTACCTGGAGAGAAAGTTATCTAGGCCCAGTCAATTGGGTGTCCATTGGTATAAAGCTGCACATGAAGTGTCTTCCTCCGACTCATGTCTGTGCAAACCTAACTTGTAGACCGCTGTGTAAAAAGAAGTGGCTGACATCACGTGACATCACGTGTTTCGGAGGACAGCACGTGCTTGTCTACCTTCTCCCGAATTCACAGCAGAGGTTGAAGCGGCTTAAGAATACAATTGGGCATTCCAAGTTGGGAGAAAAAAAAGTTTTGCCAAAAAAAAAAGAATGTGCTCCTTTGCCATTAGACAGGGAGTAAACTGCTGACTGAATATCCTCCCTTCCTCCCTCCCTTCTTGGGGAGGGACCCTACAGCCAGTTATGCTTCACCCTGCATGGCTGCTGGCCTCATTTACCACCAGCACAGTCAAGATTCAGCACCTGACCGTGGGTGTGTCCTTTAGCAGGATGACCTGACCACCGCCCAGCCAATGTACAATCCTTCTTTTGACTCCTGTCTGTAGCATGCGCAGCTGGGCGCTGACACGGCGGGCTGGCCGGAGCGTTGTGTTTCTCACCGGTACGGTCCCCCTGTGGTGTCGCAGGTACATCATGAGGAGGCCCGATTGGTCCGAGGGCGTGGCCGTCAGAGAGGAGCGGGTGCACCTGGCTGTAGTGGCGTGCGGGCAGAGGCTGGACGAGACCCTCACCATGCTCAAATCCGCCGTGCTCTTCGGCCGCCGCCCACTCCACTTCCACATCTTCGCGGAGGACCAGCTGCACCGCGGCTTTAAGGAAGCGGTAAGCACCCTAGAGGGGGGCTGCGGTGGCACGGCGGTTAGGGAACTGGGTTTGTGATTCCCACGATTGCAGGTTCCATTCCCAAGTGGGGCGCTGCCGTTGTACCCTTCCCCGAGGTACTTCATCTGAATGGCTTCAGTGAATATCCAGCTGTGTAAATGGATATGCCAAGAAATGTGAACACTGGACAACAGCGTCTGTGTTAAAGCGTAGTTTACCCTAGCGCTGACACTGAACGGTTGAAGCCCCCCTGCAAAAGGGCATCAACGTAACATGCACAGAACACTCACACAATATTAATTATATACAATCTATTACATAACAGCAAACTCGCTTATGATCGCTACATATTCTGGTACGTTAATTTAATTTAGTGTTGCATTACTATCATGTTAAGGTTCAACAATAATGGTTGCCCGATTGCCCCAGGGAACGTAAAACCAGCCAGTGACCGTGTGCAGTTGTGTGATCATGCAGTTATCTCATAACTGCACTTTCATGCTTATGGCAGCTGCACATTCTGGTAAAAGGCAAATTATTATGTTAGTGAATACTTGGTGAATGTTTGCTGACTTTCGGAGGGACGAAAGCTGACAGTGGCTCAAAAGTCAGCAAACCGGACACAGTGGCTGGGCCATACCTGTCCTCAGGTAAGCGCAGCATTTACGCGCGCCTGAGTCACTTTGCTCTGCATTAGATTTTTGAGCGATGTGTAAGCAATGGTCAGCTTTTGTGCTTCCCAAAGTCACTAAACGTTCACTCGTTGCAAAGGTTTCTCCCTCTTCGTTTTTGCGTTGTGTGTACCACATTTTTATTGAAACTCTTTACCTTGCGCTTGCATGCGAGTGACGTTTTTTCTCACAGGAGTGAGAAAATATGAATGTGGTATTAAATGCCCTTCGTGTCTGTGTTCACATGGTTTTCATCCCCTCAGTTGGATGCGTGGCCTGATCCTTTCCGGTCGCGGTTTAACTTCACGGTCTTCCCCATCACCTTCCCACCGGAGAACGCCAGGGAGTGGAAGAAGCTGTTCAAGCCCTGTGCCTCCCAGAGGCTTTTTCTGCCTGTGAGTTCATTACTAACGGCCCCACATACACAAAGATGCATACACACGCCTCCCGGGTGGTCTAGGGGTTACTACGTTTGACGCTGGCCACTGCGACCGCGGTTCGATTCCACCCGCCGTGCCAGGGGCGGCTCTGGCCGGGAATGCCACCAGGGGCGGCGATCGGCTGTCTGCCCTAGGGAGGGAGGGGGGAGGGAAGCCGACAGGATGTTCGCTGCGCACGGGAGTGGCTCTGTAGTACCAGAGTTACAGTTGACAGCCTGGCGAGTGCCGTCTCGGAGGAGACGATACTTCGCCTTTGTCACTGCCGGTCACAGGGCTACGGCAGCAAACTCACAATACGAGGGGGGGATTGACATTAAAAATATAGGGTGTAATTGGCTACTAAATTGGGAGAAAATGGGATAAAATCTGAAACAAATTATATATATTAAAAAAAAGATGCATACACACACGTGTACACATGCACACAGATACATACACACATGTGTGCACACAGATGCACACACACATGCACACACAGATAGACATGCACACATACACACAGATACATACACACACACGTACACACATACTCACAGATGCATATACACACACACACATGCACGTCGGCATGAATGTACACACTTGCCCATATGTGCTCCTTCTTGTGAATTTCTGCTCACTTGTTTTTCTGTTTTCTGCGGTCTTCGATAGAGCTGGGTACTGGCAGGCATATTGCCATACACGTGTCACAATCCATCACGATTTCTCGGCTTTATCACCGATAATAACAGAGTCAGGATTCAATACCTCAAATAATATTACTATAATATACTTCAAAGGATAAAATTGAATCAAAAACCCACTAACACCCCATAATAACAATTTTAGTTAGTTTGAAATTACTTTAACTTTCTGTTTAGTTTTTTTTTTTTTTTTTGCCTTGAGAAATGTAATGGAAGGATTTTCGGCATCTTCAGGTTTAACAGTTTAAATAAACATACACAGACTGAACAACAGTGTGCAATTATGTCATCTTAACAGAGCAGCATACATAAAATGTCAACCCCTGTAACGTTACTGCAGTTCACACACTACGTGCATATAAACGATACTTGCGGTTACGATACGATACATGGAAAATAGAATCACAATTGTGAAATGAACCGAAATACTGGCACAGCCCTAGTGTTTGATCCGGTCTGCTGGTGCCTTCCAGATCATTCTGAAGGAATCGGACTCTGCTTAGTGGTTTTTATATGAGGGTGAACATGTTGTTTGATGTGGCCGTGGGCATAGGGCCTTGGGGTCGTATCAATACGACATTGTTTAAAATTGAATCACGATTTTCAAGTGAATCGGTATATTGGCGCAGCCCTAGTGTTTGATCCAGTGTCCTGGTGCCTTCCAGATCATTCTGAAGGAAGTGGACTCCCTGCTGTACGTGGACACAGACATTCTGTTCCTGCGGCCGGTGGAGGACGTTTGGGCGTTCCTGGAGCAGTTTAACTCCACGCAGATGGCGGCCATGGCTCCCGAACACGAGGACCCGCGCATTGCCTGGTACAGCCGCTTCGCCCGGCACCCCTACCACGGCAAGACGGGCATCAACTCCGGGGTCATGCTCATGAACATGACCCGCATCAGGGAGAAACTCTTCAAAGTAAGTGCGCACTCCTTTAGGGAACATCGGGCAGCGCGCTCCAGAAATGCTGTGAAACACTCCCAGGTGCACAATTATCCATGCACATTTGATTGGTTGCAGTTGAATAAAAAAAAGGTACTAGCGTGCGGTTGATTGGTTACAGTAGAATATGAAGTTGCTAGCTTGCAGCCCTGCTAGAGGCGGGTTTTCTGCAGGTCTGTTGTAATACCACTGTTGCCCAGAAGAGGGCACAGTTGTCATTCTGCTGCATGGAAGATCTGTTCTGTTCTGTTGTATTCATCTCATGAGATGCAAGTAGAAAGTTTATCCCAGATGGACATAACTATCAAACGTGATTGGGCTCAAAGGGGGTTATTATTTATTTATTTATTTATTTTAAAGATTTTGTTTCAGATCATTTCCCATTTTCTCCCAATTTAGTAGCCAATTATACCCTCTTTTCATGTCAACCACCCCCCCCTCCTATTGTGAGCTCCCTGCTGTAGTGACAAATGTACCGCCTCCTCCGAACCGGAACTCACCAAGCCGCCAACTGTAACTCTGGTACACAAAGGGCCACTCTTATATACAGTGAACTCCTCCCTGCGGCAAACAGCCAATTGCCACCCCCTAGTGGCACTCCCGGCTGGAGCCGAGCCAGCGCAGAAAGGGGGTTATTAATCTAGTAGAGAATATCAGTAAAACTCAACAGAATATCAATGAAATGCTGCCTGGTTCCTCTGGTGAAAGATCTCCATTATTAAGAGAGTGCTGTGCGGGCCACAGAAGGCCGTACAGCGGCTGATCTTGCTGTTCTGTGTGAACAGAACGACATGACGTCTGTGGCGCTGTCGTGGGAAGACCTGCTTATGCCGCTGCTCCAGAAATACAAGCTGAACATCACCTGGGGAGACCAGGATCTGCTCAACATCATCTTCCATCACAACCCAGGTAAACCTCAGTGTATTACCACAACCCTGGTAAACCTCCACCTTCCACCACAACAGCTTCTGGCTGCTAACCTTCTTGCTCCAACACTATTATGACTTTTTTTTTTTTATATATGTAGATTTTATCAATGTTTTTTACAAGCTGTTGTTTTGTTCTTTTTTAGGGAGCCTATTGTAACATCTGGCCAGGGACTACAGATGTAAACTAGCCTTTTGGCTAACTCTGGCATATTTACAGAAATGTTCATTAATATGCATTGTCCCTGCAAAATAAAAATAAAATAAAATAAAACAATACAGGTAAAACTCCACCCCCATTATAATACCCAGAGACCCCTTCACCTATTACCACAACACCGGTAACCCCTCCACCTTACCGTTAAACCTCCACCTTCCCCAGTTATAACACCCTCCACAACTCAGGGAAACCTGAACCTTCAAAAACAAAAAGCCCTCAAATTCCATTACAACCCAGGTAATCCTCCACTTTTCACCAGGGTGGGGGTCAATTCCATTTCAATTCAGTCAATTCAGAAAATGAATTAAAATTCAACTAATAAGTAAAAAAAAAAAAAAAAAATCCTCATAGAACATTGTGGGAATTTTTCAATTAATGAATTCAATTCCGATGTTTGTTTATCTGAGCCTGAGTGATGAAGCAAACCCAAAGCAGGGCTTGAGCCAATCCTCTCCACTGCATCTGCACGGGAGCCAAGCGCTTTGCACCCGTTCAAACTGAAATGTGAGGCAAGCCAAACCTGCATCAGTGAGTTATTGTTCTCTCTTGTGTTGTACATAACAAGAGGGGGAAATCTGCTCCTGCAAGGTGTCTGCTGGTTTTGCATCAACATCTGCTCTCATTTAAATAATTAGCCTGGATTGCTATTATCTGAAAAAATAATAATAATCAAATGTAAATAAATAAAAATAATAGTAAATATCAGAAATGTCTGTCATAACTGAAGTTTGCGGTTCCCTCCATAAATAATTTTGCTGCGTTGCTAACAGTTTTGGGGCCTTAGTGTGAGTCGCTCTGGATAAGAGCGTCTGCTAAATGCCAAATGTGTGTACACTGATGGGGAGAAAATATATCATACCCAGAGGGGCTCAGGGTATATGGATGTCCCTGTGCTGAACGGTGTGCTAGAATCACAGTGACTCATTCAGGGGGGTCTCCTCTTCTCTCTTCCCTCTTCTCCTCTCTTCTCTTCTCCACAGAGAGCCTGTTTGTCTTCCCCTGCCAGTGGAACTACCGGCCAGATCATTGCATTTACGGCAGCAACTGTGCTCCTGCCGAGCAGGAGGGAGTCTTCATTCTCCACGGAAACCGCGGCGTGTATCACGACGAGAAGCAGCCAGCGTTCAGGGCCGTGTATGAAGCCATTCACAAGGTAACAGGTGCCATGGTAACCCTAACATGCTGCCAGTGCTGTGAGGTTAGGGGAGATAACGCTAACCCTGTACCAGTGCTGTGAGATTAGGTGAGCTAGCGCTAACTCTGTACCAGTGCTATGAGATTGGATGAGCTAATGCTAACTCTGTACCAGTGCTATGAGATTGGGTGAGCTAACGCTAACTCTGTACCAGTGCTATGAGATTGGATGAGCTAATGCTAACTCTGTACCAGTGCTATGAGATTAGGTGAGCTAATGCTAACCCTGTACCAGTGCTATGAGATTAGGTGAGCTAATGCTAACTCTGTCCCTGGCCTGTGAGATTAGGTGAGCTAATGCTAGCTCCTTTGCCAGTGTGGTGAGATGTGAGGAGAGAGCACAGGTCTTGGCTCTGGTTGACCTGACAACATGTACACATTTTGTGTACTAGGTACACATATTGAGGTCAAAAAACACAGGTTCCAATATTTAGATGAGCAGAGGCCTACTGGTTGTTTAACATTACCATTTACTAGGGGTGCAACGGATCACAAAACTAAGTTTTGAGTCACGGATCGGATCATTTTTCGGGAAACATCAAAAAAAAAAAAAAAAAAACAAATATAACTTTGATTTCCATTTAATCTGTAAAACACTTAAAGCAGTGAACATTTTTGCCCATTTCCCGCTTTTTAAAACATTAGGTTAGTAAGCTAACGTTAGCTAACTAGCGTCTATGGAGTTATCTTAGTCCTAAAGTAGCCAAGTATTAGCTAGTTGGCTAACTGATGTTTTCCAGAGTCTGAGTTGTAGGGTAAATAAGCTAGCGTTTAGTAAGCTCACTAGCTATCGCTAACATTTCTTATATGAGAAAACGTTCATGTTATCTATTGCTCAATTGAGCTAGCTATTGAACTTGAAAACTGTCATAATCTGTTCTACAAACTGTAGAAACGTTTAGTTGGTTGACACCATGAGCTGGCTCGATAGCTAGTTTGAAACACTTCACTTATCTTCCCTCTGCAAACAGCTTGGAAACGCATTAGCGAGCCTGGTTAACTAACGTTAACCATCTAGCTAATCGTTCAGCATAGCTAACTCTGACCTAGTATGTTTTCTTCTAGCTATGTTTAGCCAGCTAGTTAACCCCGAGAATGCGTTATCACTGCTTACACAATAATGTTAGGGGTAGACATCCAATCTTGGTTTCCTAAGCTAGCTAACAATGGCGAGCTAGTTAATAACAACTGTCAAGTGTCATTGATCTGTGTGACGACTAACTTAACGTTACCATTCTTCAATTGCTCGGTCGTTTAACAACAATCAACAACCAGCAAGCAAGGCTGCTAAATGTTTTGTAGCGAGGCAGCCAAAGTAGAAATCGCTGGGTAACTAACATTGCGCATATACTGTATACTAAGAGATTATTAAACTAAATTAGCTAACGAGTTCACTGCACCCCTAAGAGTTGGCTAGGGTCACTGCATGCAACGCAGTGCCTAACGTTACTACTTTTTTGAACAGCTGACTACGAATGTCTAGAGTGTTTTAAATGTATCTAATGTTGGATAGATTAGGCTACAGGTAACCAGCCAATATAATTTACAGGGAAGCCAAAGTGCTCCCATACATGTGATTTAAATGATGCAGGAGGTTTTTCAAGTTCTTCCGCTCCTCCGCTAGCCATGACTTGTCTGCTTTTTGCAACGCGATAATCTCTGATTGATTCGTTGGGATTCAACATGACATAAACACACAATTAATTTTTTTGTGCATAATTAACCAATCGTTGTGCTTTAGAGCAAAACACAGCATGCACCTGTCTTGTCTATCTCTTCACTGTAACTCTGAATCGAGATTTAAGGAATTGTTACTTTAAAACGTAACAGCGGCAGAAAAACTATATTTCTCTATGATGGTTCAATTTAGCAATTAATCTGCGGTTCATATGCGTGCCGAACCGTGGGGGGTGATCCGTACGGATCACGGATCAACTGCGTTCCGTTACACCACTACCATTTACCATGTTACCATTTGATTGGTTGTGAGAAATGAGTTCACACCAAATAATACTTAAATGGCTCTGAGGTATAATGCTATCTTCTCTCTGACAAATTGGTAATTGGAGGCCATTCGTTACGCAGTCAGTCAGTCTATCAGCTAATGACTAAGCATCGCAATTGTGTTCTATCCTAGTCCTTTTTAAAAAGCTCTATGTTTCAGACTTTGTTGCAGCATGCATGTTCAGCGAATTACCAACCATCAGAGAACATATCAGTGATTGTTCCAAAAAAAAAGTCTATAATCGTTGTCCATACCTGCCCCAGGCAATCTCTCTAGATTGTCTGGAAATGGAAATTACATTCCTGCAACCTGATTAGTTTTACGAAGTTTCAACCAGCGTTGAGTTGTAACACCACCTAATGGAGATCACGATTCGTTCAAAGTAACGCCCTTTTTTTATTAGCAAAGCGCATGTCTGAAAGTTGGGCAGACTCATCTCCCATCGGCGTGCCATCCTGGTCAGGCTCATAGCACCATGAGGCGAGGCTACGGTATGAAAGGTTGTCATCGGTGTGTGACACTGTTTCACCGATGAAGCCCAAACGTGTGGACCTTCAGCCTCACTGTGACTGGGAAGGGTTGAGCACGAATGCTTTACGAGCGCAGTAGCTTAAACTGCCTGACCCTGACATACTGATCCCCTTCTGGAGATTTCCTCTGCTCCTATAGGCCAGTTTGCTTTCTAATTGCTGCTGTGGTAATGAAACTACCTGTAGGAGCAACATTTGTGTAATCACATCATCAGTGTGCTCTGGGTCATTGCTTTTCTATTAAAGAAGGCCATGCATCCAGTGGAAAATGCTAAATCGATAGCTGCTTTAAGCTCACTGTCAGCCCTCCATCACCTTGACCGAAGCCAGCTAATCCCAGCCCCACACACCCAGCACACCGATCACTCTTAATGCGCTAATCCTGAGCTCCATCGCTCGTCTTCCATTCATCAGCTTATGGGTGTGTGTGTGTGTGTGTGTTCTGTATGTGCGTGTTTCTGTGTGTGTGGGGGGTTGTATATGTCTGCGTGTGTGTGTGTGGGCGTGTGGGATCTGTGTGTGTGTGTGTAGGCGTGTGGTATCTGTGTGTGTGTGTGTGTAGGCGTGTGGGATCTGTGTGTGTGTGTGTAGGCGTGTGGGATCTGTGTGTGTGTATGTAGGTGTGTGGGGGGGTGTGGGTCTGCATGTGTGGTATTTGTGTGTATGTTTGTAGGCGTGTGGTATCTGTGTGTGTGTGTGTGTGTAGGCGTGTGGGATCTGCACGCACGTCCGGCGGGTGCCGAATGTGGCGATGTGTGTCTCTGTCTGTGCGTGTCTGTGTGCATGTCTGTGCATGTCTGCGATACACACCGATCAGCCACAACATTAAAACCAGCTGCCTAATATTGTGTAGGTCCCCCTCGTGCCACCAAACAGCTCGGACCCGTCGAGGCATGGACTCCACAAGACCTTTGAAGGTGTCCTGTGGTATCTGGCACCAAGACGTTAGCAGCAGATCCTTTAAGTCCTGTAAGTTGCGAGGTGATGCCTCCATGGATCGGACTTGTTGGTCCAGCACATCCCACAGATGCTCGATCGGATTGAGATCTGGGGAATTTGGAGGCCAAGTCAACACCTTGAACTCTTTGTCATGTTCCTCAAACCATTCTTGAACAATTTTTGCAGTGTGGCAGGGCACATTATCCTGCTGAAAGAGGCCACTGCCATCAGGGAATACCGTTGCCATGAAGGGGTGTACTTAGTCTGCAACAATGTTTAGGTAGGTGGTACGTGTCAAAGTAACATCCACATGAATGCCAGGACCCATGGTTTCCCAGCAGAACATTGCCCAGAGCATCACAGTGCCTCCGCCGGCTTGCCTTCTTCCCATAGTGCATCCTGGTGCCATCTCTTCCCCAGGTAAACGATGCACACGCACCCGGCCATCCACATGATGTAAAAGAAAACGTGATTCGTCAGACTAGCCCACCTTCTTCCATTGTTCCATGATGCTCACGTGCCCATTGTAGGCGCTTTCAGCGGTGGACAGGGGTCAGCATGGGCACTCTGACCGGTCTGTGGCTACGCAGCCCCATACACAGCAAGCTGTGATGCACTGTGTGTTCTGACACCTTTCTATCATAGCCAGCATTCATTTTTTCAGCAATTTGTGCAACAGTAGCTCTTCCGTGGGATCGGAACAGACGGGCTAGCCTTCACTCCCCACGCGCATCAATGAGCCTTGGGCACCCATGACCCTGTCGCCGGTTCACCGGTTGTCCTCCCTTGGACCACTTTTTGTAGGTACTAACCACTGCATACCGGGAACACCCCACAAGACCTGCCGTTTTGGAAATGCTCTGACCCAGTTGTCTAGCCATCACAATTTGGCCCTTGTCAAAGTTGCTCAGATCCTTACGCTTGCCCATTTTTCCTGTTTACAACACATCACCCCCAAGAACTGACTGTTCACTTGCTGCCTAATATATCCCACCCCTTGACAGGTGCCATTGTAACGAGATGATCAATGTTATTCACTTCACCTGGTATCTGTGGTGTGTGTGGCTGTGTGTCTGCGTGCGCGTGTGGTATCTGCATGTGTGTGTGTGTGTGTGTGTGTGTGTGCGTGGGGGGTTGGGTCTGTATAGGGGGGTGTTGGTCTATGTGTGGTATCTCTGTATACATGTGTGCAGGCGTGTGGGTCTGCGTGCATGTTTGGTATGTGTCTCTGTGTGTGCGCATGTGTGTAAGTGTGGTATCTGTGTGCGTGCATGCGCGGGGGGGGGTGTGTGTGTGGGGTTGTGGGTCAGCATGCATGGTATCCGTCTGTGGTATCTGTGTGTGTGTGTGTGCAACCATGTGTGGTATCTGTGTGTAGGTGTGGTATCTGTGTATGTAGATGTGTGGGGGGTGTGGGTCTGCATGTGTGGTATTTGTGTGTATGTTTGTGGTGTGTGTGTGTGTGTGTGTGTGTGTGTGTGGGGAGCGCCCTGCCTCAGCCTGTGTGGACTGTTCCATCCCCTCCCATTGATTTGATCAGGGGTGGATGTTTCATTAGCAGCTCCATCGTCCATTACGCCCGCTCCAGACCAATTAGCATCAGGCTGGCCAGAGCTCTGGGCCATTAACTAAACGAGCTGGCTTCATTAAGGAAGGGCAGCCCCCGGCCAGCTATCTCTCTCTGTGACAGGACACTGCAAACACCTGAACACCTGCCATTCTGCTGACTGGACACCTGAAAACGCCTGAACAGCTATGCATTTGAGCCTACATGAAGGACTTGCGTTCCCAGATACTTGGAAGGACAGAAAATCCCAGCATGCACTGTGGTGTGCTTCATACTCGCCAGTCTTCCTTGCTTTGTGACATGTCTAGAAAATATTACATGTGTGCCAAAGTACTGATCGAGGAATTGTTATTAGTAAAAATATATATATTAGTACTTATTAGTAGTTATTTAGTCTTGGGCTTGTCCATTGCCATTTACACGGCTTATGTTTTCACATACAATCTATTCATACAGCTGGATATGAACTGAATCAATTCAGGTTAAACACCTTCAAAGGTACAACCGCAGTGCCCCACCTGGGAATCAAACCTGCAACCTCTTGAGTCACAAGCCCAGGCCCTTATCCAGCTCTGGCTTCAGACTTCATCCTCAGTCAACTCCACAGCGCCTCCCGACTCGTCCTCGCGTGGTTCAGCAGCGTGCCGCGCGGAGGGAGCGGCGGTGACCTGTCCCTGTCCCCGAAGCGCCTCTAGTAGCATCCGAGCAGCAGTGTAATGGCCTCGCTCAGGGGAGCGGGAGGATGCAGGCTCTCCGGCGGGGCGCTGCCGGGAATGGAGGGTGTCGGTCCCCAGACGGCGCGTCCGAGCCGGCAGCCCGCGCGGTGATAAAGCCAGGGCCCGCCATTACGCGCCCAGGCCGCGCGGAACAGTTGTAAAAATTTAGTGCTGATGGTACATTTAGACGGGCGGATGCGCTGCGGCCCGACGCACCATCATCCGCGTAAAATCGATAGGAGACGATAAATGGGGGGTTTATTGCCAGCTGACGTGCGCGCGCCACAATAAAGCTGTGTTCTTTTAGTGACCTAATGCCAGGCCACACCCAGAGGCAAATGAGCGCTCGTAAAAGGGTCGTTTCTTCCTCTCCTCCTGTGAGCGCTGTAAAAGGACTTTTATTATTGGAGAGAAAGGAGGACTGATTCTTTATTCATGAATATGACTGAAAGGGGCCTGTCTCCGGGTGTGATTTACCGGTGTTGACCGCTTCGTTTTGAGAGTCCGTTTTCGCTCGCTTGCAGAGGTGGCTCGGGGAACGGGATGACATTTATGAGATTCAGGATGAGGCGGAAAAGGATGAAATTACTCTGTTAGGGATTTGTCCAGTAAACGGTTAAAGAAAAAAAAGTTGATTCTTTAAAGCTTACCTTTGGTGAGAATAACAGTTTGTGCTCCCAGCCGAGTCATTACATTTGTACTGAATGCATGTAATGAAAAATGTATGTTTTGTATAAATTTTGTATATGATGTATACAATTTCATATTACAGTTCTAACAAAATCAGTGTAGATCTGTAGGTCAAAGTCATCCCTCTTGTGAATGACTAGCCCAGAGAAATTTTGTTGCTAGACAAATTATTTTGTTCAGTCATTTGTGTGCGCCTGCTTTTTTGATTGTGTGTGCCAGTGCTTTGTGTTTTCAGTCATTTTGTGTGTGTGTGTGTGTGTGTTTTGATTGTGTGTGCCAGTGTTTTGTGTTTTGTATGAGATGACTGACCTGCGTGCGTGTGTTTGTATGAGATGACTGACCTGCGTGTGTGTGTGTGTGTGACTGTGTGTGTGTGTGTTTGTATGAGATGACTGACCTGTGTGTGTGTGTGTGTGTGTGTGTGTGTGTGTGTGTGTGTGTGTGTGTGTGTGTGTGTGTGATGACTGACCTGCGTGTGTGTGTTTGATGACTGACCTGCATGCGTGTGTGTGTGTGTGTGTGTGTGTGTGTGTGTGTGCGTGTGTGTGAGAATGAGATGACTGTGTTGTGTGTGTGTGTGTGTGAGATGCCTGACCTGCGTGCGTGTTTTATTCTCAGTACCCGTTTGGAGCAGACCCAGTCCAGTCCCTGCTGCGCCCCCTGGAGGAGAAGCTGCTCGCTGCGACTCACACGTACTGCGGAAGAGTCCGTCACCTCTTCACCAAGACTCTGCAGCGCAGCGTGGCCCAGGAGCAGGGGCGAGGGAGGTGACCGTGACCGCGACCGCGACCGCGTGAACACGAGGCTCACACCCAACGCTGTGGCGCACCAGCGGCGGGGTTACAGGCCGCCAAGGCTCGCGAACCGGATGCACTGAGGTCACTTTGCGACATCACAGACCAGCTGTGGTTTTTGTGACAATCACGAATTCCATGCCTTATACCTGTGACTGGAACGCCTGACAATCGTAGGTTGCTATTCAGGGAAGTTCAAAGAGAAAAGAGAAAATCTGACATTTTAAAGACTTTTAAAGAGCTATAATCCCTCCCACGTGTGTGAGTGTATGCTGTCGTTACTTTTTGACATTTTTGGGGATGTGAGTAAACGTCCTGGAGCTTTTGTAAAGTGCAATGTTACATAGAAGATAGCTGAGCTTCCTGGGTGGCACGTCTAGCTAAAGCACTAGTTCTGTGTGCAGTGATGGCCTCCTCATGGTTCAGATCTAAACCTAACCAAACCAGTTCCGACTGGCCGTGAGTTTGTGGGCCAGTGCACACATCCGATTGGCTGCACGATCCCTCACATTCCCCACCTACTTCGATTCCCCAGGTCATCACCGCAAATGAGAATCGAGTCCATTTGACCCTATCTGGTGAAATAAAGGTCAAGTCAACCTTCCTCTTGTGCTCTGCCTGCGTCAGCTGCATTAGACGTACAGTCTGCTCACGCAGCGCAAGCTCACCTGGTGCTTTGGCGGCTGGCTGCGTACGTTTTGGAGGATGCATGCGCTCAACTGCGCCCCACTCAGATGACTCAGGTCTTCGCAGCGATGGGATAGGCCTTCAGTTTCCATCGGGCATTCTGAATTTGGGGCATTGGAAATGGGGGGTGGGTAAAAAATAAAAAACTGAAGTTGTTCAGTAGAAATAATTTATCAATTGGGAAATTGAATATTCCCAATGTGCTTTTTATTGAATCATTGTTGCAAAAGCTTCAGGATTTGGCTCTGGAAACATTGTTGACTGGATTTTAATAGACATGTCAGCCAGTGAAGGCTGTTTTGTTGTTTGTCTGTCTCTCATAAGTATGGGTACACATTCCGTGTAAGTGGCTTCTTCTATCAACCCCGAATACAAAACATGGGGTCATTAATAATAAAATGGAAAAAAAATAACATTTCAGGATTTTCATAGAAATCACCATTTCCTGTGACTTAAGGTATTGATAGGTTTTTATGTGGCCTGTCATACTTGATTGAGAAAGAACCTTAAAGTATATACCGCACGAAATGTGAATTTGTAATGAATCACCTAAACTTAAACGATGATTGTATTTATACACAATGACAATAATTTAACAATAAGACAAAATAGTTTAGCTCGTCTGTTGGGTTGACTGATTTCGTTCTGAATCTTCATGACTTGAGCTTTGGCACCATTTCAGCCACGTTCTATGTATGCCTCCAGTGGGCATCTAAATTTACACTTTTATTTAAAACATGTTTACCTACAGAGTGATGGCTGTTAACACTAACAGTAGGACATCTTTTTTTTGCACTAAACGAAAATGAAAATCTCTTTATAGAAAATGTAAAACTTTTATATATGATAACTGTACTGATAAGAAATATTCTTCGGTTTATTTGAACTGGTTTTTTTTCTTCAGATTTTACGTTTGAGGAGTAAACTTTGCAACATTGAATTAATGGAATTAAACCTGTTTAGTCTGTGTAGGTATGTGAATGCTGTTGTTCATATGTTGTTTTATATTGCTGGAATTGTGAATGTGGTTGGGAATTGGGAAATATTATTTTCTTTCATCTTTGTGTGACATTGTTATTGACAGGGTTCCCACGCGTCCTGGAAAACCGTGAAAATCATTGAAAATCTCAATTATTCTGTCATGGAAATTTCTGATTCCATGTAACGTATATTTTATTCTTCTTTCCCAGTAATGTTACCACAAAATGTCTGTTCCCCTGCCACCGTTGTTGTCACCTGCCACGGCCTTTCTCACACACACACACACGCACCGTGAGATGTGTATTTGCACTGGCAACAAAATGTGTTAAGGTATGAAAGTAAAGTCATCAGTTGCCAAATTTTTTTATTGAAAACCTTTTTTTTTTTTTTCATCAGTCGCAAAAAAATTTTAATTGAAAACCTTAAATTTGTCATAGAAATTTGATTTGAGTGGGAACCCTGTATTAATGAATAGCTAATGCCAAAAAAGTGTTTTGCACTGTCAGTTGTACACACAGAGCAATGACCATGGTGTCCTTGAAAATGGAATCACTGTTAACTAACAATGTGTATTACCTGGAATGGATAACAAATGTGCAGTGTAACAATTGTCATACCTTGATGTACAGATGTGCAAATTATTTTATTTTCAGAAAATTTAATGGAAAATGTCTTATGGAGAATTTTTTTAAAATGTGTATATATATAATGAAGTGTAAAGGCACATTTTAGAGAAATCTGTCACATTTATACATTGATGCCTTGTGGGCCATGTGCTGAAGGGTGCTGCCGATATATGAAATGAATAAAGTGACTATCGGAGTCACTGGAGTCTGGAAAGCTACTTTGACCATGTCGTGGGTTCATCCGGTGAGGTTGTAGATGGTGCTGGTTTAAGGAGGTTTTTGTAAGGACAGGTGAGCTGTACAAGCCCAGGTTGGTTGGTGTCTTACCTTTTGAAGCTTGCTGGAGGCCACTGATGAACAGTGGGGGACTCTCATACATGTACAGTTCACTGCATGCAAAGATGTTCTGTATGACACAAATGCATTAATACGATACTGGACAAGCTGTCAGATTTAAAAAAGATTTCTTCCTCCTGAAAGGTGGACGATTTTGTAAAATCTCAGGACCCCCTTTCCCTGTGATGGCACTCTTATTGGCTGTGTTCCTCAGATATGGGGTACAGAAATGTCCGTGATTGGCCAGTATAAATCAGATGGGTGTACAGTACTGTCTGTGATTGGCCATATTACTCAGATAGGAGTTACAGTACTGTCTGTGATTGGCTATTATATATCAGATTGGTGTACAGTACTGTCTGATTGGCCAAATTGCTCAGGAGTTACAGTACTGTCTGTGATTGGCCATTATATATTAGAGATCTGTTTGTTGCCTTGGTCTTTGGTTCTTGCTGGTTTGCCCTAGGCCTTAATGTCAGCGATGAGTAACTCTAAACCAGGTAAACCCTAAATCTGCGAAGGTGGCAGTGTCCAGTTGAAGTGCCATTTTATTTTGTTTTCACATTCAGGTAAACATCACATCACTCCATAAGCCTGGGCAGCGTTGTGACGGTGGTGGGGGTTATTGTCTTTACTAATAAAATAAATAAATATTCTGAAACCCAGAACGTATTTCACAAAGCCGGATTAAGGAGTTAGCCGGCTAAATTTTGGAAATACTTTAAATTAGATTAAATCTGATTGGATGAAAGCCAGAGTTTCTTCAAATTTTGTACGAAAACTAGTCGGCTAACTTAATCCCACTTCGTAAAATACCCCCCAGGTTTTAAAAACAAAACAAAAAAAGAGAACGTGAATAGATGAAAGAATGCCATCCGGCGTGTGGCCATTTCTTAGGGCTGGTGCCAGGCCTCCACACGGCTGTATAAAAATGGCAGCGCTCCCGTTTTGTCACCGGGGAGAACGCAGAATACATACGGGTTTATGAATTACCTACACTGCCCAGAGTTTCATCAGAGGGCCCCTGTTATAGCACAGCGTAATTGCTGTTTTTTTTCACACTGCCACTAGCTTAAAAGCCTTTGAGGGTGGGGGGAAAAAGTGCGAAATGCGGTCTCCATTACAGGCGGGTGCAGAAACGCCAGAGGTCCATTCATCTCTGTTTGAGGGGTCATTATACATGTTCGAGGGAGGGCTAAATTGGAATCCTTTGAATACCTTGAAGAAGAAAAGAAATAATACTTAGCAAGATATATTCCGTTTCTGTGGTTTATGCATAAAACCTATTTAATTTTGCTGAGAAATAATGTTTTGGCTGGTAGTTTTCCTCCAGCGTTGGGGTGGAGGGGGTGGGGTGGGGTGGGGGGATGGTGCGGTTGTATTGTCTCTTTTTCGTTCGGAGTGAAAATGCCCATGGGTTATTAATGTTATTGCTTGCTTCCCTCAGTGTTCAAAACCATCTGAAGGCGAGACATGAATTAAGTCAATGGGAGGTAAATGAGCCAGCACTGACAGCCACGGAGGTTATTAAGTAATGGATAGGTGTGTCAAAGATGGCCTTCAGGTGGGAAGTTCTAGTAAACCATGAAAGGGGGAAGGAAAAAAAATAAAGAAAATTGACTAGACATGACTCATGATGACGGCTTGTCTTTGTGGCTTCGAGCAGGGCATACGGATAGGCATTAGAACGGAACACGCCAGACTCCTAGATGGTTCCAGAACAACATCTACAATGTTCTGCCAGGTTGGTGTCAGAACTTCAGAATTCTAGGACATCTTGATAATTGTAGAATCTAATGCTGTGTTCGAAACCGCTCCCTATTCCCTATATAGTGCACTATATAGTGTGTATGCCATTTTGTAGTGTTGTTCGAATTCTAAACTGTTAATTTTGTTCAGTGAACGAAAAAATAACCACAATTCACCCTGATTTGTAGTGAACAGCGAATGTACCCTACAATTTCTCCCGTGTACCACAATGCAATGAGGTCGTGTCATACCGTCATACATACACCTCCGTTTATGCCTCAAGAACAAAAGTTGAGCCAACAGCAGTAAAACAGAAACAGGAATCATGGTGGTAACGTTAGCTAACTGCTTTAGCCACCGATAGCTACCGTTATTATCGCTATGGGAGTTGGTGCTAGTCATGAGCTCGTGAGTTATCCTAACATTAGCACACGAGCTAGTTAGCTCACGACTTCCATAACGGTAGCTATTGGTGGCTAAAGCAGTGGCTAGCAGACAGCACCACAGTTGACAAAACCACACTTGCACATCATTAGAATTTCAACAATTTATTTGGGGTTTAACATTCAAAACTGAACATGCAAACCCGATACTACCTGAATACATTTCAACCTGCTGCCATGAGTGCTCGGTTTGTTTACGTGATACTGGGCGCATCCACTTGCGTCACTTTAATATCTGTCACTTTTTTTTTAACGCAAATGACATTCAGTTGTAGTATCCGAAAACAGTTTGTCGTTCACTACATAGGAACACTATATAGTGAACACTATATAGGGAATAGGGAACGAGTGAGCGAGTGAGCGGTTTCGAACACAGCCTAGATGGCTCTACAGCAAGATGACGTCATAGAGCAGGGCTGGCTTTCTGAAATGCCCAAGGGTACAATGATGTCCTGAATCACCCGTTTCCTCCTGGTCTCATCGCAATAGCCAATCAGCTTTACACTGCTTGAGTTCAGTTCCTTCATCCCCTGGGATACAGCGTTAACCCATGGAACAGTGGCAGAGATGGGGGGTTTCAGAGAGCTGGACATCGGGCATGGAGCTCGACACGCTCAGACAGGCAGTTACCTCAAGGACCCCTCTAGTCGTCATGGTGACACATCGAAAAAACACAGAGGGGAGCAAACAGACCGCCAAGCTCTCTGCAGACGTTGCTTCTGTTTTGCTCAGCAACATTGCGTGGGGGGTTCAAGTTTTCAACAGTGAAAATATGATGCCATGTTTTGATCATTTAATCAATATGTGAGCCTATTTTCAGCATCTCTGGTCATGTTGGGCCACTAGAACCTGCTGTAATGACTGCCAAGACTAACGGAGCACATGGTCTCAGAGAAAAAAACACTGGTTAGATAACGAATGGCTGCGTTTAAGCAGCTTTGCGGCGTGCGCCACATTCCTTTGTCCTTGGTTAACAGGAAAACGTGACAAAGTGGGGTGGGGGGTGTCGTGTAAAAAAACAGGAGTGTGGGAGGACGAAGCTGTTTTCACAGCAGCAGATTGGTTCTCCCCTGGCTGCAGGCGCACAATGGTTCTGTTTGAAGAGAGCTGAGCAGGGGCATTGCCATCAATAATACATTCCCTCCCGGTGCTGAGACAGGTATAATTGTGCCGAAGTGTCTAGACTAAACAATTATTGTAAGTCATCGAGGGTTGCGTGTGAAATCCCACTGTAACACATCGAGCTGGAGCTGCAAGCACTGGGCAAATTGGCAAATAAAAAAAGTTGAAGGACAGTGTCAGCTCATGGCTGTAGTGCATAGCCCATTAATAACTATGCTTGCACTACGGCCGCCATTTTCATACTGGCTACTGTACAGAGCTTCATTTTTGTATTCCCTTTGTGGTACGTGGTAGTTACCTGTGTGTTGTGGTGGAAATTCACACTTGCAGCAGTATGGCATATCCAGTATATCCAATATCCAGCTGTACAAATGGATTGTATGTAAGTAAATGCAAGCTGTATAGGTCTCTCTGCATAAGAGTGTCTGGATAAATGCCTAAAATGTCAATTTAGGTCAATTTTATTCAGTGCAATGAAACTTCGGCTACCAAAATGCTTGTGCTACGAATGCTGCCTGTACACAATGCTACCGACACGCTAATACTCTCTTCTTCGAGCGTGCTATGTTCGGGATCAAAATACCTTTGCGGACTTCACAAACGCAAACGCTGGACAGGATCATTCTTTCGATTCCTTCTAGTGGTTTGTTCCAGGGTCAGCGCCTTTCTGCTTTGTGCCTGTTCGATATTTATTAATCAATTCCCGAAAACGAATACAATCCATACAGCCATGTGCACGTTTATGCAACTGTTAATTTTCCGGTGTTTTTCACCATTAAGAAAGTTCCTTTAATTTATTCCCCAGAGACTCCTGAAGTGAGGTAGATTTATGGAACTTGTCTTGTAGCCGGTCTGTGGATCGATGTTACAGAAAATAATCCATAAACGGACTACCTGAGGGCACTGGTGTCTCTTAACTGGGGTTAGCTGGTCGTAAACTGTAACTGATAGAGAGCTAACATTACCCTGTGGGGTGTATGCCTCTGTTGCCATTTCATGGATGACATTGGGGGATATTTTACACCCATGAAGAATTCAAACGAGAGAAAAAAATAAGTGGAAGTAGAACATTACTCAGACAAGCCTCACATTGAGTTTTATGGCTCAATTGTCTCAAATGTCAGCCTGATTCATCATACAAAATGTGCAAGTAATACACTGTCTATTACCGTACATAAAAGATGTTATCAATCATTTCAATTGACCTTTTTTTTCCCCACTTATTAAATACCACCCCAATGCACCACCACAATGCCCAAGGGCTAAAGACTATTGGCTTGAATCAATGGCTTGCCCAAGTGTCGTTGGAGCAGAATGCAATCTGAAATTCAATATTGGCTCACATCTTAATTGTATTTCACCCAAACACCTTTAATATACCAATAAATAACACAGGTGATTTATTGCACTTTACGATTGTCGGACATAATAGGATTGCTTTGAAATAACACCCAAAACCATCAGCCAAACTGTGCATTGTAAGAAAGATGGGAAATCTTGCAAAGATACATCAGCCCCGCTTTTGTGTATGTGTCTGTGTGTGTGCAATTGTGTGGGCGTGTGTGTGTGTGCAGTTGAGTGTGTGTATATATGTGTCTGTGTCTCTTTGTGTCTGTAGTATGAGTGTATTTTCCTGTGTGTGTGTGTGTGTGTATATGTGTCTGGTTTTTGTGTGTGTGTGTGAGTGTGTGTGTCTGTAGTATGAGTGCGTGCGTGCGTGTGTGTTTGTGTTCTTTTTTTCTGAGCTGGGCTTTACAAGGTGGCAGGCTTGGCGTTGGCCAGCACAGAAGCAGGAAGGCCAAACTAAGCAGCTGGTGGCTTTAGCTAATCTCCAGGAGGAGATGGTACTAGAGGGACTGGACGAGTCCCTGTGAGTGCCACCTGCCTGGGTCGCTGGCTCAGTGTAACGGCATGACATCATCGCTGAGAGAGGGCCGCCCGGCCTGTCACTGCAGCCTGTCAGGCTTACCGCTTCCGCTGATTTTTATTCACTGTAATTGGCCGCAGCGCACACATTTCACACGTCTTTTGCTTCCTCCTTCTTGCGTTTTTTATCTCCTTTTTTTTTTGTCTTTCACTGTCTGTGGGAATGATTATGCAAATTGAAATGTCCTTTAGAAGTGAAACTGTTGGGAAAAGGTGGAATTACAATGAGGATGCTAATGGCTTTATTATCATCACAGTCCCTCCCAGCCACGAGGAGCTGGTATGAATGAACACTGTGTAATGGTTATCAATGGACACTGCTGGCGACCAAGCTGGATTCAGTGGCCAGGGCTAAAAGGGCTGTATAAGTCATCATGACTTGGTTACTCATCAGAAAGCTCTGCCATTTAATCACACAGCTAATCCGTCAGCACACACAAGGCCTCATTATGTCACGGGCACAAGAACAGCTTTTAATCACGGCAATAATAGACTGACTTGCGGTTCCATGCGCCAAATGCGCTTAATCACGCAGAAATTTCCAAAGTCCAAGACGCGCTTGCCTGTTTCTTGTCACCCGCAGTGTCGGACAGGTTGTCATTAGATCAGCGCCTCTCCATTTTCATCCGCATGAACGGAAAGATTTCAACGTGCCTTGCTCGCGGCCTTTCCCGTGTGCAGGTGGGCTCCTCTGAGGCTCAGCCTTTCACTAGATGGCGCTGTTGTCTCCTGGTGATTCACGTGGCACAGAGAGAGCTTGGGACCGGCTATCGCATTCTTGGAAAGGTGCATGGAGGTTCGCACTCATCAGAGGGAACACGCGCTACTTTGTACCAGGCAATATTCGGACCACAATCCATCTTATATTTTATTTCAGTTCAAATGGAGCACTGAGTCCAACACCACTTGTCTCCCAGTGCCCTCTCAAATACCGTAAGGCCGCGATCACACACACATTTCGCATCTGTCAAAAAGGGAAACTCAGTTTTTTATTTTTTAAAACAACGTCTCAACTAAACACTCTAAATGGATGCAAAAAGGACAGTGAAGGATGCGTATCTGATCACAATGCATTTTGTCCGTCTCTGGGTGTCTGCAGCTTAAGACCAGCAGCTGAGTTCAACATATGAACCCAGATCATTTCAACGCACTTGGTGTCATAGTCGTAATCTGCCACGTGTGGACGTACGGACGCAACATCATTATCAGATTAATGACAGATATGAACAAAGGAAACTCACACCTCTAAGCAGGGTCTCAAAGGTGAGAGTTGGCTCATTGGAAAACCATATAAAAGCCACACAACAATCCATAAGCCAAGTTAGCTCTTAGTCAAGTATCAACAAATGTAAGAAAATAACTGAATCGTGAAAGAAGTGAAGGATCCACATCATCTTGGATATCAGTGGCTTCCTCCTGGGGTATCGTTTAGTTTTTTTTCATTCCAAATACCAGGACCTTCTTTGGATATAAGATTTTTTTTTCAATCCAATCTGACACAACAGTAAATATCACTGCAGGGGAACAAATATATCTGAGACCTTTGGCCTTCACCCTTCATCCCCCACGCCTAATTAAAAAACAGTCTCTCGCAGGATTTTACACAGAGGGGGTTGCCTGACCGACTGTCAGCTCTGCTTGACCTGCGTGTGCAACCTTTAATTGTTTTCTGGCGAATCTGACAGCTGTCCCCTCGTGATGAATGGTTTTGAAGGGGAGGTTGACATGCGCGAAGGGCGGCATCCAAACACCTTGACAAATATTTGCGGTCAAATCACAACTTGCGCAACGCAAACTGCGCTCATATTTTAAAGAACACGTTGTAACATGCTTTTCCCCCCATCCCTAGTGTCACTGTGCGTCATGCTTGGATGGGGTTTAGGAGGAGAGACCTTATGGGATGTCATTCAAGAAACAGAATCCGTACGCATTTATAACAAAGTGTAAAGCCACTGGAATTCATGCCCACGTTAAGGTGGCCAGATGTCCCCCATTGTACAATCCTGCCTTGTGACTCGTTGTTCTACATTTTAAATAAAATTAAGTCGTTGTCTTGTTATACTCACCGGGCCTCTTGGTCAGGTTGTTGTTGTAAAAATGTCCTCAATCAGCTTACATGCTTAAATAAAGGATTATTATTATTATTATTATTATTATTAATAATAATAATAATAATAATAATAACAATAATAATAGTAATATTTTGAATATTCCTTTCCCATCCCACAATGTCCTGCAAAATCATCTGGCTTGCCCTGCATTTAGACTGTTTGGATCTGGTCACCCTAGCCCACATCGGTTTAAGAGAACAATAATTTTAATTCCCATTGCATTGCAAAGGAACGCCTCATTTTAGCCCCGGAAAACACAAGTCTTAACTAGGCCCTTTGCTTGTATCCTCCTCATCATTATCATCGTTTGGGGGTGGGGGGGGGGGAGGAATGTATCCTCATTTATTTTTGAGATGGTGTGGATTACCAGAAGAGCCACATTGGCATTTCCAAATGATGCATGCACTCCTGTTGCTTGCCGGTACAGACGGACGACATATTTAACAGCGTTGTCTGGGGTGATGTGTATTGGCGATGTGTATTTTTATTTCAAAGGGGTGGAATCTTGTCTCTTTGCTACATTCTGTTTCTTTCTTTTTTTTGTCACTGAGGTAGAAAGAATTATCATGGCTTCATGAAAACACCTTGCTGCACTAATAAGATTACAGATATAATGGGTAATAAGCACAGTAGAATTCATGTGTAATTGGCACAGTAGAATGCAGGTGTAATAGGCACAGTAGAATACAAGTGTAACAGGCACAGTAGAATACAGGTGTAACAAGCACAGTAGAATGCAGGTGTAAAAACCACAGAAAATTGCATGTGTAATAGGCACAGTAGAATACAGGTGTAACAAGCACAGTAGAATGCAGGTGTAAAAAGCACAGTAGAATACACGTGTAACAAGCACAGTAGAATACACGTGTAACAAGCACAGTAGAATACACGTGTAAAAAGCACAGTAGAATGCAGGTGTAATAGGCACAGTAGAATGCAGGTGTAATAAGCACAGCAGAATGCAGGTGTAAAAAGCACAGTAAAATGCAGGTGTAATAGGCACAGTAGAATGCAGGTGTAATAAGCACAGTAGAATGCAGGTGTAATAGGCACAGTAGGATACCTGTAAGTGCTTGCTGTGTACCTGTTGGTGCACAGAGATGCTCAGGTTTTGTACAGAAGAAATGGAAAAAGCATGGGGCACATTCCACACAGAACCCTGTGGGCCAATCCCATCATCTCCTCAGATGTCCCAGCCAATCCCATTAGGTCCAGGGCTAGTCCCAATCCAGTCCCACAAAGGTCTGACCAGCTTGGCATCAGTCAAGCCATCATCAGCATAGTCATAATGGAGCACTGTGGTTCAGTCCAGTGCTGTCCAGGTTAAGAGATTCACAGACAGTCAATCTGCTGTTTGCTTTTAACACCCCTGTACAATGATGAGCCAGGTAAAGAGATGGAAAATGGTCTATTATGTTGTCCTTGTCCAGAATGAGAGCCACAATTATGTGACAGATTCAAAATATTTAGCCTCGTACTATCCAGTACAAATGGACTGAAACATCCTTTATTCAGACTTCATAAATAAGTAAGCGTGATTCATATTCCCAGAGTACACCATCAAGGCAACCCTTTAAAAATCCACTCCGTTAAAGGAAAATATTTTTTTGACCCCTGCTCATTTCTTATTCATGACGCCAAGTGTTGCACTACCCTCTCACGCCGTGCATGACTTCATAAAACAATTCAGTGTTTATCAAGTGCCAGACGGTGCACATTTAAGAGGATGCCAGGCCCAAGCTTCAAATGAAACCAACCCAGTCAGACTTCTGAGGGCTTTTCAATCTGTGGAACTGTAAAAAAATAAAAAAAAAATAAAAGTGGGGGAATCAAAAAAAAAAAAAAAAAAGTTCCCGGGGCTCAGACTTGGAAAGGAACCTGCTTGCTCGTACTATTATCTGTGCTCGCCCGAGGACATTTCTCTCTTTCTTTTGAATTTTTTTACATTTGTTTCAGATTTTTTCCCTATATTTCCTCCCAATTTGGTGGCCAATTGTACCACCATTATACTCTATTTCTTTCGATTCACCCCTCCACCCCCCCCATGAACTCGCCTCGCCCAACTATGTATACAAGGTTACCTTACCGCTCCTTGGGGAGCTCGTGCTGGCTCGTACCATCTCCCAGCAGGCCTAGTGAGCAGTGTTTGCTCATGGTCTGCGATATATAGAGGGAACTGTGTGGACAGACAAACCGCTCCTGGCTCTACCCAATCAGCTCTCCCTCGTGAGCTTTTCAAGTAGAGAAGAACCTCCAGCACCTGGCCCCCTGCACAGGTACATCACCTGCCTTCCAGGGGGCTAGCAGGAAACCTGCAGTCCTGGACAAGCACATAAGACATGTCTCTAAAACAGAGGTCCCATGTAGACATTACAATATACAAATATTAGACAGCTGTGTAGAGCTGAAATATGGATGCAATGTTTGTTTCCTCATCCTCAATGTGTATTATACTTTAGCTGAATTTATGGCCATGCGTGCAAACAATTTTCTTTCTCATTTTCCGGTGTGAAAACAATTTGCACTGGTTTTTTTATACTGATTGCATTCCTGCATTTTATTTACAGTGACCCAATTCAGACACGTGCGATGCCATTTGGAGGAATTTTCCTATCTATGTCACCTGACTATGTGCAGGCACAGTGGTACGCGCATCTATGGAAATACAAGGAATACGTAGGGAGGAAATGGCCCAAATAAATCAGATGTTGCAACAATGCAGAACCAACTGCAGTTAAAAATAAAAAAAACTCCCGTTAACTTATTTGTATATATATATATTTTTTAAATAAATGTATTTCAAATTTTCCCCGTTTTTCTCCCAATTTGGTTGCCAATTATACCCTCTATTTATCTCAATTCCCCCTCCCTCACGAGTCCGCCGCCCGTCCTCCGGGGTGAGACATTATTTCCGGGCCAAATTTATCCGCCTCTTCCGAGACGGAAGTCTACCACGGACGCCTTTTTCCTGCTCCTCGACGGACTCGTGCCGGCTCACCCTCCCTTCCCCCGGAAGCGGACAGCCAAACGCTGCCTCCGATCGGACTGACAACCAGGACCGGTCTGGTAGAGACGCGGGTTTCGAACCGCGTCCCTGACAGGCAGCGCACACCACACCGGACCAGCCAAAGTGTGGTGCGTTAGACCGCTACGCTATCCGCCAGCCCATTTGTATATATTTTTTTTACATTTCTCAACATGCTGCTGCCTTCTGGACTTATTGAATCCATGTTAGCCTGGAGGAATGAATCCATTTACAGAAGTTAGGGCGGCGAGGGCAAACATTTCACTCCCTGGTGTGTCAGTTTACGCTCTGATCCACTTTATTGTGCCATATTGATTTTCTTCCCCCCCTCCTTGAACACCCTTTGTAAGGCTATAGAATTGATTGAATCGAATGCAAATTGCTGTAAGGGACACAAGGACCAAAATAAAAAAAGCCACGCATGTTAAGGAAAACTTGATTGAAATGTAATGTGGAGGCTGAGCCTGGAGCGTCGGCCCGTGGTCGTTCTCCTGGTGACGAAGCTCCTCTTCTTTCATTGAAATCTTGTCATTATTTGATTGTGATAGGCAGCTCCTAAACTGCCGATTTGGTGTTCACTGTTTTGGCCACAGCTTATTGCATTTCTATTGTATTTCTAGGGTGGTTTAACACAACAAGGTTTGTTACAAATAATTGAATTCCTCATAATAAATAAGGACTATTGACAGAGAGCACTGAGAGGCCCAAACTGTATGCACCAGCGTCACACGTTTTTATTTTTTTTTTATTTACATTTTAAATTTGTTTCAGATTTTTCCCCCGTTTTTCTCCCAATTTGGTGGCCAGCTGTACCCTCTATTTCTTTCGATTCATCCTCCCCCACAAACTCGCCGCCCGCCTCCACGGGACAAGCTAATACCCCGAGGCAATGATCTGCTTCCTCTGAGACAAAACTCACCCACCCGTCTTTCCAGGGTCGTCCTTCCGCTCCTCGGCGAGCTTGTGTCAGCTGTCCCTCACCCCGGGGCAGACAGCCAATAACTGGGACTCCCGGCTAGAGCCGGACTGGTACAGCCAAGTTTCGAAACCGTGGCTGCAGTGGGCAACTTGCATTCCAGGCAAATGTTTTGACCGTTACACCATTCGCGGTCTACCATACATGTTCCGACATATAGGCCCAGTTACTTCTGAGCACCACAAACAACATCAATAATTCATTACATGCTTGCAAGATGCAGGCCCCGCAAAACAAAATTCATAAACTTTTTGCTTTTTCCACATTTGATGCTTAGCAAGGGTTTAAACGGGTTGACATCCTTTTGTCACGTCTTTGTCACAGATTTGTATGACGTCAAGTTGTTTGAGAGGCATCTTGGCAGGAAATGAGATTGTGAAAGAAGAATCAGTGGCAGTCAGTTCCAAACAGAGGGTACACTTTTCAGGTTTTTCTCATACCCACCTTTCAACGGTGAAAGGAGGAGAGGAAAGGTTGTTTTCTTCGGCTGGAAGAAATTGAGAATATGGGCTTATATTCGGAGCAGTTATTATTGTGAAGGAGAGGATGTCTGGGAGAATTGATGAAGGACACATCAGGGTGTCTGAGGAAGTTTCTTCACGCAAGCACAACTTTGATCTGTGATGACACCAAATCCCAAGTCTTGACAGGTGATGTAGGGTGGAGTGCGCTTGGCTCTTTAGTACACATCTTTGAAGGTGTGTGTGGAGGGGGGAGGGACTCTTGAAAGATGAGAAATGGAAAGAAACCCTTTTGAAGTTAAGAGCTGAGTGAGGGAGTCTCAGGGAGAGGCAGAGAGAAAGGTGACACAAGCTCAGTTTGTGACTGTTGCCTGGACGACGCTTCATAATGTAAGACAGCTTGGACACCACGGAAACAGTGGTGGTTCTGGAACATTCCAATGGGTATACCGCTATACCCAATGTTAGCCATTTATTTGCCCTGTTTGCCTATGCATCCTCCTTGCCTTTGCCTCATGTTAAATTCTACTGTTGTCCCATGTTTTTGTGGTTGTGCTTGTATCGTGCCTCTGTTTGTCCTTTGATTCTGTATAGCACCTTAGGGTTACTAAAAAGCTCCATATAAATAAAATGCATTATTATTATTATCAGTACGACAGCCCTGTGCCATTGAACAAAACTCATCTTCAAGAGATTTAACTACTAATTTATTTCGATTTCCATTTACAGTATGCGCTTCATTTCATATTTGCAATTTGTAAACATATAACCTAACTAAATGACCTTTTCACGAACACATACACAGTCGTTAACAATGCAAGCCAGCTTCTGTCCTGCTCGATAACATTGACGGAAAAAGTTTGGCCCATTTTCCTACACATTATTTATGAAAGGAACAGCACTGAAGTAAATTTGCCGTCTCCATCGCTGGCTGTCATTCACTTGGGCCACTTGTTTTCGCCCTTGTACCAGTTCGCAGCATGAAGATTCTGTCACTTGATGTACCTCGTGCACACTACCCTTGTTAGCGAAGCTACCAAATTTAAGACATCCGCCAACCAGACCCCTGTGTTGACCTCACAAAGTGTCTATACACAAAACGTGTCTAATTTCCACACTGCTGAATTATACATGAAATCAGACCTGTCACACAGCCAATGTTCTTTTGGAGGGCAATGTCGGAAAAACCCATTCATCAGTGTCATACTAGGGATTCTGTGGTACACTAACTACATTGTAAGGACAAACTGAGTTATTTAAAGTGTACAATACAATTCATTTTTCTTATCTGTATGCAGAAGTGTTTCCAAAGCCTCATTAGCATGGAAATAGATTTTCTGGTCTCCCCCAGTGTATTTGTTGGCTTTTTAAGAAAATACAGTCCCACATAAATTTGCCAGTAAGGAAAGTTTCCGGACATTATTCCATAGCATTTTTTTCTTGGTCATTTTGCTCACTATTTACATTGTATCCTTAGCTTTCCTGTGATTTATGGAAATGCAGTTCATTTTTAAACTGTTAACTTGGGACAACAGCCTTGACCAAATGTTATTTCGGTTGTGGAATAAAGTCCGTAAACATGAAATTGCCATTCGAGCATAGTTGAATAATACAATGAATGAATGCGAAATTTGTTTCAATCTGCTTGTTGGAAGAAAATAAGTTTGCTAATTCCGCTACATTGATACTTAAATGAATGATGTTTCTTCTGGACTCAGTCCGATCGGATGCCTAGTGCTTGGAATATGGTACAGTGTGCTGATAGTGGGTTATTGGTTCAGGTTATTGGGGCAGTTATCATAACTGACAGGTTTTTATTACTCCTGTGAATGAACACAAGAGCACCTAGGTGTGGGGGTTATTGGCACCAGCTTGGTCCACCTGATCCAGAGAATGAACACTTCATGGTTCCATTTGTAGCTTAAATTAAGTTGAATGTCCTGAAATCCCCTATTGTTTCATTTCGAATCTGTAACATCTAATTGTCGGTATCAGGTCTGCGTGCCACGATTGTCACATGGTAGCGATATTGCCTGAGCAAGTTTCTCCTGGTGAAACAACATCTCTGCATAAACAAAGCTGTTTTCCCAAGCCACCTGTGTTTGGTGTTACCACGATAACCACCGTGAGAGGATCCTTTCAATTGTAACCTTGAAAAGATATCTTATGTTAGTAAGTGACACAAAATAAAAATATTAAAAGGGGGTCAAAACCAGACTTGCGCTGGTCCTTCCCCAAATTGTAAATTAATCATGCATGGGCTAGGAAGGGGTATGTGCTGGGGGGGGACTCCCCCTCCTCTCTCCTTGAAACACTTAATGTTGATGGCATAATTCATTCTAGCATTTTGAGTCTACACAGTCTTGCATTATGCCTAGGATTTAGTATTTGTTAAGGTAGTTGAACCTACGTCTGTAGATTGGATGTTGAATATTTTGTGTTTGTCTCAGTGTTGTAATTTACAGTTAACCAGCTCTTAATTTTAACTGAATCGTGAGTTGTGTATTTTGATCTACCAGATTGCTTTGCCTATCAATTCTGCTATTAAAATTTTAAAAAATACATTTTAACACATAGTACCACTTGTACTGAGTATTGAGGGTGCTGAACCTCTACAAGGGAAATTTGAGTAGCAGAACACAAAATTTGCATGTCAAATTTGCAATATCCCATGGCAAAGCACTACCATGGCAGTGAAAGTGACCAGCGTTGAATCCATCCCTGATTCATTCAGAGGAGGCAACACATTAAAACTTATTACACAGAGAGATGTATCGGATACACATGCTCAGAGGTA
Source organism: Aldrovandia affinis (assembly GCA_029706075.1). Classification (NCBI taxonomy): domain Eukaryota; kingdom Metazoa; phylum Chordata; class Actinopteri; order Notacanthiformes; family Halosauridae; genus Aldrovandia; species Aldrovandia affinis. The sequence goes on from JAINUG010000006.1 coordinate 1,077,522, forward strand.
CCTCTTCTCCCGGCATGAATAAGGAGATCTTTTCTTATTTTTTCACCTTTTCTGTATAATATTGTGCTTTGATATAATGTTGCTATGTGGTCAATTGTTGTTATCTCTGCCCTCTGCTGTTCTTTTTCTACTATCATTTTAGTGCCTTCCTCTCTTCTGAGTTGCTGGCATAATACAATGAACTTAGTAGTCAGGTAACCACTTGTCTGTTTTGCCAAGTCTATATACAGTGCCTTGCAAAAGTACTCAGATGCTCAGGGCCATATCCAGGAGTCGAGAATTACCGAGGTCATGAGACCTAGCCCCTCTAGGTGGGTTCGTCATGAGAAATGTCACCAAAAAATATTTGATCTAATCAGTCTACCCTTGTAGCTAATTCACTACAAGAGTCTGTCATGATTTTATGAATGGCCACTGCATATGTACACTAAAGTGTAGCTAGCTTTCTGCCTATAACCACTGTTAATGTCTGCTACGTTAACTAACGTTAGCCTAAATTAGCCTATCACCATTGTAGTCTGACTAAAAACTGGTGTGTAACAGTCAGCTAGACAGAGACAGCTACGTTTGGCTAGCAACTACACAAAAGTACACACAAAGTAGCTATCGATAGATGATCTCTGGAGACGAATAGCATTAATCTGGTTATAGTACAAGCAGTCAACTTTTTTATAATGTGAGAGATCTCTACACCTACATCATGCTTCGCTTGGCTTCAGATCAGCAGTCTGAGTTACAACTCCCGCAGTGCAGCAAAGTCATCCCAAGCATCACTGTGTCATCTTTGCTGAGCAAAGATTTTGATCCGTCTGCTCAGGACAGGTCCACTTCACCACCACACACACACACAGAAGTAATGACGATGACGGTGATCAGGTGAGCAAGCGGTAATCTTGATTTTGTACAAGATCTTTGCTATACCAAAGTCATTTTATGGACAGTAGTTCACTACTTTTCAACAATCACTGTTATAGCACACAGACAGAGGCCAATCAACTCATTGTGTGGCTCGTTAAGGTAATGTTTTGCACCTGCATTAACTTACAGCTGCCAGAGCACAGGGTTTGAATACTTTTGCAATCAACATTAAAAAATATATATACTTTTTTCCCCCACAAATGTGTGAAGTAGATTGTATTTATAATAGATATAGTTCCTAAATGAAAGTGCCAAAAATAAAAGCTTGAAAGCAACATGTGAAATGTGAAAAGACCCTTGTGCAAGAGTCTGAGTACTTTTGCAAGGCAAGGCAGGTGTCTGTCTGCTACGCGCAATCACCCTGACGAAGGCTTGTTTATCCGCAACGTGTCGGCCACCAGCAGTTTTGTTATGTTCTAGCCCGAGGAATAAAGGCTTTTTATTCAAGAGCGTCTTGGAACGTTTTTCTTTGTTTGTTACCCCTGTTTCCAATGAGCAGCAGTAGTTATATCGCACCACACCCTTAAAGTGTGCCTAGTAGGCCTACTCTTTTAGTGTAAACAAAGGCATTTGACTGTTAAGGCTGCTGGAATCAGTATATATACTGTACATTTTCATTAAATTCTCACTTGCCAGACAGAGCACTTTCAAATGTGTACGTCAAATGACCAATTATCTTGAAAATATACAATCAGTAGCACATATTTGTCATATTTGTATGCACCAGATAATCACACTGGCTAACGCACAGAAAGTCGTTCTTCACTTTCTGTCTGCTAAAGGCTCCGCATGGAACGGGTGATAGATTTGAACACTAATACCACGGTGATGTGCTTTTGCACATCATTTTAATAAAAGCAAATGTCAAAGTGGCAGGAAAACCTCCCGGGGTATACCATTATGCGTCACTGTACAACAGTACCTGCAATTCCCTCCGGTTTAGCGTCGCAGTAACCTTTTACGCATGCACCACGTGGTGCTTTGTTTCACTCGCGTTCGAGAGCGGCCCTCCAATGGCAAATTAAAATGGGCATTGTTCCCCCTATCAAACTGTGCGAGCTATCTAAGGAATGTTTTCCTCGCAGTCACAGATAATGCATTCAAAAGCAGTTCTTAGTCCTCCAGACTCGAGAACGACGCCTGAGAGGATTTTTTTATTTTAAATCTTCTAGGTGTCAAATCGATTTGGATTTTCATTTCAATATCACAAGACAGGATGGTGATTCGGCGCTCGCACACAAATTGCGGTGGGGCTATGTGAGAAAGGAGGTTTGAAAAAATCTCTGAAAAGAAGCTTCTCATCACCCGGGCTATCGTGCCAGCGCGCAAAAAACGTGCATCAACAATAGTACTTTATCAAAAGAATTCGCTAAAACAGACCTCACAAAATGTATTACAAACCTGAATAAACGTGCAAGCGTATTGTTCTCATTGTATCACAAATGACATAGATAATAAAAATAAATAGATAATAAGGTTACAGGGAAGGTCGTACACACGCCATTGAGAGGACTGGATGTAATCAACATTTGTCCTTACCTTTTACTTGTAAATAAATACAAAGTTTAACTTTTTTTTTCCTTCACAAACGCTGCGAGGCAAACTTGTTCACAGCAAAGGTTCCAAGGTCACTCTCCTCTCATTCCCCATCCCTTGTACCCCCCCCCAGCAGAAAGAGGAAGGGCTATTTAGGTTTTTATGCTCCAGTTTAAAAAAACATATTGTTATAGTGGTCACCCAGTTAATTTTGCACGTAAACTGGGATTGTACTGTAAAAAAGAGAGAAAGGGTTTAAATAACACACCAGAGATATTTTCTTAATGTTCAGCCAGCTCAAATTAAATTCTTCGCGCAATGCATTTCAGGAAAACCAATCGCAGGAATAGCCTCGGCTATTTAATACTTCGCCAGTTAAATTTATAATTTAATTAACATTAACGAGGAAATGTCCCTCTTGTATCTTAAATACCACATCCGATTTCAAATATGTATGGATATATAACAGTGAATGAGTAAAGTGCCAAAAAGAAAGCAAAGGGGGAAAATAGACAATATCCATCTCCAGAATTGAATTGTGAATGTTGACGTAGGCCTAATGATGTCGAAGGAGAGGAGTCTGACTACAAGTTCTGTCTACTCACAAAAAAGCCTGTGCTTTCAAGGTCACGAGGGTACGATAAAGTTGATGAAATTTAAATGAAAAGGAGTGCATTAAATAATGACTATTCGTATTTATTGTGAGCTCATCGAAGGATTGCTGTGTGCGCAAAGTAGTTAATTCATTTTTGATTTATCGATGTAATACAAAATGGGCTACTGTACTGTATAGCCACGATTTGCTTGCCACGTTGCTTTCACTGAAATCGTAATATTGGTCTGTGGTAATTAAGCTTTCACTTTAATATGATCAAGTGCACAATAGTCACAACATTCCTACATCATAAGGAGATACTTTTCATCAACAGTTGGTTTTCAATGGCTTTATTACTCTGTGTATTAATTTAATTGGCGACGTGACCGTGAATTGTGGAAACAAACACATATTAGTCAAGTATATCGATGGGACGTGTAGTCTACTGCTCGCTATTGGAGCCGATTCTTCTTCACTGTCTGCGGATTTGTGGTTGACAGAAATGGATTGCTCCTGATTTATTACAGAGAGAATAATTATGTATCCTAATTGTGTCTCACAATAACTCATGATAATTTCACAAACTTAGGTTCCAATGGGGGCGATGCAACATTACACCAAAACAAAGGCAGATTGCAATCGTAGAAGAAACGATGAATTACTGGGGGGTAATGGGTGTGGAAAATTAAACTTTGAAATATATAACAATGGAGAAGTTATCAAATATTCATCAAATATGAAATTGAATTTTATCTCATCTCTAGTTTCCTAAATAATGAACCAGTTACTTGGAGTGATTTGTTGCAGCTTGTTGAGCAGTGGCATATTTATAAGAGCATTTGGGACGAATTTCATGAACGAAGGACGTAAGTAGGGGCTACGTAAAGTATCAACGGAAATCTCAGACAGCTCTGTCCAAGAGATAAGCCCATAATTACTAAATCAGTCAACGTGCCAACGAAATAACCCCACAGAATACACAGATTAGTATAATGAGACAAAGACCAGAAAAAACACAAGGGTATACACACTCTTTTGATTTTTATATTAAGATATTGTTCTGAAATCTATTTTTTTTTAACCCAATCATTATCTTGAAACAAGCACCAAAGTCAAATCGCTTGTCAAAGCCTCCATCTTTCCCAACGGTTATGTTCACGGTTACCGATTTCCCAGTTCAACTGAGTTGTACACTCCTTGGTGTGCTTTCTAATGCAGCTGCTGGGCCCATAGTGATAGTCCTGATGCTGCAGTTTGCACTAGTACAACAGTCCAGACACAGCAGCCGAAACAAGCTGTGAGTCATAACAAACTGTTTGGTTAATATTCCAATGGCATGGGTGAGTGTAATGGGTCATGGCTAGATAGTAACCCTATTTATTCCCAGAACACGCTTATGCGCATTTGTCACTAAAGTGGTAAGTTTCAAAGATGAGCTGGTAACCCTAACCCTAAGTGTAATGACGTTTTTCCACCTCACAGTACGGTACAGTACAGCACGGTATCCGTACCCATAACTATCCCCTTCATGGGTCGAGTGTCTGTGTAGTTTTTCCATCGCACAAAGAACCATGAAGACAGGAGGAATTATCTGAAGTGACAAAAAAATAATGCAACTGCAATATACGTATATATATATATATATATATATATATATATATATATATATATATATATATATATATATATATATATATATATACAGTCCTGGCCAAAAGTTTTGTCGCATGAGTGGACAGAGGTGACAATTGCTAATTACCCAACTCTTAATTAGTTAATAAAGTTAGGAAACAACACAAATTAATCATAAGTGTCTAAAGTTTATTTAGATACCATCAAAACAAAAATTTCATAGATGCTTATAAGGTTTATTGCTTGATAATGATGAACAAGCCAGTTTCTACCTGGACAAAAGTCTTGTCGCAAATCAAATTATAATCAATTTGTTTGTTTCTCAAAAAGTAAATAAAATAACAAATGAAAAATCAGTCTAGTATTTCATCATGGACTATAAGTTAAGAAATTAATATCTTGTATGGGTTCCTTTGGCCTGCAGAACAGTTGCCATCCGGTTTGGCAGAGAGTCGAGAGCTTGTTGATGAAGTCGTCAGGGGATGGCATGGAAGGCCACCTTGCAGGCATCCCAAAGCTCCTCCAAGTTCTTCGGCTTGGTCCTCCAAGCTTCCTCCAAGTTCTTCCCCAGATATGCTCAATAATATTCATATCTGACGACAGCTTGCTTGTCCGACTGTCAAAAGCCAGCCCCATGTCAACCGCCTCACAGCTCCAGGAGGAGTGGACGCCAGCAATGCCTGTTTCGTCAAGAACTGTACGCCGGGTTTCTTGCTCGCAATGGTCTCCACGGTCGTATTGCTGCCCAGAAACCAGCACTAAACAAGAGACAGCTAAGAAATCATGTTGCGTACGCCAAGGCCCATAGCCTGACGGAAGGGTGGACAGCAGAAAAGTGGTGAAAAATAGATTTTTCAGATGAATCGTCAGTTGAGCATGGAGCCCAAGCACCGCCAATATTGTCGACGACCCTCTGGGGCCCCTGGACCCACGGTTCACCCAGAAGACAGTCAAATTTGGAGGTGGAAAGATTATGGTTTGGGGTTACGTCCAATACGGAGGTGCCAGGGAGATCTGAAGGTGGATGGTAACATTGACAGTGCCAAATATCAACAGATTCTTGCCTCCCAGTACATTCCCAACTACAAAAGGGGTCAGATTTTTCAACAGGATGGAGCTCCTTGCCATACCTCAGGTTCCACTATGAAGTTTCTCAGGGGAAGAAGATCAATGTCCTTCAGGGATGGCCAGCACAGTCTCCAGATATGAATATTATTGAGCATATCTGTCGAAGAATGAAGGAGGAAGCTTGGAGGATCAAGCCAAGAACATGGAGGAGCTTTGGGATGGCCTTCCATGCCATCCCCGACGACTTCATCAACAAGCTCTACGACTCTCTGCCAAACCGGATGGCAACTGTTCTGCAGGCCAAAGGAACCCATACAAGATATAAATTTCTTAACTTATAGTCCATGATGAAATACTAGACTGATTTTTCATTTGTTATTTTATTTACTTTTTGAGAAAGATACAATTTCTTGATTATAATTTGATTTGCGACAAGACTTTTGTCCAGGTAGAAACTGGCTTGTTCATCATTATCAAGCAATAAACCTTATAAGCATCTATGACATTTTTGTTTTGATGGTATCTAAATAAACTTTAGACACTTATGATTAATTTGTGTTGTTTCCTAACTTTATTAGCTAATTAAGAGTTGGGTAATTAGCAATTGTCACTTTTGTCCACTCATGCGACAAAACTTTTGGCCGGGACTGTATATATAGTGGCAGCCCAATGGGCTGCCCAAAGAAATGGCTGCCTGGCCTACAACACATGGGAGCCAGGAAACACTACATTTCCCAGCAGGCCACAGTCACACCTAAGTCAAGTCAATTGATGGGACTAACGACCAGCTGAAAGCCATTTTGAGGCCTATTTAAAGGGCTGAATCCCATCACACTTGGAGAGGAGTGTTTGAGAGGAGTTGCTGTGTGTGTTTGAAGAGAGAGAAACCTGTGAAGTTGTTGACCAGCCAGGAATTGGAAAGTGTGTTTGTTTGTGTATGAAAATTGGATTGTTTTGAGGACCCCCTTTGGATTGACTACGGACTGTATTACGGAACTGAACTGGATTTTGGAATTGGATTGGACATTGACGACGAGAAAGGATTTGTGGACTTTGTGTTTGTATTCCCCTGAAGACCCCACCCTGTGTTTTGTGTTTGTCAAGTATTTGTTTATTAAATTATCATTTTTGTTTCTGAATACTGCCTCCTCCGTATTCTTAAACTTGCCTACGCCCTTTCTATTATCCAAGTACAGGGCACTGGGGGTGAAGTGGGTATGGTGTTGTATGGATATAAAGCAACACATACTGCATATTGTAATGGAGACTGCTGGAAGGAAGGAAGGAAGGAAGGAAGACTCAGGAAACTTTTCTTTTCCATGATTACACTACCAGCTTTACTACAAAAAAGCTTATAGACGCAGAGCACAACCAAGAACACAAGAAACTCATGGGGGTCACTTCTTAGACATACAAACACAGTCACGGTTACAACATTCATCCACTGACACAAGGGGGTGATGGGGAACTGGCACACAAGGAATCATGGGAGACTTATCATATGATGTGGCTAAGCTAACATTCATTACTACTGAACGGAATTTAGACCGTTACAATATGATGGGATTCTATTTTGATGTCTGACTGGTATTTTGTTATACAGGACAGGGAACATCCCGTACGGGAGGAGACAAATTTGGCCCAAAAATGGGTCAGTTGGCAACCCTAATTAATATATATATATATATATATATATATATATATATACAGGCAGTCCCCGGGTTACGAACGTCCGGCTTATGGACAACTTGTACTTACGAACGGACTGCCATAATGCCTATTATGTTTAAAAATTTAGTTCAATACAATGGTTCGTAATAACGAACCGCACGCACTACTTTGTGATGCTCATGAAAACATTGCGCGGTTTCAGCGGTTCGTCGGCTCAAGGAACAAAGATCACCATCCATTATTTTAAGTCAGATCACGGTCCCGTTTTTCTCTTTCTCTTACCCTTACAACAATGCCTCCAAAGCGTAAATCCAATGCAAGTGCTGGTGATGCATCAAAGAAAAGGAAAACAATCACCATGGAAAGTAAAGTTGAAATAATAAAGAGATCGGAGAGAGGTGAAATGCCATCAGCCATTGGGAAAGCATTAGGCTACAGCCGGTCAACTATCAGTTTGTAAAAAAATATTTTAAAAGACAAAGGGAGAATAATGAAGCATGTGAAAGGCCATGCCCCGATGAATGCCACAATTATTACCAAGCCACACAGTGGTTTAATTATTGAGATGGAAAGGCTATTGATAATTTGGATAGAACACCAAAATCTGCGTAATATGCCTATTAGCCTTTATTTAGTGCAAGAAAAGGCTCTAAGCCTTTCTTTAATGTTTTTTTTACAGTACAGTACAGTATGTACATAGTTACTTTTATTATTACTGTATTATTATTATTAATACTACAGTATTGTTATTATTACAGTATTATGTACTGAATGTTATGTTTAAGATGTTTTTTTGTATTTGGAAGTTTTTCTTAAGTGTTGTATATGCACAGAAAGGTAAAATAAATACTACAAACATTTGACTAAGTGACAATTAATAAGAACTGTATGTACCTGTTCCGACTTACATACAAATTAGACTTAAAGACAGACTTAAGAACGGATCTTGTTCGTAACCCGGGGACTGCCTGTATACACTCAGTGGCCACTTTATTAGGTACACCTCTACATCTGCTCGTTAATGCAATTACCTAATCAGCCAATCACGTGGCAGCAACTCAAAGCATAAAAGCATGCAGACAATGCATAAAAGCACGAAGAGGTTCAGTTGTTGTTCAGACCAAAAATCTGAATGGTTAAGAAAATATGATCTAAGTGACTTTGACCGTGGAATGATTGTTGGTGCCATACGGTTTGGTTTGAGTATCTCAGAAACTGCTGACCTCATAGGATTTTCACGCACAACAGTCTCTAGAGTTTACAGAGAATGGTGCGAAAAACAAAAAACATCCAGTGAGTGGCAGTTCTGTGGGTGAAAACACCTTGTTAATGAGAGAGGTCAGAGGAGAATGGCCAGACTGGTTCAAGCTGACAGGGCGGTGACAGTAACTCAAATAACCACCTGTTACAACAGTGGTATGCAGAAGTGCATCTCTGAAAGCACAACATGTCGAACCTTGAAGTGGATGGGCTACAGCAGCAGAAGACCACACTGGGTTCCACTCCTGTCAGCTAAGAACAGGAATTGTTTAAATGCCACAGCCTACAGAGTCTTCTTGCTGATCATGTGCATCCCTTTATGGCCACAGTCTACCCATGCAGTCTAACAAAGACTTAAAACATATCGTATAAAGAATTTTACATTTTTAACACTTGTTCTTCGGTCCTCTTTCACGACAAAGTAAGGGGGAAACTATGAGGTAATAATAATAATGAGTAATAATATGAGTAATGTAATAATGCAATTAATAATAATAAATTAAAATAATAATAGTGTAATATTTGAACGATATGATCAATAACTGTGAATGAAATATTGTGTGATACTAAACTTGTATTTGAAAAAAACTCTACATGAAAACATTAAGGAATTATTGATTCTTGTGAAATTCATAATTTTTACTAATCCTTTGTGTTTATCCTGCACCAGGAACAAGGAAACATCCTTGATGTGGTGATGTCCTAGTAAATCAGGTACGTGCCAAATTCAAGGTTATAGTTGGGATGCTAGACATCGTCTTGGAGACAAGAGTGCGGACATGCCAAATGCTGAACTATGAAGTGTTTTCCCGGAAATATACTGTATCTGTTTGATATTAAATATAGGAAATACTGTAGGAATGAGGGGGGATTTCTGACTCCCCAGAGAGGGATAAGGAATGACGGAGACTCGACGATTGCTCAAGACCTTCTGAAAATGGAATAGAGGTTGTCTGGAGAAACTCCTCCTTCAAGCAACACCCTGATCGTGTGTCAACGTGGGCATCTCACTGTGCATTTGAATAAAGTACTGAATTGGTCTCCAGAGGCTGATTATGTCTGCTGAGCTGACTTGACTCCCCAGTTGTATTCCCCAAAATTTGATGACCTCGACGTGATCTCTGCAGGCACCCAGAAAAAACAGGACTAAGAAACGGTGAGTATATTCATTTACCAGTAACACAATAAACGTATGCACTCCAAAAAAAGTTTTGGCATAAGGTGCAGAGCCAAACTGCCATATTACAATTTAAATAATAAGAATTTCTATGTCTAATGCCAGTCTGTATTTAACAATCATTCTGATAATGACCCAAGGGTTGAAACGTTGGTTGTATAAACCATTAGACTTTATTTTGGAGCATTAAATAAGTGTGCAAGCTATATTTTATTTACTGTGATGGGGATAGAGGAGTTGGCTGGCTGGTGTGCCAACATGTCATCGGGAGAAGACAACAGGTCGTCTACATTTGTGTGAGCGACTGGAGACCTATTAGGCAGGGAGTCACCGCGTGACATTGCGAGCCTGCGACACCATCATGGGCCTTGAGAGAGGAAACAAGAGTTTTTGTGGTGAAGCCAGTTGTGTTCCATATCACCCGAGGGTGACACAAGTGTGGGGGTAATGTTCAGGAGTTATCCAGACTCTGTGTGTGTCTCTTGGGGACAGTACGAGCGTTTGAAGTAAGAAATGCGGTCTCAAGGGGCTACCCAGACTGCGTGCGAGGGTGATACGTGTTTTAGGCGCTGAAGAAGGTATGAGATCATTCCTGTGCTGGGTTTGTTTTTATGTAAATCTTACCGGTTGCTTAAAAGCACAAGATGCAGGTTGCGTCTGCTGAAGCTGACTTGACTCCCCGGTTTTCATTCCCAACAAGTACATGCTCCTGTGACGTGAAACATTTATGATTCCTCATGACAATTGTTTGTGCAGTAGTTTGACGCCTGTCACCTGAGGCTGTCCTTCAAAACCATCTGTTTGGGCATCTGCGTTTAATGCCTTTGTCCTTGAGTAGAAGCTTTGGCATACGTTGGGGAATATAGATTCATTTGGATTCCCATTTAAATGTGTACATGGTATGTACAGTACAGCAAGGAACTGACTGCCTCGTTTCTAGATCTGAAAGCACTTCACTTTGCCTTGGTACTATAAATGATCCGGTCTCAACGGAGTAACATGCAATGGTTGTTTAATAATGATGTTTGATGATTTTAAAATTCATCTTTAAATTTTTTACAACGTTCATTTTAAATGTGTAAAAAAAAGTCCTAAGAACTGCTTGCTTTCTATTCTGTAAGACAATGGTGGGTATAAAGATTAGTATATCATACAACCATTTAAGGTTTGAATGGAGCCATTTACAAAAGTATCATTGACATGGCCAAGTGAGTACACATAGGTCTAAAGAAAATTATGGTGACAGATATTGGTTATTTACAACTTGGACAGATTTTTAGCTTTACACATGGTTTTTCATATTCTGAATTGGAAAGCTAAAACATAATAAATGATTGAACTTTCAGCAAACCCCCCCCAGCCCTCCGTCAAAATAAAAACCCATATAACTGGCTCAAACTATAAAAACTAGTTCCAATCAAAACATCCTCCGCTCTTTTAAATTCCAGCGTACTCTTTGTGGTATCTCTTATAAATGTATGATGTTAAGATGTCTAGCCAGCATTAGAGATGTGGCAGCTGTTTGGAAGAAGTCATTTTCTTCTCCTGTATGAACGGATGGAATAAAACGTGGTGCAGAAACCAGCCCGAAGGCGTGTGCTCAGTCTCTGGGCCTACGAAGGCTCGCTCTCCACGAAGATGAAAAGGCAGCGTGGCGAACGTACATGAAAGATTACAGTATCTTCTGCCACAATATGTGTCTGTTTCACTGCTGTTTCAGTCTGCGCATGTACCCCCCCTGCCCCCCACACACACATACACACACACACACATACATACGCACACAACCATGCACTTACACACACACACATACACACATATGCATGTGCACACAAATGAACACAGGCACATGCACACAAACACATACACACACACACACACACAGATATTCATACACGCATGCACGCCTACATATGCACACACACATATACACATACGAACACTCACATGCACATGAACACGTACACACCATCAATCAAACACACCCATACACAAACGACATATACACACACACACACACACACACAGGTACACACATGCATGCACACACACACATGCACATGAACACACATACACCATCAATCAAACACACCCATACACAAACAAACACACAAACACACACATGCATGCACACACGCACACACACATGCACATGAACACACATACACAACCAATTACACAAACACACTCGCCTCAAAAACTCCCCTAGAGAAATATCCAAGTGTTCCTCTTCACTACACACATTTTTTTTTTTTTTTTTTTGGTACTGTGACATTACCCTCAGCCTGCTGCATGCCGCCCGGTCCCCACAGCAGGAAACGCTTTACACAGCGTCTGCGTCCACCCATGTTCCCCCGCTGATTCCCCCCGAGAAAACCCACTCTGCTCACAGCTTCGAGCTCCAGTCTCGACCCTTGTTTTTCCGCTCCCTTCGATGTCACATTAAGCCCGAGACTGAATATCAGGCCTTTGACTCCAGCGGTTCATAAAGTGGCAGATTTTTTTTTGTTGCTCTGGCGATGGCCTCTCTTGAGGGGAGACTTGATAGCTATTGGAGTAAATGAGAAATCAAGTTCCGCAGCTGTACAGCTTTGTCACCGTGGGGACAGCGGTGGGAGGGGCCTGGGGGCACGGGAGCGGATGGGGTCGAGGGCTTTTCAATGGGCTGCTGGGAGAAAGGTTTAGGTGAGTGGGGAAGGGGTTTTACCAGCTCATTGCCTGTCTCTTTAAATAAGACGCACCATTACTGTCCCTGGGAAGAACGGTGCGGTTTCCTTTGCCGTGTTGAGTTCCAGTGCTCTGCTCCACGCGCACTTCATGAAATCCGTCCCTGCTGTCCATTGAAGACAATTTGAGTTGATGCCCGGTGTTTTTTGTATCATTTTCAATCAAAAAGGCGCAGC